>CM077176.1:14881286-15503786 GCA_039654105.1 Coreius guichenoti | reverse complement strand
CTCTCTCCCTTAGACATCATCACCCCTCACCTCTAAAGAAACACACACACTTACATATAGAGTCCGGTGCACATGTGAGCTGACAGCTGGCTTCCGCAGGGCCCAGCAGGTGCGGTGACAAGGCCCCAGAGGCTCCTGACTCACAGAGCCTGTGTGTGTGTGTGTGAGTTTGCTTGACTGATAGATAAAAGCCTGGACATATTAGTTGTGATTTTTATCTACAATGCTTTTGTCCCTTAAACAAACTTATTTTCTTGCAGTTTTTTTCCCCCTAATTCGCAGTTGACACGTGACACGTGCGCTACACCCGGAAGAAAAACGCATTGAGGAAAAAAGTTTACTCCATTGTTCTCTTTGTATTTCCAACTCTCTTGTGTACATTTTATGCGGTCCTAAAAGTAAATTAAACCGTTTTCCTAACACATGGGAGTTGGCACATTATAAATAGTTTAATTCGTATCTACGGAAAGTAGATGCTTAATTATCTTGATCTTTGCTTTGATGCTCCATTTCTCTCTCTCTCTCTCTCTCTCTCTCTCTCACTCCGTAACATGGCCGATATTGGTCAGCGTGGGATGTCTGCACAGTATGAAGTTGAAAGGCACCGCGCACACACACACCTGGCTCACCGGCTGCCTCTTTGGTCTGCGTCACCTTTTGTCAGGCTCATGTTAATTAAGCCCCGTCAACGACAAACACACGCACACACATGCACCCTCACCGGGGTGCCTTTTAATGAGCCAGCCATTTGATAGTTATAGACACCAAACCAATGTGCTTGTTTTATGTCTTGATGTGTCTGTGTGTGTGCTTTCTGAAGAAGAAGACGAAGGTGAAAAAGAGGTTTTGGGGAAGATCAGCTGATGAGGGATTGTTTAAGGTAAATAGGGAATCTGTCATCTTTCTTTAACTCTCTCTATGTCTCTCTTTCTCTCACTCACTTCTCCTTGTTTTGCGTCCAAGTGAGCCGTGACTCTTCCTTTTCAGCGAGATGAAAGACGCCCGGCACGGGGCTTCCAACAAAAGTGCCGGCAATCACAAACAAACCATCAAATGAAGAACATCAAAGGCGCTGCCCCAATTGTTAGCCTCTCGTGTCCGGGGAAAATTGGCTCATTAAGGCCAAAAAATGACATTGTTTACATTAACCGAGGCCCCTGATTAGATGCAACCATGTTTGTTATGTTGTGTTGTCCGCCTTCACTGTTGCCGCTACCAACAGGCCACTTCAGCCCGCCGCACGCACAATCGTTCCTTTGAAGGCTTTCTCTTCGCTGATAAAGAGAGAAAGAATGGGACAACAACAAAAAAAAGAAAGCAAAGGAGAAACGGATAAACACCGTCACAATTGCAAACGCATACAGAAGGACATGATAGGTCCATTCTCTCAGTTTCTTTATTCCAGGATCAGTTTTCTCTCTTTAGGACTAATTAGCTTGCCTGTGGAAAGAGTGGTGATTCGAGAGGACAGTTCGGGCTGTGATGGATCTGTTTGTGTGGTAATTGCACCGATAAAGAGTGGGGTGTTTTTGGAAGGAGAGAAAGAAAAGGAAAGGACCACAGCGGTACCGATGGCCTGGGCTCATCTTGTAAATGAAAATAACCTCTTTTGCAAAAAACCTCTCGACGCGTTCACAAGCTGAAATGGTGTCTAATAACTGTACGGTGGGGGTTTGACAATGTTTACGCAGTCATGAGTTGGAGAGATGTGGTATTGGAATCTTTTTATGAGTTACAAGTCTTGATGAAAATCTTTAACATTTAAAAAAGAACAGTTGCATAAAGGGATAGTTCACCCAAAAATGAAAATTGTCAACATTTGTTTACTTTCTTCCCGAAGATATTAGGCAGAATATTCAAGCTGCTGTTTTCCATACAGTGAAAATGAATGGACACATTTCAACATACTCAAACTGTTCATTGATGTCAAATGTGGCATGATGCTTCTTCGTGTGCCACATTTGAATATGCAAATGCTAATGAGATCAAAGAGCAGAACTCTTGGTGAACTAACCCTTTAATTGCAGTATCGAAAAAGTGTCATGATGTTCTACACTTCCTTTATTACAAATATGTGTCTTCTTATGCAGTAAAAATTTGAAAAAATATTCTTAACATTTCAGTAACACTACAATAATGGTTAATTTTTTTAACATCTTTCAACAATTTTCATCATAAAAAGAATGCATTAACTATCATGCACTGACAGTGAACAACATTTTTACAGCATTATTAATCTAGATTAATATTAATCTAGGCAGATGAATGGTTTGTTTAAAATACGTAAAATTATGAATTATATAAATTATATAGAATTTTCATTATTTGTGTTAGATATTAAATTATATATATGAATATAATTTTACCATTTCAAATTGAATTATATATTCAAAATGAATTATATAATGATAATTCATTTTGAATATATATATATATATTCAATTTGAAATGGTAAAATGATATACTTCATATATCGCAACAGCGCTAACCACTGAGCCATGCAGTCAAACCAAAATGCATTCAGACACCTTCAACATTTTCTCACATTATCAGTTTATTCGCTATAGTTTAGAAAATAGTAATAAAATATGACAAGAACTCAGAGTTAAACTGTGTCAGAACAAATTCATCTTGATAATGTCAGATAACTTTGATAGAAAGGTATGTAATGGATTATAATCAACCAATTAGCTGTCAGCTGTTAAATTTATGTATTAGATGATACCGTCAACCAATTACCAAGCAATGCTTCATTTTGTTCAGTCTGTGGTGTAAAAGGTCGCATTAGCAATTAAAGAAAAAACACTTAAGCAAAACATGGTCAGGTCAAAGTGTCTGAATAATTTTGGTCCCAAATTTTTATCAATTTTACTGGTAGTCCACTGTATGAAGAATATTTGGGTATAATATGTCACAGTTTACTTTATTTTGCTATCCTCACTTACATAAATGAACTATAGTGTCCTGCACCCACTAGTAAAAATTATATCTAGTGTCTGAATAATTTTTGGTTTAACTGTACATAATATACATAAATTAATAAATTATTTCATGTTAGCTATTGCATTAACTAATGTTAACATATAGAACCTTATTGTAATTTTTATCCAAGTATCACTCATAACTGCAATTTATTCTGTATGGTATTGTAATGTGAAGCATTTATGAAGCTTACTGTCATGTCTGAGAAGGGGGTGAGACAGGGCAGTGTACGAGAGAGAGAGAGAGAGTGAAGAAGAACTGTACTGCTAACCACACTGTGACCTCCTAACCCTTCCCTCCCTTTCTCTCCAGGCTCCCTCACCTCTGCGTTCTCAGGGAGAGTGACCTAACCTGAAAATAATTACAACTACTGAACTGTCACTGCACCCTCCACCTCATCTCCAGCCCTTATCGCCAAAAACACGCACCCCACAGGTCAGGTCACCACATTAGATCACCCATACACACTCACACACCCCTGCTCCACAAAAGTTCCTGACTTCCATTAACATATTTTCACTTTTTCCTGTTTTTCAGTCCACTCTCTTTCTCTCTTTATTCCCGCTCCCCCCCTCAGCAGGGCCGCCAAAACGGTCGTAATTGCCTTTTAAAATAGTTTAGCATCTCCCTCAGAGAGCAGAAAAGTTTCCCCAGTATGGCACTGGAGGAAGAGTGAGTTGTTTTGCGGCGCTGCCGTGGAAACAGAGACGAGAGGAATTGAAATGATCTTGACTTCTGACCAGCTTCGTCTCCTGAGGGGGGGTGGGGGGGGGGGGGGGGGGGGGGTTGTGGGATAGAAGAGCGCACTATGGCTTCTCTTCACTGTTTAAAGACTTGTATGGAAAAGATAAATTGGTTGTGGCAGGCTGAGAAAGATGCATTGGCTTTTGGGCTGCCAGTAATTCCAACTCATGAAAGTCATTTTATTAGAATATATTTTGAATGCAATTTTGTTTCAAACTTGAATGATTTTGCTTGTTTTTCATGATCGAGATTACTTTTTTCACTGGTGTCCGACAATAGGTTTGGAATCAGTCCATCTTTATGCAGACAAAATGACCACCTTTTTGTAGGAAGTTTTAGTGGCATCTGAATTTTTACATCCTCTACTAGTAGAAACAGTTGTAAAAGAAAACAAATCCCCCATGATGCTGCTTTTTTAAAATGCTGTTATTCTACAGCCTAAAGTTAATTTTACAAGCATTATTGTTTAGAAACAAAAAGGTTCAAACTTTTGTACATTGTATAACATTTTAAACATCTAAATATAACACATATTCTTTATAATTGGGACAAGACAAGCTACATAAAAGGGAAAAATGATTATGAACCAAGGAATTATTCATTTATTTATATGTATTCATTAATTATGTATTTTTTGCTATTATTGTTATTATTGGTAACACTTTATTTCAATGGGCCACTTAATGCCTGGTACACATTGTACGATTTTGGGCTGTCCCAGACGAAAGATGACCAATCATGACGATTTCTGTGGTTGTGGTTCCTAAACGGTGGTTCTACATCACACAGTAAAGGTCTTCGCTGAGTCCAAAATTTTCGTATGCGTTTTTTCATATTCGTCATCCGTTGGCTCTGAATTGTCAAAACCCCTCTCAAAATGCTTGCTACGGATGCGAAAAATGCAGAAAATCTAACCCAATCCGATTTTTTTTATGTTGGATGAAAGTTTCAAGGGCAGTGTGTAAACGTTATTGACACAACGTGAGGTTGTATTTATTTTTTAACGTGCAAAAATTTTGGACGAGAATTTCGGACTCAGTGTGCAAGGACCTTAAGAGAGGTTCAAAGACGGCCATTGTCACTGTCTTGCGACCAAAGATAGCCTGCAATGATTTTCTGACAGTGTCAGAAATTTAGCATGATCGTGTGTTTGCTGCTATGATCTACGTCTACTGACTAGCCAATAAAAATGCAACATGAAATGGCGTATTGATCAACTCGACATAGTGCTAAGACATGGTGCTAAAACTTACAGTAATTACCTCAAGCTCCATTTGCAAAATTGGCATGCCAAGTTGGCTTCTTTTCCCTAGCAAGGACCACATCCATTTTCTCCTCTTTCGCTTCCTCCTCTTTTTTTCAGCGCACATAAAACCACAAGGCCCTATCCATATGAACACGGGTATTTTCAAAACCGTAGCTTTTTCTATGCGGTTTGGCCGTTCGTCCACATGCAAACGCAGTATCCGGTAAACTTTTTTGAAAACTCCTGCCAGGGTGAAGATTTTTAGAAACTCCAGTTGCAGTGTTGCCGTGTGGACATTAAACCAGAGATTTTGGCTTGTTACGTTAAAACCGGAACTGGCAATAACCTTTTTTCCAGGCTTCTGATTGGCCAACATGGCTTTACGGCTAGGGTTATATTGCCACCTGTTGGTTTGCCCTGTTGAAAAAACCAGCATATGCTGGTTAGGTATGTTTTGAAACTCTGCAGCTGGTTTGAGCTGGTTTAAGCTGGTCCTGAGCTGGTTTAAGCTGGTTATAAGCTGGTCCTGAGCTGGAGCTAGTTTCTTAGGACCAGCTTAGGACCAGCACTTAACCAGCTCAAACTAGCTCATGACCAGCTAAGGACCAGCTTAAACCAGCTCATGACCAGCTAAGGACCATCTTAAACCAGCTAATGACCAGCTAAGGACCAGCTTAGACCAGCTCAAACCAGCTGCCATGCTTTAAAAAATACCTAACCAGCATATGCTGGTTTTTTCAACGGGGTGGCATGCACTTGACAGTGCTTCATAGCGTGTTTTTGCGTTTTCATGTGGATGCTATTTTTTTTTTAAACAGAGGAAAAACTCTGTATATAAATAAATAAAGTTTATAAAAATACCCGTGTACGTGTGGACTAGGCCTAAAGTGCGATTAATCTTGCTCTATTTGTTTACCACTAGCGCATGCTGATTACGTTTTATTCTTCTATACTAACTTTCGTCGTAGCCTATGATTCAAAGGGTGTCATCATCGTACAGTCTACATACATGTCGTACACTGTCTCAAATTAAACAAATTAGTTCAATCAAATTAACTTTTATTAGTATTTAGATCTTTCTTTTTCTTTTGAGTTCACAAAACTGACACATTTTAAGTAATCTGAATTGTTTCATTGTTTTGAGTTTTATGAACTTGTTTCTTTTAATTTAGACAAACTTAAATTTACCATCATGTTGACAAGTGGAGCATGAGCTTAGTTTGAGAACAGATATATGTTAAATGTTCTATATTTCTGTAATCATTCAGCAAGTGCTATGATATGCTAATGCTATCAAAGCATTGTGTTAACAAATTAGCAAGGTAAAAATATTATGAAAAATATTTAAATTGAGACTACATGATAATTTTAAATTAAATGTTTGAATTATCTTACTCAAATATTTCAAGTTAAGAGCAATTAAAATGTATGAATAAAAAATAAAAATATGCAAGTTCTGCTTACTTAAACTTTAATTTTAACTTAAAACATTTGATGTAACTGATTACCTCAATTTTTTTGTGTTTTGCCAACTTATTCAGGTTTACAGTGTACCCAAATTTATTAGATTAATGTCGTGCAGTGTGATTTGTAATGATTTTATAGGATTGTTGAAATCGATATCGCTGTAGCAGGCAGATATTCTACTAACTACCAGACGTCCCGTTTTTCCCGGGACAGTCCCGTATTTCAGCTCTATTTTTAGTGTCCCGACTTATTATGAAAAAATCATGTTTTGTCCCGTATTTCTTCTTTCCTAAATTATCTTTGCTAGGTGATCATATGAAAGCGAGTAGCAGTCTTCTGTCACGTGAGAACAGCTTAATCAAAGGTAGCCAATCTCGAATGACCAAATTACCATCCAATCGCAATTCATTATCGATTAACTTGCAGTTAGATATTAGAGAGTGCGGAGAGGATCAAGTCAGACGTGAAGATGTCAAAGAAGCGTGTGTGTACATTTGGGATCTTCAGAAAAGTTTATAAAGTTATGGGCAGTAAGTTGTGAAAAAAAGAAATCAATGTGGTATTGCGCTGAATGACACACCAGAAGCACTCTCTCAGACAGCACATAATCCCGAATTCAGTTCTCTTTGCGTCTGAATGGTCAAATGCAGACACAGTTGTCAAAATGCCCGTCATGTGGAGTATATCACGTAAATACAGTCGGTTACAGCATAAACAGCTCAGTGAAAACTGGATATGTGTCAGTATATTAGATCCAAGCATTCGGTCTTAAAGTGACAGCAGCCTAAAATACCTGTCTGTGTCATTAATGTTAAATCAAACAACAAAAAGATGTTAAATAAATGTATACATGTTAAATAAACCTACTGTACCTGAAAAATGTAGTTTATTTAATTTGTAACACTATCGTATTTGTCCTATAGTTTGTAATTTTGCTTCTTTGTCCATTTTTTATTTAACTAAAATAAAATAACTATATGATATATATCGTTATCATGGAATAAAATTTCTCATATCATGAAATATATGAAATTGTGGTGCCTGTCCAGCCTGTCCCGTATTCCACCATGAAAAATCGGGTCACCCTAACTACAAGTAACTTTGCAACTACATGTCAACTAACACTCGTTAGAGTATTATTTGAGTATTAGTAGACTGTCTGCTTAATATCTGCTAACACTTTATTTTGATGGTCCCACAACAGACATTCTACTGACTATAAGTAACTTTACAATACACAAACTTATGCTACTAACCCAAACCCTAACACCTAACCCTAACCTAACAGTCTACTACAGTCTACTGATGCTGTTTGTTGACATGTAGTTGCAGTTAGTAGAATGTTAGTAGAAAGTGAACCATTGAAATGAAGTGTAACCTTATTACTGTTATAATTCGTAGTATTAATGATAGTGAGTGATATTTTAGTCATATTTTATCAAATTAAAACAAGATTTAATGAAAATGTATGTTAGTGTTAGGAACTTTCATGTGATTAATTTCATAGTAGACTTTTCTTTTTTTTTAAAAAACGAATACCATGTAAAATCACAACATGTTTTGACCCATGTATCAAGATTTACTTACATCTAATTAAGTAATGATTTCATACTATTTATTTTTAAGGATAATTTGGTAAAATATTATTCCCAAGGCATAGGAAATCTATGGGATGGAGGGGACCGGTGAGCCAGAGAAAAGCAAAATACAGACTTATAAAAGCTCCCCAAAGAGTGTTTTATATATTTAATTGTTTTGCACGGTAGTGTCATGTAGCCCCAGGCATCAAGCGTCTTCCACTCCTGGGAAATAAAGGAAAGAGTGTGGTTAGAGGAAACCCAATTGGGATATTGATAAGAGGCTCAGAATCTGCTCAGAGGAGAGAGCCTTATATGAATATTTGCATATTCACTCCTCCTTTCTTCTATTATGAACCACACCTCAGAAGCTTTTCGATAGAATTTGTATTTACCATAATGCAAACAGTGGAATTTGTTTCTGTGACTTTTACTCAAAATTGCCATGTTAAATTATGGGACAGCCTCCCAAGCCATACCAACTGGAATTTAAATGCACTTAAAGTTGTCTGATTATTGTATTGTTTAATCATGCAATGAAATTGCATGATAATAAATGGATGTCAAATTTATTTATTTTTCTTAGTTTTTTTCTTGTTTTAGGGCACCAGCAACTGCTGAAGCCTGTTTCCACATAAAACCCAAAACAAGATACAGTTTAATGTTAGAAATTAAGCCAGACTGTAAGATATAAAGTCGTATTTATAAGAAATTAAGATGCATTTGTGAGTTAAATTATTTTAATTTTAATTATTATCTTTTAATTATTATTTTTATTCTGAGATGGAAACAAGCTTTCAAAGGCGCAAAAAAAATGATAATAATAATAATAGTAAAAAAAAAAAATGCATGATGCCCCTGAATTAAAGAGACATTCTTCTTTTTTAACCCCTTCAAGGGGTCTGATTCATTTAAAGACACATGATATGAAATTTGTAATATCACTTGTTTGTACTTTTCCACTTTTACTAGTCAAGTTAGTAGAGCAGCGATGGAACAGAGAGAGGAGTGGAGGTGAGAAGAAAAGGCTGCAGTGAGTGGATGTGGACGAAAAAACAGAACAGACAGGCAAGTGTTTTATTGAATCTGTGGTGTCCACAGAATCGGCTAACTCACTTAGAGGGCGTCTCTAAAAGCATTCAATGTGTGGAGCCCTATGGGCAGTGTCACTCTCAATCTACAAAACAGAGGACCGGAGGGGCTGCTCTTTGAATAAGAAAACTACTTTTACAATACAGATGGATTATTTCATCTCTGACTGGTCCCTCCTGAGACTTCAGCCGCATATTTCGGGGGAATGAAAAATAGGGCTGTGAATGTGTGTTTGGTCAAATCTGATATCAATATCACTTTAGAGAGATTATTTCCCCATATATGCCTCTCAGAAGCTTTTCACTCTGCTTGGCTCATGGGGATAGAATTTGCTTCTAAATTAAATGCGACGGTCGAGGGCACCACATGAGGTCTGGATTCCAGGACATATCATATAGAGTTGCTCAAAAATCTAAACAGACTAAAAAGGAAAAACACCACAAACAAATCTGATCTTTCAAAGCAAATCATTTAACTTAATTCCACACTTTACGATTTAGTTTTTGAAGTTGTTTAAGATTTTGTTAACTGACAATTCATAATTTACTCACTTTCATGTCATTCCAAGCCTGTATGACTTATACTTTCTTCTGTGGAACACAAAAAAGTCAATGGGGTCCAATGTTGTTTTTGACCCCATTGACTTTCATTGTATGGACAAAAACTTTCTTCATCTTCTTTTCGTGTATGGAATGACATCAGGGTGAGTAAATGGGAGAACTTTCATTTTCAGTTGGAATATCTCTTTAAATAACGTCTTCGTTGCACTATATTTACATAATCATCACTTTAGGCCTCTGTTAAGTTTGATTAGCACCATATAAAAAAAAACAAAGATGGACACTTATCAGATGACGGTCGTATTGCATTACTAGACTTCCCATTGATTATCCCACAGGATCCCCCCAGGGTTTGCTAAATGGTGTCTGTGTATTGCTATTACGGGGGTTACCAATTATTTTCCCCCTGAAATTAAGGGCAGTGACCCTAATATGAGGCCACTTAGTGCCTGTAATAAGATGATAATTGAGTTTGATGATAGACCCCCATCCCCTCCCTCACAACTTCACAGCCCTATTCATGCTAACTGTCAGTTCTTAGTAATGGATTACAGTGGCATTACTTACATTTATCATTTCCTGCATGATAGACTGTGTGTAAAATATGATAGGAGGAGGAAGAGATGATAACACCCCAGATCATCTTATTTCCCTCCGTTTCATTGTTCTATTTCCTCTTTAGTGCCGTTCCCGAGATCCACTCTTATAAGCTGTAATTGTATATGCACAATTCCCTCAAGACTTCAAATTAAAAGAAAGTTCTCCATCCAACCATTCATCCATTCCTTCTTATTCTTTCCCGGCCCTCTCACACATAAAACCTGGCCTGGGGACAGCAAGCTTATTTGAACAGAGCCTTACATTTCCCTATCCAGCTTTGTGTTACTAATAAGGAGATGCACATACACTTTCACTGAATTGACTTTCATGCAAGGGTGCCCCTCACTGGATAAGACCGTTCTCTTCACAGCCTTTGTCATTTGGGAAGCCAAAATGATTTAAGAATGTTGTATTATCAAACCATTATTTAGAGCTATTTGTTTACATTTACATTCATGCATTTGGCCGGCACTTTTATCCGAAATGATTTACATTGAATTCAAGGTAGAACTTCTTTTTAGCAGTAACCAGTTATTTTTCTCTCCATATACAGCAAATGTGGTTTACAGATGATCTTACTTTTTAGAACTTTCTTTCATCTAAGTAACATAAAAGAGTTTTGAAGAGTCTTCATTCTTCCATATGGGATCCAAGGGCTGTACAACTACAGAAAGGCATTCAAGGGATTTTTGTGTGAAATATTCCTTTAAGCAACCCAGAGTCAATACTACAGGATAGTAATTACATTTCAATCACAATTTGACACCAATTCTAAAAGATAATAATCCTCTAAGAATCTATCAAGAATTATATTAACGTTTAAAAGTTTGGGGTTGGTAGGAATATTTAATGTTTGTTAATGAAGTCTCTTATGCTCACCAAGGCTTCATTAATTACAGTAAAACAGTAATATTGAAATATTAGCATATTACAGTTTAAAATTAGTCCTTTCTATTTTTATATATTTTAAAATGTAATTTATTGATGGCAAAGCTGAATCTTCAGCAGTCATCACTCTTGAGTGTCACATGATCCTTCAGAAATCATTCTAATATAATGATTCTTCAAATACGGTGATTTCTAAATGTCTGCGTTTGATCATTTTAATGCATCCTAGCTGAATAAAGGTATTAATTTCTTTAAAAAAAAATCTTACTGACACCAAACTTTTGAACAGTAGTGTCTTTTTGGGTTTTTTTCAGAATTTCAGTCTTTCCAGTAGGATCTTTCATTAGAAGGGACTCATCATTTAAAATTCAAAGAATAGGTTGGACATTTCAGGAAATGTTTTCTTTTAAGGCTTAACAGTTACACAAATGATTCTGAGACTAAAGACAAAAGCTCAATTGAATTAAATACACTCGTGTTGGCCTGTTCTTTGAATTTTGATGCAGTTACTATTGGCAGAATTGACCTTAAAACTGTATATACAAACTTTAAATCTTGATCACTGTGATTGGTCAGTTTCATGAGCCATTACAAATGTTTTAATCACAATTGAGAAGAAAAGAAGAGAACAATCAGTGAATCAAATCCCTGAACTTTGAGCTTTTAAGAATGTTACCTAAGAGGCAATTGTTAGTCAAGACAATACTAATCTGGTCTGCATTTACTTATCAGGACTTATTGCCTGACATAAGCAGAATAAACAGAGCCATATGTGAAATCAGTTGTTTATCAACTATATGTTACTTTAAATGTATTTTATATATTAATACAAAATGAAGTAGAAGCTAATGTTCATGTGAAAGGGTGTTTGATGTAAATTTGCCCTATAGTGTGATTTTCATTCTTCGTCATTTGTGAAGTATCTCAATATCTGGTGCCAATAAGCTTGCCACTGCCATGAAGAAGCCAAAATAAGAGTGGCTTTGAAAATGTGTGGTTAATTAGATCATAATGGCCTCATCAATTAGGAGCAAATCATGGCTTGGCCTGGGCTGGACGTTTTAATGAAAAGTTGAAATGGGTCACCCCTCAGGGCACCAAGTGTCCAAATCTGCTCTCCCGGTCATCATTTATCACTCTAGTACACCCACAGACATCTTTACTCGTTAAAATCCAACCTGGCTGAAATGGACTTATTTATTAGTCTATATTCTTGCAGTGACCCTTACGTTTTTAACATATCAAGACACCTTGCTGGTTTCCAGAAGCTTCTCTCCCCCGTGCAACCTTGGAAAAATGCTTGTCAATCCTTGATAAAGTGCTTAAATAAAATCATTATTTGACTTTATTGATGTTTTTTTTGTCCCCATGCAAGGCTCAATAGGTTATTGTGGATTCTGCCAAATGGGTCTGGGAGAAATCATTAGAGTGGGCTGATGTGATTTACGTCCTTGGTAGCGAGGGGCACCCAAATGATCTGCCTCTCAATCGGCATCATCAATCATGCAGAACCAGCGGGCACCTCAGGCAGCCAGAGCTGACGTTGTGTAGGGTGGGACAGATATGTGTGTGCAGTTGAGGGGTTTGATGACAAATATGAATGTTTGGGTTTGTGGGGCAAGACTGGCAGCATACTTGGCATCGCCCATGTTTGTGTGTGTGAGAGAGAGACTGTGTGTATTGTCTTTGGCAGAGCGCCATCTTGGCTTGTTGTTAATGTGTGTGAACTGACTTCCTTAAAAGACGTCCTAGCTCCCAATACCAATGTGTCAATCGCATCAATGCATCATTGCGTCATTGCATCAGCAATTCATACCAGTTTTTTTTTTTTTTTTGTACACAGGATCTACTTTTGTGGAGTTTTACGCCCTGCAACTTCATCAGCATTGTGACCTCTGCCTTGTAAAATGCTGGAAACCAATAGAATAAACAACAAAAGTGCATCAATGAATCAATGCCAGCAAACAGCAACATTAATATCTACAGTCCATCACAGGTTTATAAAGACAAACAGGTGACACTTTACAATAATGTTGAATTTGTTAACATTACTTAAAGGGTTAGTTCATCCAAAAATGAAAATTCTGTCATTAATTACTCACCCTCATGACGTTCCAAAACCGTGAGATCTTCGATCATCTTCGGAACACAAATGAAGATATTTTTGTTGAAATCCGAGAGCTCTCTGACCCCTCCATAGACAGCTATTTAATTAACACTTTCAAGGTCCAGAAAGGTATTAAAAACATTGTTAAAATAGTCCATGTGACTCCAGTGGTTCAACCTTAATTTTATGAAGCGACGAGAATACTTTTGTGCGCAAAAACAAACAAAAAAACGACTTTATTCAACAATTTCGTTCTAGCCTGTGCCAGTCTCCTGCGCAGTTTACTTTGTAAATAGTGCATCGCTTTCGAGTTCTACGGCAGCCGATGCTGTTCACGTGAGCACCACGATGCATGTGTGTGATGATCATGCGGGAGCTGCACTGTTTTTACAACGTAAACTGCGTAGGAGACTGGCACAGGCAAGAATGAAATTGTTGAATAAAGTCGTTATTTTTGTTTGTTTTTGCCCACAAAAAGTATTCTCATCGCTTCATAAAATTAAGGTTGAACCACTGGAGTCACATGGACTATTTTAACAATGTTTTTACTACCTTTCTGGGCCTTGAAAGTGTTAATTAAATTGCTGTCTATGGAGGGGTCAGAGAGCTCTCGGATTTCATCAAAAATATCTTCATTTGTGTTCCGAAGATGAACGAAGGTCTCACGGGTTTGGAACGACATGAGGGTGAGTAATTAATGACAGAATTTTCATTTTTGGGTGAACTATCCCTTTAATGCAATAGATAACATGAAATAATGAATCCTTTAATGCATTTACAAACATTCTTTTTTTTCCATTTCAAGTTGTATAAATTAACATCAGTTATTATAAGAAAAAAGACATATCGACTAAATATCCTTGACTAGAAAGATAAAGGTCTTCCTTTGAGACTCTAGTGCTTTCTGATAGTAAAAACTATAATTTGATATTAGGAAAAGGTAGATACTCTAAAATATAGCGGCCATTACACAGGTTGGATGTCTATCATTGAATAATTGTTTCAGTTCTTCGTCTCACAACATTATTGTATGGCTGCAGAAGACTTGGAATACAAAGCACAGGTTGTATGGACTACATTTATAGAGCCTTTTTGTAGCGGAAAAGATCTATGTGAAAGTCCACAGAACTAAATAATAGCAGGTTTGGAACGATATGAGGGGGAGTAGACAAGGACAGAATTGTTTATCTGAATCAATTTGTCTGAACTGTTTCTTTAAGTGGTGTCCTACAGGCCTTGAAGGGATAGTTTTTTGGAGCTGTCTGTGGTGCTGATGTCAGTGGGAACATTTGATGGTGCTGACTGGACAGCTCTGGAAAGCTAAAAATTGCTACATCCACAAATAAATCTTATACGGCCAAATACCTTGTTGTTTGCCAAATGACAGAGCTGGATATCTCAGCAAGAATAGTGGCCTATAACAAATTCATTATTAAACTGCAGATTTAGGATTACAGGAAACTTATAATGTAGATTAAAATCATGAAGCCTATTCATCTTATTGGTACAATCACCAGTGTTAAGAGGACCCGAGAGAACCAACTATGTAATATAAAGCAGTCTGCATCACGTGACACGAGCAGGATGTCTATAATTTGATAATATTGAAGCAGTACCAGCTCAGATAAATCTTTGCAATAATGTCAGACGCAATTGTGAAAACCTTGTTCATCTCTCTTTTACATGCAGCGTGACAATGGCTCGTGAATTACGTGACCGTGAAAGTGGCGTAAAATCGCTCGAGTGTTGTAATTAATAAAAGCCCTAAAACCTGATAAACTGCAGCTTAATGATTACACGACTAATTATGGAGGGCGGATAAAAGACATCACGGTGCTGCACGGACCCGATAACCCTTTAAACAAGCCGTCTTTATCCTCGCCGGCGTGCTCTCTATATTAACTGCGTGAAATATCACATGAAAAGAAAGGAAAGGAGGGGAGTGGTGGAATTAGCTGGGTTGTATAAGCAATTATAGGGGCATGGTATGTAGCTAAGCACACTAATAGGTATGTAGAGGAGGCATTATTCAATTAAAGTGGCGGGATACAGTGCGAAGGAACAGAGATGCGGTGACAGCGCCGGTGTCTTCTCCTTATGAAACAACCTATTTAAGCTAAATCAACTCCCACTTAAGAACAGCTGTAATAAGCACGGAGGAGACGCGCGGTGGCCCACGGGGCCCCATCCGTCATGCTGTAATACCCAATCAAAATGAGTGATGACACCTTGCGCTGTGCCTGCCGCATCCCCTTCTGTAGCATTACCCTGCTCTTTCTCTGCATCCAGTTCCTGCTTGAACACCGTACTTTTTGAACGTGTTCTTGGAAGTCAGTGTCGGGTCCCAAGTGCTCACGTGAATCAGCAGCTCTGCTTTACAAATGCCGCTTTAACCGAAAGTAATCTCTTTTAAAGGTGCAGTGTGTAGTATTTATGAGGATCTATTGACAGAAATGCAATATAATATACATAACTATGTTTTCAGTGGTGTACAAACCCGATTCCAAAAAAGTTGGGACACTGTACAAATTGTGAATAAAAACAGAATGCAATGATGTGGAAGTTTCAAATTTCAATATTTTATTCAGAATACAACATAGATGACATATCAAATGTTTAAACTGAGAAAATGTATAATTTTAAGGGAAAAATAAGTTGATTTTAAATTTCATGGCATCAACACATCTCAAAAAAGTTGGGATAAGGCCATGTTTACTACTGTGTGGGATCCCCTCTTCTTTTTATAACAGTCTGGGGACTGAGGAGACAAGTTGCTCAAGTTTAGGAATAGGAATGTTGTCCCATTCTTGTCTAATACAGGCTTCTAGTTGCTCAACTGTCTTAGGTCTTCTTTGTCACATCTTCCTCTTTATGATGCGCCAAATGTTTTCTATGGGTGAAAGATCTGGACTGCAGGCTGGCCATTTCAGTACCCGGGTCCTTCTTCTACGCAGCCATGATGTTGTAATTGATGCAGTATGTGGTCTGGCATTCTCATGTTGGAAAATGCAAGGTCTTCCCTGAAAGAGACGACGTCTGGATGGGAGCATATGTTGTTCTGGAACTTGGATATACCTTTCAGCATTGATGGTGCCTTTCCAGATGTGTAAGCTGCCCATGCCACACGCACTCATGCAACCCCATACCATCAGAGATGCAGGCTTCTGAACTGAGCGCTGATGACAACTTGGGTTGTCCTTGTCCTCTTTAGTCCGGATGACATGGCGTCCCAGTTTTCCAAAAAGAACTTCAAATTTTGATTCGTCTGACCACAGAACAGTTTTCCACTTTGCCACAGCCCATTTTAAATGAGCCTTGGCGCAGAGAAAACGCCTGCGCTTCTGGATCATGTTTAGATATGGCTTCTTTTTTGACCTATAGAGTTTTAGCCGGCAACGGCGAATGGCACGGTGGATTGTGTTCACCGACAATGTTTTCTGGAAGTATTCCTGAGCCCATGTTGTGATTTCCATTACAGTAGCATTCCTGTATGTGATGCAGTGCCGTCTAAGGGCCCGAAGATCACGGGCATCCAGTATGGTTTTCCGGCCTTGACCCTTACGCACAGAGATTGTTCCAGATTCTCTGAATCTTTGGATGATATTATGCACTGTAGATGATGATAACTTCAAACTCTTTGCAATTTTTCTCTGAGAAACTCCTTTCTGATATTGCTCCACTATTTTTCGCCGCAGCATTGGGGGAATTGGTGATCCTCTGCCCATCTTGACTTCTGAGAGACACTGCCACTCTAAGAGGCTCTTTTTATACCAATCATGTTGCCAATTGACCTAATAAGTTGCAAATTGGTCCTCCAGCTGTTCCTTATATGTACATTTAACTTTTCCGGCCTCTTATTGCTACCTGTCCCAACTTTTTTGGAATGTGTAGCTCTCATGAAATCCAAAATGAGCCAATATTTGGCATGACATTTCAAAATGTCTCACTTTCAACATTTGATATGTTATCTATATTCTATTGTGAATAAAATATAAGTTTATGAGATTTGTAAATTATTGCATTCCTTTTTTATTCACAATTTGTACGGTGTCCCAACTTTTTTGGAAGCCGGTTTGTATAAAGACCTTAAATAATGTACCATTATGTTTTTATTACCTTAGAATGAGCCATTTCTATCTACATACACCGAGGGTCCCCTTACAGTGAAATCGCCATTTTGCGCCGTCATGTTTCTACAGTAGTCCTAAACGGACAGACTTCTCTACAGAGCGCTAGTCACTCTCTGCTCTCTCAGACAACGACATTTTTGTCCTGTGTCGCCCCCGTAGCTTCTCTGTGCTTCGAAAGGGAGGGGTGAACGGTGGGTGATTACAATTCACAACCTCACCACTAGATGCCACTAAAATTCACACACTGCACCTTTAAGCAATGCTATGTATAACTGGCTGTATAAAGCAGGTTTATTTATGTGACTGTATTTTGACCCATCTAATGTCTAAAGGGAGTAAAGATGACTGTCCGCCAAAAACCTGTGAAAAAAAATCCCGTTCTACTGGACTTCATTTTGCTTTTGAGGAAAAGTTAATGATTGTTTTGTTCTGAATGAATCAGTGTTTTGAATGAATCGTTTGAGAGAATGATGCAAAGACTCGCTCGCAGTGTTTTTGAACATACCGCTTGAGTGAACAATTCAATGACTTGTGTATGTTACGTTCTGAATGAATCAGTTTTTTTGAATGAATCGCTTGAATGAATTGTTCAGTGAACCACTCCAGTAGACAATAGGTGTGTTCGACTTGAAAAGACGCTGCACAGACCGATCAGTGTATGACATCAGAGTGCCACAAGAACAATTAGAGAGCAGACAGATCCGTATCGCTCTCGTGGTACTTTGATGTCATACACCGATCGGTCTGCGCACAGCTGCTTCAGGTCGAACACACTTAGTCACTTGTTTAGTATTTGAATAAATCAGGGTTTTGAACAAATTGTTTAAGTGAATGATTCAATGACTCATTTCAAAAATAAGTCACTTGTTTCCTTTCTGAATGAATCAGTATTTTTGAACGAATTGCTTCAATGAATGATTCAGTGAATCTTGTTTATCTTCTGAACAAATCATTTTTCGGAACCCATTGCTTGAGTGAACAATTCAATGACTCGCTCACAAAGACTTGTTCACTTCCTAAATTAATTAGTTGCTGAATTCAGAACCGCATACTAGCATACTACTCTTACTATTTTCCCCATAACTTTCTATGGCAAAAATAGTAAGAGTAGTATGTTAGTATGCGATTCCGAATCAGCAAGTGTTTTAAATTAATCATTTGAATAAATGATTCAATGACTAACTCATAAAGACAGTCACTGGTCACCATTTACTGCTGTAACAATGTAGAAAGAGTCACTGACAAATTTTCACCACTAATACACAGACTGACAGCCTGTTTGGAACATGCAAAAACTTTTGTATAAATGAACTTAATTTTAATAATGAAAACGCACAACCAAAACAAAATATTTCTGATTAACTCAGACATAGCAAAGCATCAGATATGAAATGAAGCTCATCTGGGGTGTTTGAAGAATATTCAAAAAACTGTTTTACTTCTCTCATTTTCTTGTTTGTTTTTGCCTTTTCCCCCACCCCCCTGCCTCCCACTCTCTCTTTCTCCCTCTTTCTTTCTTTCTTTCTTTCTCCTCATCAGTGCGTTGTGCTCAGTAATGACTCCCACTGTGGCAGCGGTGCCCCTTTAAGGCTGGGCCCCCCTCCCCATGCATTATTCATCAAAATCAAATGAGGGAACAACAGGAGCAAGAGACATGGTGCATGCCACTTCCTCCTCAACTCCCCAAGGTGCCCCCAGCCTGCTGGCCCATCTCTCCCCCTCTCTCCACCCTGGCCTAGGGGTTTTGGGGACCAACTTGGCACCCCTTTCATGGTTAATTCTAAGGACAAGACTTTTCTCTACCTCCCCTGCCCTCTTCCTATTCTCATTCTCATCTGTTGCACACCTCAAAGGTGCACTTTTCCTCATTAAAAAAGTTTCACAGATTCACACTTTTTTAAAAAGCTGTTTAAAATCATGTCCACATGAGCTGAAGACTCCAATCATATCAGTAAGCGGTTTTATTTTACATAGGGCGCTTCAAGGGGGTGGCCATTTTGAATCACATGACTAGTTGAATACTACTTGAATTATCTCAGTAAATCCCCTGTTTTTGGACACTTTTGCTTGCGGAATAAATTAATTATGGCTGACTGCTGTATTGGTTAACACTGAGCTTACACTCTTGCCTTTAACCTTCTTCCCTATGTTTATATGCTTGCCTGACACTTTACGTATGATGTGCTTTGGGTTTAAACCATATGAGTTCTTACGGTCCATATGTGATATTGGACTTTGAGATTCGGGGGTAAGCCATGTCTTCTTCTTGGCCTCAAGTATAGGGAGCAACTCGATAAAGTAAGCACATATTTACATCTTTATCTATGTCAGCTCATGTTTTTGCCTTAAGGATTACATTGAAAGTGTGTTAAAAGTGCTGTTAGTGACATCACATCTTTCACACACAAAACAGTTTGTAGAACTTAGAAGATCCGCTCTAATATTTGCATGAACACGGGAGGAGGTTGATAGACCATCCTGGTGCTGTTGCACAATGCCGGTACATTGATTACTTCAGAGAGAGAGAGAGAAAGAAGGAGGGGGGATGATTTGATGAGTGTAGTTCTTGTATCCCCTGCTGTTAAAGGCTGGTATGAGAGTTGAACATTACCACCTGGGGCAACCTGAGTTCTCCTCTTAATACAATCAATTCAATCTGCTGCTTTAATCTAAACTCACCTACCCTACACCTTTAACAACTTTAGCTGTGTTCAGACTCTTTTCAAGGCAATGCTCTTTACACTTAGCTAACATCTTGTGTGACATCTTGTATATGGATATACAGTCTTAGATTCTTACTTTTCTGCGGAAATGGTGAGTGCTGCTTACCTGTGAATGTCAACACCACAATTCCAGGATGTTCTGGGTGTAGTTGCTAGGGTGTTCTGGGAGGTTGTTAGGACGTTTCTAACGTAGGTCCTTGCTAGGCTGTTCTGAATGTTGTTAGGCTGTTGCTAGGTGGTTGCTTGGGTATTCTTGGTTGGTTGTTAGGACATTGCTAGGGTGTTCTGAATGGTTCAGATTTTTTAATATTTATTTTACTTTTAACTTGTCTTTTAAATTATATTTAGTTAATGATTTTCACTCTATCATTGTTTATTTATTTATTTTTTTCATGTTTATGGTTTCTTAGTTTTATTTTAGTTTTAATATTTTAGGAGTCCCAAAGTTAATGTGTTAACTAGTGGCATTTTCATGTTTACTGCAGATGAGCGGTAAAGGTTTAATGTTTTATGACATACAGTACCTGTCAAAAGTTTGGAAACATTACTATTTAATTTTTTTAAATGTTTTTGAAGAAGTCTCTTATGCTCACGCATTTATTTAATCAAAAAATACCGTAAAAACACTAATATTGTGAAATATTATTACAAATTAAAAGAGCTGTTTTCTATTTTAGTATATTTTAAATTATAATTAGGGGCGTAACTATACCCTCATGTCACGATTCGATACATATCATGATACTGAACTCACAATATGATATTATTGCAATATTCCAAGACATTAGGTAAAAGGTTAACAAAAAATGTACTGTTGATTAAAATTTGGTATTATATTGGGGGTGAAAATTAATAGCCTTGGACTTGGTGCTGGTAACCCAATGCACAGGACTATGGTGACACCAGAATAAAAATATTCATGATTCTGAAGCTGAAAATGCAGAATTATTTTAGACAGTGTCACTGACTAGATATATTTAAAATAATGTAGGCCATTTTTTACTGGTAACATAAGACATTTGGCATGATCAGGATTCACAAATATTCCCCCATTGCATTATTCAACATTATAATCAACATTTTATATACAGTGGGGAGAACAAGTATTTGATACACTGCCGATTTCGCAGGTTTGCCCACTTACAAAGCATGTAATTTTTATCATAGGTACTCTTCAACTGTGAGAGATGGAATCTAAAACAAAAATCCAGAAAATCACATTGTATGATTTTTAAATAATTAATTTGCATTTTATTGCATGACATAAGTATTTGATCACCTACCAACCAGTAAGAATTACGGCTCTCACAGACCTGTTAGTTTTTCTTTAAGAAGCCCTCCTGTTCTCTACTCATTACCTGTATTAACTGCACCTGTTTGAACTCGTTACCTGTATAAAAGACACCTGTCCACACACTCAATCAATCAGACTCCAACCTCTCCACAATGGCCAAGACCAGAGAGCTGTGTAAGGACATCAGGGTTAAAACTGTAGACCTGCACAAGGCTGGGATGGGCTACAAGACAATAGGCAAGCAGCTTGGTGAGAAGGCAACAACTGTTGGCGCAATTATTAGAAAATGGAAGAAGTTCAGGATGACGGTCAGTCTCCCTCGGTCTGGGGCACCATGCAAGATCTCACCTCGTGGGGCATCAATGATCATGAGGAAGGTGAGGGATCAGCCCAGAACTACACGGCAGGACCTGGTCAATGACCTGAAGAGAGCTGGGACCACAGTCTCAAAGAAAACCATTAGTAACACACTATGCCGCCATGGATTAAAATCCTGCAGCGCACGCAAGGTCCCCCTGCTCAAGCCAGCGCATGTCCAGGCCCGTCTGAAGTTTGCCAATGACCATCTGGATGATCCAGAGGAGGAATGGGAGAAGGTCATGTGGTCTGATGAGACAAAAATAGAGCTTTTTGGTCTAAACTCCACTCGCCATGTTTGGAGGAAGAAGAAGGATGAGTACAACCCCAAGAACACCATCCCAACTGTGAAGCATGGAGGTGGAAACATCATTCTTTGGGGATGCTTTTCTGCAAAGGGGACAGGACGACTGCACCGTATTGAGGGGAGGATGGATGGGGCCATGTATCGCGAGATCTTGGCCAACAACCTCCTTCTCTCAGTAAGAGCATTGAAGATGGGTCGTGGCTGGGTCTTCCAGCATGACAACGACCCGAAACACACAGCCAGGGCAACTAAGGAGTGGCTCCGTAAGAAGCATCTCAAGGTCCTGGAGTGGCCTAGCCAGTCTCCAGACCTGAACCCAATAGAAAATCTTTGGAAGGAGCTGAAAGTCCGTATTGCCCAGCGACAGCCCCGAAACCTGAAGGATCTGGAGAAGGTCTGTATGGAGGAGTGGGCCAAAATCCCTGCTGCAGTGTGTGCAAACCTGGTCAAGAACTACAGGAAACGTATGATCTCTGTAATTGCAAACAAAGGTTTCTGTACCAAATATTAAGTTCTGCTTTTCTGATGTATCAAATACTTATGTCATGCAATAAAATGCAAATGAATTACTTAAAAATCATACAATGTGATTTTCTGGATTTTTGTTTTAGATTCCGTCACTCACAGTTGAAGTGTACCTATGATAACAATTACAGACCTCTACATGCTTTGTAAGTGGGCAAACCTGCAAAATCGGCAGTGTATCAAATACTTGTTCTCCCCACTGTGTAGTAGTTTAATGTAGTACTGACACTAAACCTTTTTATATTGGGTAAACTATACACAATACATATTGTCACTATCCACGATACATATTGTTGCATTTTTGTATTGCGATATATTGTGACACGATGTATTGTTACACCCCTAAAATTTATTCTTGTGATGGCAAAGCTGAATTTTCAGCATTATTACTCCAGTTTTCAGTGTCACATGATCCTTCAGAAATCATTCTAATATGCTGATTTTTGAGCTCAAGTAAGATATCTTCTTATTATTATCAATGTTGAAAACAGTTTTGCTGCTTAACATTTTTGTGGAAATGGTGATACTCTTTTCAGGATTCTTTGATGAATAGAAAATTCAATGAACAGCATTTATTTGCATGTATTAAATGTATTTATTAAACGTATTAAAGCATTTATTAAATAGAAATCTTTTGTAACCATATAAATGTCACTGTCATTTTGATCAATTTAATGCATCCTTGATTAATAAAAGTATTAATTTCTCTCTTTTTTATCTTACCACAAATGTTTGAATGGTATCATTGTTTCCACAAAGATGTTAAGCAGCAAAAACAGTTTTCAACATTGATAATAATAATACTACTAAATGTTTTTTTTTTGAGCAGCAAATCAGGATATTAGAATGATTTCTGAAGGACCATGTGACACTGAAGACTGGAGTAATGATGCTGAAAATCATCTTTGTCATCACAGGAATAAATACATTTATAATGAATTTCACAATATTACTGTTTTTACTATATTTTTGATTAAATAAATGCAGCCTTAGTGAGCATAAGAGACTTCTTTTAAAAACATAAAAAAAATTGTAATGTTTCCAAACTTTTGACAGGTACTGTATATAGCTGATAGGTTGCTCTGCCTCTACAAGCCACAAGAGTTGAAGTATCAGATGGTGGAGGATGAGTTATGTGCTGAATTTGAATACTTAAAATAAGCGATTTGTTCAGATCTTTAAGCCTAAGTATGAGCAGTAGTAAATATGCTTGTTCACTAATTTTTTTTCCCCAACTATTTTCCAGGTACAGAATTCAAGACAAGCCAAACTAGAACTGCCACAGGTTCTCAAGGCTCCTCACCTGAGTTAGATGACCTGGGTCATGCACAGACACAGCGCTGTATATGTGGCCCCATCGGCAGGGTGTGGGCTATAAGTGGAGCAGAATTGGGTTAAGATGATGACAGTGGCTTAGACTGAGTGATGTGATGGGTCTGTCAGCAGGCTAATCTGACTCTAATAGGTCTGACCTGTACAGGACCCATCTGGCCCCCAGGACCCCTCTGATTGGCTCTATTTATTATAGGCTAGAGGGCCGGGGACGGTTTGCATAGTCATTCCACTTTCAGTTCCAATTCCTGGAGTCCTGATGAGCTCTGCCCCCCTCCGCCTCCTTGTTTCTCCTTCGCTCTTCTCTCCTCCACACCTTTCTCATCATCTTTTGTTTCTTCCTAATGGTTCAATTAAAGAGGTTAATTCAGAGACGGCCCTCCTCAAATCAGCTCTCATCACCTTCCCCTCTTCAGCCTCCTGACCGCCGCACCCAGCCTGCATTTATTATTCATCCCAATCAAATAAGAGCAAAGGCGGGCTGGAGCAAGCTGCTTTTCTCCCCGCACCCCCTTCATCCCGCCATCTCTCCTCTCCCCTCTTTCCTTTCCTCTTTGGAAGAATTGGCTTTTATTGAGTGAGTCGGCACGCACTCTCGCTCTCTCTTACACACACACATACACACACGCACACTCCCGGACCCCCCAGCTTCCCACAGCCCTTCCCTTTCCTGGAAAATGAGCAATTCTCTCATTGTAATAACGCGCCTCTGTCATCGGCCCATTATCGGCATGATAAAAGATGAAATATTCGCGGCGGCTGGCCTCCTAACCTGATCTGGGCGCGATATTGGAGCTTTGGAAAATGAGTTTTATCTGCTTTAATATACTCCTTGGCAGACTGACCCTTGAAATTAAACATTATTACAGAGCGGATATTTAAAAAACCGGGGCCACAAATTACATCAAAATGAAAATATTAAGGAACATTAGGAATATATCAAGTGGCGCCGAGCTGGATGTGGGGAGCGGTGGCTGGGGCGCAGAAGCGTCGCCGGTGTCACGGCAACGGGAGAGGGGAAATAATAACAATTCAGCCAGTGCCGCTGTCATGTGTCGGGATAAACTAATTATCCTCTCCGACACTCTCATCGCCAGGCTTTATTAGGAGACGAGGATCTTGTAGAAGTGTGTGTGTGAGTGCTTTTGTAGAACTCCGTCAGGTGTGGAGTTGTTGACACCCTTTCTGCCTTATCTCTTCACTTTTATAAAAACTTTCAGACAGACTCAAGGTCCTTGCGGTGAGGGTCTGTTCCCGAGTTTGATCTGTTTAGGTGCTGAAGGACGTAAACAAAGTACATGCCGGTTGGATCCGGAACTCGAGACCGAGTCTTTCTCCAGCCTTACAGGTGATTTGTCATGTGGTGATGGGATGATGTGCAATGCAATAAAATCCCAGAGAAAATGTGATTTGAATAGATTTCCGACAGAGAGCCTCCTCGGGATGTAAGGATAGAGGGATGAGCGAGTGTTCGCCCTGGAGGACAGAATTAGAAACTTTTACTTTTGGCCAGGCCTGTTTCTTTTTCTCTTATCTCTTGCGGTTGGATCCCCTCATGTAGCAGGTTCCTTTTGGCGTTGCTCGGTGATAGAAAAACATTGCGCCAGCGTTGAATGAGTATTCTGCACAGCATTGCTACTTGGGAAGCTTTGCATGCAAATATACATGCAAGTTCCTAGTCTAAGGGGGGGGGGGGGGGGGGGGGGGGGCGGGTACCTGGAATTTGCCGTTATCATCACCAAAACATCAAGTAAACATTGCAGAGATATTTCACAAGGCTTTGGAGAGCAAAGTGATATCAGGCCAAGGGAACCTGCTGTTGAGCCGTCAAGTGAGTGATACGTGGAAGATCTTCCCCAAGTGAGTGATCGCAGAACGCATGGGAGAGCCTTTGATAAGGAGAGGGACAAAATTAGCATTCGTTCCAACTTCCAACCAAGGAGAGAAAAATAAAACAGAGAGACCAAATGACTAACTGAAGGAAGACTAACCGCAGGGGTTTGCGACTGGGGGGGGGGGGAGCAGTGGAGAAAAATGGATCTCCTTTCCTCCCACTCTTTTTCTTTTTTCTCTCTCTTTCTCTACCCCGCTCAGGCACTTGATTCATTATGCTGATATACACAGTATTTGCTTCCTGAACGGGGCTCCTTCTTTCCCTCCCCACTCTTATAAAGACACACACACACACACACACACACAAAATAGGTGCCGGTGCCATAAATATAGCAAATGACAGAGCCTAGCAGCAGAGCAAGGTCAGCCACAGCCCCTGATGACAGTGCTGTGAGCACCGCAGTGCGTTCTTGTTAGAAATACACACAGATAGCTCATTAGCAAGGGCCCCTGAGGCCCCCAACCTCTTGTACTAACACACACACACACATAAACGTAATATATACTTCAGTACTGTAAATAAACATACTTACCCTTACACATACAGCAACATAACCACACAACACAGCAATATGCATACGGAAATATAGCCACAACTCAAATTAATGACTTAATGGCTTGCGCAGACTGACTGAGTGTGAGTGAGACAGAGCGAGAGAGAATCAGGGAGTTTTGACTCGACATGGCCACCGCTGTCACTAGATAAGCGTTTCTCTGTGAGGGTGTCATGTTTACATTGGCACCCAAATACCCTGAAAGGCATTATGTCAGCACACTAATACACACATGCAAACACATTCCTCACTGTCACGGATATGCCCCCCAGCTGGCAGCCTTTTATTTACCTTTTTCCTCAAAGACACACACACAGAAAGGTGTGCATGTACACATCACTTGCAACTTTTTCTCTTGAACTTTGTAAATCAGTTGTAAATCAAGGCTATCACAATTAACTGCAGTTCACATAGGAAAAAGGTGTTTTTGAAATTATTCTGATCATGTTGTTTGCAGATCAAAATAGGCATCTTGTTTTAGCACACTTTTGGCACATCATCTTTTAAAATCTGTCACCTTGAATTCTGTCAAATTTATTCAATCACATTTTTCTTTATAATTCTGTTCATTTCCATACAATGAAAGTGAATGGTGACCAAGGCTGTCAAAAGAAAGTAAAAATTAAAATGGAAGAAGTGATAAAAGTGGCTCATGTGCTATATTCTATAGTCTTCTGAAGTCATAAGCATATGCAAACCTGAATAAGATTTGTGAGCAACTTTAATGACTTAAACTTGAGGTCTTTTTCTCACACAAAGCAATTACATGGCTTCAGAAGACTCCAATCATAGTGTAATCTGTAGAAGTCAAATTTTTACTTTTATGGTGCTTTTTTGTTATCATTTTTGGAACTTTCTGCTCCAAACTTCCTGCTAAATGTTGGTTATTGTGTTCCTCAGATCAAAGAAAATTAAACAAGTTTGGAACAACATGGGGGTGAGTAAATGATGAATTAAATTAACTAATTAATTAAAATATTCCTGTGAACTATACATTTATTTATTTATGCATTAATACTTAGGTGCTGCTTGTAAACGGCTAACGTCATGTACAGGGATCATCAAAGAAAACAGATTATGGTTGAGTCTTTATAGGTTATTATAACTTACATTTTTGGCATATCAAACCTGATTTTTGGCTATTTTCATTTCTTCGTCTGTTTGCATCACACAAGGGCTGCTGTACCGCTAACACACCCACTGAGCAGCTGCCCTCGGGCCACTTTGGCACTGTGTGCAATGTCGGGCACTGAGACTTTTACTCTCTCTCTCACTTTCTCTCTCCCCCTCCCTCTCTCTATGGGTGTCAGTCTGGCCCCTGGCCCGTCAGACAGGCAGTGGGGTGTGACGGGCGGCCCAGGCTCCTTCCTCAGCCCCCTCCTCTTCTTTATCCTCCTCACCCTACGTGGCCTGGCACCCACCACTGACCATCCGGCGACTCCTGCCAAATGCTGCCTTCCACAACCCCCCTCCGAAAATGTCCCGAATGACTTAGGCCTCCTGTTCTTTATCACTGAACAATTAAGATCATGTGGCTAATTTACCTCTTATTTAGCTGGGAGTTGGTTAATTTTATTATGTGCAGAGATTCAGAACAAATAAAATATATTTAGTTACAGTTGATAAAACACCTTTTAATTTTGACCTTGTAATGTGTCAAAAAAGGAAAAGAACATACAATGGCAGTATCCTTGATTCTTTAGATTTTATGCGTACGCCAAATTTAGCTATATGAGTGACCAAATTGATTATTATATAATAGATAGAAGAGAATGGGGATAGTTGTAACACTTTTTGTCTAAGTGTGATTGATTAACTATGGAAGTTTTAGTCCAAGATCAAGGTAGATACATTTGTCTATTACAAATATCAGTAACTTTATGATCTTTGATTATATTGATGTTGAATATAAGGAATTCCTTTGCAAATGCAACAGGCCTTCTGTCTGCTTCTGTCTTTTATCTGTAATGTCTACTCATGATGAAAAAACAAGAATATACCTTAAATAATATATAATAAGTTATTTAAATGAGTATTACAACTTCTCTTTTCACTCCTCGCTGACTGTGATAGAATAGTGGTATAACATTTAAACGAATAAAAAGCATTAAAATGTATTCGAAAGGCTTCGCTTTAATCATAAATAAGTTACAGTGCTAATACTATATATAAATTATACAGTTACTGTTAAAAATGTTGGGGACAGCAAGATTTTTTAAAAAGAATTTAGCAAGGATGCATAAAATTGATCAAAAAAGACAGTAAAGACATTCATAATGTTACAAAATATTTATTTTTCAAGTAAACACAGTTCTTTTGAACTTTGGTCACCCCAAAATCCTAAAAAATAAAAAAAATGCTGTTTTGAACATTGATGATAATAAGAAATGTTTCTTAAGCACCAAAAGCTGCTGAAAATGTAGCATTGCCATCACAGGAATAAATTACATTTAAAATATATTAAAATATAGTAATTAGTAAAATATTTCACGATATTGTGTTTTTTATGTTTTTTTTAATTTTTTTTTTTTATTTTTTTTACAACAATACAATAGAAGAAGAAAAAGATGACAAAAAAACAAACAAGAGAGAAAAAAAGGGGAAAAAATACATGGTGCCAATTACTCAATGTGATCTACAGTTTACACATTCAAAAATACAGAAATTAATACCTGAAATATAACGTCATGCCTCAAATGAATTCTAGTATAGCAGGTATATCTAAATGTTAAATACATAAAAAATATATATAATCTACTTCAGTTCAAAATAAAAAACACTATGGACAGACTGAATACGCGTGACGTCACCGTTTTCGAAAATTTGCGTTTTTGTAGTTTACACGGAGACAATAACGGTATCGTTTTCAAAAACTTGCACTTTGATACCCGTTTTCAGGCCCCAAAAATGCCATTGTCGTGTATAAATGTCACCAAAATGCATAAAAAGTTTTTTTTTGTTGAAAACCGTGTTGTGTAAATGACCCCTGACTTCAGAAGGGTCTTCAAATAATCATGGCTGTTAAGATTGTAATAATCAACCTGACTACCTGCATCCTTTCTATTCTCTTTTTTATTGTATTGCAAAATAGGCTACCACAGTTCCTGTGTACATTTCTTCTGTTTCACTTTACAATCCCACATTCCCCAGACTATGAGTGGAAGGTGGAACTCTCTGTCGTTCCCTGGGAGGGTGACGCGATGGGGTGACAGTGTTTGGAAGGAGGAGAATGTTACTGTGTGTGTGTGTGTGTGTGTGTGTGTGTGTGTGCGCGCGCATGCCCCGCCCTTTCTTTAGCCCCATGGAGATGCATCGTCAGGGTCAGGGGATATAGAGAGATGAACACAGGGAGGCCGCACTCCACAACTTGAAAGGAATTCTAATGAAGCCAGGCAGTTGTGTACCCTATTCCCCCGACAACAGGCCTCAAACAAATAGCTGCATTTGATGTCCCTCGTTTTATAGTCTGGAAAATTGCATGTTTGTTTGTGCGTGTGTGTGTGTGTATTTATTTAGTGTTTCGTTGTTTGTGTGTTCATTTGGAGTTTCTATGAAACTGGAGCAACACACAAAAATGATAATGAGCATTTAAAACATACATTGAGATAATTTCTTATACTCATGCTTTGAGCTCTAATTCATCTATAGAACAAATATTCTTTTTAAATCACATTTGTAGAAACATGATAGGTAACAAAAGAGAATGGCATGTAAATATTAAGTATGCTTTATCTTTGATATGTGAATGACCACATTTTTTTAATCATTATTAGCACAAGTGCAGTTTCAGTTTTGTCTCCAAATTCTGTGTAAAGACTTAATATCGCACAAAAGCCACACTAAAATATGACAACTCAGACTTGTCTCAGTCCTTAATTAACTTTGCAACTTGTTGTTGCTATAAGTTTATATTTTACATATTTTTATATTTGTATTAATGCATTTATAATTTAATATTTTCATGTTTTAATTGATAATTTCATATTTAGAGCATTCATTTTATAAATGCTTTTTAACAGCATTAACAGTCTGCTAGATGCAGAATTTTTTGTTGCCTTTGTAGTGTAGAGATGACTTTTACTTCTTTTTTTTAACAGTGATACAACACCTACAGTGTCATCCTGTATAAATAGAAGTAGTTTGCTTCAAAATTCACAGTGTTGCTCTTGTGAAGACTGTCAAGGGAGTCTTGATGTAGTGCATCTAGGAAACTCTCACATTTGCAACACATTACACTGTATAACTTAAAGCATAAAAAGAATAATAAAAAGACTCACTGGTCACTTTTTACCCCATTCCATTAATATTAATATCAATACTCAACACCCCCATGTTTAGCCCCATTTTTTTTTTCTTTGACAACCTAGGGGTGCGTGTAGAACAGCTCGTATGAAGCGAGATGTCTTTCATGTTGCAGTCCAGCAGCTTTGGCTTCGCTGGAGCGTGTAGCGTGTCTCCGTGAGCCTCACTGCGCTCATACAGACTGAGCTTGTCACTCCACCACAGCTTGTGTAAACAGTAAATAATAAACAAGCAGTTTAATACATTATTGAGAAAATCACTTTAGGCAAGCGAGATGGTGGGAGAGCTGATCTGGAGCAGAAGGAGGCAGAATATGACACTGCTGTTTAATTCACAGTCTGTAATCAGTAGTACATATTTTAATAAGAAGAGCGTAACACAATAGACTAGCAAATGCAGTCAGAAATGCAAACTCAGAAAAGTGTAATTGTATTTGTAAAACAACGGTTATATAGTGGGAAATGAAAATATTGTAGCCTATCAATAATTATGCTGTAGCTATCAATAACGGAGTAAAGCATTTTCATTTACAGATAGGCCTGCCTATGCCATTTGTAAAACCAAACAACAGACAGACTAGCTTTATAATTCAATAAAATTTTGAAATCTGGATCTGAATTACGGGGAGTTTGGAAGAAGTTCAAACCCCTAATTAAAGGTATGTTTTTTCATAAATACTTTGTTATACTGGTTGAAACTCTTTTCATATCATGATAGCAATCAATAATAGAAGTAGTCTAAATAATAAAAATATCTGCTATGGAAGTCTCAGGACCAAAAAATATTCGTCCAGTCATTGCATTCAGTCCAATTGCAATGATAGGATGTCCTACCTGCCTGTCAACCTATGTGTTTCCATACCTCCGCGCACCCTCTGCTCGCTAAGGCTATGCAGAGTTGTAGACAGACAGTCACAGAGCGCCGCAAACAAACAGCAGCCACCTTTTCCTGAACCAAAACAACGAGGTTATAACAACTGCGTTCACGCCATGTCATAACCGTAATTACAAGATGACTTAAAGTGTTAGTACACCCAAAAATGAATATTCTGCCATCATTTACTCACCCTCATGTCGTTCCAAAACTTTCGTTCTTCTTTGAAACACAAATGAAGATATTTTAATGAAATCTGAGAGATATCTGCCCCTCCACTGACAGTCCACACCACTACCACTTGTTTCACATAAACATTCAACGCACACATCAGATATGGTAAACAGAAGCTCAAGCATGCATGCAAGAACCAGTGAGGTTCATTCTCGTGTGTTACGCAGCACGTTTGAGCTTCCGCAAGAAGTTTGTTCTTGTGTGTCAAGCATGTATGCTTGAGCTTCTGTTTGTGTTTGTCAATAAAAGCCTAAATTCAATCTGTTCATCATGTAAAGTGATCAAATCTCTTTAGATTTTTTTTTTTATTAAACCACTCAATTCATATGGATTAGTTTTACGATCTGTTTATGAACTTTATAAAGCGACAAAGTGGTAGCCTATAGTTGCATGGACTCTCAATGGAGGGACAAGAATCTCTCAGATATCATTTAAAATATCTTCATAAGTGTTTTCAAGATGAAAGTCTTACGGGTTTGGAACGACATGAGAGTCATTGATCGTTTTGTTTTTTCATTTTTGGGTGAACTAACCCTTTAATTCCATAAAGGAAGTCAAAACAAAAGGTTGAGGTGTCATAGGCTGTATTAATTTTACATACAAGTACAACAGCGTTTTCAAACGACGTTTCTGTCCACATTGCTGTATGCCATTGTTTATTACATTTTACACGTCATACACACACCGCAAAAACTTTTTAGTCTAAATGTCTTTAAGAGTGTTTACGATTAATTAGCTAGGTACGCTAAAAGACAATTCATGTTCCGAAATCCAGAAAATCTTGCAAAAAGTTGCTCTTCCCCTAACACTGTGGAAAATGCATACCTACATAACTAGAATCAAATTTACTTTTTAAAATAGAGTTCTTGGACTTGTGCGTGCAGACTACATCATGTAGTTATTGAGAGAAATAATTGTATTGTTTTCATATTCTCTTCTCTCCCAGTTGTTAAGTAGCCACTGCTTCATCCCAGCAAACCCTCAGGCTCCAGTATAACTCAATTCACCCCGGCTTATTATATTTATAACTAGTATAATATCAGGGACACTCTTTGAGCTTCCCTCATTCTCCTGAGCTCATTCTTTGCAACTTTTATTGTGATGCCGCCTATATTTAAAGATACATGACGGAACAAGGAATTTATCTAAAACAAAAATGATATAATCAAACGAAAACTTCTCTTATAAAAGTAAAATCTTGTTGTGCACGTTATATCATGCGCTGTCATAATATTCATGTTGACTTTGCAAATATTCATTATTATGCTAGATCAAACAATATCGTAATGCATCTCAAAGGACCTCTTTTTAAAATGTTCATTCCAAAAAGAAGAGTGCCTTTGACGTAATGCTGCTTTTTTTTTTTTTTTTTTAAAGATGGCTGCAATCATAAAAACAGCCTGTAGATGGCAGTCAGAACCTTGGCAAGCAGCACAGTTGAAATCCCATTGACTGTTAGTCAGCCCGAGAAGAACGTTTATGCGTTCAATTTACATGCACTCCATTCAGAGACAGCCCTAAAATATTCAGATTGGCATCTCTCGGTGTGGAGTACTTTTAAAAAAGACATAATTCAGGATTCATTCACACGCTACAGATATGTACAACAAGTTAGAAGTCATGCAAAAGTGATGAGGATAATGGTGATTATTATAATTAGCTTTAATCTGGACCTACATTTTGTTCCTTTAGATATTGGGTTTCTGAATCATTTGAATTATGTTGTGCAGTTTTATACTTAACAATTAAAAGCAATTTAGGTTTTCTGATAAACTTAATTGCTATTCTATAAAAAAATGTTTTGTCACATAACCTAAAAATAGTGCAGCCAAGGGAGTTGTAACATTTTGTTTACTGTAGCTCTGTTTTATTGTGTCATGTGTCTCAGTTTTATTGTGTCATGTGTCTCAAACTTTGATATAATCTGCCATTATTTGTGTGCTAAACATTTAAAGTAGTACATTTAAAGAAACTCAGCTTATTCCTAAACAGTATAAATTAATGCCAAGCACTGAAAGAGTGCTGATGTTACAACCTACCTCACTACCATAGTAGGGTGGAACACTAATTAAAAACATGCACATTTTAAAATTTGTGCATGAATTTTATATTAATGAAATGTACTTTTTCAAAATACTTATTTCCAATTTATTTTAATAAAAAAGGGTAAACATATAGGAAACATTTGCATATTTTATTTCTTTGAAATCTTTGTGTGTCCAGTAGAAATACAAGCAACATCCCATGCTACTTATTTTATATATGTACATGAAAAGCTTGTGTGGACGTTATAAATCAGGTTAAACGAGAACCTGCTGATGCAAATGATACAAATTAAATGTATAAGCTAGATGTTGACATTTTTACCTTTTTTTAGACTTACAACGTCAGCTGTCACCTCAGGACACTGGCTCATGTATGATAGTGACTGCATTTCTAATTGGTTAAACTGATTTGGTAATGTCTATATTATCTGCCAAGTCAAATATATTATTTAATATGACTAAATCAGCCTGCCTATATGGGGTTACACTAATGAAAGTAATTTAGAAGCAGCTCTTTAGGGTTCAAATGTTTTACACTATACATAGTTCCAGCTAAACAATCATGTTTCAGAACCCAAGTGATTCAGTTCAAGGTGAGTTTAGTGTTGGTCACAGAACAGGGCCTCTGTCTGCAGCACATGCGAGGGTCGAGTCACTGTTTATCCCCAACTGAGACAATAGAGGGACGGAAGGGGGCAATGAGGGAGAGCCGCTGAAAAGGGAACGGCTGGGGTGCAGGGGCACAGACGGCAAGAGAGAGAGAAAGCGGGGAGGGGGTTGACAGAGGGGTCAGCGGTCGGGGTTAGTATGTGTGTTTATGCGCGTGTGTGTGTGTGTGTCTGCGTGTGTGTGTATATGTGAGGGGACTCGGTCACGCCCTTCTCTTCACACTCTACTGCCTCATTATTGACGGGCTGAACTGATACCCCAACAATGAGCCCCGGCTCCCACAGATGTCACGGAGACCAAGCGACCCCCTGACATATTTACCCACGCACCCTAACACTGGCCTTCTCTCTCATTCCCTCTCTCTCCCACTCACACACATCCATACGTACTGTGTGTGGACACCAACTGCTGGTATTTTGCACATATGTGCACCCACACAGGACAGAGAAGGGCGCTGGGTGAAAAGGATCCCAGTGCAGGGGGTGATATCATGACTGAAATCAATAAAAGAGAAGTCATGCAAGTATAACAAAATCATTACTCTTTGGGAGACTATGTGTGTGCGCGCACATGCTTGAACGACAGCTGTTATCTTTAAATGTATCTGCTCTTCCTTCCCTAATGAAGCCCCTGACATCAGAAGCCTCTTGTTTCAGGCTTGAAAGATAAATTGACAGAGGTGTTGTTTTGACTGACTTATAAATGAGATAAATGTGTAGTCTATATTTCAATATCCGAGAGTGCTGCAGTCATGTTGGATAGAAACTGACGTCCTCTGTTAAGAAAAATGTTCCTGAAAGGATACTTGATTTTAAATGACATGTTCTATGTGTGTAATATAATTATATATGTATAATATTAATATATATATGTACATATGTACTACTATTCAAACGTCTGGAAGATGTATTGTTATTGTTATTTTGAAAGAAGTCTCTTATGCTCAATAAAGCTGCATTTATTTGATCAAAAATACAGTAAAAACAGTAATATTTTGAAATATTATTGCCATTTAAAATAACTGTTTTCTATTTTAATATATTTTAAAATGTAATTTATTACTGTGATGGCAACGTTGAATTTTCAGCAGCCTTTACTTCAGTCTTCAGTGTCACACGGTGCTTAAGAAGCATTTCATTTTATCAATATTGATATATTCTATCCCCTTACACTAACCCTACACCTAAACCTACACCCATCACAGAAAACTTTCTGCATTTTAGATTTTCAAAACACTTAATTTAGTATGATTTATAAGCTGTTTTCCTCATGACCAAAATAATGTCCCCATTTGGTCAAAATTTACCGGCATTGCTATCCTTGTGGGGACATTTGGTCCCCATAATGTAGAGAATACCAGGTACACACACACACAAACATACATACACGCATATACTACATATAATACTTCTTTGAAGTATTATTAAAATTGACAATACGTCTAAAATGTAAGGTATTTTGCAAAGAAGCAGACGTTTTTTTTTAAATTGGTTTAACGGTCTTAAAAAACTTTTTTAGGTGTGGGGCCACAAATCTGTCGTACGGCTCTTCAGAGAGCAGATTCTGCATAATGAACCTGTGACATCAGACTTTTCTTGGAGATCAGCAGGTTCAGGAATTGCTCCCTGTCCGCCACAGAGTGTTCTTGCCTTGGATGCCTGTGCACAACCACCCTGAACCCTTTTGTAAAAATATTCTTTAAAAGAGCCCCTTCTGGACTGTGGAACCTGGAGTTGAGGTGGGATTTGGATGTATTTGGATGTGTCTTAAAAAAAGGAAACTTTCTAAAAGGCTATGTTATTCCCAAACTCTGCTCAATAGCTGTGGGCAATAACCTGCATCCACCAGAGACTTTAGCCAACCTCATGCATGGTGTGTATCATTAAATTTAATAGATGAATTACAGTGACTGGTACCTTGTGGTTAGTTAATTATTTAATTAATGAAATCTGGTTTCATGTTGCATGTACAAACTACAAAACTCTGATTAAAAAACATTATTTTAATCCTTTCAAAAATGTTTATAATTGTAGAATGAAAAAAAAATATCAACAGACAGTCTAATTCTGAGGTAATGATCAAAAGCATGCCTGTTGTCGCTCTCCGTTTCCTCGGGCCTATTGCAAGCCTTCCTCTGTTTTTTCATGGTCTGTTTAAAGATTTAGTGAGGCCCGCAAACTACTACCTTTAATGACCAATTAACAGTAGTAAAGCTGTGTGTGCGGCAAGCTCCAGATCTCGCAGAGGGTTTGTTTAAGTCAACAACAACGCGGCGCTGCTAACGGTGTGGCTGCTGCCTCACTTCGCCTTTAAACACCTCTCTCCTGTGCTTATTAAAATCTGTGCAAACACGTGCAACCAGTGCTGAAACAGCCTTGAGAGAGGGAGAGAGAGAGAGAGAGAGAGAGGCAGACTATTTCAAATGTGAAAGGAGTGTGTGTGTAAAGTTGGTAAAATTGTGCTAAAGTTGGTTTAAATGAGTGAAGGCGGGTTATTAGCATGGCTCAATAATGTAGCTGCGGGGCAGGACACGGTTAGTCAAGGCCACAGTTTTTCCTGAGCTCCTCATTTAGTTTTAGAGTGAGTTTGTAGGTGCTGCCCAGGTCCCTGAAATGCTCCGGACCTGGATATCTGTGAACAGCTAATGAGCAGCAACTTATACAGACCTTCAACATCCTCACAGAAACAAGTGCAGAGCTAATTATCTATACACCGATCAGGCATAATATGACCACTGACAGGTGAAGTGAATAACACTGATTAGCTCTTCATCACGGCATCTGTTAGTGGGTGGGATATATTAGGCAGCAAGTGAACATTTTGTCCTCAAAGTTGATGTGTTAGAAGCAGGAAAAATGGGCAAGCATAAGGATTTGAGCGAGTTTGACAAGGGCCAAATTGTGATGGCTAGACGGCTGGGTCAGAGCATCTCCAAAACTGCAGCTCTTGTGGGGTGTTCCCGGTCTGCAGTGGTCAGCATCTATCAAAAGTGGTCCAAGGAAGGAACAGTGGTGAACCGGCGACAGGGTCGTGGGTGGCCAAGGCTCATTGATGCTTGTGGGGAGCGAAGGCTGGCCCGTGTGGTCCAATCAAACAGACGAGCTACTGTAGCTCAAATTGCTCAAGAAGTTAATGCTGGTTCTGATAGAAAGGTGTCAGAATACACAGTACATCACAGTTTGTTGCGTATGGGGCTGCGTATCCGCAAACCAGTCAGAGTGCCCATGCTGACCTCTGTCCACCACCAAAAGCACCAACAGTGGGCACGTGAGCATCAGAACTGGACCATGGAGCAATGGAAGAAGGTGAAGATGAATCACGTTTTCTTTTGCATCACGTGGATGGCTGGGTGCATGTGTGTCGCTTACCTGGGGAACACATGGCACCAGGATGCACTATGGGAAGAAGGCAAGCCGGCGGAGGCAGTGTGATTCTTTGGGCAATGTTCTGCTGGGAAACCTTGGGTCCTGCCATCCATGTGGATGTTACTTTACATGTACCCACCTAGGCATTGTTCCAGACCATGTACACCCTTTCATGGAAACGGTATTCCCTGGTGGCTGTGGCCTCTATCAGCAGGATAATGTGCCCTGCCACAAAGCAAAAATGGTTCAGGAATGGTTTGAGGAGAACAACAACGAGTTTGAGGTGTTGACTAGGCCTCCAAATTCCTCAGATCTCAATCCAATCGAGTATCTGTGGGATGTGCTGAACAAACAAGTCCGATCCATGGAGGCCCCACCTCGCAACTTACAGGACTAGAGCAGCAAAAGGGGGACCAACACAATATTAGGAATATATATATATATATATATATATATAATCTTTGTGATGATACTTTGATCCGAGTGCTGTTCTTTACACTGGCAGGATTTTTTTCAGTGTACAGCCTCTCTATTGTGTGTGAAGAGGCATCACTTACCTTTTTTGTTTTTTGAGGAGGCACCAATGATAGTCTATATACAGTATACTGTTTTATTTTGAAATAATGCTTATATATCATATTAATATATTACATACAGTGAGGACAACAAGTATTTGATACACTGCTGATTTTGCATGTTTGCCCACTTACAAAGCATGTAGAAGTCTGTAATTTTTATCATAGGTACTCTTCAACTGTGAGTGACGGAATCTAAAACAAAAATCCAGAAAATCACATTGTATGATTTTTAAGTAATTAATTTGCATTTTATTGCATGACATAAGTATTTGATACATCAGAAAAGCAGAACTTAATATTTGGTACAGAAACCTTTGTTTGCAATTACAGAGATCATACGTTTCCTGTAGTTCTTGACCAGGTTTGCACACACTGCAACAGGGATTTTGGCCCACTCCTCCATACAGACCTTCTCCAGATCCTTCAGGTTTCGGGGCTGTCGCTGGGCAATACAGACTTTCAGCTCCCTCCAAAGATTTTCTGTTGGGTTCAGGTCTGGAGACTGGCTAGGCCACTCCAGGACCTTGAGATGCTTCTTATGGAGCCACTCCTTAGTTGCCCTGGCTGTGTGTTTCAGGTCATTGTCATGCTGGAAGACCCAGCCACAACCCATCTTCAATGCTCTTACTGAGGGAAGGAGGTTGTTGGCCAAGATCTTGCGATACATGGCCCCATCCATCCTCCCCTCAATACGGTGCAGTCGTCCTGTCCCCTTTGCAAAAAAGCATCCCCAAAGAATGATGTTTCCACCTCCATGCTTCACGGTTGGGATGGTGTTCTTGGGGTTGTACTCATCCTTCTTCTTCCTCCAAACACGGCGAGTGGAGTTTAGACCAAAAAGCTCTATTTTTGTCTCATTAGACCACATGACCTTCTCCCATTCCTCCTCTGGATCATCCAGATGGTCATTGGCAAACTTCAGACGGGCCTGGACATGCGCTGGCTTGAGCAGGGGGACCTTGCGTGCGCTACAGGATTTTAATCCATGACGGCGTAGTGTGTTACTAATGGTTTTCTTTGAGACTGTGGTCCCAGCTCTCTTCAGGTCATTGACCAGGTCCTGCCGTGTAGTTCTGGGCTGATCCCTCACCTTCCTCATGATCACTGATGCCCCACAAGGTGAGATCTTGCATGGTGCCCCAGACCGAGGGAGATTGACCGTCATCTTGAACTTCTTCCATTTTCTAATAATTGCGCCAACAGTTGTTGCCTTCTCACCAAGCTGCTTGCCTATTGTCCTGTAGCCCATCCCAGCCTTGTGCAGGTCTACAATTTTATCCCTGATGTCCTTACAAAGCTCTTTGGTCTTGGCCATTGTGGAGAGGTTGGAGTCTGTTTGATTGAGTGTGTGGACAGGTGTCTTTTATACAGGTAACGAGTTCAAACAGGTGCAGTTAATACAGGTAATGAGTGGAGAACAGGAGGGCTTCTTAAAGAAAAAATAACAGGTCTGTGAGAGCCGGAATTCTTACTGGTTGGTAGGTGATCAAATACTTATGTCATGCAATAAAATGCAAATTAATTATTTAAAAATCATACAATGTGATTTTCTGGATTTTTGTTTTAGATTCCGTCTCTCACAGTTGAAGTGTACCTATGATAAAAATTACAGACCTCTACATGCTTTGTAAGTAGAAAAACCTGCAAAATCGGCAGTGTATCAAATACTTGTTCTCCCCACTGTATATATTATTTGCATTCATCCCCATGTTAGGTTATGTAAGTAGTGGTTGTTTTTTAAAGTAAATATACAGTATATTTATATATATATATATATATATATTTTTTTTTTTTTTTTTTTTTTTTTTTTTTTAGTATGACATTTAAAATATATTAAACTAACAAAGTGACAGTAAAAGCATTTATAATTTTACAGAAATGTTTGTATTTAAAAAAGATTTGTATTTCAAAATAATGCTGGCTTGCTATCTTCCCATAGTGCATCCTGGTGCCATGTGTTCCCCAGGTAAGCGACACACACGCACCAGGCCATCCACATGATGTAAAAGAAAACGTGATTCATCAGACCAGGCCACCTTCTTCCATTGCTCCGTGGTCCAGTTCTGATGCTCACGTGTCCACTGTTGCCGCTTTCGGCGGTGGACAGGGGTCAGCATGGGCACCCTGACTGGTCTGCGGCTATGCAGCCCCATACGCAACAAACTGCGATGCACTGTGTATTCTGACACCTTTCTATCAGAACCAGCATTAACTTCTTGAGCAATTTGAGCTACAGTAGTTCGTCTGTTTGATCGGACCACATGGTCCAGCCTTTGCTCCCCACATGCATCAGTGAGCCTTGGCCACCCATGACCCTGTCGCCGGTTCACCACTGTTCCTTCCTTGGACCACTTTTTATAGATACTGACCACTGCAGACTGGGAACACCCCACAAGAGCTGCAGTTTTGGAGATGATCTGACCCAGTCGTCTAGCCATCACAATTTGGCCCTTGTGAAACTCGCTCAAATCCTTACGCTTGCCCATTTTTCCTGCTTCTAACACATCAACTTTGAGGACAAAATGTTCACTTGCTGCCTAATATATCCCACCCACTAACAGGTGCCGTGATGAAGAGATAATCAGTGTTATTCACTTCACGTGTCTAGATAATGTTATGCCTGATCGGTGTAAAATATAAAAATAAACTGTATATTTACTTTAAAAAAACAACCATTACTTACATAACCTAACATGGGGATAAATGCAAATAATATATATGTAATATATATTATATGTAATATATTAATACGATACATAAGTATTATTTCAAAATAAAACAGTATACTGTATATAGACTGTCACTGGTGCCTCCTCAAACAACAAAACAAAAAAGTAAGTGATGCCCCTGCACACACAATGAGAGACTGCACACCGAAGAGTCAAAAATAAAATCCCGCCAGTGTAAAGAACAGCACTCAGATCAAAGAATAGCTAGAGTGTGAACATTGTACTTCCCATGGTATTCACACATTATACCATCCACAGGTTTACATGCACTGCTATTATAAGCTCAGTAAACCAAATGCACACTGCTGCTGAGCAAGGCAATGAAAAGTATGTATACTCCACATCTCTACACCATATTTGAATATAATTAACTACAAAAAGAAGTGCTAGACAACCACCAGGGCAGTTCACAGCACAATTTTGAATGAACAGAGAGACTAAAAAGGAAACGGAAGCCAAGAAAACCCAAAGCACTAATCAGGATTTACCCTTTGTTTTTAGTGAAGCAGAAGAAAGACCAATAAGATGAAGTGTTTTTGCTTTTCATCAAATTGTAGCTGAGGTATTTAGCATAATACTAAACCGTTATCGCGCAAGGAGAGAAAGGTATTATGTACAGATTTGTTAGCGCATATTTGATCGTTATTAAACATGCAAGCATTAGACAGGTTTAGTACAGACGAGAAAGAATAGGAGGAGGAGAACGACTGAAAAGGAGAGATATTGTGGCTTTGTTTATAATCTAGCATTGAGGAGGTGTTCACATTGAGCTGCTGTACTGCCATGAACGCACATTTAATGTGGTTGATTGTGTGCAAAATGTCTGAAAAAGGTACATTTTCACACTGTGCTTGATCTCATATCTGTCTCTCCATCACTGTAAAAATGATTCTTAAAGGTGCAGTGTGTAGTATTTATGAGGATCTATTGACAAAAATGCAATATAATATACATAACTATGTTTTTAGTGGTGTATAAAGACATAATGAATCGTTATGTTTTTATTGCCTTAGAATGAGCCATTTCTATCTACATACACTGCGGGGTCCACTTACAGTGAAGTCACCATTTTGCGCCGCTATGTTTCTACCGTAGCCAGTGTCTGTGTATTAGTTTACGTTAGGAAGCAATGTAAGCTTATTTTCTGCTGAAGTGTACTTGGATACTCAGACTGGGGTGGATTTGAATATGTTAGATGAGGATAGATGGACCCAGACTGCAGTTACAGCTTTTGGGACTGGTTTGCAATCCCAAGATGCAATGGAGCCGTGCAGGTTTTTATTTAGTTCACACTGAGAATAATCAATCTACCTGAATGATTCAATTGGAAATGCACTGGCTTATTATTTAATTGGTATTTATTTTTTATTTTCTTGGTAACAATTATATAGCATGTAGTCATCATGTTTTCATCCAGAACTACAAGAACAACATTAATAATTGTACACTCTTAGAAAAAAAAAAGGTTCAGATGGGTTCAATACTCAATTTTAAGGAACACTTTATGCCAAAAAGTTTCTATATAAGGAGAAGTGTCGTAAATAATTGCATAATACTTTCATGTTTAACAGGTTATTTAAATTTTCTAGTGATAAAGTATGTTTAGTGCATAAAAAATGTTATAGTATAGTATAACTATATTATATTATTATATTTACAAACCCGATTCCAAAAAAGTTGGGACACTGTACAAATTGTGAATAAAAAAGGAATGCAATAATTTACAAATCTCATAAACTTATATTTTATTCACAATAGAATATAGATAACATATCAAATGTTGAAAGTGAGACATTTTGAAATGTCATGCCAAATATTGGCTCATTTTGGATTTCATGAGAGCTACACATTCCAAAAAAGTTGGGACAGGTAGCAATAAGAGGCCGGAAAAGTTAAATGTACATATAAGGAACAGCTGGAGGACCAATTTGCAACTTATTAGGTCAATTGGCAACATGATTGGGTATAAAAAGAGCCTCTCAGAGTGGCAGTGTCTCTCAGAAGTCAAGATGGGCAGAGGATCACCAATTCCCCCAATGCTGCGGCGAAAAATAGTGGAGCAATATCAGAAAGGAGTTTCTCAGAGAAAAACTGCAAAGAGTTTGAAGTTATCATCATCTACAGTGCATAATATCATCCAAAGATTCAGAGAATCTGGAACAATCTCTGTGCGTAAGGGTCAAGGCCGGAAAACCATACTGGATGCCCGTGATCTTCGGGCCCTTAGACGGCACTGTATCACATACAGGAATGCTACTGTAATGGAAATCACAACATGGGCTCAGGAATACTTCCAGAAAACATTGTCGGTGAACACAATCCACCGTGCCATTCGCCGTTGCCGGCTAAAACTCTATAGGTCAAAAAAGAAGCCATATCTAAACATGATCCAGAAGCGCAGGCGTTTTCTCTGGGCCAAGGCTCATTTAAAATGGACTGTGGCAAAGTGGAAAACTGTTCTGTGGTCAGACGAATCAAAATTTGAAGTTCTTTTTGGAAAACTGGGATGCCGTGTCATCCGGACTAAAGAGGACAAGAACAACCCAAGTTGTTATCAGCGCTCAGTTCAGAAGCCTGCATCTCTGATGGTATGGGGTTGCATGAGTGCGTGTGGCATGGGCAGCTTACACATCATGGCTGCGTAGAAGAAGGATCCGGGTACTGAAATGGCCAGCCTGCAGTCCAGATCTTTCACCCATAGAAAACATCTGCCGCATCATAAAGAGGAAGATGCGACAAAGAAGACCTAAGACAGTTGAGCAACTAGAAGCCTGTATTAGACAAGAATTGGACAACATTCCTATTCCTAAACTTGAGCAACTTGTCTCCTCAGTCCCCAGACGTTTGCAGACTGTTATAAAAATAAGAGGGGATGCCACACAGTGGTAAACATGGCCTTGTCCCAACTTTTTTGAGATGTGTTGATGCCATGAAATTTAAAATCAACTTATTTTTCCCTTAAAATGATACATTTTCTCAGTTTAAACATTTGATATGTCATCTGTTGTATTCTGAATAAAATATTGAAATTTGAAACTTCCACATCATTGCATTCTGTTTTTATTCACAATTTGTACAGTGTCCCAACTTTTTTGGAATCGGATTTGTATATAGAGTATAAAGTATTATTTATTTATATAAAATAATATAAAATACAGCAACTTTCTGTTTATTTTTTATGTTTATCTTATATAATATTAATTTAATTTAATTTATTTCAATTTATTTGTTTACTTGTATAAAATGAACGCTACCGTTCAAAAGTTCGGGGTCATTAAGATTTTTTTAAAAAGAAGATATTAATACAAGGACGCATTAAGTTCATCAGTAAAGGCATTGTAATGAAAAACTATATTTCAAATAAATGCTGTTCTTTTGAACTTTCTGTTACTCAAAAAATTCTATAAAAATATATCACAGTTTCCACAAAAATATTAAGCAGCACATATGGCTTCAACTGTAATATTAATAAGTAATGTTTCTTGTGTGCCAATCAGTATATTAGTATGATTTCTGAAGGATCATGTGACTGAAGACTGGAGTAATGTATGTGCTGTGCACATACAGTGGGGAGAACAAGTATTTGATACACTGCCGATTTTGCAGGTTTTCCTACTTACAAAGCATGTAGAGGTCTGTAATTTTTATCATAGGTACACTTCAACTGTGAGAGATGGAATCTAAAACAAAAATCCAGAAAATCACATTGTATGATTTTTAAATAATTAGTTTGCATTTTATTGCATGACATAAGTATTTGATCACCTACCAACCAGTAAGAATTCCGGCTCTCACAGACCTGTTAGTTTTTCTTAAAGAAGCCCTCCTGTTCTCCACTCATTACCTGTATTAACTGCACCTGTTTGAACTCGTTACCTGTATAAAAGACACCTGTCCACACACTCAATCAAACAGACTCCAACCTCTCCACAATGGCCAAGACCAGAGAGCTGTGTAAGGACATCAGGGATAAAATTGTAGACCTGCACAAGGCTGGGATGGGCTACAGGACAATAGGCAAGCAGCTTGGTGAGAAGGCAACAACTGTTGGCGCAATTATTAGAAAATGGAAGAAGTTCAAGATGACGGTCAATCTCCCTCGGTCTGGGGCACCATGCAAGATCTCACCTCGTGGGGCATCAATGATCATGAGGAAGGTGAGGGATCAGCCCAGAACTACACGGCAGGACCTGGTCAATGACCCGAAGGGAGCTGGGACCACAGTCTCAAAGAAAACCATTAGTAACACACTACGCCGTCATGGATTAAAATCCTGCAGCGCACTCAAGGTCCACCTGCTCAAGCCAGCGCATGTCCAGGCCCGTCTGAAGTTTGCCAATGACCATCTGGATGATCCAGAGGAGGAATGGGAGAAGGTCATGTGGTCTGATGAGACAAAAATAGAGCTTTTTGGTCTAAACTCCACTCACCGTGTTTGGTGGAAGAAGAAGGATGAGTACAACCCCAAGAACACCATCCCAACCGTGAAGCATGGAGGTGGAAACATCATTCTTTGGGGATGCTTTTCTGCAAAGGGGACAGGACGACTGCACCGTATTGAGGGGAGGATGGATGGGGCCATGTATCGCGAGATCTTGGCCAACAACCTCCTTCCCTCAGTAAGAGCGTTGAAGATGGGTCGTGGCTGGGTCTTCCAGCATGACAATGACCCAAAACACACAGCCAGGGCAACTAAGGAGTGGCTCCATAAGAAGCATCTCAAGGTCCTGGAGTGGCCTAGCCAGTCTCCAGACCTGAACCCAATAGAAAATCTTTGGAGGGAGCTGAAAGTCCGTATTGCCCAGCGACAGCCTCGAAACCTGAAGGATCTGGAGAAGGTCTGTATGGAGGAGTGGGCCAAAATCCCTGCTGCAGTGTGTGCAAACCTTGTCAAGAGCTACAGGAAACGTATGATCTCTGTAATTGCAAACAAAGGTTTCTGTACCAAATATTAAGTTCTGCTTTTCTGATGTATCAAATACTTATGTCATGCAATAAAATGCAAATTAATTACTTAAAAATCATACAATGTGATTTTCTGGATTTTTGTTTTAGATTCCGTCACTCACAGTTGAAGTGTACCTATGATAAAAATGACAGACTTCTACATGCTTTGTAAGTGGGCAAACCTGCAAAATCGGCAGTGTATCAAATACTTGTTCTCCCCACTGTATACTACATACATATTAGGGGTTGAACGGCTTCAGATTTTTTAAAATCGACATTTATGTGGTTAATGTCGAGTTGACGTCAACTAGTTGCTGATGAAGTCATTAATGAACAAATAAGCCTGAACCTCGAGCTGAGACTCGAGCACAGGTTGCCTTGTGCACAGCTACGGCATATGACACAGCGCTGCCCACAAAGCTATTGCTCCTACATAACAGCTTGTTTTTATCAGTTCTTTTGTCTTTGGGCTGTTATATTTCTCACAGATTTCTGCTTGTTCTAAATCAGATACAGATAAAGTAGCACAGTAAAGATTACATTTATATGAATGCATTAGTGAGAGAGCGATTGCGTGTGAATTAATTCTACCTCTAATAGTAAAGCTGTGGGTTTTATTTACTAAGAAATACACAGTATGCTAGAACTTTTCAGTTTCTAAGCTATTTTATTGATAAATCACAGAACAGTGTTGACAATACATTTCTGTGCTAATGTTTCTGTGTGTGTGTGATCTGCACATGATGTGCGAGCTACTGTCTCTCGCACATCATGGCAAGCGTCATGGCAGACTGGTCGACTAGTCTGTGCAACCCCTAATACACACACACACACACACACACACGTGTGGTTCACTATCTTTGTGGGGATGTAATGGTTTTTATACTGTACAAACTATATATTCTATCCCCCTAAACCTACTCATCACAGACAACGTTCTGCATTTTTACACTTTCAAAAAAACTCATTCTGTATAATTTATAAACTTGTTTCCTCATGGGGACCTCAATTTTGGTCCCCACGTTGACACGAGTTCCCATGAGTCAGTGTGCATTTATGTTGACGTCGCCACCGGGATAGAAAAACACACACACACACACACACACACACACACACACAGGCGCATGCACATAACCACCAGAAAAGACATTATATAAAACCTTTTTGGCATAAAGTGTTCTTTAAAATTGTATTGAACCCAACTGAACCTTTTTTTCTAAGAGTAGTATACAGCAAGAGTTCATCTCTCTATTAGTGTAGATGATGGGAAGTGTCTGTATGGTAAAGACTGTGCTGACAATATGTGTTGGACTGTGTTCGTATGCAGCTGTGCAGTGCAGGTTCAGTATTCAGCTCAGGGCGCATCAGTCATGCTAATTGTTCCCAAGGTCAGAGCCTGAGCTGGGCTTTGCTGAGTGTGTATACCAGTGTGTGTGTGTGTCTCAGATCAAGCCTGCTTGAATGGCATGTTTTGATCAAGCCTAATTTGATCAGTCAAAAGTGTTGTGCAAACAGGGCCTCATATGGCCTGCTGATTCTGATTCTCGGTCTGAGTGTGTATAGGTAAGAAATTTAAGAGTTCTCACTTCAAATGTCTGTCTGCTGCTTTCTGCATTTTACAGGTACGTTGTGGATAGTTGTTGTTTTTGTGTGCCTATATGAGGTGTGAACATACACAAGTTATATCTCTCTGCATATTTGATAATGGGAGGATGTGTTAAAGCTTAAGAACATGCAAACCAGTCAAAAGTTTGGACACACCTCATTCTTTTTTATTACTATTTTCCACGTTTTAAATTAAGAGTAAAATTATAAGTGTTAAATAACAAAAATAGAATGTAGTGCTTAAACGTTATAGTATAAGTATGATTTATTTGTTTGTTTATATAAAATTTTAATTAAATTGATTTACATTTATTTATATATTTATTCATTTACTTATAGAAATGTACACTGCCGTTCAAAAGTTTGGGGTTAATAAGAAAATAATACTTTTATTCAGCAAGGACAAGTTGAGTGTCAAGCTCGTAAATACCACAAGATCCAAGAGCGAATGCAATAACAGTCATTTATTTAACAAGTTCAAATAAGCAAGGAAGAGTGGACAGATCAGATGTAAAGCAGGAATCAGGCCTTGGTAGCGAGCAGACTGCAATGGGCTGTATCCGCTGATCCACGCAGAGCAGGTCCTCAGTAAACCAGAACAGAGAATAATACAAACTCGAACAGGAAAACACGGGAGACTGGAGATGAGAGAGATGACTGGCGGGAACAAACGACAAGGCATGAACACCAAAACGATCTGACAAGGAACACAGCAAACACAAGACTACATATAGGACACATAATGATTCGCAGCTGTGGCTGATCAGTGAACTGATCAGCGCAATCAGTGCTGCGACACACTGATAGGCGCTCATACACTGACCACACGAAAACCAACAGTCAGCATGAACAGGTGAGCCTGCGAACTGTGCCATTACCCCACCCCCTAAGAGCGCCTCCTGGCGCTCCCAGAGGGACGTACCTGTCGATTGTAATCATCGATGAGGGAGTGATCCAATATGTCTCTCGCAGAAACCCAACTCCTCTCCTCCGGACCGTAACCCTCCCAGTCCACCAGATACTGGAATCCGCGTCCCCTCCGCCTAGAGTCCAGAATACGACTGACCGAATACACAGGTTCCCCATCTATGATTCGCGGCGGTGGGGGAACCGGGGCCGTTGGATTAATGGTAGAATGAAAAGCAGGTTTTAATTTAGAAACATGGAAGACGGAATGGATTCTCCTGTATGCCGGAGGGAGTTTGAGGCGGCCTGTCACCGTACTAAGGATCTTGGTGACAGTAAATGGGATGAAATGAGTAGCCTTCAAGAATTGGTCCACCACGGTTAAAACCACCGTGTTGCCCTGCGAGGAGGGGAGGGCCATAACGAAATCTAGTGCAATGTGGGACCAGGGTCTCGAAGGAACTGACAACGGTTGAAGGAGTCCAGCAGGGGTTGATTGGAAGTCTTACAACTGGCACAAACCGAGCAGGCCAATACAAAACAACATGTGTCGCAGGCCATAGTTTGCCACCAGAATCGTTACTTAATAAGAAAAAGGGTACGATTTACCCCTGGATGATAAGCTACCTTGGAACAATGACCCCATCGAATTACATCAGACCAGAGACTCTCAGGCACGAATAAACGATCCGGTGGGCAACCGGGCGGGGGCGCTACCCCATGTAAGGCCGTGCGGACCTTCGACTCGATCTCCCAAGTTACCATTGAAACCACCCGTTTGAGTGGTAAGATGGGCTTGGGAGAGGGCGGGCGTTCAGATTGGTCAAAAACATGGGACAACGCGTCGGGTTTAATGTTCTTAGACCCCGAAAAAATGTTTTTAAAATGACCGAAAAAAAGTGCCCACCGAGCCTGCCTAGAGTTCAATCGTTTAGCGGATCTGATGTACTCAAGATTCTTGTGATCGGTCCAGACAATGAAAGGGTACCCCTGAACCCTCCAACCAATGGCGCCACTCCTCCAAGGCAAGTTTGACTGCCAACAATTCTCTATTATCAATGTCATAATTGCATTCGGCAGACGATAAACAATGAGAAAAATATGCGCATGGATGCATCTTGCCATCCGAGGAAGAGCGCTGGGAAAGAACTGCACCAACCACCACCTCTGATGCGGCGACCTCCACCACGAACTGATGAGACAAATCAGGGGCGACAAGAATGGGAGCTGAAACAAAGCAGCTCTTGAGTTTGGAAAATGCAGTCTCAACGAGACTGGACCACCTGAACGTCATTTTGGTGGAAGTCAAGGCAGTCAGAAGGGCGGCTAGTTGGCTGTAATTGCAAATGAAACGCAGGTAAAAATTGGCAAAGCCCAGAAACCGCTGCAGGGCCTTGCGGGAATCTGGAGTTGGCCAATTAACCACAGCCTGAACCTTGTCGGGATCAATGCGCACCCCCTCGGACGACACGATGTACCCAAAAAAGGGAATAGACTGTGCATGAAAAACGCATTTCTCCGCCTTGACATTGACAGCCCATTCTCTAGCAACCTCTGAAGTACTCGCCTGACGTGCTGCACGTGTTCCTGGAGAGATGAAGAAAATATCAAAATGCCATCCAGGTAGACATAAATGAACTGGTCGACCATATCTCTCAGCACGTCATTGACGAGTGCCTGGAAAACCGCGGGGGAGTTGGACAGCCAAAAAACAAAAAAAAAAAGGCATAACAGGATATTCAAAATGCCCCCTGGGGGTGTTAAAAGCGGTTTTCCACTCATCCCCTTCCCTAATGCTGTCCAAATGATAGACTTTACAAAGGTCCAACTTAGTGAAAAAGGAAGAGCCCTGCAATCTCTCAAAAGTCGAAGACATCAATGGCAAAGGATAGGTATTCTTTACCGTGATGCTGTTCAGTCCTCAATAATCATTACAAGGACGCAGGGAACCATCCTTCTTTCCCACAAAGAAGAACCCCGCACCTGCAGGAGAAGAGGAAGGGCGAATGAGTTTGGCTGCTAGAGAATCAGAAATATATTTCTCCATGGCCTCCCTCTCTGGGGTTGTCTGGCTTTCACCAGACCAAGCTCAATCTTTTAATATTGAATATTGGTCTGGGGAGTCTGCTATGTATTTTCTACTGCACAAGAGGCGTGATCAACGAGCATAATTCAAATGACTCTGTACGCAATTGGATAGTCCTTCAACCAATCAGACCACAAGAGGCATGATCAACGGTCATCGATCCATCGCTTCTCTATCCATCATTGTGTTAAACCCGCCAATAGCGCGCCAGGTGGATAAGCTAATCTGTGATTGGTTCCCGCAAATGTGTAACAGAAGCAGGATAAATTAATGTACAGGTTTCCAGCCTGAGCTGCAGGGCGAAATCAAATCGCTGGCAGATCAGGCTGGGTTTACCCAGTCTATCTCCGGGGTGGAAAGGGAGTATAATCTGCCTTTAGGCGGAGACGTACCTGGCAATAAGTCTATAGCACAGTCGTAAGGACGATGCAGAGGAAGAGAAGCAGCTTGAGACTTACTGAACACCTCCTTCAGGTCAAGGTACTCACTGGGCACGTTAGACAGGTCCACCTGTTCATCCTGCAAAACCGAACAAGACACCGAAGAACAAGCAGACACCAAACAAGACGCATGACAATTCTCACTCCAAGACATGATAGTGTTCTGACGCCAGTTAATGTGAGTGTTATGGAGTGTGAGCCAGGTAGAGTCGATCAAATAAAATTGAATCTCTTCGGTGTGATTGCCTGATGTGATGAGACTCACCTACCCTGTGGACTGTGTGATTGACGGCAGCGGTTGTCCTCCCAGTGCGTTGACGGAGATGGGGTGAGTGAGTCGAACCACAGGTATCTTGAGTCGGTGAGCCACGTTAATGTCCATGAAATTGCCCTCAGCTCCAGAGTCCACCAAGGCGTCACACAGATGATGCGTAGCAGCCCATTGCAGTCTGACCGGGAGGAGAGTGGCGAAGAGAGAGGATTTCTCCATAGCAATACCATCCGTCAGTAACCCCTTTTCTACTGGCGGGCGTTGACTTTTACTGGACACTTAGCTGCAATGTGTCCTGCAGCTCCACAATAAAGACACAGTCCCTGAGCTCTGCCCACCTGCGTGGGTTCAGGATCGAAAGAGGCTCCGACTGTATCGATGGTGACACTGGCAGTAAAGTTCTCCACCGCAGGAATCAGACTTCTCTGGGAACGCTGATCACGCCGCTGCAGCCGTGCGTCCACTCGGATGGCCAGATCAATCAAGTCATCTAATGCGGTGGGTAACTCCAGCGAATAGATCTCGTTCTGGATGCGGTCGGCCAACCCATGCAATAACATGTCCCACTGCGCCTCGACGTTCCAATTACACTCCGCCGCCAGCGTGGATGGAATAATCAGTAACAGTCCTGTTACCTTGACGAAGATCCGCCAACACTCTGAGAGATCAGCCTCTCTGCCCGAGACTGCGCGATCAAACTTGAGTTCGAAGTTAAATGTCTGAAATGATTCACAGCACAGATGACCTTGTTCCCAAACCGCCGTTCCCCAAAGCGCCGCTCGTCCTGATAACAACGTTATCACAAAAGCCACCTTGGACTTCTCCGTTGGAAAGGATGACGGCTGGAGCTCAAAAAACAGAGAACATTTGGCCAGAAAGGAACAGCATAATTGAGGCTCACCAGCATAAGCAGCAGGAGGTGGAAGACGAGGTTCAGTCGTGCGAGTGGAGCGATCTTCAGGTGGAACAGCAGATGGTGGGTTGGGCGCAGTGGGAGCGTGGGCAGAGTCAGTCCTTAGCTGTTGGAACTGGGTGGTCAAGTCCGAGACCTGCGCCACCAAGCCCTGAACGGCATGACCCGTCGCAATGATCTGATCCTCCTGCTGGTCAAAACGAGTATTGTTACTAGACAAAATCTCTCTCAGTTTATTCGCACTCGCTGGATCCATAACGGGTCAGATCGTTATGTCAAGCTCGTAAATACCACAAGATCCAAGAGCGAATGCAATAACAGTCATTTATTTAACAAGTTCAAATAATCAAGGAAGAGTGGACAGATCAGATGTAAAGCAGGAATCAGGCCTTGGTAGCGAGCAGACTGCAATGGGCTGTATCCGCTGATCCACGCAGAGCAGGTCCTCAGTAAACCAGAACAGAGAATAATCCAAACTCAAACATGAAAACACAAACGGGAGACTGGAGATGAGAGAGATGACTGGCGGGAACAAACGACAAGGCATGAACACCAAAACGATCTGACAAGGAACACAGCAAACACAAGACTACATATAGGACACATAATGATCCGCAGTTGCTGTGACTGCGACACGCTGATAGGCGCTCATACACTGACCACACGAAAACCAACAGTCAGCATGAACAGGTGAGCCTGCGAACCGTGACATTGAGTTAATCAAAAGTGACAGTAAAGGCATTGTTACAAAAAATATATATATTTCAAATAAATGCTGTTCTTTTGAACTTTCTATTCATCTAAGAATCTAAAAAAATACATCACAGTTTCAACAAAAATATTAAGCTGCACAACTGTTTTCAACTGTAATAATAATAAGAAATGTTTCTTGAGTGCCAAATCAGCATATTAGAATATTTTCTGAAGGATCATGTGACTGAATCACAGCCATCACAAGAATAAATTACATTTTAAAATATATTAGAAATATAGTAGAAAACCATTGTTTTAAAAATAGTAACAGTATTTTACAATTTTTGACCAAATAAATGCATCCTTGGTGAGCAGAAGAGACTTCTTTCAAAAACATTAAAAAATCTCACCAATCCCAAACTTTTGAACAATGTTTCATTTTGTAAAGGAATTGCGTAGACACACATAGGCACAGTTTATATTTGTTTAAACTTATGCAATTGAACTTTGTAGCATTAACCTTTACTTGTAAAGTATGACAGATAATAGACTCTCTATCAATACCAGGACTGTAGAACTCCCAGCATTCATAGCGCAGGTAAAGAAGAGCAGTCTGGGTATGTGTGGTGATGTCTGTGACAGCGGCAGTGATGTCAGGCTATGAGTGAGATTGATAGGGTCTATGATCAGGGACGCGCTGCTCTCTTGAACAGCCCAGAGATGGATCACATCACACACATACACACTCACACGTCTCCTTGCTTTCCTAGATAAATGAACTAAGGGGGAATTCATCACTCCCTGCTCCAGAAAGAGAGAGTGAGAGGAAGAAAGAGACAGAAAAAAGGCTTCCACCGTCGTCTTCTGGGTCAACCACCTCCCCACCCCTTTTCCTCCTCCCCCTTTTCATGCATCTCTCCCTCCTTCCTGTGTCACTGGTTCTCCTCACAGGTTAGGTGTCAGGGTACGGGCCCGGTTTTGTGTTGTGTTGTCATAGGATGATTTGTCAACGTGAACGATTTGCCACTCAAGCGAATCAATCAACCTGCAGGAATGCACCAACAGAGGCAGAGAGACAAGCGTATCCTCTCAGCATGAGCCTTCGTCGTGACCGGCTCTTCGTCTTCCTCAGGCCCGGCCCACAGACATTTTGGGGGGACCGCTACCTCAGTTTACCTCCTGTGTGAGGATCATTCCTCACGTCTACAAGTCTTTGTCACAGTTTCTTAGTCACTGCTAGTTTCCCCTCTCTGTTTCGTTAGTGTACGTTCTCTTTGCTCCAATTAGTCTTTGTCATGGCTGATTTGAAATAAGCACCCTATTACATTAGCGCAAGCCTTATTAAGCAAATGCTTAGAAGAAAGACCTTGCTTAACTGGTAGACAACCTCACAATTAAGTCTCTGTGCAAAACATACCAAACTTATTGCCCTCGCAAATGACCTGCTAAGAACTTTAATGTCTGATGTTATGTTTCTGATGATGATGATATGTTCATTGATGAATGATTAAATAATGCACCTAAAAATGAAAATCAAATAGTCACCCTCATGTCTTTCAAAACTTGTTTGTCTTTCTTTCTGCTGTAGAACACAAAGCAAATTGCTGTTTTGCATATAATGAAAGTGAATGGTGACCACAGCTGTCAAGCAATATTGTCATTAAATAGGACTTACATTTCAGTATGTTCTTCACACAAAACTTCATCAAAAGACTTGGAACATAGTGTATGAGTTGCATTGACTATACATGTAGGCTACAGTATGGTGCTTTTATGGTGTGGGTTTTTTTGTGGCTTTTTAGGAGCTTGACAGCCTCTGGTCAGTGGAATTTTGTTAATTGAAATAAACCTGAAATAAAATAAAATGTAAATATTAGATGAAAGAAATAAATTAACTAGGAAATTAACTGAATAAGTATAATTTAAAGCACTAAAATTGCTAAAACTGAAATAAAAATAAGTTAAACCTAAATAGTAATATAAAAAAAATGGTAACACTTTATTTTAAGGTGACATAGTTACACAATACTACATGTACTTACTATAGTAATAACAGTAAATTATGCATAATTACAAGTAACTAACCCTAAACCAAGCCCTACCGGTAACTCTGTAGTTAGTACATGTAGTTAATGAATATCAGTACTTATTTGGTTGAGTACAATGTAACTACGTCACCTTAAAATAAAGTGTAACCAAAAAAACTAATAAAAATGACGAAAGCATATAACAAAATTAATAAAAATTTAACTAAAATTAAAATGAGAATGTTGACTTGACAACTAACTTAAGTTTAAGTTAAAGCACTAACATTACTAAAAATTAAATTAAATTAAATTAAATTAAATAAATTAAATTAAATTAAATTAAATTAAATTAAATTAAATTAAATTAAATTAAATTAAATTAAATTAAATTAAATTAAATTAAATTAAAATAAGGTAAACCTAAATTGTAATGTTTAAAAAGTAATAAAAATGACAAAAGCACATAATAAAATGACAAAAAAATAAAACATAAAAAATAAAAGCCAATTCAAATGTCAAAATATGGTAACAGTTTACAATAAGGTTTCATTTGTTAATATTAGTTAACTATGTTAGTTAACATAAACTAAAAATGAACTTCTAAAGCATTTATTAATCTTAGTTAATGTTAAATTCAATACATTTTTATAATCAAAAAGTTGCCTAAGTGTTACCCAAAATATTAATAAAAACTATAATAGTATACTATAAATAATGCACTGCCTTGGCTTGAACATTCTTCAAAATTTTGTGTTCCACAGAAGAAAGTAAGTTATAATGACATCAGGATGAGTAAATGATGACAGAATTTTCAATTTAGGGTGAACTATCCCTTGAAACGGTGATGTAATGATCCTTATATTATTATATAAAACCGGTTACATGATTGTTGAAAATGTTTACATTTTTATTTGACTATTGTTGTCCAACACTATGATTGAAATATTGCAGATGTGTATGTGTTGTTCCAAGAACCTCACAGTGATTTCCAACTAAATATGAAGGTAAAAGCCCTGTTAAAGAGCTTTAACTGCTTACTGGTCAAACAAATGTCAAGACTGTTTACTTTACCAATTTAGCTTTGCTTGTCAAGGACCTCAGGCCTGCCTGCTGAAGTGCCAGAACCATTTTGATTGTGCACTCTGCAGAGAGGCAATAGTGTCATTATGAAGTGGCAATTTGTCGGGAACCCAACAAAGAAATGTTGTAACAATTAATCACAGGGAGAATGGGAAATAACGTGTAATTATGTTCATTAGGCAGCAAGTGCAAGGGCAATTATCTTCGCCTACCGTAGCCTGTCAGAGGCATGTCGGGAGTGATGCAGTAATAATTCACAACTCGCTGTGTTTTATAAGTGTTTTATTAGTGCTTGTGGAGATGGACTAGGGACCAGCGGGTCACCAGGTTAAAAAAAAAAAACAGTTCACAAGGCCATTCTTCTCCTGTGTCCTTGACCTGCAATGGAGGATTTTTTGTGCATAATGTTTCACTGCAGAGAAAACATCATTGCTACAAGTCATACACATTCTATCACACTAATGTTATTATATGTATTCCAGACCAGATTGATGTCTGCAAGACTATATCAAATCGCCATTGCATTAGATACATAATATCAAACCAAGATGTATCTGCAAACAAATGAATTATCCGTTTTTTTTCTTATCCCATCAGAATCTCTTATAATGAAGAAGAACAGTCGATCAAATAAACATCAACTTCTTATTTGTATCAGGTAAAAACTGTGGCTGTTTGTCTGAGATGGAACTGTAACACTGACTCTCTTGTGTCAGCATTTGTTTTAAACGGTTAAACTTGATTCTCACTCTCTCTTCCCTGGACTGAATCATTCTGCCCCAGGCTTCTCGTTTCAATTGGCTCGTCAATTAATTGCTCCAGCAGTTCAAAACAAGCCTCACCTGCCAGTCAGAGGACCTTGTTTCTTCTGTAACAAACTGAGCAAGTCTTCGTCTTCTTCACTCAGTTTGAAACTAAAACGAAACTTGACCTGCCAGTTTGGTGCATTATGGGAAGAGGCTTGCCCATATGTGTCAATCAGTCAATGGGAGAGTGAAGAAATTTTCACCTTTACATGGCAGGCATGGAATGTGAAAACAAGACTCTTGTGAGATGAGAAGTTCAGCCATAATTAGCCTTTTTTCTCTCTTTTTGTTTGAAACAAACGCTGTGAGATGTAACCTTACTTGAAGAATTGTGTTAAAAGATATCTAAATATAAATACTTATTTGAGTGGATAATTAATTGCATTTCTTGTTCCATGCATGGAAGTACTGGCGAGTTCTGGTAGAATGTTGTAAGTAGATTTACACATTTTTATTTTAATTGTTAGAAAATATTTTTAATAATAGAAAAATACTTTAATTCATCAATCAGTCAATCAATAATTTTTTAGATATGTATGTATCCATTTGAACATATTTTACTTATTTATTTATAATATAAAATATAATATTTTTGTTTCATTTTATTTAAATTTTGTATCATTTGTTTAAATAATTTTTTGGGTGACAGTTATTTTATTTTAACTGTAATATTCTAAGCACAACAAGAATCTCTATTTTGTAAATATATATATATATGTATATATAATCTTGATTTTATGAATTGTGCATGTTTCACTGCAGTAAATATAAATACTTATTTGAGTGGATCATGAATTACATTTCTTGTTTCATGCATGAAAGTATTGGCAAATTCTAGTAGAACACACTTTTTCCACTTATATGTATTTTAATTATTAGAAAATGCTATGTTTTTAATAATAGAAAAATACTTTAATTTATCAATCAATCGATTCAATCAGTCAGTCAATAATTTTGAGATATGTATGTATTTGAACATATTTTACTAATTTATTTATAATATAAAATATAATATTTTTGTTTCATTTAATTTGAAATAATTTTAATTTATTTTTTTATTATTTGTTTAAATACTTTTTGGGTGACAGTTATTTTATTTGAATTGTATTATTCTAAGTACAACAATAATCTCTATCTTGAGTAAAAAAGTATATCAAATCTTTTTTTTTGGATGTTACAGTCAAAGAGGTTTAAAAAACAGATATTTTGATTCCAAAACGTGACATTACACGTCATGTTTAATTAGGACCACTCGATTGTTTGACTTTAGCATGTATAGCTGAACTTGAAGTGAATCTAAGAATAGCAGAAAAAGCTGTTAGTATACAGTCTCGAAAACGAAATTAGGAACAAATGAATGATGCATATATTTTTTCTGTGTGGCCCTCTGCGATTTTTTTCATCACTTTTTTTTTTTGTCGCTGCTGTCGTGGCAGGCAGCTTTTCAAGCTCCATCCTTCCTTTATTTCTTCTTTTCTCCTCAGGCATCTGTCTCTTTCTCCATCTCTGTCGTCCTCCCTCTCCGCTCACCCTCTGTAAATTGCAAGCCTATTTGGTTTAGGTTTGTTTTACCCCCTCTCATCCCTCTCAATGTCTCTCATTTTCTCTCACCCTCCCGCTCTTCTGCATGTGTCTGTGTGTGTGTGTGCCCAAGCAGCTGCTTGCGTATAACCGCAGGTAATCTCGGCAAAGCGTCCTCATGAGCCTGTGTCTGTGGGAGGCTTCGCCTCATCTCCCTTTTGCCTCCCCGCAGCTTTAATCTGTGACAGACCATTTCTTAATCGCTGCTAAGGGGGATCTCTCTCTCTCTCTCTTTCTTCGTCCTCTCCTTCTCCTCTTCCTCATCTCCTCCTTTTCTCTTTTTCCTTATGCTCAATCATTCACAAGCACGTACCCTCCCACAGTAAGATTAGCACCCTTCGTGTTCGTCCTACATAATCGCTACACAATGGACCCCGCATATTGCCACGGCCCACAGCACCGCCGAAGGTGGGGGTGCTATTCTGCACCTCGGTGTGATTCGCCCCCCATCACCCCCACACCTCATTCCCCAGAAGGCCTCTCACTTGTCTCCAGGACCAACACCACCATCATCATCATCATTAGCCCCAGCCATAAGACCATCATCTCTTGAATCCTTCCTTTTCACTGTTGACGGGCCGCTCTGAGAGTTTGGGGCGTGAATTTTGGAGGAAAATGGAATGTCCGAGCTGCAGGCTGGGGGCTGTCTGCAGGGGCGCAGTGGGATGGCATGGACCAGAATATTAATCATGCAAAAGCAGACAAACAGAGCAAACAGCAGAGCAGGGCGAAAATCTCTCGCCTTTCAGTTTTTCTTCTTCCCTCCACTGCCTCTGGAAACACTGCTGCTCAGCTCTCAGATCTGATACCTTTGACGTTTTTGTACATTAAACTCATTCTTTTAAATCCTCTTTGATTTATTTTTTCCTCCTTCATCTAATCATATTTGTATTACAAATTTCATTATAATGACTTTCGGATTATTGTTCTTATCCGTCCTGGCTGATGTATTTGAATGCAATCCGATTCCTTGCATAAGTACTTGCGTGATTGACATTAACACTGTAGATTATTGAAAAGCTGATAAATATTACAGATGCAGCTACCAAAGAACATTATTAGGCTCTTCTGCATGCACAAGCCGATGAATATTGAGCAATTATAATCATCTTCAGCACTTCATTCAGAAAATCTATACAAGCGTTCATGTATTTGCATGATACTGATAAGTGGCAATTGATGCAAATGGGATTAAAATGGACGGATATACTAAACTATTCTCATCTATTTGAACGACTTAAACATACAATAACGTGATTTGATAGTACAGATTGTTATTATTACTTTAATTTTCGCATGTACACCACTGGTCAAAAGTTTTTTTAAAGAAGTGCTCACCAAGCCTGCATTTATTTGATGAAAAATACAGTAAAAACTGTAATATTGTGAAATATTATTACAATTTAGTTTTCTATTTGAATATATTTTAAAATGTAATTTATTCCACTGTTGGCAAAGCTGAATTTTCAGCATCATTACTCCAGTCTTAAGTCACATGATTCTTCAGAAATCATTCTAAATTTGGTGCTCAAGAAACATTTATTTTTATTATTATAAATGTTGAAATCAGCTGCTTAATATTTTGTAGAAACCGCAATGCCTTTTTTTCAGGAAGTTCAAAAGAACAGCATTTATTTGAAATAGAAATCTTTTGTAACATTAAATGATGTTACTGTCACTTTTGATCAGTTTAATTATAGTGTCCTCACTGAATAAAAGTATTAATTAAAAAATGACTGATCCTAAACTTTTGAACAGTAGTGTATTTCACAACTGCTTAACATATTTTTTTTAAATATAGCAACATAACGTTAAACTGACCTGTTTTATTTTATCTCAAAAGAGTTGAAACAAACTGTTTTTCCTGTCAAATGTGAATAATCTCATCTAATGGTTTTTGTAGGATTTTAATTGTCATACATTTATATGAACTTGTGAAGCAGTAAAGGGAATTTAAAGGAATAGTACATCTCTGTCATTATTCTAAAGCTATATTATGACTTTAGTATGACTTTAAATGGAAAAATTGAAGACTGATTGTTGTTGTTTTTCAAGAATAAGTACCATAAAAGAATCAGTTGACCTGGTTCACAAAACAGGTCTGAATGATTCATTTTCGCATGAGACCGATCCGATTCACAAATTTAAATCGCACACTCAAAGACACACTGACTGTAGGTTTGAAATGACCTGAGATTGACATTTTTAATTTTTTGATCTAAGTTATGAAATTCTTCTGAGAGCAATGAGAGAAGTAGTGATGTCTAATAATTTTTAACTATAGAACCTGTTTCCTCTCATATATAGTAAACATGTTGAGATGTTATTTGTCTGTTGTTCTTGCACAAGGCCGCTTTGCCCTTGCTTTTCCTTACACTGACCTTACGTCCTCTCCGGGCGGTGAACTGTGGTTGATGGCGGGGTGCTGGGCGGATCGGCGTCCTCGGAGAGACGCTCAGAGGACACGTGAGGGCGTAATGTATGCAGGGCCAAATGAAAGCGAGGGGCAGTGGTGTGAATTCGGATGGAGGTTAACGTGGCCGTGGCATTTGGTTGTGAGCCCAAGGGAAGCACTGTGTACTTTACTTAGGGTGGGGGAGACTACGAAGACGAGAGAGAGAGAGAGAGAGTGATGGAGGTACGGGAGGAAAAGAGCTTATAGTTATTAACTTTTAACCCAGAGAAGAGCGACTGCAAAAGAGGGAGGAAGGCTAATGCGTCTAAGATATTGCATTTTAAAAGGTGTGTAAACAAAGTACCAGGATGAGGAGAGGAAGGTGAAGCAACAAAAATGAGGAAAACCGTGAAAACATCGAAAATGAGCTGAGGCAATTTTAAGTTTTGTCTCTCTCTCATTCTTTCTCTCTCTCCCTCTCTCCTTCTTTATGTCAGTGCTCTGATTTATGACTCAGTTTAAACGAAGGCCACATGTCTCTCCCAATGCTGCGATTTGTCCCCGCACCCCTTCGTCTCAGCTTCCTCGCAAAACAACTGCACACACACAATCAAAATAATATACCGTTCCTAAAACGGGACTCCACTTTTTTGGGTATTGTGTTAGGTCGCTCATTTCACCCTAAGGGACTGTTTGGTTTCTCACACAGAGTTTGATAGAGCTGATCTGTGGCCTGTTTGGTGGTGGTGCTGCTTCGTAGAGAACGGAGGAAAATGCAAGATGAGGGGAGTAAAAAAGATGACAGCTTACAAGGGAGCCATTAATAATTCTCAGAAGCAAGGTTGTCCTGACACAGAGAAAATAGGGTATGCAGAGGAAGGCCCTTTTATTTCCCACATAGAATACTGTAAGAGGACTGTATTTTATTTATTTATTTTCACAATTGTTTTTTAAAAGCCTATTTCTGGTGTATTGTCTTGCATTTGAGTAGTTTCACCTAGAATGTTATGCGTGCTTCATTCTGTATTGTAATAATTCACTCAAAAATAAATTAATACATTTTTTCCTGTAATGAAGTAAAATATTTAAAATATCTAAATAGTACTTTAACTTGAAGCATAAGCATCACTACTTTTTGTTTTATACATTTATTAAACTAGAAAATAAAAACAATTAGCCAATGGGATAACAAGATATATTCTCCGTAAACAAGCCTTATTACCTTATGCAATTTTTGTTTAAATAAAAAAATGTTTAGATATTTCTTGCAGGACAAGACTAAATGTGTAAAAAAAAAACAATTAAGAAATGTAATGTCACAATTTACCAGACAGACTAGAATGCCATTGTCAGATCTGCTGCCACATGCTCAATTACTGACCTACTAGGGGTTTGAAAAAGGAGGTTTGACCTCAACTGGATTTGATTTTCAATCTCTCACTTTTTTTTGTCATTCAACTGACAATGACTTCCAGTCCAAAGTGTCCTCACCCAGATCCCTAGTCCTAAACCTGAGATTTATTCATCCAGTCTCATGCTTGTTCTCAGATAAGATTCCTCTGATATTCAACAATGTGTTATTATTCCTCCCTCTCAGTTAGCTTGAGCTCACTCCCAGTTGATCCTAACCACAGCTTTCTGCATTTGAAATGGAGAAAAGCCATATTTGTTTACTCTCATAACCTCTCCATTGTTCTGGGTGGAGACTCCCTGTGGGACACGGCTCACATGAACCGGTGCTGCTGTAGCAGGAGACACCACAGCAGTCTTAACAGCTTTCTGCAGTCTCCAGCGGGACCAGTCAACTGAGATAGAACCCCTGGAGAACACAGGAGAGGATAGGAGAGAAGTAAGGGGGTGGGGAAGAGTTTACATGCATGCAGAGTAAAATGAAGCAAATGTGTACAAAACACTGCAAAACAATGGACAGAGTTTAGGTTAATGGAAAACAAAGCCTAAAATGAAATCTCAATGATGTAACAAAATAAAAACCTCAAAATTTCTAAATCTTTAGGGAGCGCAAACAAGATATATAAATAAATATATATATATATATATATATATATATATACACCAATCAGGCATAACATTATGATCACTGACAGATGAAGTGAATAACACTGATTATCTCTTCATCATGGCACCTGTTAGTTTGTGGGATATAATAGGCAGCAAGTGATCATTTCGGCTTACCGGGGAACACATGGCACCAGGATGCACTATGGGAAGAAGGCGGCAGAGGCAGTGTGATGCTTTGGGCAATGTTCTGTTGGGAAACCTTGGGTCCTGCCATCCATGTGGATGTTACTTTGACACGTACCACCTACCAAAGCATTGTTGCAGGCCATGTACACCCTTTCACGTAAACGGTATTCCCTGGTGGCTGTGGCCTCTTTTATCAGGATAATGCGCCCTGCCACAAAGCAAAAATGGTTCAGGAATGGTTTGAGGAGCACAACAATGAGTTTGAGGTGTTGACTTGGCCTCCAAATTTCCCAGATCTCAATCCAATTGAGCATCTATGGGATGTGCTGAACAAACAAGTCTGATCCATGGAGGCCCCACCTCGCAACTGACAGGACTTAAAGGATCTGCTGCTAACAGCACACCTTCAGGGGTCTAGTGGAGTCCATGCCTTGATGGGTCAGGGCTATTTTGGCGACAAAAGGGGGATCAACACAATATTAGGACGGTTGTCATAATGTTATGCCTGATCGGTGTATGTATATATATATATATATATATATATATATATATATATATCTTTATTTTATCTCAGTCCATTTTAAAGATGGTATATCAAGTTAAATATAATGAAACCTTTAAAAAACCAGAGTCCCTTATATTTTGTTCCATTTCTCTCCATCTATCTATTTTTGAACACAAGAGCATGTCCTGTATAGACCTTGAAATCCAAATAAATCCTGGCCAAAAACACCTGGGTCACACAAACACAATACTAAACTTTCATTTTTCCTTCACCTCAGAACAATCCTGCCTCCCTTGCAGCTGATGAGTCCATCCAGATCCGTCGTTAGGCCCGGGCCCGAAGCTGGAGTTGAGGTGTGTTGCTGCCGGGGTCAGGCGCTGCCACTGTAGGTTAGGCTGCTGGTCTGATCCGTGTTGACAGTGCAGATACCTGTCAAGCCCAAGGAGACAGGTAATGCTTCCAGCTAGAGAGTGAACCTTTCGCACTGACCGCTGCTGGAAGGATGGGTGAGTCACATCTTGAGTCTTCCGTTCGATCGGTTCATGTCATGTCAGGTACATACAGGTATATATGCATCAATGATGGAAAAAGAAAGACATTTATAAATGTTTGCCTCAAGTTTACCACCGTTTATCTGAACCTGATACACAAGTTCTGCTTGTTTTGCTGCCATCGCCAGTCCTAGAAAGTGGAAAACCAGACAGTAGCAAATTAAAAAGAAGGCTTTAAAGTTCAAAAGCCCAGTGCCTAATGGCTTTTTAAGGTGAAATGTTTCCCCATCACATTTGTAAACGGGCCCTTATTTACCCGCACACGCGTGTGTGTCTGTTTGAGGGGGGGTTGGGTGACCTTTGCGAGCAGAGACAGTGTCTGAGAATGAACGCCACTCGCTGCATCTTAATGGCCACCAAACAGCTACACTGCTATCCTCTGATATTTGCTTAAACATGAGCACAATACATATCAAAGATATTTACAAAGAGAGCATGGTCAGCAGTTACCCAGCAGGGAGAGACAGCCAAGATGGAAAACAAGCAGCCGTTGGGGTTAGTGCTGGGATATTACACACAGCGCTTGATCTTTTCAGTTCAGGAAATGCAGCACATTAGATGCAAATGCTTTTGATAAACCAAAAAGAGGGGAAGATAAAAGATAAAAAACACTATGCCAATGAAATGCAGCACAACCTGAGTATGTTAAGAAATGTTACTTTCCATGAACAGGGAGCTAAATCAGACCTGAAACTTTTAAAAATTTGTTGCCATGCAACTGGTCAGTAAAAGGATGTTTTACTGTTTTAACATGAGGTTTGCATTTTTTGCAACTTTGTACATAATGCCTGAATATTTTAGTAAATATTTGTAATTTGTGATTTTAGTAATATAAATCATAAATTAAAAAATAAATGTAAATAAAATACCTTAAAATAAAATTCTATATATGACATTACAGTCCTTCAGAAATCATTCTAATATACTGATTTGGTGCTCAAGAAACAAACAAACAAAAAATCTTAGTGAGAATTGCAAATTTAACCAAGAATAATTTTTTCTTACATGTTTGGGACTAAATCTGGGACTAATTTTTCTAAATATTATGATTTCATTCATAAAAATTTGTTAATGTTGAAAAATATTGCTTAATTGCAATTAATTTAATTATTATGTCAAACATTTTTGTCAAAACAATTTAACTGATTGATTTCATTTTTTTGGATACATGATTTTTATTATTGGATACAGTGGAGATGGTCTCGACCTGGGTTGTCAGGTCTGTGCAACGAAAGTCAAAAGTAGCCCCAAAATAGCCCAATGCGATTTTCTCCATCGGGCGACAGAATTCTCCACTGAATTTGTACGTCTGGGGGGTGATTTGGGGGTGTTGGAATGCCAAAATCGTACTTACGGGGTGGAAATCAACCCGTGTACTTGGCAACACTGGTCTCAACCATTAAGGGTGGAACAGGCCAAAGTCACCATTTTTGACAGACATTTTATGCATTTATCTAACATATTTAATAGTTATTAAATAGTTACACAATAGTATTTGTGTCCTGAATGCTTTAAAATAAGTAAAAAGTTAACCATATTCATGGAAAGAGCCAAATATGTCATTGCATGTTACTGGTAGAGCAACTTACAAATTGTATTTTTGCTTTTAAAACATTACAGGAAAGAGGAGAAACTCATCCTCTTGTGCTCTAACAGTGGTGATAGATTGAGGGGCAGAGGTGTGCTGTTGAGACGGGTGGATTCTGTCATGTGGCCATAGAAATCAAGAGCGTAACAGAGTATAATGGAGCTCCAGAACTGAAGGGGAAGTTTGTCTCTTTAGGCTACGGTTACGTGATTAGCCTCCGCTGCCTCTTTCATATACCTCCCTTAACTCTCTTTCTGCCTGCAGCCAAGCCGCGTCTAATGCTCCCCTTACTTCTCTGCACACCAGAGCAGGGATGGATCACAAATGCATGAATTTGTCTAGTTTCCTCTCTGCATAACTTCTGAATGTATCAAACTCTGACAGCTGATTCTAGGCCAGTTAATCTATTCCTGGGGGTATGCGTGTACCTTTGGAGGGATGGGGGAAAAAACACCTCCCTTTAGCGAACAAATATGCAGTTACCCCTTTTCTTACCTTTTCTTCTTCTGTCTCTTTTTTATGGCCAGTTGTCTTCATGAAGGCAAATAGCATGTGAGTGTTTTAAAAGCACATCACGCTCTCACGGATAAAAATTGCACAGAAAGGTCGAGAAAATTACAGCACAAACAATTGATGTCAGAGAAACAAATGTGAGTTGTGATGCTGGGAATTTCTACTTGCGTCTGCTCAAAAGGAGTGTTTATGTCTGAGCAGGAAGGATTTATCATGAGGTTGTTTTAAGTGACAGAAAGAGCGACTGTGTATTATAAATGGTCTTTGTTAGACAAAAAATAAGAGCATTTAGCTGTTAGCTTTTATTTATTGTTTGCTATTTTTAATGGCTGTTTGCTCTAGCAATATAATCCGGTTCACGTCCATCCATAAGATGACAGAACAAAATGCAATAAGATATATAATGTCTACTATTTTTATTTTGCTATTGTTTTCACAAAAGAATACAAAACAGAAAAAGAAAGTAAAAAAAAAGCTGTCTTTTCACCACTTTTTATTTGGCAACACAAACAAATTCACACTTCTTTTTTTTGCTCATTAATTATGCAGTTAAGAAAAAGCTGCAATGTAGAGAACTGCGGAAAGGTGAAAATGAGGGATTTGGTTTTCCCTCCTCGCTGAATATTCATAATATATCCCTTTTATGATGCTTTCTGCCGTTGTTTGTTCCAGTTTGGTGCAACGACTTCCCATATCGAGAAGCTGTTAGCTACCAGGAAATTGTTGAATCCGCATCAACGAGAGGAGGAAGGTGTCTCAACTCCTCGCAAACAGGTGTTAGGTGTCTGCCACACGCTGCGTATGATATTTAAAGTGTGGCTTGATCTTCACCCCCAGCCAACCCCCTGTCAAAACCTTCCATATTGTGTGAAGTTGGTTGTTTTAAGCCAACAATGTGCTATGCTCTTGACACACGCTGCAAAGTGCATTGCATTTTTTCTAGTCCAAGTCATTAACATTATTTAACTGCGGACACCACCACCATTTTTCATTTTCAGTATAACTCTGAAAGCACTTAGGCATAATTATTTCACCACGAGCTGCTGTGAGGAGAACAACTGTCCTAAATCCTCTGGCAAATCAGGAGGCATACTAACCCACTCTTCCTGAAGTCTGAGGTGTACCTATTTATTTATTATTTTTTTATTTGGTATATTTTGTTCTTTATTCCTTGACAATCTGAGTTTCTGGAACTGTTGCCTCTCAACGTTGCATGCCACAATAATTGGTCGGCAGAGTGGGATGCAAATTGCGGCTGATGTTAAAATGCATCTTAAAAGGGGATGGAGATGTCTCTTCGGAAGTCAAAGTATAATTTTTTAAACCACTTTCTCTCACACTTTCTCTCTTCTTTTTTATCAATAAACATCTTTAGACTTAGGATGAGGTCAGACACCAGCTTTTTATTCATCTTGTGAGGATTTGCAGCTCTTGTAAACCACTTAAAACTATCCGAAAGGGGGTCAGGGACCCCTCAGTTAATTTAGTTTTATCTTTCTCTCTGTTCTGCCTGACCTCAAGCACAATCAAGCACATTGCTTTACCAAAGCATAGCCTGCTTGTTTCTTAGTAGTTTATTTGTGTTCTTGATTTTTTTATGGTAGAAAGCCCTTCAAGAAATGTCTATACAGTTTCCCCTTAAAGGCACAATATGTAAGATTTTTGGATTTAAATATCCAAAAACCACTAGAACAATGTTATATATTTTGTTGACTTGTGTACTTACATTATCCCAAATGTTTCCAAGAATGCATAAATCCAGAGAAATAAGCAATTTTAACCAGGACACGGACCGTGTCCGTGCATCGCCTATCAATGACATCATACCCACGTTACCCTCGATTTTTTATTAGACAGGTGAGCAACTGTTTGGATACATTCATCAATAGAAAACTAATCATTGTTATATAGCTCAACACAGTTAGTCTTATTGTTTAAATCCCGAGCGAACGCATAGAGTAGCATTATAACATAACTTCCAACACTCTCAAATATATCTAATATGATAACAGCGCTGTGTTACCCCACATACGCATGACCAGAAGAAGCGGAAGTGGTCGTCTGCAGCATAATAAAAGCTCCACTGCTCTCGGGCTGTGTGTCGCGCTTGTCTCTCATTAGCAATCGCTCCAGCGGCCTCGTTCCGCTCCAATGGCTTTCAGCCCCACCCTGCTTCATACTACAGTAACATGAATAAATCTTTAATACATTAGCTCATCCATGAATATGATTTCTGCCCAAGTCACGTCGGATTCTTTTCCACCGGCTAGAAGTGAAGACAACAACTCCCATGATTCTGCGAAATCAAGGTGTCATCAAGCTACGCCTTTGTTTTGAATAAGCGACCTCTAGCGGCGAAAATAACACATTGTCTCTTAAAGAGACAATGTCCATCGCAATGTTGCGATCGAGACTCCGTGACCTCCGTCTGCAGAGTCCCCTCTACCACACCCCAATCTATCTCCTCCTCGAGAGGGGATACTTTGGCTGGTGGTCAGGGTGATCTGAGGGTTACGGTGTGGAATGAACCGACGAATCCTCCTCGGTCCACACCCCCCTCTAGCGTATTGCAATCCGTGGTGTTGCCGGATGAGGTCACTGGTCCGTCCCACGGGGGGCCCAGCGTGTCATTCGGGGCGCCGGCGGATGACGCCATGTCGATCGCCGAGTCACAAGGTGGGCTGGATTCCTCTGGAGATGAGGATTCGTCTGTGCTGCCTCCCTTGGGAGTCCCAGCATTGTCCGAGTCTGATCCAGAGCTCACGGCCATGCTTGCCCGGGCAGCTGAGAGCATTGGGCTTGAGTGGAACCCTCCGCCATGTCCCGAGCGCTCGAGGTTGGATGATTGGTTCTTGTGGGAGGCCCGTGCTGACACCTGTCAGCACCCGCCTCCAGTTCTGTTCTTCCCGGAAGTGCATGAGGAGGTGTCGAAATTGTGGAAGTTTGCGTTAACTTACCGTAATCGCTCGACGGCCTCCTCCGCCTCCTCCGCCTTCATTGCTCTCGATGGTGCCGCGGCGAAAGGGTACGCTGGAGTTCCCCCTGTTGAGCGCTCTGTTGCAATACAACTGTGTCCTCAGAGTGCTGTGACGTGGCGTGGTGACCCAAAGGATCCGTTCAAGGCCTGTAAGTTTTCATACTTTGGTGGCAAAGACCTATAGAGCTGCGGGCCAGGCCACGTCCACTCTGCATGCTATGGCGATCCTTCAGGTTCACCAGGCCAAGGTCCTCAGAAACATGCACGAGGGTAATGCTGACCATGCTTTAATGCAGGAGTTGCGTACGGCAACCGACCTCGCCCTACGGGCGACGAAGGTTACTGCACGTTCTCTTGGTCAGGTGATGTCCACTTGTGTGGCTCAGGAACGTCATCTTTGGCTCAACCTGGCGGATAGTTCCTCAACTCTCCTATCTCCCAGGCTGGGCTCTTCGGCGGGGCAGTCGAGGACTTTGCCCAACAGTTCTCGGCCGCACAAAAACAGACTGTGGCGATTAAACATATTTTGCCCCGGCGGCCAGCTGCTGCCTCCACCCAGCCGCCGGCTCAGACGCCTCAGCCTGCTCCCTGTCGAGGCTGCCCTCCTGTGGCTCCCGCCCCTCCCGCCTGGCCCCAGCAGCAGCCTTCACCCGGGCCAGGGCGCGGAGGAGGTCGCAGGAAGGCGGCCCATCCCCTAAGCCTGCCAAACGCCAGGCCAAGCGGCGCTCCTGAGACTCCTGAGCTCGGAGGCGAACACAAGTCTTTCTCAGGGGAGGGTGACAGGACCTCTCCTTCCCCCGGTGGAGGGCCGAGGGAGAATTTTACATCTCCCGCCACTGGCTTCTCAGCCGGCGGCACCCTATTCTTGGTTAAAGAAAGATCTGATAAGAGGGCGCGGTTGACAGTGTGCAACGCAAAGTCTCGCTGCTCTCAGCCCCCTCTGTTGCCAGACCCCTGTCAGAGCAGGCCGTCGCGGAACGCTGGTCCTTCTCTGGCCTCCTCTCTCAGGACGCGGAACATGACCCCGCCCACACCTCGGGACGCTCCAATGCCTCCCATGTCTGGGCCGGTCATTCCGCTTCGCTGCCCCATTGTGGGTCGCCTGTCGTTCGCATGACCCCGCTGGTTCAGTTTTTGGGAGCCTGGCTAGAGCTTCCAAATCTGTCCCGCTGGCTCGCTAGCACGAGCAGGCTCGGCTATGCGATTCAGTTCGCACGGTCACCTCCCCGGTTTCGGGGAGTCCGCTATACCATGGTGGGTGGCAATGCCCCTGTCATGCGTGCGGAGGTCGACACCCTACTGGCGAAGGGTGCGATCGAGACCGTCCCTCCAGCCGAGATGAAGTCCAGCTTCTATAGCAGCTACTTCATTGTACCCAAGAAGAGCGGTGGGTTACGACCAATCCTGGACCTGCGTGTCTTGAACCGAGCCCTTCACAGGCTTCCATTCAAGATGTTGACAGCCAAACGCATTTTCGAATGTGTTCGGCCATCGGATTAATTTGCAGCGATCGGCCTGGAGGACGCGTACTTTCATGTCTCTATTCTTCCTCGACACAGACCGTTTCTGCGGTTTGCCTTCGAGGGGCAGGCATACCAGTACACAGTACTTCCATTCGGGTTAGCCCTGTCTCCTCGAGTCTTCACGAAAGTCGTCGAGGCAGCCCTTGTGCCACTCAGGCAACACGGGGTTCGCATCCTGAACTATCTCAACAACATTGCTCCGGCACCTCGCCCGTCTGGGCCTTCAGGTCATCTGGGAAAAGAGCAAACTCTCTCCGGTGCAGAGGATCTCTTTTCTCGGTATGAAAATCGCATGGAAAGGACCCCAGCGCCTATGGCATGTCAATTGCCTCAAGTTGCTGGCTGTACATGTAGCCCTGCAACCGGCTCAGCAGGTTCCTTAGAGGAGCGAGGAGGGTAAACCCACCTCGCCCTCTACAGATGCCCTCTTGGGACCTCGCAGTGGTTCTATCTGCCCTGCAGAGAGCTCCCTTTGAGCCACTGCAGTCCACTGAGTGTAAGTTCCTTTCTATGAAGGCAGCGCTCTTGATTGCTTTGGCTTCCATCAAGAGGGAAGGGGACCTGCAGGCATTTTCGGTTGATGAAGCGTGCCTGGAATTCGGGCCGGCTTACTCTCACGTGATCCTGAGACCCCAGCCTGGATACGTGCCCAAGGTTCCCACCACTCCTTTCAGAGATCAAGTGGTGAACCTGCAAGCGCTGCCCCTGGAGGAGGCAGACCCAGCCTTGGCACTGCTCTGTACAGTAAACGCCCTTCGCGCTTACGTAGACAGGACGCAGTGTTTCATGACCTCAGACAAGCTCTTTGTCTGTTACGGAGGGCAGCAGAAAGGGAAGGCTCTCTCCAAGCAGAGGTTGTCTCACTGGATAGTGGACGCCATTGTCCTGGCATATCAGGTTCAGGGCCTGCCATGCCCCCTAGGGGTAAAGGCACACTCCACCAGGACATCTGCCGCCTCGCTAACAGACATCTGCAGAGCTGCAGGCTGGGCGACACCCAACACTTTTGCGAGATTTTACAATCTCCGTGTAAAGCCAGTGTCCTCTCATGTACTCGCTTCCAGTGGCCAGTAACTGGACAGGCTCAGGTGTCATCGCTTGCTGTGCCATTCCACTCCACGGACTGGATGCGTGCACTATTTCACTCAGGTGAGTTTCTCAGTAAGCCCTGAGTTCCCCCAGCACTGTTGACGCCGACACCAGAGTGCATGCCCGGTTGGTCAGCCCTCGTGTTAGGCTAGGTGCCTCCATGTGCATGGTTCCCCCGTTGGGCAACCCCCACATGTGTATTTCCACGGTAAGTCTCTTCAAGCACGTGTCTTCCCTTGGCAAGACACCTTGCCACCCCTGGGGTTGAAACATTCCACCTGCAGCTGGATACCCCAGTATGCTCATGTCATATGTGTTTTCTAAGTCCTCCCTGCGGGCAGGCATTGTGTTGCATATTTTCACATGGGATATGCTTCCCAGTGTACCTTATTATTGGCGTTGAGCCTAGCCCCCTTGTTCGTGCTAATCTCACGGCAGGGAGAACAGCCGTTGTGGCGAGATTAGATTGGGACCCCCATTCTGTCAGTCACTGACGTAACTCGTAGTGTACTGACTGAAAGGGAACATCTTGGTTACGTATGTAACCCTCGTTCCCTGAAGGAAGGGAACGGAGAGGTTACGTACCCATGCCACAACCACTGTACCGCTGGTACGGCCGGGGCACTCAGCCTCGGCTCCTCAGCAGGTAACATAATGCGAGAGTGCACGCGCAGCTCCTTATATGCCCACGAGGTGGGGCGGAGTTGCGCTATGCAAATTCCACAGACCCATGGCATTGTCATGCCATTGGCTCGTTTTGTAGAACTCGAAGGCGATTGGCTTCTAAGCGAAACAACCATTCCGTCAGTCACTGACGTAACATCTCCGTTCCCTTCCTTCAGGGAACGAGGGTTACATATGTAACCTTTCAAACAGTTCAATGTTCAATTACCATCACCGTCAATTTATTGAAAGCATCCAACTCAAAAAGAATTAACCAGTATATGAATCAATCACACTATTTTATGAACCAATTCAAATGATTAATTGAAACCATCTGACTCAAAAAAAAGATTTGGTAGCAATAACCAGTGAACGAATCATTCAGGGGTGCGTTTCCCAAAAGTATCCCAGAAGTTCCTATGAACTCTATTGGTAATGACCGAGCTTGTGACCATAGTTGGGTTTGGGATCATTTTTGTAAATCATTGTCAGAAAATGTCTTATTCAGAGAATCATTTGTTAGCAATAAACTGGTTTTGTCAACTGGTTCAGTCAATTCATTGAAAACGTCAATGAAATAATTTGAAAGCAACAAATACTTGTTAGCAACAACCAGTGAACAATTTGTTCAGAATGGTTCTATGAATTAGTTCAATCGATTTATTGAAACGCATCCAACTCAAAAGAATGATTTGATAGCTTTAACAAGTGAACGAATCATTCAGTATGTTTTTGTGAACCGATTCAACTCAAAAGAATGATTTGTTAGCAATAACCTGTGAATGAAACATTCAGGTTTTTTGAATGGGTTTAATCGATTCACTGAAAACCTCCAACTCAAAGAATCATTTGTAAGCAATAATTAGTCTATCAGACATAAAAGTCTAGATTTATTTATATAACTTAAACACTATAACTTTAAGTTTTGGTGTTTGGTGATTGATTATATTGATTGCTTCTCCATATCTTTTGTTAGGATAAGCTCCGGTTGCTAGGGTGAACACACTGGTCATCTCTCATTTCCTCTCACAGAATCCAGCAGTGTGAGCTTGAAACCCTCTCTATAAATCCACCTCAGGGCTTCAACCCCCTCTTCCTCATGCAAACACATCTCTGGTAATCCCGAAACCAAGACTCGTGTGCAGGGGACCAGAACTAATGAAGACAACTGTTCAATTACTAGCTCAATTAATACAAGTGCCTGGGAGCTTCAGAGCTCCAAGGAAAGACGTTACGCAGTAGATGTTGTGGCCAAGCATAAACTAAACCGCCGATGGCAATCCCACATCCAATCTCAGGGCTTAACCGCTAATGCTGTGTCCTGTTTAAAGTGCAGTTTGTGTATGTGAGGAGGGTTTTATGAACATACCAACAAAGGCTTTCAAGCCCACTACTAAGAACTGAGATGTGGTTTAGATTTGTTTTTTGTGCCACAGTGTAATGTATTTTGTTGCATTAGCACTTAGTTAGCGTATGTTTCTTAAGATTTGCTTGTTAACTTTGTTTAGTTAAGATAATATTCATTTATTTGGACAATTGTTCTTGAATTGCCCTGCTCTCTTTTATCCCTTTGTTTCCATTGACCTTTGTTTGTCATATACATTTGGCTGTTTCAAATATGCAATGACCCATGACGCTAAATGAGGTTATTCTTACTCTTGCTCTATTGAGATTTTTGCTACGTCAGTAGTTGGAGAAGGCTGTATATAATTAATATTTCTCTCACTACAAAAGGGACTTCCTCTGAACCTTGTGGCCCAATTAAGCAAAGGCTTCCTCAAGCACTGGTCAGCTCCAGCATTGGTATGTATCCCTCATTTTCAAGTCAATTTTTTGGCACTCCTCATGGACATTCGGCGAAACTACAAGTGTTCCAAAAAAGAGGTGTAGCGTAACACCTTGCCGCCCAAAGGGGGCTGCCTCCCAATGATTAAAGATTAAAGATGCAACACACACATAATTACAAAAAACTAATTATTTCCTTGAAAATGAATTTTAAAAAGTGCTTCCACAGGGGAGTTGGCTCTAATTATTTCATTTAACTGTAAAAAAGGCCCTTGGGGATAGTTTTTGCTGTTCGTCTAGTTTCAGTTTTTCTTTCTCCCTTGCTCTCTTTGTATTTAAAATACGAGCAGGTCATCATGATTAGGTCTTCGTCATCATATGTCTTTCGTCAAATATAGACATGGCCGGAGTATAAATCTGTCTTAGAGTACCATAATATTTTAATGTTCATTTTAAAATTCTCCCAGGTTTATGTATTATAAAGGGTTTTGGGGCGTCTGACCCTCTTTATTATAGTTATGGCCCCCTAACAATGTCAAAGCACAAGGTCCTTAACAGTATTTTTAACACTGTTGAAAAGTATAAATATGTTTTAATAGTTAATAGTTTTTAATACATTTGTATATACTGTATGACTTTTCAGCAGATGGTAAATTGTGCCTCTGAGGAGCAGGGTTGGGTAAAAGCATTCTGGGAAATTATGTTTTTCTATTTTAATATATTTTAAAATGTGATTTATTCCTGTGATGGGGAAACTGAAATCAGCATCATTACTCCATTTTTCAGTGTCACATGATCCTTCAGAAATCATTCTATTCGGTGCTCAATAAATATTTGTTATCAATGTTGAAAATAGTTAATGTTTTTGTGGAAACCTTTTTAATATTTTAAAGAAAAATGTTTGTAACAATATGAAAGGCTTTACTGTCACTTTTGATCAATTGAATGCATTATTTCTGAATAAAAGTATTAATTTATTATAAACAAAAAACTTGTAGTGTAGTATAGTGTATATATATATATATTTTTTTTTAAATTACATAATACACACAATGATTTTAATGGCACTTTTTTTTCTGTCGCTTCTGATCGGTATCTGATGTATAGTGCATTGTTTTGCATTCAGTTCTGTGAGCTGCCACAACAAAACAAACCTGCACGGGGGGAGACGCGATTGCACTGACATTGTTGGCGATGATGACGGTAATCATATGTGTTTGTGGTGTGGTGTTTTATCACCCGTCCACCGCTGTGGCTTGTTAGAGGACAAATGAGTCTTAATAAAGCAGATTCCCTCCATGACTCCACAGGGCCCTGCGCAACAAAGCTGTTCGCTGGACTGGGCGGCCTGGGGAGTAGATTGATTACCCGCAGAATCACGGTACCACTAGCATGTCTGTGGGGCGAGAGCTCTTATTGGCCTCCCCCACCATCGATCCCTTTACACGGCCCTCCACTTCAATCCCTTCATTCCTCACAGCCTGGCTGCTTGAGGTGGCAGCGGATGACAGTAAATCAGGGTTGCACATGGACCGCTCTGCATACTTGTTCTGTGGCGTATCAGTCTTTTACACAAATACAGTGGACTGGAAAACCCCTGTGGCACAAATTTGCCATATTTGAGCTGCAAGTTTATTGTAAATAAACAATTTTTGCAAGGAACTGATATTAGGGAGTACAGGCTGAACCCAGCAAACACAAAATGTTTTTACAACCTTTCACAATGTTGTATTTTGTTTGCAATTAGGTAATGTTGCTACAATGTATTAACCCTTAAACGCATACCTCGGGTCTTTAGTGACCTGGGACGTCATTCACTACCCTCCTCCTCATTCATTTTTTTAAACATCAACTTTCTTAGTATTCCTCAATCAATTCATTATAAACAATATAACAAGAAAAACATAATACAATTATAAAAGAATGCCTGTTTTCCCATTCATTTTTAGTAAAAAATTGTATAGGGTCGCTAATGACCCAAGGTGTATAATAGTGTAGGTATATTTTTTCTGCACAACAATAATTGAATCTTTGATGACTGAATAAGTGCAATTCACCTTTATTCCACAAGGTGGAAATGTCTGATACACAATAATAAAGTGACTTTTCACTCATAGTTACCGCAGGCAGAAAACAAAAGAATAGGAAGAATCATCAGCAAAACTTGAAATGGCTCAGTTATTTACTGCAGAGCAAGACGCAATCAAATATTAGTGTCACTGGCACTTGATGGTGGATCTGGTGAAGAAGCTGTCAGCGATCAAAATATTGATTTTGAAGATGCTGAAAATGATAATTTTGAAAATATGTTTGAGATCGTGAATATGAGCCAGATGCTGAATGTACTGGGAAATGAGGACAGTGATGATGATATAAAACATCTGCTCAAAATGAACCCTTCCAAGCTCCAAAAGGATTATTCTTCTGTAATTGTTACTCTAATATTAGAAGAGTTTTATATTATCGCAACAGGTTAGGTCTGTGTTAGATATAGATCTGGGTAGCGAAAGTGTATCAAATGTAATAATGATTGGCGAAACATTCATGCATTTAAGGGTTAAAAACATTTTCGATCTAAAATAAAAGTAACCAAAATAAAACGTTACCTGTTATGTTTTCAAATAGTCAAAAAACGTAAATATCACGTGTTTACTATGAAAACAAAACCAGACCAAACTAAAACTTTTGTGAGATGTTTAACGTAGGCTAATTTGCACTTTAAGACGTTTAAAAAATATCATGACAGGACCAAAACATACAACCATCTTTGGCACATTCTGTTTGTTTAAAGATGACCTATTAAGGTTTTTTTTTTCTTTTTTTCCCCCTTTTTTTTACATTTTCGACTTTCTTTAGTGTTTAATGTTGCTGATTCAGCATGAAAAAGGTTACAAAACACAAATCCCTCTCCAAAGCTAGTTATTCTCTTTATCAGTAAGCACTGTTTCTGAACCACGTCACATCACAATATCCCTCATTTAAATAATTACCACCCAAGACACACACAAAAAGGGGTGAGGCCTGGTTGTGTTGAAACTCGCGGTTATGGTAAGGGGTGTGACATTTCCGAAACGCTTGAAGAGGTTGACCAATCACAACACACTGGTCCAGCCGACCGATCAGAGCACATTGCACTTTTTCGGAAGGAGGAGCTTTATAGAGACCGGAAATTAACAGAGGCTGCGTCCGAAATCGCATACTCTCTAAGTAATTACTTCACGACCGCTAAAAAAGTATGTTCTATATAGTATGAATGTGTGTAGTTTGAATATATTCTCGAGGTACTACATTCGCCATGTTGTCATTATCATGTGACCTACCAGCGTCAGTTATGTTGCTTCACTGCCATTTGCACATCCTCTCCCGTGGCTTCATGGAATAGTAAAGTGTCCATCGAATGCACACTTCAGAATCTTGCCGGAAGTAGTAGGTCATCCGGGTAATTTTTGCCTACTCTTTTATGAGTACTGTGAATACGGACATACGGACTAGGAAGAGAGGTTCTGCAAATGTAAAATATGTGAAAAAATAATGTGTTTTTTGAACATTAAAGCATGGAAACCTAGTAGACCCCAAAAACAAGATCAAGACTTTGTAATTGTCACACTTTCATTGTGTTTGGTTTTCATTTTCAAGGACTTTTAGTTTACATCCTGTTTCCTTTGTCCTTAGTTTCTTGCCATCGTTAGTTTCCATGGTTATTCATTTATTAGTTCACCTGTTTGTATTCAAGTCATTATCATATGTGTATTTATACCCTTCAGGTTCTTTTGTTCATTTGTGTGGTGTTACTCACTGTTACGCTGCTATTTCATGCTTGGATATCTGCTTTTGTTTCTTTTGATTAAAGTACCTACTTTGTACTTTCACCGTCTTCTCATCTTCCTTTTTGGACTATACGTGTTACAGTAATATAGGGCATAATATGGCCTCTGTAAAGAAAACAACATAATCAGTAAAAATCGCATTAAAGCGATTCAGTAACTGAGTAATTGTTACGAATTGCTCCGAGACACGAAGGTTGAGGATCCAATTGCAGTATTTATTAGAAGGGTAATCCACAATCGTTGTGAAAAGTACAGGCAAGGTCAAAACACAGGTAGGCAGGCAAACAAGGCAGGAAACAGAGGCAAAGAATCCGGGACGCAGGCAAGAAATCCAACAAACCAAGAGACATGAAACCGGTGAGAACGCTCAGAAGTGCAGTGTAACAACAAAACAAGACGTAGCAAAGAATGACAGGGTGAACAGGCTAGATATAGGCAGAGGTAATGAGGTAAATGAGACACAGGTGTAAACAGTGAGTGCTGATGAGTCCGGGCAAAGGATTATGGGTGATGTAGTCTATGATGAAATGACAGTCCAGGTTGGAGTGCCCTCTGGTGGTGATCAGGGGCACTCACACTGGTGAATTGTTACAGTAATACAGTAGATGAGACACTGGACAGCATGTCATTTTAAAAATGATCTAAGAGGTGATATGTGAATTCTTACATTGTCGCTGCTCATTTAACACTGATAGGAGAAAATATTCAAATTGAATAATCCACTTTTATGCTGTTTTATAGTTAACTTGACATTACAATTTAACCTAGTAGCATAGATCAAGCCTCTGATCTCCCATTTGTCTGTGAGCTGCTGTATTTTAAGCTGAGGTCTCTTGTTTCTTCAAGTATATGTCTTCTGGCTGGGCAGGAGTGTGTGATAGTCTGACTTAACGGATAGAGTGTGATGATTATACTCATCACAGACACTGCAGTGCACGAGCGGCTGCGAACTGTAAGAATGGTGATGGTGATGATGGGTTGATGTCATCGACCCGCTATGAACTGTACTCTCAGTCAGACACCTCATACCAAACTGCCATTGACATCCATACACCCTGTCACTTCAGACCCTGAGGTGATAGCACCACTCTCCCCATTATGAGGGTCCCTCAGGAGGCTGCACTTTACTTCCCATGAAGTGGGAACACACTGATAGCCCTGTGACAGTGTAATTAGCAACTTCCAAATCAGACCTGCTTTTCTGAAACAAAGAACTTTGTTGTCACATAATAAATGATGATGATGCTGTTGGCAAATACTATTGACTAGCAATTACTTATGATGGAATTTAGAGATGCTCAAAGTAATAAAATTTGAGTCAGTAAAAAGAGTAACATTAATTGTGTGGAAATGATGTTGGATGATGTAATACTTCCGGAAAGAGTGCAGGTTTCTTTCTCTCAGTCTTTCTGTCTTTTCCAACCACTCTCCATTACTGACCTTTGTCTTCCTGTTTCTGAGCGCTCATTATATCACTATACTAGATAGAAGAGGCCTGGTCTGACTTATTTTGCTGCCACTTTCCAGGCTCTGGCCAGATCTTCTACTTCATGGCTGAGCAACTGGAGAAAAATTAAAGTGCTTATACAATATATTGCCAAAAGTTTTGGGACGCCTGCCTTTACATGCACATGAACTTTAATGACATCCCATTCTTAATCCATAGGGTTTAATATGGAGTTGGCCCACCCTTTGCAGCTATAACAGCTTAAATTCTTCTGGGAAGGCTTTCCACAAGGTTTAGAAGCATGTTTATAGGAATTTTTGACCATTCTTCTAGAAGCGCATTTGTGAGGTCAGGCACTGATGTTGGACGAGAAGGCCTGGCTCGCAGTCTCCGCTTTAATTCATCCCAAAGGTGTTCTATCGGGTTGAGGTCAGGACTCTGTGCGGGCCAGTCAAGTTCCTCCACACCAAACTCGCTCATCCATGTCTTTATAGACCTTGCTTTGTGCACTGGTGCGCAGTCATGTTGGAACAGGATGGGGGCATCCCCAAACTGTTCCCACAAAGATGGGAGCATGAAATTGTCCAAAATGTCTTTGTATGCTGAAGCATTAAGAGTTCCTTTCACTGGAACCTAGGGGCCAAGTCCAACCCCTGAAAAACAACCCCACACCATAAACCCCCCTCCACCAAACTTTACACTTGGCACAATGCAGTCAGGCAAATACCGTTCTCCTGGCTCCTGCCAAACCCAGACTCGTCCATCGGATTGCCAGACAGAGAAGCGAATGGACTTATTGCACAGGTGACAACCCATCACGGTACCATGCTTGAATTCACTGAGCTCCTGAGAGCGACCTATTCTTTCACAAATGTTTGTAGAAGCAGTATAGGTGCCTAGGTGCTTGATTTTATACACCTTTGGCCATGGAAGTGATTGGAACACCTGAATTCAATGATTTGGAGGGGTGTCCCAATACTTTTTGCAATATATATATATGTATGTATATGTATATATATATACAGTAGGGAGAACAAGTATTTGATACACTGCCGATTTTGCAGGTTTGCCCACTTACAAAACATGTAGAGGTCTGTAATTTTTATCATAGGTACTCTTCAACTGTGAGTGACGGAATCTAAAACAAAAATCCAGAAAATCAAATTGTATAATTTTTAAGTAATTAATTTGCATTTTATTGCATGACATACATGATACATCAGAAAAGCAGACTTAATATTTGGTATAGAAACCTTTGTTTGCAATTACAGAGATCATGTTTCCTGTAGTTCTTGACCAGGTTTGCACACACTGCAGCAGGGATTTTGGCCCACTCCTCCATACAGACCTTCTCCAGATCCTTCAGGTTTTGGGGCTGTCGCTGGGCAATACGGACTTTCAGCTCCCTCCAAATATTTTCTATTGTGTTCAGGTCTGGAGACTGGCTAGGCCACTCCAGGACCTTGAGATGCTTCTTACGGAGCCACTCCTTAGTTGCCCCGGCTGTGTGTTTCGGGTCGTTGTCATGCTGGAAGACCCAGCCACGACCCATCTTCAATGCTCTTACTGAGGGAAGGAGGTTGTTGGCCAAGATTTCGTGATACATGGCCCCATCCATCCTCCCCTCAATACAGTGCAGTCGTCCTGTCCCCTTTGCAGAAAAGCATCCCCAAAGAATGATGTTTCCACCTCCATGCTTCACGGTTGGGATGGTGTTCTTGGGGTTGTACTCATCCTTCTTCTTTCTCCAAACACGGCGAGTGGAGTTTAGACCAAAAAGCTCTATTTTTGTCTCATCAGACCACATGACCTTCTCCCATTCCTCCTCTGGATCATCCAGATGGTCATTGGCAAACTTCAGACGGGCCTGGACATGCGCTGGCTTGAGCAGGGGGACCTTGCGTGCGCTGCAGGATTTTAATCCATGACGGTGTAGTGTGTTACTAATGGTTTTCTTTGAGACTGTGGTCCCAGCTCTCTTCAGGTCATTGACCAGGTCCTGCCGTGTAGTTCTGGGCTGATCCCTCACCTTCCTCATGATCATTGATGCCCCACGAGGTGAGATCTTGCATGGTGCCCCAGACCGAGGGAGATTGACCGTCATCTTAAACTTCTTCCATTTTCTAATAATTGCGCCAACAGTTGTTGCCTTCTCACCAAGCTGCTTGCCTATTGTCCTGTAGCCCATCCCAGCCTTGTGCAGGTCTACAATTTTATCCCTGATGTCCTTACACAGCTCTCTGGTCTTGGCCATTGTGGAGAGGTTGGAGTCTGTTTGATTGAGTGTGTGGACAGGTGTCTTTTATACAGGTAACGAGTTCAAACAGGTGAAGTTAATACAGGTAATGATTGGAGAACAGGAGGGCTTCTTAAAGAAAAACTAACAGGTCTGTGAGAGCCGGAATTCTTACTGGTTGGTAGGTGATCAAATACTTATGTCATGCAATAAAATGCAAATTAATTATTTAAAAATCATACAATGTGATTTTCTGGATTTTTGTTTTAGATTCCGTCACTCACAGTTGAAGTGTACCTATGATAAAAATTACAGACCTCTACATGCTTTGTAAGTGGGAAAACCAGCAAAATCGGCAGTGTATCAAATACTTATTCTCCCCACTGTATATATATATATATATATATTGTTTATACTTAGTGTTAGCACTTTATTTAAGGCAATTGTAGTCAGTCTGTGAATTTGCCAGCATAAGGTCTTAGCAGTCACCGCAACATGTTTTTGGTGCACTTTTTCTTCAGTTGGGGGAGATGGCGGCACATGGGGTAGAAGTGATGAAAGAGGAGAGAGAGCTCTCTGAGATCTGGGCAGTTCAGTTAGCATCTCAGCATGCCTTATGGAGACTATTGAGGACTGTACTGGCTTTTTAGATCCCTTTGAACAGGTGCTTTTCTCCCAATGCTGCTGGCTTCACTTTGGATTTCCAAACACAAAGAGCTGCTATATCCCATACATTTAAAGCCCCCACTTGTTTGTGCGTGGACACACACATGCACTTATCAGCACACGTGGAAGCAAATGCACAACCTCACAAAGCTCCTTTGCACCTGTTTATTTGTCCCCCCCCCAGTATATATATATAAGATGATCTAACTAACCCAAAACAGTGTGGGTGAATTTGAGTGGCAAAATATCCTCTGGGTTCTCCCTATTTCTCACTCTGTCTGTCTTCCTCTCTCTCCCTCTCTCTCGCTCTCTCTCTCTCTCTCTCTCTCTCTCTCTCTCTCTCTCTCTCTCTCTCTCTCTCTCTCTCTCTCTCTCTCTCTCTCTCTCTCTCTCTCTCTCTCTATCTCTGTCTCTCTCTCTCTTAAAGACTCCTCCGGATCTCATGATTTATGTATGAGGCTGAGGCGTGATTCATCTTGGCATGGGGAGAGAAGTTGTCCTTTGTCTTCTGCTCTGTTGGCCAGTAAGAGGTTTCCTGAGGTCTGGAGAAGGGTCTCAGAGTTCTTCTGGATTCAAACAGATGTGTGTGTGCCTGTGTGTGTGAGAAAGAGAGAGAAGTGAGACTCTTTCTGGAGGTGTGGGAGTTTGCCCCACAGTTATTACCCAACTGGAACTGCTTCAGTATGGTGCTAGAGCCAGATTGCGACAGAGACACCATGTAAACAAATAAACAAACCCTAGACTGTCAGATACGCAGCAAGGAGGCTTAATCTTATTATTGCTTAAACAGGACCCCGGTGGGAAATATAAAGATCTAACTAATCTAAAAAATTGGAATCCGCTCACATTACAATGTTGTGAATGTAACATTCTTGCAATAAATATATAAGTAAAATTAAAGTGGTTGTCCCAGATTTTTTCTCGACCAGACAGGCTTTTAACATGGGTGACACATTGGAGATAACACAAGGTAGTTAATTGAAATAAAAGATTAGCATGAAATCTTAAATGAATAGCAAGTCTTTGACAAGAAATAGTTTTAGTAAGATATAATATGTGAAATGTATGAATAAATGCAGCTTATTTCGTTTTATTTTATTTGATATAAAATATAAATATGTATGTATGCATGTTATCGTGTAATATGTGAAAGGTTTAAATAAATGTACAGATTATTCGTTTTTTTCTATTAAAAAATATTCAGATCTGTATATATGTAGTATACTAATAGTAATGACCATTTTACGTATTGCATGTATATGTATTGCACTGCTGTATAAAATATATAATTGTACAAATATAACGCTAATATCCTAGAACAATATTATTGCTCCTTTTTTTAGCTCAGGAGATTAAGTATGAATTTTGATGATAAATTAGACAATTGTTGACACATTATGAGCAGTGCTGGGTAGTAATTTATTACATATAATCTGGATTATGTAATTGGATTTCAAAAATGTAGTACTTGTAATTAGATTATATTTTACTTTTTAAATCATAATCAGATTACAGTTGCTTTTTATGAATTACATGATTACATTTTAATCATACAATGGAAGTAAATTATTCATAATTTATTGATTCTCCCTAATTCTTCTTTTTACTCTTTTAAATTTGTGTGTTTTAGCGTTTACCTTTGACTGTATTCACAATATGGCCATGTAAATGTCATGTAAATATATTTGTGATGCTTCTAAATTTGAGGACAAAAGCACCTCTCAATTACACTATGTATGAGATGAACAATTATGCAAGTTATTAAACACTGCTGATATATATTGTAGCTGTGAAACACTATTCAATTAACTAATTAATTAACTAAGTTAATTTTTTAACAATTGAACAACACATTTGCATGTTCACAGTTCTCTGATATTTGATAATAGTCACATTGACATGCAGGCTAACAAATAAAATATTAATATTTTTAGTGTTTAATCATTTTATTTTGATTGTTTTTATTTTCCAATAATTTATTAATTTTAATTTTACAGTTTTATGATTTAATTAATCATTAGCTTTTTATCAACACATGATACCCCAGCAGTTCTTTCATTAACCCCAGTTTGGGAAACCCTGGCATAATGTAATGTTTAATGCATCTCATGTTGTTGATAAAGAATGGAATATATATATATATATATATATATATATAGTACTGTGCAAAAGTCTTGGGCATGTTAGTATTTTTACCCAAAAATGGTTTTAAGCCAGTTATTTATATCTTTTGCTGTAGTGTCAGTAGGAAATATCAGTTTACATTTCCTCCATTTAATCACATTGCTGTCTGAGAGAAACAATTAAGATATTAAACAAATCTTTAATTCGGGATATTGCTTTTTTTAATAGAATGTGTAATCAAGAAGATATGGTAACATAGACATGCTTACTGAAGTTGGGGAAAGAAAAAAACAACTCTGCAAACAAACAAGTGCAGGAGGGAGGTGTGTTCCTGCCTTTTTTTAACATGACGGGGGATGAACGGATGCTGAGAGGATGATAGCGTGCACTTCCTGGGGAAGTTTTCCCTTTTTATCACTCGCTCAAGCCTTCAGAATCTCCAATAGACACAAACACACAAAAAATGCGAAATCTTGTCAAAGCAAGCAAAGAGTACAGATTAGAGATCCCTGTCCGCCTTCACAGTCTAAACAGCGTGGTCATTCCTGGGGGGATTTGAGACATTGGAAATGGAGAGAAGCGGCTGTTTTGGGGAATAGACTGGTACAAAACCACCAATTTCATACTACACATGTGGATTAAGTCTCTCCTCTTTCAGCAGCTCTGAAATGCCCATGTAACAAATTACATTCATGTGACTGCAGCAGGGGCGCCGGGCCTGTATTCAGATGCTCTTGTGCCTGGCTGTGCCCGGCCCGTGCCAGATTGTCTGCAGGCGGCGTTTGTGCCGGCTTTGATCGCTTGCCAGAGCGGCCTCACAGGCGCTTGGCTCCCCGATCACTCCCCCATCAATACGCTGGCACGCCGTCCTCATATCAAAAATGACCCAATTAGTAGACATCGATGTGTTCTGACAGGCACTACCTGCTGGAGTGAAGCAGGCAGCGCGAGCCGCTTTTCTCTCTTCGCGCCGTTCGCAACCCTCCCGCGCGCTTTGAAAACGGCGAGAGGTGAAAATGCAGTTGTTTGTTTCCCTCTTTCCTACCTGTCTTGGTGCTGACTACCCTCCTCCTCCTCCCCACCCTCAGGGTAGTCTTTGAACAGCGGTTTGGGTGTCAGAGGCACGCGTGCAGAAAGCAGTTTAACTAAAACTGTAGTGAGGTGATTAGAGTACTTACTGACAGGAAACATTGTTCTCCCACTGACTGATTGTCAGCACTCATCTTGGCAACTGACAGCCCGAATCCTTCTACATACCCACCTCCACGCCCCCTCCCGATGGCTCTGAGCACTCCGCGTGTGTGCGCGCCTTGGAACATGTGTGCGCGCGAGGGTATTTCATCGTCCCTCTTATGCATGCCTATCAAAACCTCAGCCTGAGCACTCAATCTTGCACATGTGTGGGGAGGCTCCAGCAAAGATGGTGGTAGATTCATCAAACATTCATACATCACCCACCTCAGGAATCAGTGCTCAGTGAAGTACTACACCAGATTCCCTTTGATTTCGCTCCATTCAGAAGCCTTCCTATCATTTCTCATGCGCCGCTCTCTGCTTCATCCGCAGACTCGAGATGGAGCTGCCCTGCTAACTCAACAGGCAGTCTTCCGAGCTATAGGTTGGCAAATAAAACAGCCCTGCCTTAATGAAAGCCAGTCTCAATATTTCACGCGGCCACCATTAGCCAAATGAACTAACAAGATATCTGGCTGCTTCTGGGAGTTTGTCTCCCCATCTCACTCTCATCGGGTGGGACTACTACAGTTTTGTGTTTCACTAACTTTTAAGAGATGTTGTCAGCCCACCCCCTTCCTTTTTCCAAGACACACACACATGTACATATATATATATATTAGGGGTGTAACAGTACATGTATTCGTACCGAACTGTTTCGGTACAGGACTTCCGGTACGGTGCACGTGTGTACCGAACTGTACCGAATGGAATCTTTAACAGTTAACAGTAGGCTTGTTTTACGTGCGGAACATACTTCAATCCGAGTTCCCACACGAACATATTAAGTATTCTGTCCATTTTATCACGAAATTCAAATGATAAATGCCGTTTTGAAGCTCTTTAATGTGACGTGCCAGATCACCGTATAGATGTGTCAGTTCAAGCGGCAGCGCGGCACACGAGTGATCGCGATCATCTCTTCCTAGTCAAAGAATAAACATGAATCAACATCTGAAGGTATGTTGAGGATACATTACAACTTACTGAAACGTATCATATACCGTGTAATCGCTCAATCAGTGTTTCATCGGTGGAAAGACGTCAATAAAACAGCTTGTAAACAATGTCACATAGCATTACATTTACCTCAGGCAGGTCATTCAGTGTCCACAGCTGGTTAGTTCACTAGAGAAATCAACTCTTTCGCTAAATATATGCACTATATTAGCCTATACACTCACCTAAAGGATTATTAGGAACACCTGTTCAATTTCTCATTAATGCAATTATCTAATCAACCAATCACATGGCAGTTGCTTCAATGCATTTAGGGGTGTGGTCCTGGTCAAGACAATCTCCTGAACTCCAAACTGAATGTCAGAATGGGAAAGAAAGGTGATTTAATCAATTTTGAGCGTGGCATGGTTGTTGGTGCCAGACGGGCCGGTCTGAGTATTTCACAATCTGCTCAGTTACTGGGATTTTCACGCACAACCATTTCTAGAGTTTACAAAGAATGGTGTGAAAAGGGAAAAACATCCAGTATGCGGCAGTCCTGTGGGCGAAAATGCCTTGTTGATGCTAGAGGTCAGAGGAGAATGGGCCGACTGATTCAAGCTGATAGAAGAGCAACTTTGACTGAAATAACCACTCGTTACAACCGAGGTATGCAGCAAAGCATTTGTGAAGCCACAACACGCACAACCTTGAGGCGGATGGGCTACAACAGCAGAAGGCCCCACCGGGTACCACTCATCTCCACTACAAATAGGAAAAAGAGCCTACAATTTGCACGAGCTCACCAAAATTGGACAGTTGAAGACTGGAAAAATGTTGCCTGGTCTGATGAGTCTCGATTTCTGTTGAGACATTCAGATGGTAGAGTCAGAATTTGGCGTAAACAGAATGAGAACATGGATCCATCATGCCTTGTTACCACTGTGCAGGCTGGTGGTGGTGGTGTAATGGTGTGGGGGATGTTTTCTTGGCACACTTTAGGCCCCTTAGTGCCAATTGGGCATCGTTTAAATGCCACGGCCTACCTGAGCATTGTTTCTGACCATGTCCATCCCTTTATGACCACCATGTACCCATCCTCTGATGGCTACTTCCAGCAGGATAATGCACCATGTCACAAAGCTCGAATCATTTCAAATTGGTTTCTTGAACATGACAATGAGTTCACTGTACTAAAATGGCCCCCACAGTCACCAGATCTCAACCCAATAGAGCATCTTTGGGATGTGGTGGAACGGGAGCTTCGTGCCCTGGATGTGCATCCCACAAATCTCCATTAACTGCAAGATGCTATCCTATCAATATGGGCCAACATTTCTAAAGAATGCTTTCAGCACCTTGTTGAATCAATGCCACGTAGAATTAAGGCAGTTCTGAAGGCGAAAGGGAGTCAAACACAGTATTAGTATGGTGTTCCTAATAATCCTTTAGGTGAGTGTATATTCATTATTTTCCTATATTCCTATATTGCCCTATGTTTAAATAAATCATGAAAATGACAGCCACTGTGTATAAATTATTATATTTCAACAACTAATTGGAGTAAAAACATAATTTTATAATTAGATTTAGAAGTAATGCAAAAGCTGCCTTATGTGAAGTTTACATGTTTGCATACAATGTGTTATTAGGGTGTTGATTATTATATCTAAAAATAAATAGCAACTGAATTTAGGCTAATAGTTTGGGCTCTGTTGTTAACCTTTAATATTATAGTAATGTGCAAGTAAGGGCTCCCTATATAGTTTACAGCATTATCTTTAAGAAACTTTTAGTTATAATTGAATTAATTTAAGGACAGACACAATTTGTTCAGTAAACCCTTGTTTAATAAAAATAAATACAAAGCAATTTTATATTTAGTTTTCTCTCCCCTGCTGTACCGAACCCGTACCAAACCGTGACTTCAAAACCGAGGTACGTACCGAACTGTCAGTTTTGTGTACCGTTACACCCCTAATACACAGCTCTGGAAAAAATTAAGAGACCACTTAACATTGAGAAATCAATGCAATAAGTCATTCGTGAAATTTCCTCACTACTAAATATTTCACGGTCAACTGTTAGTGGTATTATAACAAAGCAATTGGGAACAACAGCAACTCAGCCACAAAGTTGGTAGTAGGCCTCGTAAAATCACAGAGCGGGGTCAGCGCATGCTGAGACGCACTTTCTGCAGAGTCAATAGCTACAGACCTCCAAACTTTGTGTGGCCTTAAGATTAGTTCAAGAACAGTGTGTAGAGAGCTTCATGGAATGGGTTTCCATGGCTGAGCAGCTGCATCCAAGCCTTACATCGCCAAGTGCAATGCAAAGCGTCGGATGCAGTGGTGTAAAGCACGCTGCCACTGGACTCTAGAGTATTGGAGACGTGTTCTCTGGAGTGACGAATCACACTTTTCTTTCTGGCAATCCGATGGACGAGTCTGGGTTTGGTGGTTGCCAGGAGAATGGTACTTGCCTGACTGCACTGTAATGTTTGGTGGAGGGGGGATTATGGTGTGGGGTTGTTTTTCAGGGGTTGGGCTTGGGCCCTTAGTTCCAGTGAAAGGAACTCTTAATGCTTCAGCATACCAAGACATTTTGGACAATTTCATGCTCCCAACATTGTGGGAAGAGTTTGAGGATGGCCCCTGCCTGTTCCAACACGACTGCGCACCAGTGCACAAAGCAAGGTCCATAAAGATATGGATGAGCGAGTTTGGCGTGCAGGAACTTGACTGGCCCGCACAGAGTCCTGACCTCAACCCGACAGAACACCTTTGGGATTAATTAGAGCGGAGACTGCGAGCCAGGCCTTTCCTTTCTTCCAGCATCAGTGCCTGACCTCACAAATGCGCTTCTAGAAGAATGGTCAAAAATTCCCATAAACACATTCCTAAACCTTGTGGAAAGCCTTCCCAGATAAGTTGAAGCTGTTATAGCTGCAAAGAGTGGGCCACCTCTCTTTGCAATCATTAAAGTTCATGAGCATGTGAAGGCAGGCTTCCCAAAACTTTTGACAATATAGTGTGTATATACACCGATCAGGCATAGCATTATGACCACTGACAGGTGATGTGAAAAACACTGATTAGCTCGTCATCACGGCACCTGTTAGTGGGTGGGATATATTAGGCAGCAAGTGAACATTTTGTCCTCAAAGTTGACGTGTTAGAAGCAGGAAAAATGGGCAAGCGTAAGGATTTGAGTGAGTTTGACAAGGGCCTAATTGTGATGGCTAGATGACTGGGTCAGAGTATCTCCAAAACTGCAGCTCTTGTGGGGTGTTCCCGGTCTGCAGTGGTCAGTATCTATCAAAAGTGGTCCAAGGAACCGGCGACAGGGCCAAGGCTCATTGATGCACGTGGGGAGCGTAGGCTGGCTCGTGTGGTCTGATCAAATAGATGAGCTACTGTAGCTCAAATTGCTCAAGAAGTTAATGCTGGTTCTGATAGAAAGGTGTCAGAATACACAGTGCATCACAGTTTGTTGCGTATGGGGCTGCATAGCTGCAGGTCCACCGCCGAAAGCGCCAACAGTGGGCACGTGAGCATCAGAACTGGACTACGGAGCAATGGAAAAAAGTGGCCTGGTCTGATGAATCACGTTTTCTTTTACATCACGTGGATGGCCGGGTGCGTGTGCGTGGCTTACCTGGGGAACACATGGCACCAGGATGCACTATGGGAAGAAGGCAAGCCGGAGGAGGCAGTGTGATGCTTTGGGCAATGTTCTGCTGGGAAACCTTGGGTCTTGCCATCCATGTGGATGTTACTTTGACACGTACCACCTACCTAAGCATTGTTGCAGACCATATACACCCTTTCATGGAAACCTTTTCATGTATCCTCTTTCAGCAGGATAATGCGCCCTGCCACAAAGCAAAAATAGTTCAGGAATGGTTTGAGGAGCACAACCTCAGATGGACACCCATGTACCTTATCTACACCAAAAAGGGGATAATAATAATAATAATAATAATAATAATAAATGCACTCTTTAAGGGTGGGTAAGGTACATTTTTTTCTGATCATGTACACAGTACATTTACACATAGTGCATAATGTAATGGCCATATAATATTCAGATTGTCATGGTTTGAGTTATGGTCATGAGAATTAATGTCATCTCTAATTTACTGTATTACACAAGTCATTTATGCATTTATGCATACTGTACTGAAGCCTGGTTTAGCATCTTTTTTGTCTTTGGTTTTAACAAAGTGGTGCTAACCAAAGGTGCATAATCTTGGTAACAGCAACTCATATACACATTCTTCATATCTTTGTTCAAGCTGCAATTCTGCTGTTCTGCTGTTATCTCTGTGATGTCCAGTATTTTTTTTCTACAATATTTAATGCCTGTATGAGTCCATCTGGGCAGCTGATGGCCTGTAGCTTTGAGCTGGTCGTTGTGGAGGCCTTGCAGGTCTCTACTGCCATGTTTCGGCAAGCTGCTCACATCGACAAACATTTGGCACAGACATCACTACCAGCTGGAGCGGGCATCTCTGCCATTCTCAACGTCCCCGAATGTCACTCTCTCTCTCTCATCTGTCGCATAAGGCTCATGTTAACACACACAGACTTCTCGCCCCATTGGCTTGTACGCAGGTGAGACGTAAGTGAACTTTAAGAGTCGGTCCTCAGATAAAATCTCATGTAATTAGCCATAATGGGGGTAGTTAAAGAACTCGGAAGCAGATGTTTGGCAGGGAAATTGAGACGCTGGTATATAAAATAGGTATTTTAAGGTGAGGCGGCCACCTGAGGCTATACTGTTTCCAGATCAGTCTTACAGATAGCATTCAGTGAACAACATCTATTCGGTCAAGCTCGATCTGATCTCAGATTAGCTGTAGCACTTTAAAACAGCTTTAAGAAAGCATCTACAGCTGTGAAAGTGAGCTCCTGCGGAGTGGAAGGAGTGGTGCAGCTGTGTTTTGGAGCAGGTGTGTGAAAGCGATGAACTCGGATGTGGATGTTGTCCACTGCGTGGCTTTTTTCTAACAGCTACAGGCTACAGACAGCCTAATTTACCCCATTTCAGTCTAATACTGCTATGAGACACGATATCATAAAACATAGCTTCTGTATGTTACTTTACAGTATTATGCAGACTGTAGCTAAAGGAGATTTGAATATATGAGATGACATCTGATAAGCAGTGAGCTTGGCAATATGTGTGTATTTTGTATTATTCATGGTAAATTGTGATGATTTGAATGAGTTTTGTAAGGAATTTTGGAGAGTAAATGAATTACATAGCAATAGTTTTCAAATATTGATGAATGTTGCTTTACGAAGTTGTTTGTCCCCTGTTCATTAGCATTCTCGCAAAACAAATACACAGCGTAGCACTAGACGAATTATATACTTTCTCACCTTGGGCTTATTTCCTCTGCTATTTTTGTCAAGATCATATTTCAATCTCTTAAAAAACAGAATAGCAGGGTAGGTATAGGAAGAGACTTTTTAAGGACATTGTTTATCTACGAGTAAAATAGCTGAAAAGAACCGAGGCTAATTTGTACACCTTGCCACATCTTGCCTGCTAGTGGAGGGAGGCTCCAATAAAAAAAGATTTTCCAGCTTTTACCATTATCTTTTGATATATGTCAGGCTTGCAGGTGCTTTACCATGGCCTGAGGGGAGAGGAGGTGTTTAAGATAAAAGACAGGTTATTACAATGTGACAGAGATTCAACAGGACCTGCAGGTCAGGACACTAATGCAGGCTAGACGGAGAGCTCTGTTTGAGCTGTTCATAAACCGAAGTTGTCTGAAGTCTTCTTGCATAGTCCTACCTATATTGCACTGATATGCATTTGGTTTAACACAGGCAGCAATCCATTCCAGGTTTTATGAGGCTTATTTTAATCTACCAGCTATAGATACATACAGTGGTGTGAAAAAGTGTTTGCCCCCTTGTTAAATATGATAGAGAAAGATGGCTGTAAAAAATAAATCTGAATTGTTAATCCTTTTGATATTTTATTTAAAAAATTAGCAAAAATCTAACCTTTCATTGAAGGAAAAGAATTGAAAGTGGGGGGGAAATCACATTATGAAATAAATGTTTTTCTCCAAAACACGTTGGGAACAATTATTTGCCCCCTTTTATTAAATACTTTTTGCAACCTCCTTTTTCCAAGATAACAGCTCTGAGTCTTCTCCTATAATGTCTGATGAGTTTGGAGAACACCTGACAAGAGATCAGAGACCATTCCTCCATACAGAATCTCTCCAGATCCTTCAGATTCCCAGATCCATGTTGGCGCTTCTTCTCTTCAGTTCAGCCTACTCATTTTCTATAGGGTTCAGGTCAGGGACTGGGATGGCCATTGCAGATGCTTGGTTTTGTGCTCAGTGACCCATTTTTGTTTTGATTTTGATGGGGTTTTTTTGGATCACTGTCCTGTTGGAAGATCCAAACATGGCCCATTATAAGATTTTTAGCAGAGGCCGTCAGGTTTTGATTTTTTTATCTGTTGGTATTTGATCGAATCCATGATGCCATGTATCTGAACAAGATGTCCAGGACCTCTGGCAGAAAATTAGGCCCACAGCATTAAAGATACAGCAGAGTATTTCATTTTACACATGGGGTAAAATCCCTGTGTGCACCAAACCCATATTAAGTGTTTGCTGCCAAAAAGCTCTTTTTTGTTTGTTTCCTCTGACCATAGAACGTTTGAAAAGTAAAATGAAATACTCTCCTGTATCTTTAATGCTGTGGGCCTAATCTTCTGCCAGAGGTCCTGGACATCTTGTTCAGATACATGGCGTCAGAAAAATATTTATATTTATATATAAGATAAATTATATAAATATATATACAGTATATACATGCAAATATTTCTTAAATATATACATGTATGTGTGTGTATTTATATATACATAATAATTATACACAGTACACACACATATATTATGTAAACACAAACTTTTATTTTGGATGCGATTAATCGCGATTAATCATTTTCCCAGCACTAATTATTTTTAATAGTTATAATTTAATAGTTATTTATTTTAATAAATAATTTAATATTATTGTACTATTTTATTATTTTTTGCAACTACAAATGATTTTTTTTAAATATATATTCTATATTTATTTATTTTTTACAGTGTGCTTTTGTAACGTGTGAGCAGGGACGAGGAGAGGCAAGAATCCAAATGCAAGCACAGTTTATCCCCAAAAAAAAAGAGGCACAAACACAGATAATCTAATCCTGGAATATAATCCAAACAAGGGAATCAGGAACATAATCCATACAGAAAAACCAGGAGCACACAAAATTAGAACACACATACAGGAACAACGACTGAAAAAACACAACTGAAACACAGGGGTATAAATACACAGGGATCACAAAGGCTAACCAGGGACACTAAGAAACTATAGAAACTAACAAGGTAGGCAATAAAAACAAAGGAAACAGGAACTAAACACAGGAAGACAGAACACAGGATCAATGGGAACAAAACTAATCTCCAAAATAAGAGTCAATTAAACAAGACAGAAAACAGGCAGGGATCATGACAGCTGCATGTGCAATATAATTTTAAAAAATAATCTTGATGGAAAAATTAGCTATACTGAGATGTTATGAAGAGTTAAGTAAGCACTTAAATTGGTAGCATTGCTACTTTTATTTAAACCCTAGCACTCATAGTTAGGGGTGTAACAATTCACGATACTGAACTCACAATACAATACTATTGCGATACTTCAAGCAAAAATAATTATTATTAGTCATTATTATTACTTTTAAAACATATGGTCAAAAGTTTTTAATAAAGTACTGTTGATTAAAATGCTAAAGGGGTGGACTTGAATAGGCTTGGGCATGGACTTTAAATGGAGGGACAGAAATCCAGAAATCTCTTAGGTTTCATAAAAAGTATCATTTGTGTTTGGAAGATTAACGAAAATCTTATAGGTTTGAAACTACATGAGAGTGAGTACATGGTGACAGAATTTTCATATTATATATACAGTAAGCTGAGTCTTGGATAAAACAAACTCTATATTGCGATAGGCCTACAAATCATTCACATCACAATACATATCATCACATTTTTATATACTGATATAACGATATTGTTACGCACCTACTCATAGTAAATGTCAGAATTTAGACTGAAGAGATTGGCAGATTAGCATAAAAAGGCAAACTCTTTGTGAGGCCTAGATATAGTTAGGACATTTAATCTGCAAAATGTTGGAAAAGTTTTGTTTTAGAATACCTAATGTGGTGTATCATCTGGTGAGCCATGCACCGTCTCTGTACGTACCTTTCAGGAGAAAACATGGCTTGTTTGTTTTTGTGTGGCATGGGAAAAAATCACTTTGAAAAGTCATCCAGAGAAGCAAAAAAGTAAAACACCTTTCTAGTTAATTAACCCAAATCCTTTCAGCGTGGTTTCACCCTGTTTTAAAAGCTTGAAACTTGACCATTAACCTCAAAATGGATGAGAGAGCGCTCTCTCTTCGACTTTTTTCTTCTCCAGCAAAATGTGACATAAAAAGCCTGTGAAATGAAATGATGAGTTTAAAACGTCTTTTTGAGGCAAACCCAATTAGGGCTCTCACAGTTTTTTTTCCACCTCACAAAAAGCCTTACATTAGGACGAAGGCTAGTTATTAGTTCCGCAGTCGTTATTTTACAAATCATTTCTGTTTGCCTTCCGCACGCTGTGGCAGAGAGTGGGCTCCAATTAGAAAGGCATTAAAACAGCAACCAGGACTTAGCTGCATTACACCCAGCAATGACATTCCACCTGCCATTATGTTATTAGCAAAGAGCTGGATCGAGAGAGGAAAAAAGGTTTTTAATTGAAAATAAAGAAAAAATAAAGGCATTTTGAAAGTAGCAGCTGTTAGCTTGCAGATCTCTCAGCAGCTGTTGCTGTCAAGTCTGAATCTGGGCCTATTCACCTCAAATCTCGCTCTCTTGAATGACCACATAACGCTGCCTGGCCCTTCGCTTTGTTCGCTTTTGTGCCTGGGAGACAGAAATGCTGTTTTTAAAAAAGAGCTTTGTAGTAATGCGGATTGTGTTTTCAGACTAAGAACAACAGTAATATGTTACGTAAGTGAAATCTGTACTGGAACTCACATTTCATTGTTACAGTATGTTGACATTAGCGTGCATACATGAACAATAAACTTTGAATTGCCTTTTTAATGGCTTTGCAACTTGCAGTCTGACAGATGGGCCAGGAAAGACCCTCTGCGCAGACTCTGTGTGCACTGGGTCTTCTGTCATTAGATTTGGGTCATTGTTTGTGGCGACATGAGGTACTGGGCCAAAGCCAGTAAATTCTTACAGACACCCCACATTCAACCCCTATTATCCCACTCTGTCTTCAATATATGCACAAATGGACATCAGCATTCTTGTTTTTTTTTTATCTGCCTGTACAACATGGATCTAACATCAAAGTTATCATGGTATAAATGTATTGATTTTTATGATATTAATTCAGCCCAACAAGCTGCATTATGGTGTTTTTTTTTGTGACCCTTTTGCAGGTTACATCGCTCCAGTAGGTGGCAACAAGTGTCTTTTTTGAGCAAGTCGATTTGTTCAAACACTGATTCATTTATGAACCAACTAGAGTGAAACTATCCAAAGCTCAGTTAATCCCAAAGCAGTGAAAACTGTATCTCTATATTAATCATTTTTGTCCTTCAAGGTGTAAATTGTTTTTTTATGTTACCCAGGCAACTTATCTGTGTCTTTGTATCTTTTTGTCTTCTTTGTTTTGTTGTTTCCATGTCTATCTGTATTGCTTTAATGCGTTTTGTTATGTTTAATAAAAAAAGAAAGAAAAAAGAACCAACTAGAGTGAGTGGGGTATTGAATCATTCACTAATTTGATTCATTCAAACACACTGATTCATTTAGGAACAAAACATGTGACCATCATTAAGTGAGTCATTGAATCAATCAACCATCCGATTCTGAAACACTGATTCATTCAAGTTCTGCTGTGTGTTTGCTCAGAGACGTGCAACTGCTGTGGATTAGTTTGGAATTATTGGCAGAACGAAAACTAACAAATTACCAGGAAGTATGTAAGTTAATCAACATTAACTTCTTGTTTATTGAACTGTTGTATAAAAGCAAAATCACAATCATGCTTTTGGTATGCGTGTCGTGTGGCTCTGTTTACCTGAACAATCTCATGCTCTCTTGCTCATGTGATGTTGCTCAAGTATGTAACATTTTAATTATATGAATAATGTTCTTGCATTGTAACATGTTCTTGTACTACCAGAGCTGATTTGTGTCGGTCTCCATGTGCTGTATCATATAACCAGTATGAGATTGGGTGTGTTGTGCACTGGGCTCGCCTTGCAGACTGTAATGATGAACTGTGAGCTTGCGTTCTTCCATCCAGCCTTGCTACTGACCTGAGGTCAGGGCTACAGCAGCGGTGGGAGAGGAGGACTGTGCATAAATCTGCTTAGCTGCATACATGCAATGAAATAGTGTCTCATTAAATTGATGGTTTAGATATAGGTGTATATAGAGTGTTGGTATACATACCCATTTGGGTTGATCTCTATAGTTTATGTATCCTGCTTGCATTTTACATTTCCAACCACGGTATTTGAATACCTAATACTGTCGAATACCTAATACTGTAACTACACCTAAAAGCCACCTATCATGATTATAAGCTATATAGATTGTAGACCCCAAACGATAGAGTCTGGTCTCTCATAACAGTCAGTCATAAAAATGATAAATAAACATACAGAGTCCAATTCCCGTTGGCCAAGGGTTTCACCCTTTCTCATTTTCCCTGTGGTTAAGGGTTAGCATCCCTTTAGGTCATTTCCTTAATTTGCTTAGACAAGAAATGGTACCAAATTAGTTCACCTCCTTGCCCCTTAGCCCCTCCCCCCTCACTATTCCCTGTCAGAGAGTTGTGTGTTGCCATTTCGCCACAAGGCATTGTGTGTTTTGCAGCCTTGCCAGCAACTGCCATTTGGAGTCTTAAGAAGCAAAGGACCCTCCCCTTTTGAACTGCAGCCAGTTTTCTATGCTCTCTATTTTTCTTTCTACCCCCCCCCCCCCCTTTTTTTTTAATAACTTCCCCAGAAGGCACTTCCCTCTTTTTTTCTCTCCACTTCACACCCCTTCCTTTTAATTTGACCATGGCTCTCTCTGGCAAAGCTGTGATGCTGATAAGAAAGGTATGGCTGCATTTAACTGACAGCTCACCGTCTTCCCGATTGTATGTGCATGTGCAAATGCGTTTGTGTGCGTTTAGATCTGAATTCAATGCCACTCAGTGAGCTCTGCTCTTAAACACATCCCGTGGGGGTTTTGGTCTGTAATATTGCGTAAAACCGAGATGCTAGACTGGGAACGTGAAAGCATGATAAGTCCCAGACAAACCATGTGAATTTGATACAGTGCTTCCAAAGAGCAATGCTTTCAAAATGTTTCAGTTCAAGTCTGCCCACTTCTACACACACACTCATTTTTCTATATGTAGACTTAACGAGTCGAACAATGACATAACTGACTCTGTTATTACTTATCCTGAGCGCATATAAATAGCACATTGTGGTCGTTGTTTAGTCTTTTAACATGTTTTGTAATGTAATTTAGTGTCTTTAGACTAGTGGTTTTCAATTTGTTGTCTTGAAGCCCCCCGTATGGAGTAAGATATTTTTGGTATTTCTGTTGTAATTATAACAAAGCTTCTTGTTTTTAACAGAAACTGAGAGTATTGATGTATTAATTAATTAACCATGATGCATTACAGAAGTTTCAAGAACCATATGTTCTTCAGTAAAAACAAGTTATTGAAGTCATTTTAAGTTGTTTCAATATACCAATAATTAAGTCAGCCCCCTTTTAATCTTTCATTTATATGAAAGGGATAGTTCACCCAAAAATAAAAATTCTGCCATTAATCACTCACCCTCATGTAGTTCCAAACCCGTAAGACTTTCGTTCATCTTCGGAACACAAATGAAGATCTTTTTGATGCTTTCTGAGCTTTGCGTCCCTCCATTGACATCTACGCAAATGAAACTTTGACGCTTCAAAAAGTTTATACAGATTGTAAAATGTATCCATATGAATTGAGCGTTTTAGTCCAAATTTTCTGAAGAGACACGATCACTTTATATGACGAACAGATTGAATTTAGGCTTTTATTCACATATAAACCTTCATCAACTCACACATCAGTTGTGTTAAACAAAAGCTCAACCAATGAGGTTCATTCTCATGTATTACGCAGCACGTTTGAGCTTCCGCAAGAAACAATGAGGTTATTTATTAATACAAAGTTATTTCATTCAGCAACTTTATACCATCACACACAGCTTTTGATGCAAAAGTCAGAAGTTTGTTTTTCTGAAAACTTTACTTCGGTGCACACATTGGGCCCTATCATACACCCGGCGCAATGCGACGCCAGGCGCGAAGCAAGTGTTTTTTGCTAGTTTCAGCCCGACGCAGTTATCATTTTTACATCCAGCGCCACGTTGTTTAAATAGCAAATGCACTCATGCCCATCTGTTCGCCATGGGTGTGCTGGTCTGAAAACGGGGTGTGTTCAGGCACATTGTTGTTGCTTTGCTATTTTTAGGCAACTGAAAACGACTGCGCCATTGACCAACACTTGGCCTAAAGTCAATACTGCAGTATTTTTTGTGTTATTTAAAGTGTGCGCTAGTAATATGCGCCTATAGGCGGGTGCACAACGCGTGTACACTCTGCTTATTACACACACAGGGCAGCAGCACACAAACATTTTTAAAAATAAAAAATTCAAGGATTCCTCTCTGGAGAAGCGTTCAGTTTTTCTGCTCAGAAATTCTGCCATGTAAATAGCGAATCCGCCATGGTGCAAGCGCACCTGGCTTTTGAAGGGAATGGGAGATGAGACTCTGATTTGCACGTTATGCCCAAAACACACCCATTATTCATTAAGAGACTAGGTACAACCCTATTGGATTTTGCGATTTTCATGCGCTTCAGACCATGCGCTCAGATCGTTAAAATAGGGCCCATAATTTGTTTTTCTGACCCTGAACCACCTTTTGCAGTGTAAATGTGAGGAAAGGTTCTAGACTGAGCTCCAGCACCAGTACCAGAATCCTGTTGGTGGAAAAGGGGCAAGTAAGGCCTGGGATTCAATGACAGATGTGTGAGGAGATAGGCAATGTAGACTATCAGCTTGCCCAGGGGGCTTGCTCTCACTTGTCATGGGATGGAGAGAAAAAGACCCCTAGACACCTGTCTGACACCTCTCATCAGCGCAGTATCCTGAATCCTGCAGAGGGCTACTGATGGTCTGAAATCTCACACCTTTAAGCTACTGTTTGCACTCAGCGCCTGTCATATCCACTTTACAGAACAACAGCCTCGGGCTGCGCGAAAGAGGCAGCTATTGTAAAACGAAGAGCTGAAAAAAGCGAAATCTTTCGTATTATGGCATCATAATACATTGTCAGCCACAATGCAATGCGAAGCATTAAAGAAATAGCCTCCCATGCTTCAGCATTTATTTTGTCATGTGGTATTATTTCTAACAGACTGTTTCCATGTGAACGTGTCTGTTTTGTCGCTGTGGAAGCGCAAGAGACGGTTGGTCACGTGCCAGTGTTTGTAATTAAGGCTGTCCTGTGTTCAAAAACATGGGGTCTTTAAACATAAATGTAAAAAACATGTGTGAGCGCTCCCTCTCTCTCTTTGCCATCTCTCTGTACTCCTTGTGAGTGAGGGTGAGCAGGGAGGGAGGTGACCTTGCCGGCTGTAATTAAAGTGAAACACCTTGACTTGTCACCATTGGCTCAGACAGCTTAAATCTCCCTAATGTAAATCGGCCCGCTGCTGACGCGCTGCTAGGCATGGCCACGGAGAAGATAGAGGCTGTGGTGATCCATCTCTGTACACACACGTAGACGCACACACACACGCAAGGTCTCCCACCCAATTGTGTTAGCATGCGTTTTTATTTATTTTACACACCAGGCACCATGTTGCAAAGCTTCATAGCCACAAAACCTCCTGGGATTGAGGTGTGTTTGCTCATGAAAAGGGGCTGAAATGTCACAGAGTGGTGAGAATATGGGGGCTTCATTAAAGGAATGGTCCGGGTTCAATGCAAGTTAAGCTCAATTGACAGCACTTGTGGCATAATGTTGATTACAAAAAAGTTTTCTTTAAAATATCGAGGTTACAGTGAGGCACTCACAATGGAATTGAACAATGTTAACACGATTTTAGTGTGAAAAATCACTCATTTTCTGTGTGAAGTTACACTGTAAAGGAATATCCTGTTAAATTTATTGTAAAAAAAACTGCAGTTGTGGGTGCCTGTATTTTACTTATAACTTATAATGATATTTCATTAAGTGATATAATGTAATCTTACCAGTCTACTACCAAAAATCTGCTTTTTACATTAAAATGATAATCACCATAATAATAATAATAATAATAATAATAATAATAATAATAATAATAATACAGGTGGTAAAATAGAAAGCCACATGATGAATCAGAGTTCATAGAAAGTGGCCTCTCAATAAACAGACAAAACACCATCAGGATAACACATAAAACTAAAATGATGCAATAAACATTAACTAAATAACAGAAAATTTAACAAAACACCCCAATGTTTATTGATAACTAAAATTTGAATTCTTTATATAAAATTCTTGCCAGAAGTCATGCAGGGACTTCTGGGAATGTCATTTTACTGTTTTTCATCGTTATAAAATTATAAATTATAAATTATTATAAATTATAAAGTTCATTTGCAAAAACAAATTTGACAGTATTTTACAGTAATGACATAATGCATGCGATATTAAACAATTTACAGTTTTTCACTGTATATGATAAGATAACAGTTAACAGATGAACAGTTAACCAGTTAACACAATTATACTAGAGCATTTTTATTTATTTATTTATTTTATTTATAATGCTAGGCTTCACAATTTGGCTTTTAGATCCTCCAAAAATTTGTCCTATTTATGTCCATTTTAATTGCCTTATCGTAACCTCCATTATTGTTTTTTTTTTTTTTAAAGAACATAAGAGGCGTTATGCCACAAATGCTGTCAATTGAGCTGAACTTGTTTTGAACCCATATTCCTTTAAATCATCTGATGTATCTGATATTCTGTAAAACACTGATTTGGCACATACTGCAAGTTCATATCTGTGTATTACTGAACAGACAGAATCTAAAATCAAATAGAAAGAAAAATTCAAACAGCACATTTACAGCAGCAAGTTAAATGAGTGTATTTCACATGGAAAATGATCAAAATACACACTATTTAATGATTAGGGAACGAGAGGCCGCCTCAGACAGAATCGGGGAGAGGAATCTCTGCCAAACAGCTCTGGGCTGAATAGATGGCATGTAGAAGAATGTTTCTGGGTCTGTGTGCCAACATTACCAGTTGTCGATGGCCCATGCCAGGCTGTTGCTGCCTGGGCAATGGGAACAGTGACAGGAGTCAGATGCCCAGTCTGTGTCAGTGCTAGGCACTGTGCCCAATACCTCTGACCTACAGGGCAACCGAGCACATGCCGCATACTGAGAGGGCTCAGAGGGCATGCACAAACATATACCCACATGTACTCAGTCCTATACGGGCCTCTGTGTTGGCAGGGTTATGTAAGCAGCGAGTCCTCCTGGCATGAAACTCACGTCTCTATAGGTCTCCAGTGGGTATACAGCCTATACCAGAGCTATTTTAGTGCCAACTAAGGCCTTGGAGTCTCTTAGAGCAACAGCTTTGTGTTTTTGGCATTGTCTCAATTTGAGTGTTTGTCTTGGCAAATTGCTTAAAAATCTATTTTTTTTGTTTTGTGTGTGTGTGCAATAATTTAAAATAGCATTCATGTTGATATGTGCTTGTAATGTGAGCATGTTAAGATGTAGTAGTGTTTTTAAATACAAGCATACATTCGGTTCAGTGTTTATTTACAAGGAATGAGACGTTGCAGATATTTGAGTGAGTCTGTTATTAATTTCAGGTATGGTCTGTAATATTATATTTCCATGAACTCACACTTGCTGTCATCTAACACTCACTCAAACTAATCATTTATTAACACTGTTAAACTTAATCTTTGGCAAATGTTGAAATGAATGGTTTTTTTTAAAAATACGGTACATTATAATGTTATTATGCCTAAATTCACTTGCAGCATTAAAAATTATTTATTTTAATTTTAGGTTAGTTTTTTTTGTGTTTAAAATAGTATTGAATGAGGAAAGTATTATAACTGAATTATAATATCTGCCATCCATAATAACATGAAAATAATTATTGGTAGGGCTGGGCGGTATATTGAGTTTGTACGATATATCAATATAATTTTTAGAAACGATATGGAATGAGGGAATACTTTTGTTTTTCTTTTCTTTTTTAGTTTAGCCTAGTGATTTTAAAAACAAAATTAATATTTTTATTTTAAAATTGTAATCTTACAATGTTAGAATGTAATGTGATTTTTACCCCCCTTTTTGCACGTAATATATTGCATAGCCTCCTACATTATATTCACTATTTTTTTTTATAGCCTTCAATATCAATATTGTTTGTAGGACATCATTGGTCAGGATGTAAAATAACATTTTTTTTAATAAATATAGATTTTTATTTTTTTTTATCCAAACAGAAAAACTTAGAAAATACAGAGATATATACCGTATATTGCCATTTAACCAAAAAATACCAAGATATGATTTTTTGGCCATATCGCCAAGCCCTAATTATTGGCTAATCAGTTTTGGCCAGAATTGTTGTATCTGGCAGATACCAATACGTCAGTACCAAATATATGCCTATATACACCAATCCAAACTTTTTAAAAAAAAAAATCTAAACAAAATCTTTGTAAAATTCTGTAAAATCTTTTGTGGAAGCCTATTACCTCAGAGTAAAAAAAAAAGTAATTGTGAGGTAAAGATTAAAAATAAAATTTTCTTTGTAATTGTGACTTTATATTATTTATTTCTCTTTACTCTGAGGCAGAAACAGGCTTCCATACTGTTTCAGGGTTCAGGGTTTTTTTTTTTGTTCTTAAAATCACTGTATTTGTACATTGTCCCTATTGATTATAGAGTACTGAAGGCTATTTACTTTCAACACAGGAAAATGACTTGAAGCACCTAAAGTAAAGCTTAGCCCACCATGTTTCTGATCTCAGCAGAGCCTGAGCATCTGCAACACTCTATTCAGTTTTCTTTCTTCTGTCAGAATCTGAAGGTGAAGTGGGTTTAGTTCTCTGCAGGAGCAGCTTACAGAACACTCCCTGTGTGGCCCGTTGAACAAAAAGTCAGCTCGAGAGGGATTGCGGGGTCCTGTGAACAGTGCATCTGGAGAAATGTAGAAGAAAGAGAGAATAAACGAACAAAAAACAGAGAAAGACGCACATGTGGCAGCAAACAGCATTTAAATAGTAAATGCTAGTAGTAGTAGTAGTTCAAAACCCTAGAAACAATTTTGGTCATGTAATGTAGCATGCAGATGCTTGCCACCACACAGACCAATAGCGTGAAAAAGTGACGGAATGTCATACGCATGTCTTTGAGCTTCCTGTGTCATTGTCAATGCTTATCAGGACCTAGAGTTAAAAAATTCTACCTGCTTTAATAAAAGCTCTATCTGAACCCCCCCCCACCAAACACACACACTTCTGTATGTAAAGAGCCATGAATGCGCAGCAAAGGAAAATGCATTTAATGTCGCAAATTTCTTATTGCCTGTCAGTCTCTTTAATTTGATTTGACGAAGGACAGTTACCATTTCGGGCAGTGAAGTCAAGGAACATATTGGCAGTGAGACTGGCAGCTAATAAAGCCAGCTGGAATTCACTTGTCCCGAGTATCTGCCACCCCCCCTCCTTTATTTATAAATCTCAATATTGTTATTATGAAGATATCATAGGTGTATTAAGGTTCACCTATCTCCTTTCATGCCCCCCGAACTAATAATGTGTTATTGATTTGGCAGACTTCCTGTCTGCTTCCCTCCCATGAGGCATCACCTTTCAGTTCTTTCTTCCTCTATGTTGAATCATGTCTTTGCTCGCTTTTGCACTGGCAGTGGTAGAATGGGTCCATTTTCTTTATTGCTCTCGATAAAGATGCCAACAAATACCCTGAGGAAAATCGTGGCTGATTATTTTCAATGTCTTTTCAAAGACGTCTATGAACATGTAGATTTTTCTTAATCAAGTTGTCAAAACTGGACATTCATTGGTTCATTTAAAGCTGAAGTGTGTCATTTTAAAATACTTTCTCCTGCCCCAGCTTTTTGTGCACAGACAGCACAACTAAACCATTTGTAGGTTGATTTACCCAGGCTGTTCTGATTGTGGCTCTGTGGCTATTTCAAAACATTTCACTTTTTATTTTAGCATCCTGACCAGCCTGACACAGCAACACTGGCTCAACCAATGGTGTTCATTTGGGGTGGGGCTACCTGTTTTTTTTTTTTTCCAGCCAAAGAGTGCAACAGTTGGGTTTCGGAAATAAAATCCCATTAATTTTCTCCATAGGGGAACTGAGTTTGAATGATAATGTATACACCTTTAAAGACTATAAGTTTGTTAATTGGTTATATTCTTTTGTTGAAGCAATAAATTGCATTATTTGAACTTATTTTTATTTTAATATGCTCAACTCAAGAGTGAAATTCCTGGTGAAAAACTACATTACCTGCATGATTTTGCAGAGACTACATGATTCTGCAGAGAAATCTCCACCAGAGAATCGTGACAAGCTAATTGCGTAAAAAGAACACTTTAGGGTACAATATATCATTTTAGCATCGATATCGTGACGTGCGCATCTGTGATAGTCAAATCGCAGGATGTGCGATGTCAAGTATAGGGATCGCAATTAATCGGTTTCCGGTTTGGAAAGTTTAACCATCATAGAATGAAAGTTTATCATTTGCATGTGTTTTTAAGTCCTGTCTCTTTTGGTGTACTGTTTTTCACGTACTAGTTGGGAAGGATTAGATTTCGGACGCAGCTATTAAGAGTCACCCTCTCAGATCTATCAATCTCTTTCTAGCTCAACCTATAGCGAGTGTTTGGGGCATGGCTACTGCACCAGGCTGAACCAGAGGGTTTTTAACCTGTGTGGGACCATGGCTGACATGTTACATGGGGAAAGAAATTAAGCTAAAATTCGTTGCATTTGGACCAAAATTAAACAGTTCATGAATACTTCAAAGCGAATAGGGCATTGCAATGCGATGCAACGCGTTACAATGGATGCTTGATTACCATACAGCATCATCATGCACCCGTTCAGAAAGACAAATGCACCAGTTTATAATGTTTATATGGAATTGCTTACTTATGACATTGACAACACAGCTAAAAGTATATATGTTGTAACTTATATTGAAAGTGACCTACATTTACCTGTTGAGACATGCCCGCACAAGCACCCGTATGAGTTGTTTGTGATGTTCAAGTAGGGGGATGCACGATGCATGAAATGGCCGTTTGCAAGTTTGTTTGAAAATATGCTTTGTTTTTGTAATTCCGCTAGGTGCCACTAGTGTCGCAGAAACTGCATACTTCACCTTTAAATATTTATATGCATAATTTTTGTATGCATATTTTGCAGATATAAGATACTAACAGAACCAAGGCTGCTGAAAAAGTTTTGCACTTTATTGGTAGACAGGGGTTGTGTTATGGAAACTTGTTTAAAACTATCATTATTTTTGCAGTTCCATTTGGTTACACTAAAAGCTAGAAATTACACACATTACCTTTAAATTAATGTATTGCTCAGCAAATCTGCATTTGAAACTTTAGTGGGAGCTCAAACTGCAAGTTTACTGCACCACTAACCATTGCCTTGGCCTTCGTCCCACAACTTGCCAGAAAGAAAGAAAAAGAGGTGAAGAATAAGAGAAGGGTTAGAAAGAAGGAAGCAGAAATAAGCAGCACATGTATATATGCGAATATATGCACCATCAGCACAAAATTTGGCTGACTCAGCTGACGGTGGTGCTTTGCTGCATGTTAAAACACATAGTGGCAAAGCCCATTAAAAATGAATGCGGCACGATAATCACATTCGCACTTAAAATTTAATGCCACTACAGTGAGGCTGACAAAGAGGAGCCAGGCCAGGGCGCCGTGATTACAGTTCTGCTTGTGAAGTTATGTGACGGGGTGACAGCGTACAGTGCCCTTCCTGAACCACGTCTGATTGAGGGTCTATGATGGGTCAAAGATGATTGTAGTACTAATAGTACTAAAAGAAGCTGCGCTCAGGCTGACCTTTGACCTCCAACCCTGGCACCCACAAAAGTCAACAAATCTATGTGTACATATAGAAATTATAATGTATGTTGTAATTGCTTAAATTCTTCTCTGCTCCATACAGCACCAGCAGCAGAGTCACAGCAGGAGTCAGATTTCTCTTATTATGTGACGAGAGGAAGAAGAGATGACTGACAGGACGATAGCAGAGGATTTGGTGGACAAAAGATACTGAGCTTCATTGACAAATATCTTGTAAAATGTGCGGTCAGTACTGCCTCTTCTTATACACAGAGTAGCCTATGCGTGATCGCGAATTCGAGAAAGTAAAACGCGAGCGTGCATAAATATGGAATGGTATTTTTGCAATTTTTGAAAAAAATGTTTGACTTTATTTGAAAATGCATTAAACTTGGAATTCAAATGTACATGGCAATGTTGTTTTTGTATCATTTATATAATGATATAGTATTTATAAATATTTTGAATTCGCTTGTTTTATATTTTTCATTTTCTAATTTTAGTTTGAGTTTTAGTAATTTTATAACTTATTTTTTTCAGTTAGTTGCAAAAGCAAAATTTTTAATTTTACATTTAGGTTTTTCATCTGATATTTATATTTTATTTGATTCTAGCTTAATTTCAATTACCAAACTAATTTTTATAGTTTTAGTTAACAATAACAACACTGGTATGTGGCACAAATTAAGCTCCTAAGAATTAGATAATTTTTATATGCTGATTCAGGTTACAAAATTTCAGATACAATTTATTCAGATAGAAATTCAGGTTTTCTGTTCAGATTCACTTAAATTTGAATTCCTTTGAGTGCAAGCCCTGATGTCTGATTTGCAAACAAAGGATTCTTGCTTGTGATTTAGTGGTTTGATTTAGCGGTTGACTCATTCTGTTAGTGAATTGTTCAGAGCCGTTACTGGGTTTGCAGCTGACTCTTTCACTGAACTGTGAATCATTTTGATTCAGGATTCTGTAATTTGTGAACTAAAAACTCATTTAAAAGTTATTTGGCTCCTAAATGTTTGATTTTCGAAGGCAATGTCTCCCTAGTCATTTTTTTTAGCGTTGGTCACAAGCAAAGATACATGCATTGGCAGTTGTAAATGCGTGCATCCGTTCACACATGTCCCTCCTCGGATGTGTGGATCGGACCAGGGGCTCTCCATCCCACCCCCTTGTGAAGTGGCCTTTCGACTGCGAAGAAGGACTCTTTATAGAAAAAGGCAAATTAATTTTCCTCTGTTTCAAGCGTAATACTGCCAGCTACAATGGGCACTCTTGAGGATGTCTCTTGCCTGTGTCTCTGTGCATTTACAGAGGTAAAGTGATTGGAGGGGGGGCTCTTTTGCAACTCCTAGTCCTTAACCCCACCTTCCCCCTACATACACATGCTCCCTACTTACCCTTCCAGTGTTCTAGAACTTTCTCTTGGTGCCTCCGAGGTCAGATGGGCCTGAAAAGGTGCCTTCATAAACAGAACGGCTCCTTCATTAGGAGCTAGAGATATCACTTTCTCTCCCATACACCTCAGCCCCTCACCCGGAGCACAGTCCTCTGGACTCGCACAAAAGACCCCCATCTTTGGAACGAGCAAAGAAAAGAGAGCAAAATAAAAGCAACATTTTCAATAATGAGAAAGTGGGGCAAAAAAGGACCAGCGGGCTGATGGGTGGGCAATTGAGCGCCTTGCAGTTTCAGAGAGTCAGTTTGTTCACGTTTTCGTTCGGTCTTTTCACTAGACAGAGACTTTTCTCAAGGAAAGTGACAGCAGAACAAACTGAGAGCATTCTTAGCAAATAAATGTGTTTGTTGAGACATTCATTTCAACTCTTGCCTGCATCATTAGGGTAGCGTCTTACCGTCTGCATTCTCAAATTATGCAAAAGCCCTCGCTATTTTAAGACATCTAGTTCAGAGACATAAATCGATATGTGTCCAATGCTTAGACGCATTACTAGATCTACCTACGAAGCTCAAGTATGCCCTATTATCTAGGTCACAATATGCAGGGCGCTTTCAACAGATGGGTCAGTGCCAATTCCCCAGGCGAACAGAAGTTTTTCTCTCTTTCGTTCTGCTTGTCATTTCTTTCTGGAGTTGCGCTCTAGGATTGTCTGTGTTATTGTGTCATTTCAGGTATTGTCTGAGCATACACACACGTTCATGCATGCGTGCACTAACATTCTGCTTTCCCTGTCACTCTAAGAAAACATTTATACAGAAGAAAGCCATCTGGGTCACTTGCAGTTTTAAAGGCTTTTTTTCTTCTCTATTGATTTATTAATGTTACGGTAATATCTATAACCGCAAATATACCATGTTTGCCAGTTGCCATATAGCAGTAGGGAGCCTTATTAGTGTTATTGCATGAACGCTATGAAAGAGGAAATCTCTGTATGGTGTGAAGTTAAAGCTGCTTGTGTTCTCTCTATATAAATAGCCTGTGAATTATATGAAGTTAATGTTTTTGAGTCTCTTATGCTCACCAAGACTGCATTTATTTGAACAAAAATACATAAATTTTTAGCAGCCATTATTCTATTCTCCAGTGTCACGTGATCATTCAGAAATCATTATGCTGATTTAAAGGCATAGTTCACCCAAAAATGAAAATTAGCCCATGATTTACTCACCCTCAAGTCATCCTAGGTGTATATGACATTCTTCTTTCAGACAAATACAATCAGAGTTATATTAATAAATATCCTGGCTCTTCCAAGCTTTATAATGGCAGTTAATGGCTGTTTCTGTTTTGAAGTCCATAAAAGTGCATCTATCCATCATAAAAGTGCTCCACACAGCTCCGGGGGGTTAATAAAGGCCTTCTGAAGCGGAGCGATGCGTTTGTGTAAGAAAAATATCCATATTTAAAACTTTACAAACTGTAATCTGTAACTTCGGCTAACTGTTGTACGCGCGTTCACGAGAGACTGGCGTTCCAGCATATGACGTAGGACGCTCTGGTGAGAATATGCTAGTTCTCGCGAGAACCAAGTTTCGTTTTAGCTCTATCCTCTGCGCTTCCGCGTTCGTCACCGGAACTTACGCTACGCCTGCGTCCTACGTCATACGCTGGAACGCTAGTCTCTAGTGAATGCGCGTATGACAGTTAGCGGAAGTTAGAGATTACAGATTACAATAAAGGCAATCATGGGCTCATTTTCATTTTTAGGTGAACTATCCCTTTAATGTAAAACAGAGCATTTAATTGAAATAGAATTATTTTGTAACATTTTAAATGTCTCTGTTGTCACTTGGAAAAATAATGGAAACAAAAATAATGGAGTTTATGCTCATGGAGGAACAACATGTGTGATGTCATAGAGAAGGCGGAACTAGCGACTGGCTTCCGGACAATAGCGTAAACAAACACTGGCTACTGAAGCATGTTAGATTAATGTTAAATCCTGTACTCACTGGATTGCTGAAGTGTCTCCGCTATCGTTCGCCAGCATTTATATTTTTTATTCTGTCATGGTAATCATTCGAAGAAAAATCATAAAGGTAGGAGTATTGTTGTCATAGCTCTTATTTTGCCATATTTGAAAGCTGTGTACGGAAGAGCTTCTGTGCTCCTATCGCTGAACTTCACAAATGTGACGGGACCCGTCATGGAGGGCCGAAAAAAATGAAACATGCTAGTCTTTCTGTCGTGACATTATGAAGCATCACAGATGACACTATACGAGATGAAACGATCGATTCTTGCATCCCGAGGCCTATTGTCGTTTACGAATTACCATAAACACCCTACATCAAATGGATTGTGCTAAAATCAGGTTGATATTGTGTAGTCTGAACCTGCCATTAGTGAGATATTTAAATGCTTAGTTTTAAAGCAAATGCTTAGGCAAAACATATATTAAAATGCTATACAAGGATGATTGAGAGATACAAATACATTTTCCTCAAAATCTTGACGTATCATATTTTTATTTTAATTTTTTTATACTGTTGTCTGAGCCCAATTTATGACGTCCGCATGGTTTTTACATTCAAAAACATCATAATGAATAAGTAATAGACTATTTTCTACCCTGGTTTTGAGCCTAGCTCTTGGAACGCTCGGTTTGACGTATTGAAGACTTGGAAGTAAACGCCCACTGCTATGATTGGATAACAGTTTTGCATATTATAATGAGCTTCTACTCCCCGTGAGTACACGTGGGGAATTATTTTGAAAACGTGTGGAAAAACGGCAATCGGAAGGATTCGCCCACAGGGCTCGCAATATGTCTTTATCACACAAACACAATGATTTCTCTCTCGTCCACCCGCAATTAATTGGAATGTTATTTTTTATTTCTTGGCCCGCCCGATCGGTGGATATAACCACGAACCGCATCACTAACACACACACACACACACAAAAACACACACACATGCACAAGCATCTGCAAAACTTCACTGCAGACAAATCAGCATGTTCAAAACTTCCTTGATTGTATTTCAAATATCAAGTCAAGAGAGTGAACAACACACGTCAAGAAAGGAATGTTATTTCACTATTTAAGATAGCCCGTCATTAGCCCCGGGATGTCGGGCTTTGTGAGCCCTGGCCCATACATGTTCGAGTCTGATCACGAATCGTTTGATCATTGATCGTTTGCTGAGCCAGCTGTCAATAAAAGCTTTTCTTTGACTAACAAGGAAGTTTTCAGCTCCGAAACTTACAGGATATTCTTATATTACCATGACCTTTTATATATCAAGGGAATGTTGATTTCTCAATTAAAAAAAATATGCATATCAAATACGGTACAGTAGGCTTTATAGCGTTAAGATGGTACACATTGACGACTACCAGACGTCTAGCAGTTGACGGTTAGCTAGTAATACTAGAAGACAATTTGGGCTCCAAAAGTTATACTTTAACAATTTGACCCTGTTGAAATTCAGTGTATATTTCGCACACTGCATATAGGGCATATAGGTGCCCTATCTTTCTCCCTCAAATCATGTCTCAAAGATTGCCAAAGGAGAGACCCACCACTGACAGCAGGGGGGTCCGGTGGGAGTTTGTGGCCCAACAAGAGCACAAAAGGCTGCTTTTGGGATGGTGGGGACTGAATAAAAAGTGGGAGGAAGAAAAAAGCCCAAAACAATAACTGACAGTGGGTGGATGGAGGAATGTTGAGTGTGTGTGCGCGCGCAGTACGGGAAACTGTGCAGAGCTCCACAATAGAGATCTCCACCTGTTTACACTTCTGCTCTGGCCGAATTCTTCTGAGGCCTCTCTGGAGGGCTCTCACTCAACTCAGTCAGCTAACTGCCTCAGAGCGCCATCCGCCAGCGCACAAAGGGCCTCCGCGACCCTCAGCAGAGCCATGAAAAGGAGAGAAGAGCACGACAGAGGGAATGTCAGAGAGAAAAAAAAAAAAGAGTATCGGCGAGGAGCAATGAAGAAAGAGAAAGCAAAAAAGCTAGGGAGTGAAATGAAAGGGAGGAGAGAGGATGACGGGCCTTTTCCCAACGATCGTGTTAAAGGGAAGGCCGCTTTTTAAAAAGGAAAGAGCGGAGGGTGAGAAAAAAGACAAGACAAGAAAAAAAAGACGCTTTCTTTGTTGTACTGGACAAGAACATGGGTCAAAATGAAGGGATGTGTGAGGTGAGAAAGAGCGCACTAGAGTAAAGGATGGAGAGATGAGGGGAGGAGAGGCCAGACACCGGCCCTTTGTGTGCAAATTTCCCACCACAGTCCTCACAGTTTCTTAGCAGTTAATTAAAGAGGCGGGAGGCGGAGGAGAGGGGATGGGGTCGAGGGTCTTGCGAGCGTTCCTCGCCACATGAATGAAGGATTTGTCCTAAACTGGGTGGCAAAAGGCCAAACAATGTCAAAAGCAATTAGCGCTGGCACTGGGCAGCAAGAGTTTCCACTAGTGAACAAGACAAGGCTACAACAGAGACACACACTGATATTTTAGGACAGAGAAACAGTATTTTTGTGTCACAGGATGAGGCTCTGTTGGCCTGAGAAGGTGTGTAATGGGCGACCACCCAACAGCACACCCCATTCACAGTAAGGTGTGTACTAGTGTCATGATTTCTGCATATGAGATCCACCTGCTTAGAGGAAGTATTTGTACACTTTAAGGCACACTGAAATTAATGATTGTCAAATGTCAGCAGCCATATCACCCTGTAGCCCAAGACTGGTTGCCCACTGAAGCTAAGCAGGGTTGAGCCTGGTCAGTACCTGGATGGGAGACCTCCTGGGAAAAACTAGGTAGCTGCTGGTAGAGGTGTTAGTGAGGCCAGCAGGGGGTGCTCACCTTGTGGTCTGTGTGGGTCCTAACACCCCAGTATAGTGATGGGGACACTATACTGTAACAAGCACCATCCTTCGGATGAGACGTTAAACCGAGGTCCTGACTCTCTGTGGTCATTAAAAATCCCAGGATGTCCTTCGGAAAAAGAGTAGGGGTGTAACCCCGGCATCCTGGCCAAATTTGCCCATTGACCTCTGTCCATCATGGCCTCCTAATCATCCTTATATACTGATTGGCTTCATCTCTCTGTCTCCTCTCCACCAATCAGCTGGTGTGTGGTGGGCGTTCTGGCGCAATATGGCTGCCGTCGCAGCATCCAGGTGGATGCTGCACATTGGTGGTGGTTGAGGAGATTCCCCCCTTCCATATGTAAAGCGCTTTGAGTACCCAGAAAAGCACTATATAAATGTAACAAATTATTATTATTATTATTATTATTAAATGCATTACATAAGACAATATGAAACCAAGTGGCATCTGCAAACACATCATGCAAGACCTTTTTTTCAGAACTAACTTCACATCCAGTCCCAAAGTAATTTTTAGTCAGTGTATGAATTAAAAAAAGCATGAATTGTGTATATATGAATTTATTAAATACACAGTTTAATACATTGGCAGTAAAAAACAGGAATTCAATATAGCTGCATTGCAATACATACATAGTCAAACCAAAATGTATTCAGACACCTTCAACATTTTCTCACATTATCACAGTTTATGCGCTGTAGTTTAGAAAATAGTAATAAAATATGACAAGAACTGTGTCAGAACAAATTCATCTTGATAAGGTAATGGATTACAATTAACAATTAATCAGCTGTTAAATTTAAGTATACAATTAGATAATACCAATTTAGGTCAACCAATTACCAAGCAATGCTTAATTTTGTTCAGTCTGTGGTATAAAAGGTCGCATTAGCAATTAAAGAAAAAACACTTAAGCAAAACATGGTCAGGTCAAATTGTCTGAATAATTTTGGTCCCATTTTTTTTTTCAGTTTTACTGGTAGTCCACTATATGAAGAATATTTGGGTATAATATGTCACAGTTTACTTTATTTTGCTATCCTCACTTACGTAAATGTACTATAGTGTCCTGCACCCACTAGTAAAAAATTATATCCGGTGTCTGAATAATTTTTGGTTTGACTGTACATGTATATTATAGAACTGCCTTCAAGTAATTCTCATGATGTGTCCATTTGCTTCCCAAAAACAGAAAAGTCTTCCATTTCCACTTTTTATCTACAGGCCATCCAGTGCCAAGTCTGTTCCTCACCCTCAGCCTCTACAACTGGCGCCTTTGCTATGGTTGGCCCATTTCGCTAGTTCCTGTCTTTATCCTCAGGGGTTGAAGTGCCACTCTAATGCCTCAGTCTTGGCAGAGACACCAGAGCAAAGACGTGCCCTCCCCACTTTCAGAAGTTTGTTTTTGGGAAATAATCATATTTTAAGATTTTTGTGTTTTCCGTGTGTCAAAAACATTGAACATGTCACATAAAATGACAACTTAAAGACTAAGCAGAAGCTTCTGCTAACGGGTCGCTTTGTTCAAATGCATCAGTGTAAAGTACTAAGCAATTGTGGCCAGTCTTTAGCGTTTTATTGGCTAATTAATATTCATGAGCCAAGCTGATAAGGTCTTTCCCCATTGTTCAAATCATTTCTATGCCCCTGTATATTAAAATATTTGTCTGTTCAGAATTATGGCTATTTAGGTAAAAATTTGGGTAAAAATTACTAATATTTTGAGCACTTCCTTAACTGTCTCGCTTCATAATTAAGCTCAATTTTCTCCTATCTCATACTGTATACCTTCTGGCTGGATTCACTGCATCTCTTCTCTGTAGAAATAACTAACAAATGCTGCGTGAATCTCTTTCTTCCTCATGCTCTATCTCTGTTTCAGCATCTCCAGCTCATAAATCCATTAGATTCCACAGCTAGAGACAGTGAGAGAGGAGTCCATCCCATCCTTTTCTCTGATAAATCACAGTTGTGTGTGTGTAATCTCCCTCAGGCAGGCCGGAAGAAGTGATCAGTGACAGAAGAGACGCACGTCGACACAAACCACCTTTAGTGGAGGGGGGTGAGGGTGGGGGGCAGGTAATCAGAGGGAGATTGAGAGATGGGCGAAAATTGCCATGCAGATTTAGAGCCCATAAACATGGAACTGGGTTCCTTCCACCCCCTCTTTCTTTTTCTCTTTCTCTTTCTCTTTTTCTCTGCGTCTCTATGGGTTGCTAATTAGAGGCAGGTAGCCTAAGATGAGAGCCCAGGTTACTGTAACCTTGGTGGTGGCGTGGCCGTTCTCCTCCATGCGGCCAGCTATTCATCACAGTGCCGAGGCGGAGAAAAGAATGCGCGGCATGGGGAAATGAGTGGCCTAAGACGAGTAACAAATCACCCCCTCACTCCAGTATACCAAGGGACCAACATGGCCGAGCTGAATACACCATCAGCAGGTCTGGGATCAGACAATTCAGGCAGCATGCAAAATCTCATGTATAAATCTACAGAGTGTTGAACTGACCCGAGAGCAGAATTCTTTACTTAGATTTTCTATTCACGTCTTGTAGGTTTAGGTGAATTTATGGTGTGTACCAGTTTTTAAGGCAATGTAATGTACTGTGAAATTTCCTTTCACCCTTTCAGGTACTCAAGTTTTTGATTTGTTGAACGGTCAAGATCATGGCACTCCACGGTGAATTCATTCAATGCTCATTAAAGGAGTTACAACAAAATCAGCTTTATTATAAAAACCTGATAACACAACTGTTTATTAGCGATTTTGAAATAATTGGGATTTCTTTGGTTTTGATATCAAACTGATATGCACACATTGAATAAGCTGTTTGAACACCAGTAAATGTTTTTAAGTGCCGGTTGGGTTTTGCTTAAACCGTTTAAGGTGACAAAAGAGCATAGGACAAAAGGACATTTACATGACCTCATACGTAAGAAATGCACTTATTAATAATGCTGCATAATCAGTTTATTTACTGCACAGGTATTGTGGTTTCTATAATAGAAATATAATATTTATAACAATATAAATTCTAGTTCATAGAACAAATTAAATTAAAAAATAAATAAAAGTATATAATAATAAAACATTTTAATGATTGTGAATGTGTGTGTGTTTGTGTATTTGTCTTTCTGCATCTTCAAATGTATCTTGTGTATCTTCTAAATATTTCAAGTGAAATATAAATATAATAACCTTGTGAAGAATGTGCTTTGCATGAGCAAGATTAATTTATACATGTATGAAGACGTATTCAGAGTGCTCCAGTGCCCTCTGACCCTTCAGACACTGAAGGCCAGGGTGTATTGTTCCTTTAAGAGCACACAGGACCATATATTAATACTTGGCAGGTAATGGCAGCTACAGCATGGCAGCTCTGCACAGGGCCATAATCTTGCCTGCATATGTGTATGTATGTGTGTGCTGCAATTCCCTTGTGAAGCTCACTACACCAATTTTCAGCCCTTGGCAATCACTCACTCACCACACATCTACATACAGGCTGATGAGTTCCTCTGAGGACTCGCTCACATGACCACGCCAGTCACATGACTCTGTTTGTGAGCTCACTGAGCTAGTGGATTTGTGTATGTTTGTGTGCTAATAGACTGGTACAGCAACCATTACAAACCATTTTTGTGAACTTCCACATAATCCCCTCTGTTTTTTTTTAATGTTGGTTGCCTTGCGATTGATCTGCATTTATAAGATCAGATTTTTGAAGCAGATGCTTCTGATTTATTTATTTTTTTTTCATTCCACACCTGTTTTTGTATTGTTTACGGTTGTTCTCACCTTTTTTCACAGTCTGGATTTAAACAGAAAAAGGGAGGTATTTCCCCAATATAACGTTTTCCGTCACTGCTTACACCCCCACCCTCCGTCCAAACTCATCTCCCATGCTGATGCAAGCACATATCTCAGGTTGTTGTTTGCCACACAAAAGATGAAACTCGACATTCTGTAAGCTGTTTGATTAGGTGAACCTTCTGTAAAATTTACTGCAGACATATGTCATGTTATTGTGTCTTTGTTGTTACTAATTTTCAGTATAAAGTAGCCGTATGCAGTTTTTTTCATGAAAAAATATTATTGATGTGGCATTGGTGTACAACACTCAAATCACCAGAACTTTCGAAGAGCCTTTGATCCTTGTAACTGTCATTTTTTTCTTCCGCATTTTAAAATTCAGCATAGTCAGCTATGTGCATATGTTGTCCGATTGATTTCTGACTGCCTCTTACAGGTAAATCTTAGTAAGATATCATCATATTACATGAATGAAGAACAGGAAGTTATTTAAATTGGTAAAATTAAAATATTTTGTGGCGCACATCATTGCTCCTACATTGATCTTTTTATTCTAGAATTGATTTCAAACTGTAAAAAATTTAAAATCTGCATCTGTTACTTGCACACTTCAGTGCAGTAGGCTCAGACCGTCCACTGGTCATCTGGTGTTTGGAGGTCTCAGGAGAACTGACCAGACACTGGGGAAATCTACTGCTTCTTCTGTACTGTATCCAAGGGGCAGAGAGAGAAAGAGAGCAAGGGAGAGTGCCAGCCACGGGGCCTGAACGTTAATCAGTGGCTGTAAGAAGCAGATAGGCCGTAATTGAGGATTTATCTGGGGTCTTCACAGCACTTAGTGCCCAATCGACAGCAGCACACAGACACAAGAATGAGCGCTTAGCCCCCTGAGAGACAGAGCCACAGCTGAGAGAGGGAAAATTAGAAAAATGGAGGAAAGGAGACGGACAGAGGTTAGATTTAGGGGTATGAGAGGGACAGTGTCTGATCATGGTTAATGGAGCGGGATTGAGAAAGAGTTGGACTAATTTGCTTAGAAGATCTGTTTTATGTGCTTTTGATTGCTGATTGGTTGATGAGGGGCTGAACTTGCCAATGAGAAACGAATATTGGGGGCTGCAATTTTGGGGAAGCTACTTTGAAACTGTAGTTTGTCTAGCTACAAGCTAATTATAATTTAATGGGCTCATGAACTGCATTTTTTTATGTTTCCTGAGGTGCACTTATAATGTTTGTATGATTTTTACATAAAAAATTATCACAATATAGAAATAAAAGGCCAATTTGTACCCTGATTTTAGCCCTCCGATTTGAACCCTCTGTTGGAAGGGGCGTGTATGCTGTGAGACTTCAATGTAAACGCACTGCTGTGATTGGCTAACATCATTGCATATGAAATACGTATTACATGTGGAACTCATTTGAAAACTTACTATGTTTTTACTATTACAGCTGTCAAGATTAACTAGTTAACTAGATTAACAAGTTTTGATCATAGCATTATATTTAGATCTACTCCCGTAGCATGAAATGTTGCAGCAATGAGCATTGTGGCCGATGACAGACATGACTGTTGAGCGCTCAACTCAATTTCTGTACTCAGAAATGATTTCATCATAACTAACAGTGCAAACATGATGTAAATAAGAGATTCATTGTGCAGTGTAGACCGCACAGGAGTTTTGGCGAGAGTCCAGAACTCAGTCACTGATAAACTTGTGTGTTTGAATGCTGTGTGATTGACAGCTATAAAGGAAGCGTCCTTTCATCATTTTCTGTATATAATTTAGTCACAATTGTAATAACAGATTATTTTCATGCTATACTAAGAGAGACCATGTTTAGTTGACTGTGTTTAGTCAATGGCTTGTTTTACAATGGCATAAACAGCAATAATTAAAATCAATGATCACAGATTAGGCATTATAATTAACATGGTTACTTACATGTTGTGCCATTACTTGCCATAGTGATGTTGTGCCATTACTTGCCATAGTGATGCCACAACATGTCTTGCAGTAAATGTCTGTTTGCAAAGCCTACGCCAAAATTGTGACTGATTTACCAAAGAATCCACAGTGAAATGTACCGAACAAACAAATAATGCTCTACTGAGACCTTCACATAGTTGAAAATAAATAACCACTTATAGCATTAGGATCCTTTGGAAGGTAATGTTATTTTTATTCCAGTGAACCTGTGTCTCTCTTCTCTCCTCGTCATCTCACTAACGCACCAGTGGGCGGGGCTAAAGATACAATGATGTAGAAGTAGGCATTGATCTGATTCTGCAGGGGTGGTCTCTCATCTCACTTTTACATCATAATGTGAAAAAAATCCTAAACGAGTCATCTTCGGGACTTGGTTTCAATAAAAGCTGTTTTTAGACTAACAAGGAAGTTTTGAGTTCTGAAACTTACAGGATGTTTTTATAGTACAGTGACCTCTCACATGCCAAAAGATCAAGGAGAATTTTATTTCTTAATTCATGACCCCTTTAAAGTAGTTAAACTATACAGTTAGGCTAACGTATAGATGTCTAGATTCATTTGTTGTAGGGAGTCAAATGAATCAGGGAAATGTTTTTGAACTAGTTAGTTTTAACAAAATGACAATGAAAAGATTCAGAATGAGTCTAAAAAATAGTGATGCAGTGTTTTGTCATGCTAGCTCATGGTACGCTATTTGTAGGAAACAGTAGCTTGTTACTGGAAAAGCTACTGTAGCATTGCTACATTTATGGTTAGTTACCATTGTTTTATGGAAAAGGTAGCTTGTAACGAGAAAAGCTACTCTGTTTTGAAAACATTTGCTAATGTCATGCTAGTTAAAAATGTAGTTAAGCTAGTAGCATTGCTAAATTTAGTTAGTTACTGTAGTTAGTTTGTTAGAAAAAGTAGCTTTCTACCGGAAAAGATAGTCTGTTTTGAAAACATTTGCAAATTTCATGCTAGTTAAAATGTAGTTATGCTGCCTGAGAGACTCGTTCCTCTGATTTGGGGTGTTCATTATTACGATGTCACGCATTCAACACATGGAAATACAAGACAAAACAGAATTATATTTTGAACAATAAACCCAAATAACTACATCTGAATTCAAAATTATGAAAAATGATCATTTTTATCCATGGTTTCACAACTAAATGTGAAGCAGAGTTGAATGTTTACAGTAACTGCATTCTCTACAGACTTGCTTTCCACTCACTGATCTGAGCTCTAGATTATAGATATATCATATGATGTAATCTAGGCTGTTTAATAGATCAGCGTTTCCACAATGTGTCAAATCGACACTCCCCTTCCAACATCCAACTCCGCAACTCATGTATAATCTAGAATCCAACTGTAAATAGGTAATTTCCAACTCTACTTGAAAGGCACATTAAGCTAGTATCATCGCTACATTTAGTTAGAAACTGTGAGACTATAGTGTGAAATAACACAATAATTTTTTTTTTGGTGCTAAAATAGTGATAGAAAACACCGCTAATTTGCTACAGTACTCATCAGACAAAAGTCGTAGTTACAGTTTGTTTGCATAAAGTTTAGTAAGGACACTGGACACATCACTTAAAATGGCAGTACACACTGTATCTTAACATTATCGATCTAGATACCCACCATCAAAGCCCAGTGGCCCAAGTATCAATTTACATCACGCATTCAGGACACACCAGCATCTTAACCCTGTATGTTCATACATCACCGTCATATGGCGCGTGCGTTTGTGTATATGATCTTATTGGATGCAAATGTGTGTTTAAATGTACACACGCCTGGCCGTGCATAGGGATGCTTGGTGTGGGGGGGTCGGTGGCTGTGGTGGTAGGCGGTGACAGAAATTGAGGGGGACGGGGTGGCAGCTGTGGGCTGCTCAGAGCACTGTCAGAGCAGAATGATTAATGAACGGCAGCCCCAGCTGAGCCTAACCTTTGGAGAACCGCGCAGGACATCTGCAGAACTGTCAGCGCTCTGACAAGGACAGAGCTGAACAACCAATTATTTCGCCATCACTAAGGTGGGCTGTCAGCTTAATCCTAGCCATTCACTTAGGCAAGGACAGGCAAATTTCTCCTTTACATACACATAGAGGCAGGGCGCTACACAGACACACAAACACACACACAAACACACACACAGCCACATACAAACTGTTTCGGTGAAACACATACACACACATGCCTAGACAAAATAGGATTAACCCTTCCTGTGCCAGAGGTGGCAGTGAACAGGTAACTCCTGCTAGGAAAGACATGCCTTACAAAAATTGCCTGGAGTGGTACCTGGGTACAATGTTGGCATCAGATGGTAGTACCATGATGCTTTGAGATGTACATCAGTGCTCAATAATCATCAATTACTAAGATACTTTAAAGAATACCATGGTATTATCATAGTACATGTTGAAAAATGCATGATATTACTATGGTAAAATGAATGGTAGTACCATGATATTTCGATATATGCAGTGGTACTGAATAATTACCACATTTAAATACTCAAAGGTGCTTTTAAGAATAATGTGGCATTACCATGATGCATGGCCAAAAAAAAAAAAAGTGCCATGGTACTTTGATATATATGTTAATTTCAAGGAAACATGGTATTACCATGCCAAGAAACTGGTATTTTTTTGGGTTTGTGATAGCAGAAATGCATATATATTTTGGAGTAGAGAGGAATTGAGTAAAAAATGGCACAGAAGAGGGTTTTTAAATAAAAAAAATGCCAATTAGGGTGACTGTATTAAACTTTTACAAATACATTTACAACTATAATACCCTAAATATCCTAATTAATTTATAACCGAGTTGAATTTAGTGATGAACAGCAGCAATTAACTATATATTTTGCTTTAATATAGAATACATAAAACAGCATGAAGGGGTTTCAATCAGTGACTCATTTTGTTCTTTTTTTTCATCTGTGCATTTATGTGAAATGTGACTTTCCAATGCTACCTATGAAAAAAGAGAGTATTAATGTTTAATTAGCTCTTAGACAATATTAACAATACAATATATATATTTAAATAGATTTAAATAATATATAAGAATTTTCTGTTTTAATTTGAATGATCCTCATTTGATCTTGGTGTGTGTGTGGAGTTGCCCAGGAATTTCGAGTTGGTGTCTAGTCTGGTCTTCAATCTGAGACTCGTTTTAGGGACCAGGTTTGGGTTTCAACATAAAGTAGTTCTTCCAGTAAATGAAAACTCACCCTCTTGTCATCTCAAACTTGTATGCAAAAACACTATATTACTTAGGAGATTCGAACTATTCAGAAAGGGAATTCAGCCAATAGTTCTCCCAAAAATGGATATTTTGTCAAAATACAGGTCAGTGTAAAGTTGCTCTAGTCTTGTGTCAGTCAGTCAGCCTGAAGACTCAAGATGACATGACTGCCCATCTTTACTGCAGTCTCTCTTAACACACGCTAATCAACCAGTGATTAGCTGCACGCATTGATTTACTCTCCAGCGTTGTGTGTGTGTATGTGCATTCGTATGTGTACGTACAGCGGTTCTAATGAAGCCTGTACCTTGTGTTTGTGTTTATGACAGCACTTCTGTGTTTCTGAGTATTTGAACTCTGCTGCAGGGTTTCCGCAAGGGTGCTGTGTGCGTGTGTGTGAGTGATGGTGATCTGATTGAGGCGTTTCCTTGGCACTAACGAATGGAGCTTGGCCGGCAAGCCTATTGACAGACTGCTGATGAAGCTCCAGGGAGAGAGAACGGGAAATTAGGCGGGGATAAAATCAATTACCTTTAAAGCTGTCCCTCATCGCTGGCTGTCTCAGTGTGTGTGTGTGTGTAGAGGTTTTGATTGTGATACATTTGTGTCATTTGAGTGTGTTTTGGTGTGTGTGTGTGGTTTGTTTTAGTGCGCTGCACTGCAAATTATTTTGTATTTTTGTCTTGCTACCAGGTAAAAATATCTAAACCAATACCAAAATGTATTTAAAATATGTTTATTTCATACTAAGTATACTACATCCATTAACATATTTACTGACATATCGCTTGAGACTTACTGATATAAATATTATAATTAAAATTTATTTGGAGTACTTCTTTATTGCACAATGCACATTTCTTAATATTAAGTCTAAAATGTGTTTTAATATCACTATTAGTACGGATAGTATGATCACTGTATAATATCAGTCTTTAAATGCAAGATATTTAAAGTGTACCTAAAGTATCATTTCAATGGTTCCAATTTAGCACATTCAAATATACATAAGTATATCTTTAGATGGACCTCAGCACTACTTCCGGATAACTAAAGTTCATTAAAAATAAAATTAGTTGTTCGAATTTAGCAGACTTTAAATATATCAATTTAGTATACCAACAGTGCAATTGCAGGGTATATAAAGTATGTAAATGTATTTGTAGTATACTTAGCATAAAATAAATGTATTTCAAATACATTTTGGTATATTTTTTTTTTCACTAGGGAAGATAAATCTTAAAAAAAGGACACTCTACCTAAAATTTCTACCTAATTGCATCCAGACATGAATTTGATGTTAAACTCGTTGTAATGTTAATGACTTTTGGAGTATTTTAAATGAGTGGCCGCATACCTGAGGTTAGTAATTTGCATAGAACACACCCAAATCATCTCCATATAAGGACTTACTACAAACCTCTACTCAGCCAGCTGTACATACGCGAATCTGTGTTTTTCTGCATTGTAACTTTGCGGCTCGAGCTACTGTAAAATGCACCTTTTCTTACGTTTTTACTGTATATGATAAAATACATTTAAAATATCTATGTACAAAATTTAATCTGGGGTTATAAGGACACCTAGTAGCTTCAGTTTTTCTTTTTTTTTTTTAAATTTGAATACATTTTAGTACGAAAGTTATTGACGAATCATTGTTCATAAAAACATTTGTGCGTATGCTTGGTTTGTGAATGAGGACCAATGTGTCAATGGGATAAGAAAAATATTTAATTAAATAAAAAAAAAAAAAAAAAATATATATATATATATCGTTTTGTCTTTATGACAACTGAATTATTTTATTACATATTTGTGACAAACACTGCTGGTCATTTTGTCACTTGCAGCAACATAAAAGAAACAATCTCAAAATTGTTGAGATATATTATTGTGTTCCTCATTATTTCTTGGATTAATGTGAGGAGTTTTCCACATACGTGTCACCACATGGAGTTAGATTTTCCACTCAGATAAAAGCCGACATAAGTTGCTTATTTTCTTTAGTAGATAATTTGATTTGAATCACTGACATGACTTACATCAGTGAGGGTCAGATTATCTTTTTTACAAACTGATTTAAACCATGTTTAATTATGGTAGTCTGGGACAGTGGGCAATGAGTCTATGTTAACATAACTACATTCTAGCTGGTTTGTCTATGATGTTGTATGATTTGTTGATATGCACTGTTGGCATGATGAACACAGTAAATTGCTGACATCAAAAATTACAAAATATGTTCAGATTCACCCTATGCTGTGGTTCCTATATTCTCACCAAAGCCAATTTTCGCTTGCATTTGCTGTTTCTGGATGTTAATTTTGGACCCCAAGTGTGTGTTTCTCCATCTGTCGTTTTTTAATATGTATTTCCCTGTTTGTGTAAGTGACAGAGCTCCAGTGTTAAAATTTGCTCTTTGTCCTGACTTTGAAGTTGAGGTCAATCATGCATTCCACAGCCTGAGGAAAGAAAAAAGAAAGCAATGGGGAAAAAATAACATGCTAGCTTTTAAGGGAAAGGTTTTCAGTGAGACAGTTGAAGGATGAAATGCCAAGTCAAGCCATGTGAATCCTCTCTGTGATTTAGCTTGTGTATATTCATGAATGAACTTCATGTTACTGTGATGCATGAGATGCCTCAACTGACACTCCTCAGTAGATTTGATCTCCTGAACCGATTCTGCTCCTTTGTGTTTAGACAAATCGGCTCAGCCTTTTGAATTCATGAATTTTCACAGACGGAGCACACCGAGTCGTCTCGTTCTGTGGAAAGAATCGCTCATAGCTGAGGGGGGAATTCTTTTTCGGGGATTCTGTGATTAAGAGCTCATTAAAAGCTTGAGTTACCTCAAACGACAGTCGAGACAGGAAGACCTGAGAGGATGTGTTGACATGGTTCTAAAGTAGGTTAGTGGACCACAAGCCGTGTGAAGAGACAGACTCCAGCAGGGACGGTAAAAGTGGGACAGCAAATGTTAAAAAAACAAGCGGTCGGGAAGAATTCTTTGTGATGGTATGTGAGATCATCTGTACAATGGGTCCAAAGCCTGCTAATGATGATTGAATGGCTTAAATAAGTCATAATTGTTTCTTACTGTCCATGTAAGTGGATTTTGCTAATTATTGTTGTCATTATTATTAATCCCAATTTTCTTCTCTTCAAAGTTTCGTTTGTTATCAAGACCCCTTTAGCTCCTGCTGATAGATACTGTAGCCGCACTCTCTGGTTCCAGAAAGCATATTTCTGCATTGACAGCCATACACAAATGTAGTGACTATTTCATTGTTATGGTAGATGTCTTCTTTGTACTGTAGATCCCCGGTAATAGACTTTTGGAAGCTGTAAAGGTCAGTACACAGTACTCCTTTTTAAAAATTTATATTTAGAAAAACATAAAAATGCCATTTTACATACAGTGACTTAAATACATCTCTTTTATGATGCGGATAATTTTTAATTTAAATTTTTTCTGGGGGACATGAAGTCCAAAATTTTGTCAAAAAGTCATAGGGCATCATTATTATGATTTCTTAGAAAGAATATTTAAACCAAAACGTTGTCATTGTCATGCGGCTCCAGTGGTTTATTTAGTGACTTAACGCCAAGAATGCCTTACCATATACAGTCATAAAGTTATGACAATAAAGGAAAAACTAGCTTGGTCTTCCTAGTAGTGATGTGCCAGATTTTTTTTTTTTTTTACCGCAACCAAAAGTAATTAAATTTGGGTAATTGGACGATTGAATATGGTATGCTGTTCAGGGTGTTGTGTTCACCGTAGTAGTAAAGTTCTTCGTTAACCAGTCACTCCTCGATATTTCAGCAGAACAAATTTTACATATTGCTACTCTAGCATAATTTTTGGAATGCGTCCACACTGCTGACACAGCTGTTGTAGCTTATCCAAGTTGTGTGTATTGTTTTGGTCAATGACTTTGTCCCTCAAATTTCGACTGAAACCGATAAACCTCAAATTAATTTGTTATTTTTGAAAAATGAATTCAAAATGGAATTCTTACACACAGTGACTTGACTACAAGTTGTTTGGCTTAATCTGTTCTTATTTCAAAAGAAATATTTAAACATAACATACAAAAAATAACTTGTAAAATAATAATAAAAATGTGTTTTAAACTAGATTTAAGATTTGTCTATATTGTGGACACTCTTATTTGTCATTAACTTTGCCATTTTTTTTTTGTGAAATCAGTGTTATGTAATTTTTACTTGGCTCCAGAGTTATTAGTCACAATGCATTTATGGCATTTCCCATGAACCACAGAAGCTTCGACAGCAACTGCAACTCAATGCTAATGGATAGCATTCTCAGGTAGACTTCATTGTTTTTCTTATTTAGTTTTACTTAAACTGCATCTACAACCTGATACAAAACCATCTTGATTTTGTTCTGTGTATTAAGTTATAGTTTCTTAACTGCAATATACAGCCATAGACTTAAAGCAATAAAGGGACAATCTATTTTTGTCCACCGAAAATTCTAAATTTTAAAAATGCTGTTAGAAGACGACAGTCACAGAGCTTGTCTTTAGAAAATGTATTAAAAAAACCCACTAAAAGACATTTTTACATGCATTTAGCACTTGGCAACTATTATTCTGGACCCTGTCTGTGTGTAAGAGCAGGAGATTTGAGAATGCACACTAAGTCAGCGGGCTTGAAAGCGCTCACCGAATCTCCCATGACTTTATTCAAGCATTTTCAGATGTAAGAGTGCCCAATAACTCTGACTTTAACAGGTGTCAGCTGACTAAAATATGTTTCTCTGTCTCCTGGTCTCTGGAGCGGTACAAGAGCTCCTCATTTAGCTTCAAAGCGGTGGGATACCCCCTCTCTGTCTCCCTTGCGCTCTCTTTTCCTTCTCTCTGTCTCTCAGTGTCTCCGCTATTGCCTCTAGGTTCACCCTCTGCAATTAGCTTTTCCTCTCTCCTGGCCCGCCAGCTCTGGTGAATGAGGTGGCAAGGTGACATGGGTCAAAGAGAATCTTCTCCTTCGTGTAGATGATTATGTCTTAACCTACCGTTATTCAAAGGCACTTGCCTCTGGGCATGAATCTACTCTGTGTGTGCCAGAGAGACACAGTGACGTCTCTACACATACACACACACACACACACACACACATACATACATTACACACACATAGTTGTACTCCTCATTGGGTGATAATGACAAGAAAATTGAGGTGGGACAGTGGAAAAGACTGCCAGGTCAAATGCGTGTTCCTTGCTTGTTTCTGAGAAAATGACAGCCGTGTGTATGTGTGTATGTGTGTATGTGTGTATGTGTGTATGTGTGTGTGTGTGTGTGTGTGTGTGTACTACAACTTGAAAACCTAATGATGTACACTCAATTATGTGTGTGTTTTTATGTGTGCTGCTGTTCTACGCAAAATAGATGCTAATGAATCTTACGGGATGTAGTTTGAGGCATAATATGCAACTCATATTGATGTATAGTAGAAGACATAAGAAAATGCAACCAATTCCAAAGCAAATGAGAACGCTGATTAAACTTTGTTACTGTCAGAAGGATTATGGTGTAATAATGATTTCCATCTAACATAGACCACTGCGGGAAAGGTGTCTGAAAGAACAACACATTTTAGTTTTACACTCCATTTTCAGCTTCTGAATCTTGAAAAACATTTAATGGGTCTTTATAACCCAGCCAACACAAAACATCCACCTAATGTTAGTGCATTGCTCTCATTGGTTATGTTTTTGGGAACTCATTCCTACCATTAGAGGAACGTTTTAATTTTGTCAACTGGTTTGGCCATGGGACCCACATTTTCCCATTGTCACTAAGCCATGACCCAAATTTTTAGGAATTTGAACCAAGCAAATTGATTCTCAAAAATGGTTGACACAAACACAAGTACCGCTTTACTTAACATACACATAAATTGTAAGAATATCATTAACACTGATGAAAATACAGTATAAGGTAAGGCTATTGAATAGCAGTCCCAAACTGGTTTTTGTTAATACTATAAAGTTAGTAAGTTGGTATGAGCCACCACAGTCATCAAAAATATAGAACATCACACAAATTAAAAAAAAAGAGAGAGGGTATTTTGTGTTAAGGTTATGGAAACTACTGTTACCATTGTAAATAGACAATACTAACATGAACTGTTAATAAAACATATGGACACTTATCCCGATGAATATAATGAACATCATACCTGCATGCAAATCCTTCCCAGCTAATACACAACATACGTACCAGTTATGTAATTTATTGGTACTTTTTGGTTTTAATTTCATTGACAATGAAGCTATGACGTTGCATGCTTAATATGCAATAACAATTTACGAAAATAATGTTAGAATAATGACACTTACATATAGCCTGACAACATCTCATCTGATCAAAGATATTTAATCACTACAACACATTCATTTTACTTAAACTGCATCTGACAGAAGAGTATGCAGTTAGAGTTTTGCGTATTTCAAAATAAAAGTCAGGAAAACTTTTTTTTGCTGTTGTTTGACTACAAACCCGATTCCAAAAAAGTTGGGACACTGTACAAATTGTGAATAAAAAAGGAATGCAATAATTTACAAATCTCATAAACTTATATTTTATTCACAATAGAATATAGATAACATATCAAATGTTGAAAGTGAGACATTTTGAAATGTCATGCCAAATATTGGCTCATTTTGGATTTCATGAGAGCTACACATTCCAAAAAAGTTGGGACAGGTAGCAATAAGAGGCCGGAAAAGTTAAATGTACATATAAGGAACAGCTGGAGGACCAATTTGCAACTTATTAGGTCAATTGGCAACATGATTGGGTATAAAAAGAGCCTCTCAGAGTGGCAGTGTCTCTCAGAAGTCAAGATGGGCAGAGGATCACCAATTTCCCCAATGCTGCGGCGAAAAATAGTGGAGCAATATCAGAAAGGAGTTTCTCAGAGAAAAATTGCAAAGAGTTTCAAGTTATCATCATCTACAGTGCATAATTCCATCCAAAGATTCAGAGAATCTGGAACAATCTCTGTGCGTAAGGGTTAAGGCCGGAAAACCATACTGGATGCCCGTGATCTTCGGGCCCTTAGACGGCACTGCATCACATACAGGAATGCTACTGTAATGGAAATCACAACATGGGCTCAGGAATACTTCCAGAAAACATTGTCGGTGAACACAATCCACCGTGCCATTCGCCGTTGCCGGCTAAAACTCTATAGGTCAAAAAAGAAGCCATATCTAAACATGATCCAGTAGCGCAGGCGTTTTCTCTGGGCCAAGGCTCATTTAAAATGGACTGTGGCAAAGTGGAAAACTGTTCTGTGGTCAGACGAATCAAAATTTGAAGTTCTTTTTGGAAAACTGGGACGCCATGTCATCCGGACTAAAGAGGACAAGGACAACCCAAGTTGTCATCAGCGCTCAGTTCAGAAGCCTGCATCTCAGATGGTATGGGGTTGCATGAGTGCGTGTAGCATGGGCAGCTTACACATCTGGAAAGGCACCATCAATGCTGAAAGGTATATCCAAGTTCTAGAACAACATATGCTCCCATCCAGACGTCGTCTCTTTCAGGGAAGACCTTGCATTTTCCAACATGACAATGCCAGACCACATACTGCATCAATTACAACATCATGGCTGCGTAGAAGAAGGATCCGGGTACTGAAATGGCCAGCCTGCAGTCCAGATCTTTCACCCATAGAAAACATTTGGCGCATCATAAAGAGGAAGATGCGACAAAGAAGACCTAAGACAGTTGAGCAACTAGAAGCCTGTGTTAGACAAGAATGGGACAACATTCCTATTCCTAAACTTGAGCAACTTGTCTCCTCAGTCCCCAGACGTTTGCAGACTGTTATAAAAAGAAGAGGGGATGCCACACAGTGGTAAACATGGCCTTGTCCCAACTTTTTTGAGATGTGTTGATGCTATGAAATTTAAAATCAACTTATTTTTCCCTTAAAATGATACATTTTCTCAGTTTAAACATTTGATATGTCATCTATATTGTATTCTGAATAAAATATTGAAATTTGAAACTTCCACATCATTGCATTCTGTTTTTATTCACAATTTGTACAGTGTCCCAACTTTTTTGGAATTGGGTTTGTACACACTCCACAACCCACTCAAAATGGTCACAACCCACCAGTTGAGAAACACCGCTTTAAATCATAATGATTATTTTATTATTATCATTAAAATATTACTACTACTGCTGCTGCTACTACTACACTGTAAAAAAAATATTTTGGATAAATAGAAACTCAAAATATTATGTTATATGAACCACATTAATTATCTAAGTTGATTTGACAAAAGATAGAAAGTTGTGATAACAAATCATGGAAATAGTTTTTTACAGTGTACTACTACTACAGCTAAAGATTATTGTTGTAGTATACAGTATGTGTATATTATATAATAATATGGTATTATTTATATTATTATATTAACATAGTCATTTTAAATAATATTATATATTTAATTGACAATTACCATCGCACACCTGTTGGTAATAGATAGGTGCATAGGAAAGAGGATAAACAAATCCAAAAATCTCCAAAATAAAAGGAAATCAAAAACTTTTTTATATTTTCTGCAAGTATCGATAGTGTGCGGGATTTCCTTTAATTTTTGAAATAATATTATATAAACAAAACTAGTAATAATAATATTAACAATTTAATTTAATTTTAATTTTATTTATTTATTCATTTTTCATAATGTTCATAATGTTCCTGGAACATTCTGGGAACCAAAATGTGTTAGCTGAGAATGTGTTGGCTGCTGTGAATGTCTTTGCAAACTTGATAAACTCTCATTATTCAGATCTTGTCTTAAAGTGGTTCTTTAAGAATCAGCGTTTACATACGTTTCACTGTAGATGAAACGTATGATGAAGATGCATTCATCTTTTTTCAAGCTTTAATTCATAGCTTTAATTCTACTGGGTTACACATACAGCTGCGCTTTTGTTTTTGGAGCCCCCGTTTTGCTTTCATATCACTTTTTAATCAGTGATTATTAAAATAACATGCTGAGACAAGGTACTCTGACATCAACAAACATCATTTCCTTTTTTTTTTTCTTCCATAGAACAAAGCAAATCGAAGATTACTCGCCGTGTCTTATCCAGAGCTCGTTTTCACATGGTTTTAACATTTGAAACCTTATTTGGTTTGCAAAAAAAATGATCTTTTTCTGTAGAATACTAGCTTCGTGTATCCCTTTTTTTTTGTATAAGCCTAGACAAAGATAGGGTCTGAAAATAACACAGGGGACAAGGGAATTTTGGATCCTGTTAGGGTCACAGTGGGGTGGGGCCTCTCAAGGACACTCAATGTCTCCGCCAAAAGTCTTTAGAGCTTCAAAGGGAAGTGGCCAGAACCCCAGAGCAGTGGTCACCCAGGGGGAAGGAGGCTGGTGTGGGCAGTTGAGATCAGTTCAACCCGCTCCGGATCTCCTGAGCCCAGTGGAGAGAGCGGAGCGAAGCTTAAAGAGTAGGCCTTGGCTCCAGCGCTCCTCCTATGGGACAAGAAACTCTGTCTTGACCTTGAGGAGCAGCTGAGGAGACTGAGGAAACTTTAGTATGTGGTTAAAACATAAATTACATTGGCAAATCTTATTTTTTAACCTCTGATGTATTATAGCTTTGATATTGGATTTGTTTTTAGTGGAAGTTGTGCAATAGCTGGCAACAAGTTTCAGTTCAGTTAGCATTACAATATCAAAATGCATAATTTCATGATCAAATGATATTGGCAAATCAAAAGTCATTTTGCAAAAGTCCTTGTGTTATCAGAAAACCATTTAAAATACCTTTAACTCTCATATTCTTTTGGAATTTAATTTACTGTTTCATGTAAAAATGATAATGTATGATTCCCATTTGGTAATTCTTTTTTTATAACCAGTTCACACCCTTATATAACCAATATTTATATAACCAATTCACACCCTTCTAGGAACGTTATATTTAGGTTTTATTTTATACCTATAAACCATAACAAATATTTTATTAATAATAAGGTAAAAATTATAATTATTTTATTTTTTTTTAACTAAAATTAACTTATTTCCCCCCCTAGATATTTAAGTCCATCTGGAATATTTTATTTATGAAGCATGTTAGGTTGAAACTGTATTTACAATCAGGTCTCATAAATGAATGATGAATGATGAAATCATGGATTATTAACCTGATACTTAATGTTAAACACTTTATTTTCAAGCTGTCAAAATGGTCCAAACAGGCTAAAATCACTCTTTTTATGACAGGTGAAAATGTGATTGTATGCATGTACTTGTATCAATATATTGCTTTTGTCATTTGGAAGTAAGGGTACAGTGGCTTACGCCTCAGCCCAGACTGAGGTTTGAGAGAGCCAGAGTAAACACGTTGATCTCCATTCAAACAGCACGTATATCGACCACCTTTTTTACTCATGCGCAGCCTTTCTCCTTGTGTTTACTGGATCACAATGTGCTTCTACAGTGTGTACAGTCTACTGTTATATAAATCTAGACATAAATGTATCCTACACTAAAACCCGCCCCTGAAATATGTAAATCACTGCAGACTGTAAATACATTTTAATTACTAAACTTAATTAAGTAATCAGTCGATCAATGAATCTGTTATTCCATTTCCAATTAATCTGTTAGCCCAATCAATACTCTGAGGCGTCAGCATTATAATGCTACAGCACTATGTATCGGAGCTTCCTCATATGCATAATTAGAACATGTGGAAACGTTTAAAGCATTAAACGAAATATTTGTTATGAATGCTGGCAGATGCATAATATAATGCATAATTACAGTAGGAAACAAACAAGGTAAACAGAAAAGTTATTTGCAAGCAAGATGATTCCATCTCTCCACTCCGCAGGTTTATTTACTCGCTCCCGGCCTCTGTTTACTTGTTTGTGTATTCATCCCTCCATTATAAGTGACTCTCACTTCCTCCTAGATGGAAGCCTTTTTCAGTGTTGAATGGGGATATGCAAAGGCAATTTGCTGGTAGTAACTTTCAGCTGGGCAGCGTGTTTGTGTGTGTGTGTTGTGGAAAAGGCAGTGAAGCGTAGAGGGCAGCCTCATTCCATCCCCTTATTTTGGCCCATTACGCTGTGTATAGGAGGCCTGTTCTCACTCTCTGCATTGTAATTATTTTCCACCCCAAAGGCAGCTGGAGGCGACGGCAGGTTCCTACGTTTGGGACCACTGCATTAGGTGTACATTGCATTATTTATTTGTACGCCGGCCACGGATGGACGGATGCCCCGCATCCACCGAGACCGCAGGTACGCTCAATGTCACCCTTATGCGGCGTCTCCAGTCTCAGTTGCACTGGTTCCACAGGGATGCAGAGGCCTAGAGACCGGCTGAAGATCTGGGTGTGCGGCATGATTGGGTGGTCTGATTCCCTGATCTGAGGTCAAAATAATCAAATCATTTTTTTCCTTTTTTTGGTGCTCAATAGACCCTTTTTTTAGATTCTTTAAACCATAGCGTAATGCATAGTCAAGAACATTAAAATCAGCATGACATGCTGTTTACAACCCATTTTATAAATGTGATGTTTTGAGTGAAACGTGAAAAAATAGTGCAAGGCGCTCTACTGTAGTTCAAACAGTACAGCATGACCTTTCCCAGGGAATGCATGAACTGAAAAAAGAAATGTATAGCTTAAATTCATTGTCAAGACTCTTAAATAGCCAAGATAAAAGCATCTGCCAAATGCATAAATGTACATTTTTTTTTTTTTTTTTTTCTATGTCAGGATTTGGATCATGCCTCTATATGAGGTGAGGGGCTGAAAAATAAGAGGACTTACTAACATAAGCCAAAAGAAAAGTTGTTTAAGACTTACTAAATTTTGTAGAAAGATTATGAAGTCAATCGATTTTTTTTAACAATGTGTAATAAATCATTCCCAGTAAGTTGTGAATTTAGAAATGATTTTATTTTGTGTTGACTTTGACTTTAAACCTCAACACAAAATATCAGTTTATCATCTTTAGATGGTCCTACATTTAACTATTTAAGGGATACTTCACTCAGAAATTCTGTTATCATTTACTTACCCTCATGTCGCTCCAAACCTGGTTGACTATTTTTTTCTGTAAACACAAAACAAGTGAAATGGAAAATGAAAGTCAAAGGAGTCCAGTGTTGTTTTGCACTCCACTGACCTTAAATGGACGGTCTTTCATTCTTCAAAATATCTGCTTTTGTGTTCCACTAATGAAAGAAAATCATACAAGTTTGGAACGCCATGAGGGTGAGTAAATGATGACAGAATGTTCATTTTTGAGTGAACTATCCCTTTGACATCATTAAAGAACTGCCTAAGAACTGTCCCTTTTTAGAGTGTCGAAAATATTATATATTTTTATATATTAGACTATTTCTGTTGTTGAAATTCATTGATGACTGCATGTGGCCACTATGGCCTGGCCGTTTTAAGGCCAGAAGGGAAGGTGGGCATTGTGGGCTGTTGTTTGGGATATCACACAGCAGAGTGTGTCAGATAGTTTTAGCCCTGTCCAAACAGTATGACGTGTTTGCTGTGTAACGCGTTGCCGCGGGATGCGGTTACATGTGCTGTGCCTCATGTGTCCGAGCTGACAGTACACTGGGCATTGTAGACAGTGGCTGGTGTGTTAGTTAGGCTGATCCGGTGTCAGTAGGTCAGCGATCCTGCCGTCCCAAGGGGGATAATGGCCATGTAGTGTGCGCACGGCCGGCTGTGTATCTCTCGTGGCCTCGCTGACCTGTCAGATCAGAGGCTGCGGTCCTCACTAAGCTCTTCTGTGACATCCTCACCCCTGTCCCTTTCAGCATGCCTTCACCATCCCACACATGCACGCGTACACAATACGACAACATCAACGGAATCAGCCAGGCTTCCTGAGACTCTGACATGACAGGCCCGACTGGGAAAAAAAGCAAATCTTCCCCCTTCTGTTTTTTTCCCCCCTTTCCACTCTATGAATTTTCTCTATATCTTCGCCCTAGCGGGAAGAGGTGGGCGATAGGGCAAGTTCAGGCCGCTCTTTTCGTCCTAGTGGACCTGAGAGAGAGATTGGGAGGGAAATAGATAGATAGGCGGTGTGGAAAGGAGTGTGTTCTGCACTGGCCTCCACACCCTAATCGAAGCTGACACTATTGAAGCCACCCGGATGGACAGAGAGTGGGGGCAGCATATTGCGGGCGGCAGCCTCCAATTATTTTTCTGGCTCATAAGTGTGGCTTGTTTAACGGGGGCCTGCATGGCTGACAGGAGCCTGATCTGCCAGCAGCCTGTCACACCGCCTCGGCCACGAGTCCTCCCCAGGGCAAGCACAGCTAACTTCAGTCTACTCCTCGCCAAACACACACACACACACATGTGCATGTGGGAGAGAGAGAAAGAGCATTTTCTCTCCCAACCATATTTGTGTGGAAGAATGTTCACGTATATTAGCCAGGATGTTTGTGCCCCGCTTGGCACACTTCTTCCCCCCTTAGCGCACTTATTTAAAGCTCTCGTTTGGGTCTTAGCAATGCTTAAATGCCTGGATGGATGGGCACGAGTTGACATGGAGCGTGAGCGGCGAGCGTGTACGCGTAGCATATGGTTAGCTGAAACGGTGTTTTGCGCCACTTTGCAGGGCAACGCTTTCTGATTGACGCTTCGGGTGTGACTGAAGTATAATAAGCGGAGTCAGTCGGCGAGAAAGGCACAAGCTCATTTACACTTGCGAAATCTGAACCGCCGAGTGTACGTGCGCGTGAACGTGAGACCGTGTCCGGGCATGTGTTACTAAGAGTGTGAGTGTAAGTGTGTGAAAAAGAAACATGAAATGTTGCCATGGAATTTACATCAGCGGCAAGATGTGTAAAAAGGTTTTTAATTGAATTAGTTGGAATCGAAAAATAATAAGTAAATCTATGGGAAAGATGAGTCGGGGTGTAAATCAATAAAGCGTGCAGGGCCGTTGTTTTTGGCGAGGAGCAAATTAAACAGATCTTTCCCCAAGGTTTCTGTTTCATATTATTTCTCTCTCTCTCTCCCTCCGTCTCAGCCTCTGTAAATCCTTGCGCTGGGAATTACAGATCAAGCTGGAATAATTAACACATTAAATAAAAGAGCCATACATCAATGGGAGGTCCAAGAGTAGGGCAGTGAGTTATTGTTTAAATTAAGGAAATACCCAATCTCCTCAACCAGCCATAATTTGCACAGCCGTTCCCGGTGTTGTGATGCAATAATCAGGGTTACACAGTCTGTTGAGTGTCTTAATGGGCTCTGGAGAGGTGGGGTTTCCCTTGTCATCAGCTGGCTAGCCACGCTAGCCACTGCTGCCAGCTAGGAGAGGGTGTAAATAGAGAGTTAATCTATTTCCCACATGCACTGGATTTGGCTTGGGCCCTGCTTTGAGTAACACAGAGGTACCGCACAGAAAGAGAGGTAGATTTGATTCATTATTTCATTACGTCTCCTGCTCTGCACCTTAATCTACTTAACTTTAAGATCCACTTACTAATTTTCAGACTTTGTTAAAATTCCACTAACATCACATTTTCTGTTATTGAGTGAAGCGATGTCCGTTGGTGCAGCACTTCTGATCTGAAATAATGGACTGCTCAGCCCTTTTTAAAATGCATTGATCGTTTTATACAAACACCAGGATTTGTGAGCAAATTGTTTTATCTACACGTATTAACATTTTTTAATAACGTTTTTTTTAAATTATTTGTAAAAAAAAAAGGCTTAAATGGGCATTTATGTACATCTGTTTCTTAAACACATATATATATATATACAGCCCTGACCTGTCGAGGCATGATCTCCACTAGACCCCTGTAGGTGTGCTGTGGTATCTGGCACCAAGATGTTAGCAGCAGATCCTTTAAGTCCTGTAAGTTGCTAGGTGGGGCCTCCATGGATCGGACTTGTTTGTTCAGCACATCCCACAGATGCTCAATTGGATTGAGATCTGGGGAATTTGGAGACCAAGTCAACACCTCAAACTCGTTGTTGTGCTCCTTAAATCATTCCTGAACCATTTTTGCTTTGTGGCAGGGCGCATTATCCTGCTGAAAGAGGCCACAGTCACCAGGGAATATCGTTTCCGCCCATTTTTCCTGCTTCTAACACATCAACTTTGAGGACAAAATGTTCACTTGCTGCCTAATATATCCCACCCACTAACAGGTGCCGAATAAGTGTTATTCACTTCAACTGTCAGTGGTCATTATGTTATGCCTGATCGGTGTATATATACACAGCATATTTTCAAGCTGTAATTGTAATTGCAAAAAAAAAAAAAAAAAAAAATTTATATATATATATATATATATATATATATATAATATATAATGTATATATATGTGTGTATATATATGTATATATACACTCACCTAAAGGATTATTAGGAACACCATACTAATACTGTGTTTGACCCCCTTTCGCCTTCAGAACTGCCTTAATTCTACGTGGCATTGATTCAACAAGGTGCTGAAAGCATTCTTTAGAAATGTTGGCCCATATTGATAGGATAGCATCTTGCAGTTGATGGAGATTTGTGGGATGCACATCCAGGGCACGAAGCTCCCGTTCCACCACATCCCAAAGATGCTCTATTGGGTTGAGATCTGGTGACTGTGGGGGCCATTTTAGTACAGTGAACTCATTGTCATGTTCAAGAAACCAATTTGAAATGATTCGAGCTTTGTGACATGGTGCATTATCCTGCTGGAAGTAGCCATCAGAGGATGGGTACATGGTGGTCATAAAGGGATGGACATGGTCAGAAACAATGCTCAGGTAGGCCGTGGCATTTAAACGATGCCCAATTGGCACTAAGGGGCCTAAAGTGTGCCAAGAAAACATCCCCCACACCATTACACCACCACCACCAGCCTGCACAGTGGTAACAAGGCATGATGGATCCATGTTTTCATTCTGTTTACGCCAAATTCTGACTCTACCATCTGAATGTCTCAACAGAAATCGAGACTCATCAGACCAGGCAACATTTTTCCAGTCTTCAACTGTCCAATTTTGGTGAGCTTGTGCAAATTGTAGCCTCTTTTTCCTATTTGTAGTGGAGATGAGTGGTACCCGGTGGGGTCTTCTGCTGTTGTAGCCCATCCGCCTCAAGGTTGTGCGTGTTGTGGCTTCACAAATGCTTTGCTGCATACCTCGGTTGTAACGAGTGGTTATTTCAGTCAAAGTTGCTCTTCTATCAGCTTGAATCAGTCGGCCCATTCTCCTCTGACATCTAGCATCAACAAGGCATTTTCGCCCACAGGACTGCCGCATACTGGATGTTTTTCCCTTTTCACACCATTCTTTGTAAACTCTAGAAATGGTTGTGCGTGAAAATCCCAGTAACTGAGCAGATTGTGAAATACTCAGACCGGCCCGTCTGGCACCAACAACCATGCCACGCTCAAAATTGCTTAAATCACCTTTCTTTCCCATTCTGACATTCAGTTTGGAGTTCAGGAGATTGTCTTGACCAGGACCACACCCCTAAATGCATTGAAGCAACTGCCATGTGATTGGTTGATTAGATAATTGCATTAATGAGAAATTGAACAGGTGTTCCTAATAATCCTTTAGGTGAGTGTATATATATATGAAAATGTTATTTAATTGTGTTTATTTAGGATACAAAATGAAAGATGAGTCAGCCGTTTTATTCCAAAAATGATTAAAATGCCATTTCCATCACAGAATGTTATTTAACACACTACATAACTTGAAGTGTTGTACATGCAGTGGGTTGAGATGAATGATGGTTTAGAAAAAATAACAAAATTCTCTTGTGATGCATGTTTCCACTGATGGACATTGTTAGTAGACAAATTAAATAAACTAGTGCAAGTGTGAAAATGTTTTTTTTAAACAATTTATTTATAAACATGTATATTTTACAAATATATAATAATTTAATAATAATATAATTTATACATTAAGCCCACTGCATCTCCATAGATCTCCATAAACACTGTTACGCCCCGTGGCTCAAAAGGGACGCAACAAAAATAGGGACACACAAGAAAGCCGAAATAGAATGCAAAATTTATTAACAAAATAGAACTATACAGAAAAAACAGTATACAGTGTAACAGTCAGGAGTCAGTGGTGTAAAGTGTAATGAATGCATGGAAGGGTAATGTGCTGTAGTAGTGTTGGATGTACCAAAGAAACAAGTTTAAAGGAAACCAAACTAAATCATGTCCAATCTGCAGCCCCCCTGGCCTTTTCATCATGCTCCTTTTAACAAGGCCTGACAGGAAGTCAGCCACAGGTGTGCTGAATGAAACCACCTGAGAACAGCCACTTGAGAGGGCGGAGCCAGCCAACTATCCACCTCAGCCTGGAGAAAACCCCACATAACACAGGAGTTGTCACAACACCCAAATGATATCCCAGAATAATTCCTATGTTGCCTTACAATTTGAGATTCATTGTGTGTGAGAGAGATAGTGTCTGATTTAATGTCGGATGAAGATTTCAAAACTTTTGTTTCAATCAGTTTTCAATCGGCCTGTCATATCATGCTCATGTGAATGAGGAAGCATGACTGGTTTTGTTGATGTTGTTGTTATTGTAGCACGCAGTGGTAGTGTTCAGGACACAAATACTACGATTAAATACTCTACTTGTGAATTCGTGCAGTATTTTTGAAAAATCTAATGCTCTCAGGCGAGAGCTCTGGCACATATAACCTCTACATGCGTTGGAACACACACAAGCACACATTCACACACTCATTGAGTCTTATACTGCTGTTGAGGTGCAATGCAGAACAGGAGCTTGTAATGCATTACATGTTGCTGGCCCTGGCTGAAGTGCGAGGGAAGCAAGATCAATACTATTGACCTGTTTACCTTAGTGCCGACCACACAACCCTGCGCTCCCGTTTACCACTTGAAACATTAAACCAGACTATTAGTAATACTTTGGTCTTACTCTTTAGCAATTGACCACTGCAACACAGAGTCCCTTACCTGCCTGATGCCAAGGAGAATCAGTGGAAAAAGCCCTACCCATAATTCTCTGCGTTAACCCCCACAGGTTTACCTTGTTTGCCTGCTGACGCTAATATGGTCACTCAACCCTGTCAGGCTGCAGGGCATTGTGGGCCGACTGCCTCATCCAAAGCTCCCTGGAGCTGTTCTCCGCTCATACCCGCAACCATCCCCCTCCATGTACAGCCTCATCTCCATCCCCGTCCAAAGGAGTAGAATTTCTTTAAATGCTTATTTTTCCTGCTTCCCTTTCCATTGCTTGTTTGTCTATTGATTTTTGTAAACCCCTCCAGCCAGCCCCGCGTTCACCTCATCCCTCCACCCCTCTGCGCCCCTGATCACCCACCATCCTCCACACACACACACACACACACACACACACACACACACACACACACATTTATTTATTTCAGTCTTTTAGCTAGGGTAATTTGTTGGGGTTATTGACTTTGAAAAATTTAACTCTCCACACCTTTCCTCCTCTTTCCTTTTAGGAACTGTGCTTTCATAACCTCCTAGTCCCCCCAAAAATAAAAGATGCCAGGGGGCAAAGATTGTGGAGGGTCCTGGTATTCTGCTGACAGAAATGATTGACATCTGGCTGTCTGTTGTGGAAATCTCTCAGCCTCTTTGCCCAAGTAACCTCTCTTTTTCAGTTTATGGGACATACTGGAAAATGCAGGCAGACGGGTGGCATGAGTCAGGTGAGTCAAATGAAAAATCTTACTGACAAGCCAAATGACAATACAGAAGGGAAAGCTAATGTTAATAAAAGAGTGGATGAGGAGTCTTATTATGAGTGAAACACATTCACAGACAGGGAGGAACGTAGAAAGGCATATCCCATTAGGTATTGCTGTGAATCTTTGACTCTGGTAGCTAGATGTCAGATTCATACAGGTGGTAGTGCAAAATATAATTGTTGCATGTTCAGGGTTCAAAAAAGTTTGGGCAAAGTTTTGGTTTTCTAAAAGCAATTAGTACTTTTATACAGCAGTGATGCATTAAATTGATCAAAAGTGACATTAAGGACATTTACAATGTTACAAACATTTCTATTTCAAATAAACATTTTTTGAACATTCTATTTATCAAAGAATCCTGAAAAAAATGTATCACTGTTTCCACAAAAATATTAAGCAGCACAACTGTTTTTTAACATTAATTATAATAAGAAATGTTTCTTGAGCACAGAATCAGCGTATTAGAATGATTTCTGAAGGATCATGTGACACTGAAGACTGGAGTAATTCTTCTTTAAAATGTAATAAAACTGCTATTTTAAATTGTAACAATGTTTCACAATATTATTGTTTTACTGTATTTTTGATCAAATCAGTGCAGCCTTTATGAGCATACAGTAGTGTATAAGAAATCCAAAATTAGTTTTTGTATTCTTCGTTGTAAGTTTCCATTTTTGTGAAACGTGATTGACAGCTGTCAGTCATATGACCGTGGAGTAATGGCTTATTTGAAGCCTGCCACCAGAAGGGGACAGTACAGAGATGGAGAGAGAGGCTTGTCACATTAAGCATCAAAGGGGAATTCACAGTGTTGGTTAGAGCAGGGTTAAAGTTCAGGGGATGTACAATACAACAAAACACCAAATACATAACTAAACTTTTACATCTTCTGAAAAAAAGTGGTGTTTCCATTGTAAAGCTCTCTGCTAGGGTGCTCGGTGTGGTTTGTTTGTGGTTGCTTAGGTATCCTCAATAGTTGTTAAGAAGTTTGAAGGTCTGTACGCCTTATAGACAAAGAGAACATGGAACGATAGACAGACTGACAGAACAGTTTCGATAGATAGATGGATGGATGGATGCTCTGAGGTCAGCACCAAATGTATCTTCCTTACATATGCGTAAGTTGACCTTGCTTGGCACTGCACCTAGTACACTTTGCATCTCTGATTGCGTCCTGTCCCTTTGTGCCGTTATCATCATTACCTAGAGTCACCACAATTTTTAAGAGGCTGGAGCATGTATAATTTCCAAGACCTTTAAAAGCCTCTTTTGGAAATCAGCATAACTCAGAACATGAGTAATACGGGTCAGAACTAGAAAAACAACGTCCTAAGAGCGAACTCTTGTAGAGTGCTAGAGGCGATTACCATATGTGTGTCCACACAGAGTGGCAGATGCCCATTGGATATTCCTAAATGAAGGCTTTGACCTTGGCTCAGCCCTCGCTTAGTTCATTAGCTCCTGGGCTCTTATCCGCAATAACGCCAGCCAAAACCAATATACTCACTTTGCGTAGAGTGGGAGTCTACAAAATATTACCATAGAAAATGACCGCCATTGGGATCCACCAAGGGCAATTCTCCCTAGCCCTTAGAACATTCACAGATACACAGAGAAACAGAAAAACAGGGATAATGCCAGGTTAACCATCTCATATAGACTGACCCTTGTGTATGTGCAAAAGCTAGCCTTAGGGGTCAAGGGGGTGCGGGGGAGCTAAATAAATGAATAAATCAGAAAGGGAGGAGAGAGGAGAGACAGTGTGTGGTCGATAGCGTCAAAAGCAGATGACAGATCTAAAAGAATGAATATTGATCTGAGAAGGGCCTGCGCAGGGCGACCGGTGGGAGGTCAGGCTGTGTAATTAGAGTGGTGGAAAGGCAAAAGCACTTCTCTCCTCCTCCCAAACACAACTTCTCTTGTACAGGTGTGTGTGTGTGTGTGTGTGTGTGTGTGTGTGAGTGTGTATCTCTATTGTTTAATGACCGTTCTGGGGAGTCTTAAATAGCTGTACTGTATGTATTGACATGGTAAAGGGGTAGTTCACCCCAAAATTAAAATGCTGCCCTTATATACTTACCCTTATGTTGTTCCCACAGGACATTCTGACAGCAAAACAGAAAAAGAGAAATTTCGGTCTATATACTGAATATACTAGTCTTTTTTTTGTACACGCTATCACAAGGAATGGAGCTTTTTAAGCTTAAAAAACATATTATAAAAATATAAATATCAAATACAAGATAAAAACATGCATGTTGTAATGTAAGTCATTATCTATTATCATTATACATTAATTCCAGTAGCTTGTTAACCATTGTGACCAGGTCGCTGAACTCGAACCAGATCAGTGAACAAATTATTTCGATTGTTTTTGTGAACTGGATATAAACCAATTAATTGGAAAAGTCAAAGAAGACTGTTCACAAGTTGCTACTTTTCTTAATGGGATAGTCCATCCAAAAATCTCATGTTGTTTCAAAATGTATGACTTTCTTTCTTCTGTGGAACATAAAAAAAAGATATTTTGAAGAATCTTGGTAACCAAACAGTTTCAGTTCCCATTGACTTAGTCAAAAAGTCAAATAGGTTTGTAATGAAGGTGAGTAAATGATGACAGCATTTTCATTTTTTAGGTAAACTATCTTTTTAAGGTCTAAACCCCATTGAGTGTCAGCAGATACAAAATAATTGATTTGTCTGGTGAATTAGCATGTTGTTTTGTGCCTGATAAAATCCAGGTGGTGTTTTTTTTTTCAAGTGTCTTTTTTACAGCGGCATGTGAGAGGCATGATATAAACTTGTGTGCTGTTGAGGAAAAATGATGTCTGGGTCCTTGAAGTGTTACATCTGATGTTTTTATGGATGGGCTGTACTCTCTCTTTCCCTGCCTCTCACTTCTGTGTCTTTCCCTTTCTCACTTTCTCAGTGGCTTTTTTGTATTTCTTCTCGATAAGTGCCACCAGTATGTGTGTGTGTGTGTGTGTGTGTATTGGATATCCTTGTATGAGTATTTTCAATGGAGGGTTTAAGGTTGATTTATTGCCCTGTGACTCCAGTAATGGATCCCTGACAAGCCCTCCAATCTTCAGTCCGTATATCCCGTGACCATTACCAGCCGCACACTGTCCCAAACGCAGCAACATGGCTGTTACCGCCCCAGGGACATCTCATGGTAAAACGAACTTGGGATGAACCCAGCGCAAACATAAATATCATCGCTCGTCTTCCTCTTCTTTACACCTCACCTCCCTGCCACCCTTCCATAAACACACATGCAAACGCATAAACCTACACCCATCCCGGCACACTCATTAGAACAAGATCCCACAAGCTTAAACTGCCAATTTTGAACATTTAAACATTGTGCACTAGTTGTATGTACCACTGAGGGCCTCCTCTGATTTTCTGACATTATATTGATACTACACACATTATATCTACAGCACGATGACAGCTACAACTATTCACGCCGCTACCTTCGCGACCACCATCGTTTTGTTCGTGGCAAAGTCCCACTAATGATAAACCGTCACTGTTTAGCCCTATTTATATCTTCCCCCACAGACCAGTCCTTTAACACACAATGCTATTATTGATAGGCCATTGCCATTAGCCGTGTTTACCTGTCAGCTAGCGCCTCGTTAATGAGAGAGCTTTGGGAGGAATAATGAGGAGACTGCTAACGACTAATGGATGTTTACAGCCACTTTCTCGCTCTGTAACATTGCTAATGCTAATGCTAACAGTGCAGCTACCATAGCCGGCCACACCGTTTGATGGCGGCTGTCTGCAGGCGAGTGTGCAGACGCCACTGCGTGGGGTTTAATTGGTGGCCTGATTGGACCTGAGAGTTTGCAATTATTTGGACAGAGTTGAACAGAGAGAGCAAGGGGAGAGGAAGTAGGTTAGGAAATAAGAGGAATAAATGGGATTAGTTGTTAAAAGGTCTTTTTCGTGGTGGAAATAGTATTTTTAGCAATAGTATTTCAAAGAATAGTCATATTATGAGACATTGTGCCAGATAATTATTTTTAAAGACATGAACTAAATGGTATGATTTAAAACCAGAATAAGTCTGGAAAATAGAACAGCTTTGTGTTGCTATCAAACTTGATACCTGTCCTGAAAAGACCAGCATTTCTTAGTTGAAATAAACTTAACCAACATGGCTACTTTGGTAAGCCAAACTCACTAAGTATTTTATTTTATTTTATTTTATATTATTTCACATATTTTTTTTATATATATTTATATATAAAAAAATATTTGATTTTATTTAAATGTGTTGTGTTATTTCATTTTATTTCCTTTTGCTTTATTTTACAATGCATATCAATGGAAATTTCAGGACGCTCCCTTATTTAGCCTCAGTTGCCACCACAACTTCCGGTGCAGTACAGTGTGTAGACAATCCATAATCCACCGTCACAGTATTTATAACTTCTGGAATTCATCACTACAAAGTTAAGTTTTAATACAATATATTAAAACGTTTACTATAGCTAGTAAATAATATATATACTGTTCTATATTATATAATTAGTTGTGATTGACAGTTATTAGAAATACGACAGAAAGAGTTTATTGCTACCAAGTTTGCTAAGGGAGAAAACTCGATTTGGGCATTGCACAGTCCTTCTAGTGATACATACTGTTTTATGTAGTTATGACCTTTTGTGTATTTTGTTGTTTTGTTTGTTGTTTTTGTTTCAGAACACCCCAAACTGGCAACATCCACTACACCCTCAGTCCACAGGTATCAGCTAGCCTACACACATTGCTCCAGCGCTAGTAATCCGCAACCTTGAGCTCTACGCCACGGATGCTGCATCCCATTGGAGCCGGGCTCACTTCAGGCAGCTTTCAATTGCCCTGTGCACTCCTCTGAAATGGGAGCTGATAAACACAGAACCCCAAGGAGTGTTTGAACCCCACTGTTTGGACCTTATCGCTTGGGCACTCTGTTTCTGCACTAATTAAAACCCCCTCCTCAATGGCAGAGTTGGGAGGTACAATTACGGCAGAGGCCTCCGGAGCCTCATCGTGTCTCTATTAAAGGGGCGCGTTCATTGTAATGATGCTGGAGTTTAATTACTTCCACGCGGCAGCCGTTGTAAAACACGCTGATAAATGGGCCAACACGATCGTGCATCATTATTTCTCCCTGTGCACTGGCCTTGTTAGAGCGATTATGAGCTGTGGTGCTGGAGGAGGAGGAGGAGGAGGAGGAGGAGGAAGAATAGCATACCTGTGCTGATCTAATACTGAAGAAGCCAGCGGCAGTGAGGGAAAGGCGGAGATGATGCATCTGTAATTTAGAACGAAGAGTAGAGCCGGTCCGTCCCTCTCTATACAAGTACGTGGGGAAAAGTTACGAGTTTTCACATACTCATACAGTCAATGCTTCCTTGCGTACCTAGCTGTCAACACCAAGTCACGCTTGTGTATTCTCGCACACACTGCATGCCTTGGGTACTGTCCTCTTGCCACACTGCAGTAGCAGACAAACAAATGTACATATTCAAAGTCATTAATTATGAATTTTTTTTCTGCTGTATGCCCAGTGGTAGGCCCACCCTGATTAATCTTGTTCCCTGTTCTTCCCCCATGCTTATTAAACTGCTGAAGCAAATATCTTGCATGCAATAAATCCCCCCTAGAGCATGATTAATCAAAAGCAGTGAGCTGAGGGGTGCTGGCAGGTGGAGTTACAGTGTTAAATCACCTGTGTGGCTGGATGAATGGTCCTTTGGTAGAAATAAGGAAGGCTTGTTGGCATGATGGGACATACTGGGTTGAAGTCTCTGGTCAGCCTTTTGCAAGTCTCCCAGTCAGGGATTCTAAATTAAGTGTAGGACTCAGATAACTCATTCTGTCTTGAGTGGGATTTTTAATATAAAAATAACAACATAAAAATAAAAAGGTTTTTTTTTATTTTTTTTATAGTCTCTCATGCTCACCAACACTGCATTTATTTGATAAACAATACAGTAATATTGTGAAATATAATTACAGTTTCCTATTTTCATATATTTTAAAATGTGATTTATTCGTTACTCTAGTCTTCAGTGTCACATGATCCTTCAGACATTATTCTGATATTATTATTTGATGCGCATGAAACATTTATTATTATTATCAATGCTGAAAAAGTCATTCTGCCTAATGTTTTGTGGTAATTTTCAGGATTCTTTGAAATTCTTTGAACAATGTAAAAAAAAAAGTATTTTACTGTCACTTTTGATCACTTCGATGCATCCTTGCAGAATAAAAGTATTAATTTCTTTCAAAGTCTTTGACTCCAAACTGTTGAACAGATATTTACATAAAAAGACGGCGCTAATAGTTCAAATAATAGTTATGCTTTTACTTAAATATTAAAGCAAATTCTTTTGATGTTGCATAAAGATGAAAATCTGTGGTGTCTTTCTTTGCTACTTATTACTTTCTTGTGGCATCCTCCTTTATTCTGTTCTTTCCTCTTTCCTGTCAGTGTGATGGTCTTTGACAGATGGTTTAAAAGCCGTAGTTATTTGATGGTAATTCCATTTTGTGGTACATTTAGATATTTTCCACACTCTTGACTGATGGCAAATGTCAGAGACGCATGGCTAGAGGAACCACACTGAACAATCATTTACTTACCAGTGCGTGCTAAACGTGCATCAATATCCACTGAATATTTAATCACATACTAATTACTGATTAGCAAAGAGAACCTGGTGGTAAACCAATTATTGCAAAAAGATTTGAAGAAAGGACCTGCTCTCTGGAGAAAACTATTGAGCAGCTACCAGGCAGTTGCCGAATTAATCTTATTTAGCTTTATCCTTGTATGTACTATAAGTGTGACGGTAACAGTGGGACTCCGTATTCAAGCCCCCCAAAAAAACTCGTTTGACTACCTGGTGATGCAGCGCGCTCCAAAGAGATGACATGAAAATGTTCCCCAGCGAGTCTATACAGCAGCAAAATGCTGGGCTGTTCAGAACTGTTGTTCACAGAGGCTGTGCTTCTCCCTCGGAGAGGCTGATTATGGGTCGGACCTGTCTGGGCCCATATGAGATGTCTATGAGCTGAAGCACACTGCTGGGACTGGAGAATTAGACCAACACACACTGCAGTAATAGCCTGCATGAGTGAGAGAGCTGAGATCAGGCCTTACATATGCATCTAGTTCATGCTTCACCTATTACACGCTGTTCCTCTGCTTTTCTGGTGTCTGGTCACGTAGCGGCAGTGTGGAACATAGCCTTAGATAGTTTGTATGTGCGCATGTTTTAGCGTTAGGGTGTGGTAGAACTGTTAGGGGGTGTGCTTTGAATATATGTGCGTTGTTGTGCGTGTGTGGGTGACATGATGGAGGGCATGTTGCCACAGCGGTGGAAGCCACGTATCTGAAGGAGAGGTAGAAATAGAGGGTTAGTTTTATGTTAATGGCTGGGAGGGTTACGCAGAAGTCTATTGACAGTTAACATGCCCTTCAAGGTGTTCTTTGTGGTTCAGCAGTTCTGACAAGTCGAGGGGCCGTCGTTTCACCTCACCTTTATTTATATGCTTGACTACTCTTAACATTATGGAACACCAAAGGGTCTGGTTATTGGAAAGGGAGGGGAGCCAGAACTCGTCTTCCCGCTCCAGCCAGGTGTCTCGGACATGGGTGAGGGAGGGATGGAGGGGAAAGGAGGGAAAGAAGATTGGAAATGAAATACGATAGTTTTTTTTTTCTGGATCGATTTAAGTGGTTTAAAAAATACAATTGATACAAAAAAATACTTATACACCCAATTTTATATTAAGCATTACATTCTAAGTTTAATTAAAAGCCATTTAGATTTTTAAAATTATAAAAAAGAAAAAACAAATAATAATCATAATTTTCATATTTCATATTTTTATATTTTCAATATATATATTTATATTTTATATTTATATTTTTTAAAAAAAGCTTTTGTCAGCTAAATCAAATGTGTCAAGACAAGCATAAAACAGAGAAGAGCCCTTTGGGTCAAGGTCATTACATACTATATTGTATTTTATATATATATATATATATATATATATATATTTTATTAATACGTATTATTAAAGCCCATATTCTTAATATTGTGTGCACTGGTGTAAAATATTGATGTAAAACATTATTTTTCAAAGTTGTAAATAAAGATTATTGGAGTACGTTTGAAGTTTCTTCGTAAATATTTATGAAAATTACTTCATAAAGTACTTTTAAGAGTACTTTTTACTTGATTTTTAGCATCAATAAATGGATGAACATTTTCTAATTAATTTTCTGTAGAAAATTTTTACAATACAATAATTACGAAGAAAATACGAAATACAATAAACCAACACAGATACAAAGATTACATTTTTATGAACTAGTCATGTGTTTTAAAATTGAATTTTAAAAGATTTTAAACGCTTTTTATCATCCCAGCCACCCTTATTTGTCCCTAAAGCAGGTGGTATAAAGCGAAACGGCTCCAGAAAACAAAAGGAAAGCATGAGGGAGAGAGGACTTACGCTCTGAAGGATTACTAGAAGGGGTTTTGTTTACAAAGCTCTTTGAAAGGAGGTCCAGACAGTACATTGGATGGTGGATTGGGACATTGTATGTTATTTTTTTTCCTGTCTATTGAAATGTTTTATGGTTTCCTCAAGCCACAGTGTCTGTTTGTCTGTGGGGCACATGGGGGCGTAAGGTGCCTCCCACCCTTTCGACAGCGTGGCGATTGTGCGGGATGTGCTCTTGGTGTTAGACACATATACTGCGCCTTTCAATGTAATCGCTTTGCCTTTTACGAATGAGTGTGGTTCCATTCACCAGCCGTAGCTTTCACATGCTTGCATGGGTAGCACCGAAGCTAACATGCTTAAAGTTTTTGTGTGGGGAGTCCTCGACTGGGGCTTAATTGGGGGGTGTGTGTGCCTTCTCGGGGTTCCAGTGCTCAGCCAGAGTTTCAGGAGGGAAATGGCAGGCTGTAGAGCACATGAAACCTTTTTTTTTTTTGTAGGCAGCACTCTCCGTATGTACCGTACATCCCTCAGGGGCAATGAGGTGGGGGTGTCAGTAGATCCCTCATCCCTCTCTTCTTTCTGTCTTTCCTATATTTCCCCTTCGTCCTGGCGTGTACTTCGTTCCGCCTGATTCTCTCGGAGACCCAGAGAGTGTGACGGAAGCGAGAGGCGATCAGATGGGCACCCTTCTGTGAGCAAGGCCAGCTGCCGGGAGGGAGACGGAGGAGGGTGAGGGAGTGAAGAAAAGGAGGATAGTGCCGAAGACTGAAAAGCACAAAACAAACAAACTGTGGGGGGAAAAAAGTCGACTATAGCCTACTGGTTAAGCAGTTGGTGCCAATTTTGGTCCAACATCTTTGTCACCCATTTTGCGAAAAATATATATATATATATTTTTCTGTTGTCTGTAAATTGATTGATTCCTTTATTGTTTAATTGATTTTGTTGTAAAATTAAAATGTAAAATTATTTTATAATTACAATGTAATATAATTACAGTTACAATTATTTTATAAATAAATATTTAAAGTTTTATTAATTGTTGAAATGTAGTATTGCTTAATATTTTTTAAATTAATAAGTATATAAATATGAAATTAACAAAAAGCCAACATTAAATAAATATTTAAACAACTATTTTAACTTAATGATAAATATTTATTACTTATAAATAAATATTTAAACATTAACAAGTATATTACCTTTTGTTTATTATATTGTATAGTCATTAATTAATTCAAGAAATATAAAGAAAATTATTATTAATTATTAAAAGTAAATATTAACTTATTTGTTTAATAAATATTAAGTAAAAAATTATACATATTAAGCAAGTATATCAAAAAGCACCAACATTGAATTAATCAAGTTATTAGTATCTATTGAACTTTCATCAACTGTCAGATACTGTAGATTTTGGGTGATTTATTGATTATTTTAGTCTTGTAAATTTCCATTAAATAAAAACAAAATGGCAGTATATGGCAAAATTATGAATGACCAAAGTATGGTAAAGATGGGGTTAAAATTCATTTGTTTCGAGTTAGAGAGCGATTTCCTCCAGATTTGGGGTGTCAGGTAGTCGGCACTTTTTGTTTTACTGTTGAAGTTATCTGCCACCTGAAAAAGTCTGACAACCACTGTTTTAGAAATAAGCTAGACAGCAAAAGACCTGAAGACAGAGAGACAGCAGGAGGGGGAAAAAAAGAAAAGAAAGAAATGACAGAAAAGATGTCCGCAAGCGAGAGATTCAGTTGTCGCTTGGGGGCCGGTCTTATCCCTTTAGCTTGCAGCTTTCTTAGAAAGAAACGCTGCCGTGAAATCACGTATAGCGTGGCAGGGAGGCCCAGGACCTGAAGAAGGGATGAGCTGGGGATTAGCATGTCCTGGCAGGATGTCTGTGATCTGAGAGAGCTCTGCTGGCCAGCGTGTGCCCATCGGTGTCCGGCCCTCGACCAGCCACGCGCCGCATATTGCCTCAAATCCCTCTCCTGCCGTGGGCTGCATGCTCTCCTCTGTGAAATCTCTTACTAGCTTGCTTTCTTCCTTTGTGATACTGTCTCCAGTTCTTTGTTGTTCCAAGGAGATTCTAATAATATGTTCGTCATTTTATCTAGTGTTATTGAGTAACATTATAGGCCGGTTTGTAATTTTCACATCTGTTGATCATTTGTGCATGTTTACGTGCGCAAGCTCTCATGCGAAGGATGCTCAGCTCATATACGTGCCCATGCATGCACCGTCGTGCTCCTCATCTCCTGCCTTTTGTTGCCTTCTTCTAGTCGTGAACTCAAGATGGAGTACTTGGACATGCTTTTCATTTGCCAGTCAATACCCACTGAGCCTCTTATGAAAGGGAAATGGCAGTTAGTTCATAACGTCTTTGGTTGATCAATACCACCTGCTATGTTCAATCCCTGTCCACCTCTCATGCCCTGTCCACCTCCTGGGCTTGAACTGCCCCATCGCCCATCATCATCATCAGGAACCGGAATCCTGGGATCCATTATTATTATTGCTTTTCTTTAGGTGGTAGAATGAAAAGTGGAAGGGTGTGGGTGAGATATTTTTAGATGGTTGTCATTGCATCATTTTTAGCCGTGGGCTCTGAGTCTGTACTTAGTAGGAAAAGTGAGGCATTAGATGATATGTGGGTTTGTTCCTCTTGTGAATTTTAAGCGGGTGACTCAGAAGTATTGGACTCAAATCATTTTATGTTTACTTTTTTAGTTTGTTTATACTTAGTAATGAAAGAGTTCTTGGGGGGATGCCATTGATGTTTGTCAGTTTGAGTCATTTTGATGCATGTCAAGAGAAAAGTTTAAGGCAAATCCATTTAATAAGTCATTTGCATATATTGGTTACTAATTCCAAAGAAAAATCACAAAACTCACTCTGAACAAATCAGACAGACCCTTAAAAAAGTACAAGTGAGAAGTTTCTGAAACAAGTTTCTGAACACTCCCCTTGTCTTCCATTGGTCAGAAAAACAGATAGCCCCAACCCCTAAACTTGTGCCACTGGTTGTAGAGATGCTCAAACTGTTAACATTCCTGTTGCAGTAGACCATGGCACTAACAACACCAAGGTCATGGGTTCGATTCCCAGCGAATGCATGATTTTATAAAATATATACTGTACCTTGAATGCATTAATGCAATGCAAGTTGCTTTGAATAAATTTGTCTGCTAAATGCAAAAATGTACATAAATAAATCATAGTGTTTACACTTTTCAAGGAAATCAACCTATGACTTACTTATAGTTGGCTCTGCATATTTAGCCGAGATAAAAGTATTTTACTGAAAAAAAATGTGCATGTTACCTTTTAATATCTATTTTGTTTCTCCTAGACATCAATGAGATTGAAAGCAGAGCAAATAGAGAGACATCTTCTAAAGAAAAAATCCATAGTAATAACATATGTGTCTCCTATAGCAGTGGTTTTCAAACCTGTCCTGGAGGCACCCCTTCCCTGCACATTTTGTATGTCTCCCTTATCAGACACACCCAATTTAGTTCTTGCAGTCTCTACTAACGAGCTGATGAGTTGAATCAGGTGTGATAAATGAGGGAGACACACAAAATGTGCAGGGCTGGGGTGCCTCCAGGACAGGTTTGAAAACCACTGTCCTATAGGCTTCCAATGGACTTATTGTCTCAAACTGTGGTGAGAGTTATGTGTTTTTGTCTGCAATCAGAAGTCTGAGATATAAATTATCTGAGCAATTCATTAATGGCATAGCTCTGTCTTCTTACTGTGTGCCACCAGCTGTATCATGTCATCTCTTAGGAAATTTTGGTTTTAGAGACTTAAATTAAACATGATAGAGAACTCTATTAAAGGTATAAGAGCAAAGAAACTTTCCTCAGAGGACAATCAACAATACAGAAGTCTAAAGACTGAGGCAAGTCAAAGATAATTTTTCAAAGGTTATACCTAAGGGTGAGAAGAAAATGAAAACAGAATAAGAGGAAAGAAAAAAATGATAAACATCCTATGCCAGACTCCCTAAAACCAACAGGGGCATAAAGTGGTGACGTTATTTAAACTGGCCAGACGGTTGGCCGACCGTCAGACAGCTGCAGTTCTCTCTCGATATCACTCTCTCCCTCCCTCCTTCTCCTTTTAGACCTGCTTGTTCAAAGCGACGCTGGCTCTTTATTTATGTGCAAATTTGCTCTTAGGCCCTACGAGGGTGGTGCGCATGCTGAATCTCTCTTTTCGGGGCTTTAGCAGATTATCCTCTCACTCTCTTTGGTCCCCGTCGCCCTAAGCCCGGCTGCCCTGACCTTTTGTCATTGAGACTTTTTTCTTCTCCTTGGTGTCTCTCTCACTCTTTCTCTCGCTCTGCCTCCCCCTCTTCCCAGATGCCACAGACAGCAACCCCCCCCCCCCCCCCCCCCCCCCCATCACCACTCTCCATACTCCTCAAAGAACCATTATATCACTCACTCCCTGAACAAAGACCCCAGAGGGAGAGAATGAGAGTGAGCGAGAGAGAAAGAAAGAAAGAAAGAGAGGAGGCCAGCAGCTCAGTTCTCCTAATCGATAAAAGTGGCCCACATGGAGCTTTGAAAGCTAATCAATACCTTTTTTTTTTTAAACCATCCCTTTTAGCTGCTGACTCTGACAAAATGTAGTCGTGACGCTGAATTAGGGAGAAGGGGAGGAGGGAGACCTTTGATCACTTCTCTCGAGATATGAAAGTGAGAGGACGGAGGCAGATAAAGAAATAAATGTGAATGGCTACATTTTTAGAATCCTTTTTCGAAAGCATTTTGATAACCACGATATAATGATTTAGCCATGTCGGACGTGTTCCTGGATCAACAGCCTTTGTTGGTTCTGCAACCACAATGCATATACCTACGTGTTTATGTGAGGGTGCAACGGGGATGAGGTGGCTTTTGGTATATGACCAGGACCACTTTTTCCCAAAGAAATGGTGTTGGTTCTTGTGACCCTACAAACTTTTGAACGCTAGTGTACTGACTACTTTACTATTAATAACTTGTCCACAAATAAGCATGCTGCCTTATAGTCCTTGCTTGAGTCTTTTGACACTTTAATATCCAAAATAATTTGAGTCGTTATTCCATCACAAGCTGCTTTTTATGACATGGTGAGAAGTTACATACCTAAAGGCCTGTTCACACCAAGGACAATAACCATAAAGATAACAATAAAGATATAGTTCTAAAAATCGTTCTCAATATTAAAGAATAGCAGAGTTCCCACCACAGCTATACCAAAAACAATATTGCTGGAATCACTTTCAGAACGTTTTTATCCAGCTGATGAACGATAAAAACATTGACAGCCATCAGAATCCATCCTGCTGTAACAAGCTCGAGCATTTAGTGGCAGCAAGCATGCGCTTAGAATAAATAGAACGATACTGTCCGCTGGTGTGAACTCTAATGTAGTTTATCTTTATAGTTATCGTTCTTGGTGTGAACGGGCCTTAAGAATGCCACTGTGTTGCTACATTGGGCGTTTCAAGTAAGGCTAGCTTTGTTGATTTTAATGAGAGTCATGTAGTTTTATGTGATCTATAATCTTTGCAAACTGTTATTGTTCTGAAAACTTTTCTAAACATTATTATGTTCCCTCACTTCAAATTTGAGCAATTCTTGTTTAGTGACCAGCAGGACCAAGGTACAATTGCAGAGTCGTTTTTTCCTGCTCCTCTCCTCTCCTCTCCTCTCCTCTCCTCTCCTCTCCTCTCCTCTCCTCTCCTCTCCTCTCCTCTCCTCTCCTCTCCTCTCCTCTCCTCTCGCCTTCATCAAAAAAGACTCAAGGCCAGTCAATAAGTAATGTCTTGCATGTTTCTTTAATTAATTATTCAACTAAATTATTGAATAACATGGTCGATGTGCTCTTCCGCTACATGCGCACCTGAAGTGAGCGCTAAAAAGTTTAGCATGGTAAATAAAGTGTCCTCTACTGTTTCAGAGAAGCGTATGTTCTCACACACACACACAAACAAGCAATGACCTGAATTTGCTGCTCGACTGCTGTGTAATACTCCAGCTGACAAGACCCCCCTTGTAGCTAAAGAGAGGACACTGTTCCCATCCCCCTCCCTTTCGCACTCTCTCTCTCTCGCTCTTTTTCTCATGCTTTTTTTCTTCTCTCTGTCTAATCTGTACAGTTCCCACCCTTCTGAAGGTACCTCTGAACAATGTGAATGCACACATACATGTGGGCCAGCCGGTCTCTTGACGACCCATCTTGCTCTTCACGCTTCTTTCTTTCTCTTTCTTTCCAGGCGTGTCTGTGAACGGACGGTGAAGCGTAGTTCTAGAACAAGCTATCGAAGGAAAACAAGTAGCTTGTTTATTTGCACAGATGATTGTGTACTGGATGTGGTAATTAGCTTTTGCTTCCAGCTTCTCTTGTTAATTTGTTGGGCTCGCCACCTCCCAGTCTTTATTAGTTGTCTAACAAGGCTTTTTCATGTAAATACAAGCCCATGAAACGGCAATTAACCTCCCAAATAGGTATAAACCACTGATCAGGCGACAGGATATTGACAAGGCCTTACTCGGCCCAGTTAGCGCCCAGGAGGGGGGACAGAAGCGAGAAAAGGAGGAGGCGGCAAAAAAGGGGGTTAAGAAAAGAAGGAATAAGCAAACAAATCCCACGGGTCTTTGTTTGTTGTGTCTATGGCAGGCCTATTGTTTTGCTCCCTATTAAACTTTGACCTTAAGGCACGAGAGTGGGAAAATTGAATTCTAAATGACAGCTGGAGGCAGAAGGATTTCAGACGGACATGGGAAAGGCGTTAGTTTGGTAATATATGAAGAGAAGAAAGAGAAATTAGGGTTTGGTGAACCTGTGCTGTGGTTTTGTATCAAGATTCTTTTACACTCATACATGTCTGCAATCATGAGGTCTCAAACACTTTCATTCTTGTGTGTAGTCACTGTAGTGTGTGTAATTCTTGTGTGTATGTCTGTCATTTTGAGTTTTTTGATAAGTGGTTGACCAATGTGGGATTTCAATGGCTGATGCTAGTATCTAGGAGTCAGAAATGTCAAAGCTGTACAGATTTCCACAATATATGGAAATATATATAACAGTGAGGTCCAAAAAATGTGAGACTTTTCTAATTTATTAAATGTTTAAATTTATTAAATGTTAAATGTTTTCAATCCTAAAATTTTGTTTATTAACTGGTTTAAACTTCAGCTCCTATTATTAAACTGATCAATATACACTATATTGCCAAAAGTTTTGGGACGCCTGCCTTTACATGCACATGAACTTTAATGACATCCCATTCTTAATCCGTAGGGTTTAATATGGAGTTGACCCACCCTTTGCAGCTATAACATCTTAAACTTTTCTGGGAAGGCTTTCCACAAGGTTTAGGAGTGTGTTTATGGGAATTTTTGACCATTCTTCTAGAAGTGCATTTGTGAGGTCAGGCACTGATGTTGGACGAGAAGGCCTGGCTCGCAGTCTCCGCTCTAATTCATCCCAAAGGTGTTGAGGTCAGGACTCTGTGCAGGCCAGTCAAGTTCCCCCACACCAAACTCGCTCATCCATATCTTTATGGACCTTGCTTTGTGCACTGGTGCGCAGTCATGTTGGAACAGGAAGGGGCCATCCCCCACAAAGTTGGGAGCATGAAATTGTCCAAAATGTCTTGATATGCTGAAGCATTAAGAGTTCCTTTCCAACCCCTGAAAAACAACCCCACACCATAATCCCCCCTCCACCAAATTTTACACTTGGCACAATACAGTCAGGCAAGTACCGTTCTCCTGGCAACCGCCAAACCCAGACTTGTCCATCGGATTGCCAGACAGAGAAGCGTGATTGGTCACTCCAGAAAACACGTCTCTACTGCTCTAGAGTCCAGTGGTGGCGTGCTTTACACCACTGCAGCCGACGCATCTGAGTTGCTGTTGTTCCCAATTTCTTCCACTTTGTTATAATACCACTAACAGTTGACCGTGGAATATTTAGTAATGAGGAAATTTCACAAATGGACTTATTGCACAGGTGGCAACCTATCACGGTACCACGCTTGAATTCACTGAGCTCCTGAGAGCGACCCATTCTTTCACAAATATTTGTAGAAGCAGTCTGCATGCCCAGGAGCTTGATTTTATACACCTTTGGCCATTGACGTGATTGGAACACCTGAATTCAATGATTTGGAGGGCCAATGTCCCAATACTTTAGGCTATATAGTGTATATCGGTTTGACGCTGGTTTTGTGTAAAAAAAAAAAAAAAAAAAAAAAAATTCAATTGCCGCAAATGTGATCCATTCCGCAAACCTGTCCATTACCTCTCCATTCAAATCCATCTTTCCTGTGTCTGCCATCCTCAGCTTTCTAGAAACAAGGTGACATACTGCACTGGAGCTGTTCTGGGATCACTAGCTTTACCGTTTTCAGCTGTCGTGAGATAGTTGGATCAGGATGTGTCCTTCTGCTAGATTTACCAATGCTTTAGTGCAAAGTACAGTCCCAATGCTGAGGAAAAGGCAAGGAGGAGAGCTTGAAAGTGGGATTTGGAGGGCCACATAAGCTGAGGGAAGGTGGGATACCTGCAGGCCAGAGGATCAGATACTGCTGTCAATTGCGGGAGGAGCCCAGATCTGCTGTCTATCAGACAAATGTAGGAGATAGGGAGGAGAGGGAGTGAGATGGAGCTTAGACGGATCAGGTTTGGCTGTCTGTGTGGGCTGGATTGAGGGAAGCACAGAGACATCTAAATGGAGAGTAAGAAAGAAGACAAGCAGTGACATGCAGCAGTCAAAGTGGAAGAGAGGCCGTGAGCTCTGAGATTTATCAATTTGCAGTGAGACAGGCAGATAAAGAGAGAAAAAGAGTGAACGAGGGCAAACTGACATTAAACTGTTTGGTCAGTCAGGGTGATTGGGACGTTGAAGAGCTTTCACGCAGGATGGAAGGGTGTAAAGGCAGAAAAAAATCAAAAAGTGGGGCAATTTAAAGAATATACATGGGCAATATCCAGATGATGAAAGGAATAGTTCACCCAAAAAGGTAATATCTGTCATTATTTACTCACCTTCATGTCGTTCCAGAGTCATATGCTGTTATTTATTCGGTGGAAAGAAAAGAAAAGAGAAGTGAGGTAGATGACAGATGGACCAATCTGTGGAGAGGACAAAACAGGATGGAGGAAGAGGTAAATAGAAGAGTGGCTGGGAGGTTCAAGGTGCCTGTATGTGTTGGTGCCACAATTTGTTAAGCAGTAGGAACAGGGTTAAATTAGCCAGAAAGAGGGGTTGCGAAACCCTGTCAGGACGCTGCCCACTGCTCCAGCCAGCTTGGAGAGCAGACCTGGCATGGCCCACTGCCCCCCAGAGCCTACTGTCAGCCCTTATGACCACACAAACACATAAAAACACACACTAACCCAACTTATGCATTCACACGAAATCTAGGACCTCAGGGCAATAACTTCAAAATAATTGATGGATATAGGCACTCTCACACACATACTCTTTTCGATTCACACTCCTGATTGGCTGACTTAAACTGACTCACACAAACTTGCAATGACACTTATCTTATCTTATCTTATTTATATTTAATATAAATGATTTTAATATGAATTATTTGACTGTGATTCCATTGGCAAACTTAAACTCTTTCATTTTATTTTATTCTTTATTTTATTATTGTATTTTATTTTAAATGTAATATATATTTATTGACTCTTCATTCCATTGGCAGACCTAAACTAGCTCTTTGTTTTACAGACTTAAAAAGATTGTATTTTATTTTTTATTTTATTATACTGTATTTTAAATTTAATATTTAATATTAATTATTTGACTTATTCAATTGTTAGACATTCTTTGACACAATTAGCTTTGGGTTCCTCTAAGTTTAGGCTTGTGTCAAAGTTTACTTTGCATTCAGCACAGATTAAAGTTCTGATCAGACTTGATGAAGTTCAGAAAGAGGCTTTGTTAAATTAAGCGTCAATAAGGGGAGCTGCAGTGGAACGTTTTGGCAGTGGGGGGGCAGAGCAATTTAACATTAGCATTTCATTTAGCATATCCTGTGACACTTCAGGGGTTACAAATCGCATTAATAAACGCTTAATTACTTTAAAAGAAATTCCTTGGGCATTAATCGAATATTAATTACTGCTTATCGTTGTCTTTTAGTCATGCTTAATTGCATGTTTTTTCCCCTTATTTGAACTTCTTTCTCTTTCCTTTTTTCTTTCCTGTGTTTCAAGACAACTAAGCAGGCTAACATAGTAGGCCACTTTTTATTTTAATGTTAGCCAACCATATTTATCACGTTTGCACTAAACAAAAGACGATTTCCATAAAACAATGAATCAGTATGTCTTAAAGATGAATTCTCTGAATGAAAATATGGGTGGTAAAATCTAAATACAATAGCGGAAGCCTTTCAGAAGTTTAGTTTTTCACTTAGCTCGCAAAGGTGGCCGTGCTAACCTTCTGAGGAAGACAGCACTGAAACTTACACCGTGTGTGCGATTTCTCTGGTCTCATGCTCGCACACTGAGCGAACAAGCGCACATGCTGCTCAAAACTACAGGGCTCGGAGTCTCATCGATGGACTGAGTCTCTCAGGGCAATCGCTCTTGATGTGTACACTGTGGCGTTTAGCCCTGTAGCCCCAACGGCCAGTGTCCCATTCCACACATTTGGGTCATAATTCAAGCTGATTGGCCGTGTTTGCCGGAGGGCATTATTCTGACCCGTCCACTGCTGTAAATCACTGTGACTGGAGAGAGAAGTGGGGGGTGATGAGGCGTAGTTTCGTTTATTTTGCGTGGAATGTGTCAGCTAGATGTTTTACAGTTATGTAACTCTGATCCATGCTTCTCTCTTTTTCTCATGCACAATATGTGAATTTGTATCTGAGTTGGTCTGCTAGACATTTGTGCAGCTATTGTTTGCAGAATTTTGACATATAAAAGAGGATTTGATGTTGTTTGTGTAGCTCTATTGTCTCTCTCGCTGCCACTCTGTGCCTTGCAGGCAGGGAATGGGGTGGGCACCATGCCGTCCGACCGTCTGTGGTTGTCAGAAGATAATTTCAGACACTCTTCTGACTTTTAAGTTTGCAATAGAGTAAAGAATTAGGACAGATGTTTGGAGTGTCATTTTTAGACATTTTATAATGTATTTGAAAACACTCTGCTTCTTTTGTATGAAGGGTTAAATCATTTGTCTAGTGTTGGCCCATCTAAAGAGTCACACCTTCCCAGCTTGCATGTTTGTTTCATCATAGGGGTCAAAACACACAGAATTTACAAGTCTCCTTCGTTGATTGTCAGTTTTTTCGGGGCTCTGTTCCAAAGCCTAGTGAGCTGCCTACAGAGGCTGCCTTTTAAGACACCATAGACACGCTTTCGAAGTGTGAGGGAAGAAAAAAACATATTAGAATAAAGGATCATGTGACACTAGACTGGAGAAATGGCTGCTGAAAATTCAGGATTGCCAACACAGGAATAAATTACATTTTAAAATATATTAAAAAAGACAGTTATTTTAAAATGTAATTAATATTTGACTATATTACTGTTTCTACTGTATTTTTTAATCAAATAAATGTAGCCACTGGTGAACATAAAAGACAAAAATTCACATAAAATAAAATAAAACATTACTGACTCCAAAATTTTGAGTGGTAGTGTTCCATACAAAAAGCATTAATGTTAATTATTAATAATTTAGGATTATTTATTTACTATTTTTATTTATTATTTAATCATTCAAAATCATTAAAAACAGACTTTTTTTATTTGAGATTTATATTTATGTTTATTAGAGTCTTGTTTCTTTCCTCTTCACCTGAATTGAAAGCAGTTGCAAGTCAAGTCACTTACGAGGTTCTATGACTGTTAGGATATGGCAGCTCAGTAGGTTTTGGAACAGAGCTATAGACTTCATGAACATGAAGTTAAAGGCCTCTATAATGATGCATAAACTCACAGGAAGACTTCTCTTGAGATACAATCAGTGCAAAGTCTTTCTCTGTACTGCAGCGCTCTGCACACTAATAGTAAAGGACTCATTTCCAGGCTTAACTGAAGAAATTACCCAGTTCTCAAATGAGCAATAATCTACACATCTCTCCTTTGGGGTTGTTGAAGAGGGGTGACGGGAGAGTGTCTCGAAAAAGAAAGCGAGCACAAGAGCAATAGTGTTAGAGAGCCAGCTAGCAAGAGTGTGAGAAAGAGACCGAGCTCACCAGCCAACGATTATCCTCTAATTAACACTGATGTCTTCCCCATGGACAACGTCCCATTCCATCAGCACGCTGGCACGTCTTAATGTTAGGCGCTAACTGCCTCCTTCACATATGTCAGTCCTCGTTAAGGGACTCCGCTATGCGATAATGCCCTCTCACTTAATGGCTTGTAAAAGATGGTTAACACTTACAATTTGGCGTCTGTTTCGTGTCTGTGCGAGATGACACGCGAGCTATGACGGAGGACACCGCGGGGGGACATAATTGCATGGGGATAGAGCAGAGGTTGTGCTACTGGAAATCACACAGTCCTTTGCCACAGGAATCGGCTAGTTGTAACTCAGCCAAGTAGTGTAGAGTGTGTTCGAGTAATGTAGTGGACTGACTCAGTCATTAGGTTTGTGTTCGTGTCTGACTGTCAAAGACTAGAATCTGCTCTTTATGTGTGCTGAGTTCAGTCTTATGCCGGGTTCAGACTGCACAATATTTTTGTATGTTACGATAGTCATTATGTGATTTTGAGTCTTAAATTCTTGTTGTGTCATGGACAAGAAACATGTCAGACAACACGTTGCTCCCTGATCAATCATCGCTTGCCATCTTTGTCATCAAGAAGGCGGAACTAACGACTGACTTCCAGAAACAAGAGCGTAAACAAACAATGGCTGCCAAAGCTGTGTGTTAGCATAATGCTAAATCCAGTACTCACTGGGTTGCCGAAGCGCCTCTGCTATCGTTCGCCATTTATCTTTTTTCACTCTGTCGTGGTAGTCCTTCGAAGGAAACATCATAAAGGCAGAAGTATTTGTGCCATAGCTCCAAGAACCTTTCCTCCATTGCATAATTACACTTAGCAGGACCAATATCGTCGCTCGTTCGTTTCGCCATGTTTGAAAGCTGTGTACGGAGGCTTCTGTGCTCCTATTGGTTAACGTCACAGATGTGACAGAGCCCGTCATGGAGGACAGAACATTTTTTAACATGCTAGTCTTTCTGTCGGGACATTTTGAAGCCTCGCATACGAAGTGTCAGTTGTCGTCCACTATGACACACTATACGAGAAACACGATTGATTCTTGCATCGCGACTTGCAAGCTCCCAGTATACATTGCAGTATGAATAAATAGTCAGTTATTGTTTTACTGCCTTTTTTTTGCATCACAGTTGTGGTGATGTTAGGAGCTTATTGTTTAACCTAATAAGCACTGTTATTGAGGTTTGTGTGTTAAGTGGTTCGACTCGTTTCAGTGAAAATTTCTTTTAAACATTTCAATGAACCGGTTCAACAAAAAAAAATAAAAAATAAAATTAATTATGTCATAATTGTCAATTGTCAATTGACGTGAGCTAAACAATTCAGTATTGAGGCCCATTCACACCAAAAACCTAAAGATAACCATAACGATAACTCTATTAACATCCACACCAGCGCACAATATCGCTCTGATTATTCTAAGTCGTGCTGTGGTTTTGTCGCCTGCTTCTTTAAATGCTTGCGCTCTGAAAGCAGGATGGATTTTGATTGGCTGTCAATGATTTTAACGTTCATCAGCTGAAAAAAAAATCTGAAAGTACTTCCAACGATATTGTTTCTCTGTGCTGTTATCTAATAGTTGTGTTGTGGACTTTGCTCATCTTTTATATTTAGAGCGATTTTTAGAACTATAGCCATCTTTATTGTTATCATTATAGTTATCGGCCTTTACTGAGGACTATTATGAAAACTAATTTTCATTAAAAAAAATTAATTGAAATAACTTATGGTGCTTTATTTTTTTAACTTTCCTCAACACAATTTTTTATTTCCTTTCTAATGCTCTTATTTAGGTACTGGTAGATTAAACTGATCCTTGATCACCAATGTGACACCTTCTTGTCTCTCACAGCTTGTAATTGGCATTTGAGGCCTTTTATCTAGGATATTCTGATAGAAAATTGCTTTAGGTTAGTGTGCATTTGGCAGCAGCACATTTTCCTCCCTTTCCCCAACTTTTCTTCTCCTGTGTCCTATTTCATTTGAGGACGGATACACTTTAGAGCCCTTTAAAACAGTCTGCATTAACAATCAATAACGCACATCCATAGAGAGCAGTAATCATACCTAAATGTCATTTGCCCTTGATGAACAAATGGTTGAGTAGGGCGACTTTTAAGTGCCCCTCTTTAAGTTTAGTCCTCACATTAATCCGTCTTTTTAAAAGCAGGGAAAAATCTCCTCTTAATCAAGCATTAAGGCTGAAGGCAATTCAGCAGAGCAAGAGAGTGAATCTTTTTTTTTTTCTTGTAGTAGTGACTAATATCGACACGAATCTGAAACCACAAGGCCGTCTTTGAACTCTCTCCCTCTCTCTCTCAGAAGAGAATGTCCTTCTTTCAACAACAATATAAGCGTGCAAACACAATTTTTTTTTGTGTGGATTTCCTACTTGCCAGTGTCAGTGCATTTGGCCCCTCTTCCTCTCTACCCCCCCGCACTATGCCTCCTTGATTGAGGGCTAATGAAAAAGCTGTCCCGAGTGCCGCCGCCTCCCTGTATCCATTAAGAATAATTAGACGGGAACAATTTTGATGCCTCTAACCTCGGCGAGTGTGGCTAATGGCGTTATAAATTGCTCCTTGTCCTGGGTCTTGCTTGCGCGTCGTAGCGCAACAGTGGCGCGGAGGGCGCTCTGCGCTTAATTCAAAAGCACTCTGTCAACAGCGCTGATTTGTGTGCTAAATGAGAGCGTTTAAAACAACAGCGGCAGCTCATGCATCCTAATGCCGATGGCAGGAGTGGGTTCGATAAAGAGGCTTGTCCGCTGTAATTAGCTACGACAAACGGCACAGGATTAAGAGAACGGCATTCAAATGGACCCCCGTTTCTCTTGCGGCGTACGTGCCGACCTCTAGGTCGTCCCTCCATATGCCCATGTGCAATCTGTCTATTGCATTCTCTCCATTCTTGCAAGTAGGGGAAAATGATGTAACTGAGTGATTTGATGATTACGGGTTTCATATAGCTAAATGATGTGTGTCTGTGTATATGTGTTGAATTTTCTAGGAAGTGTTCTCGAGTGATAGACGGCGGTACAGATGAGAGACAAAACCAAGGGGACTTTAAAAGGTGTTCAATTCGCCTGTAAATGCATGCTGACAAGATTAATTGAGCATTAAAAATGGTAAACTCTGAACCTGGGCCGTCTCGCGAAAACACACACATTCCCTTTCCTTCGTCTTGGTCCACTTCCACATGCCTTGCCATGCAAAAATGACTTGATGGGCAGGGGTCGAGGGTTAAATGAACACTGTTGTTTATGAGGATGTGGTGTGAATCCATTTGCATTCTAATTTCCCTCTTTCTCGAAAGACGCACATGCACGCACACATGTGCGCGTGGTCCTGTTGGGGAGATGGGGGTTTTGGCGGACGGCTTGTTTTAAAATCCCATTATCAAGTTATTTATGGAATTCACAGCCTGACAACTCTGCTGACCTTGTTTTGTTAAACATGAACCAGACATGATTTCAGCACACTGCACTGCCTATTAGCTTTTGTTTCCAATAGCCTTAAAATGTCAGCAACTTCAATCACCCCCGGGGAAGCTCCTGCAGATATGGGCTACGGTACCGTCCAGAAGCATACGGACTTTCCCAACCCCTGCCTGGGTGTTACCCGTCCCAGTCTGGTTATTTGCTAGTCATTTTTGACACATGGTCAAGATTTAAGCTGACCACCTCGCTTCTCGATGCCATGCAAATTCTTAGCTTTTTTTTTGCATGGTGGTCGCTTTGCTTAAACATGTGTTCCTCTCCTCCTCTGTGTCGGCATCGGCTTCCGTCTACTCATCAACACTTCGCCTCACCTTACACACACACACACACACACACACACACACACACACACACACACACACACACACACACACACACACACACAAACACAAACACAAACGAGAGGATTATTCAAAGCAACTCTTGTTTATAACACGCGAGAGATGAGGCTAAGGTGGGGAAGTGTGAGGTTTGCAAGGTTGTATGCAAAGTTTTATTTCACCTTCTGGAAGAGGAGAGAGAAGGTAGGTAATAACCCTATAAATATTCTCCGACTCCCTGACCTCCATGTGCACTTGTTAGCGGTGCATGCTGTGGTCTCATTGGCCGTCGCGCATGTGACAGGGCCAGGCGGGCAGCGATTTTGCAAAAAGCTTGAGAGCAAAACTACTAAATTGCACTACCATATCTGCCGAAAAACACATTAGCTAGTTTTTGAAAGAGCATGGGATTATGAGAGGGGTTTTCGGAACAGATGCGGCACGATAAACTTTCTTTTAGCGATCGTTCTTGTTAATTGACTCCCATTAGCAGAGAGGAATAGCACAACAGCTGTATTTGATTCTACATTTGACTGTTTTCAAGGTGTCCTGTATGTTGTGCTGTTAAAACCGATGTGTGTAATTTTTTTTCGGATGTTAAAATACTTTCTCCTATGCTAGCAATAAGTAAGTGGGTTGATTTGCTTAGAAGTGTAAATACTGTGACTTTGTGGTGCTATCAAAACATTGCTGTTTGTTTAAGCAGGCTGACATACGTGGTGCAACCAACAGCGTATGTTTGGGTGAACAATGGCAGACAAATAAAATGTTCTTAGAAAATGTTTGGTGCCCCTAGAGGTGGAGAAATCACACACTGCGACTTTTAATTTGTGCCATACTGTCAGTACTCTGATATATTGACTTTCACATCCCCGCAAAGCACCTGAGAACTAGCTAGCATTAGAGTTACTCCTCATAAACCTTTTCCACCACCCAAATATGTCTTCCATTATTCAGAGAAGCCCCAAGCTGTAGGCAGGAACGGATTAAATCCCCCTCACACAGCAGATATCCCGCCAGAGCATCTCTCCACTACCACCAGGCCTTCAGCTAAAAGCTATTGCAGACTACTGTGAAGATACAGAGATATGTGCCAAGATGCTTGTAGTCTTTTTCTTATTATGCTGCTGCTGGGGAACCGAAAGGTTAACTGCTTGATAAATGAACTCCCACTTTGAGTAGGAGAAGGTTTATGTGAATGTGTTTAACTTTACTATATCGTCAGGAATTGTCCATGTTTTGGTAAGCAGAACCTGATGCAGCTTCTTTATTTTTAAAATCTATTCAACTATATTGTATCAATAATAGATAAGTTTGTTTTGTGTTGGTATTGTTTTAACTAATTTATTATTTGATAAGAGGGCATGTAATGCAAATTAATTTATGCAAATTAAATTAATTAGATTTGCTGTCTAATCTGACTGCTGTTTAACAAATGACAATAATAACGTATTATATAACATATATCTCTCATCTTTGAAAACTTGAACAAAACTATGCTTAAATGCTAAAATATAAAGTAAAAAATTAACATGGCTTGTTCCAGCCATAATGTGTTTTGTGATTTATTAGCTCCAAATAATTATTTTTATTTTATTTTATTTTATTTTATTTTATTTTATTTTATTTTATTTTATTTTATTTTATTTTATTTATTTTATTTTATTGTTGGGTCACCTTTTGATACCCAATTTGGGGTCCTAAAGCAAATCCAGGTGAGAACCAGATGTGCAGAGGATAATGTTTGGCATCAGTATACATAAATGACATTTGATAAAGACACTTCACAGTGAATCACAAACCTATGATGTCAGCTGCGACTTCTGTCTCTGAGTTTATTTGTGTCTGTGTTTTACTGTGTCCTCACAACAAACTTCAAGCAGTTCTCTTGCTGCTAAGGGACTTCCCAGTGTCTAATGCTCCTCCCTCACTCAGTTTAGAAGCTTCTTTACTATCATCTCCACCATGGGGACAACAGCAGTTCTACTGCCATCCTGTAAACACTGCTGCCCCACCTCCGTCTTCCTACGCCCTGTTTCAACATACCTCTTTAGGGGGCACTCCCCCTAAACACCCGCCTCCATGCTCCTTTGCGTTGTGTAGGCCCAAGGCAGCACAAGGTAACATCAAATGGACCACTTTTTCAACAATTATTTATTTATTTACCCAAGATGCAAGTTCCTTTCCCAAGTGTGTCCTCCTCAGTCACTGCCACCTTCTAGTACATTCCCAACATTTTTGAACTCATAACCAGTGCTTTCTAAATGAGTGCCACCACCTTTCACAACTGAATTTTTGCCAGCTGTGTTTTTAGAACCTGAAACCTTTTTTTCTTGCCTCTTTCCAGCTGTGCCCCATTCAGAAATTAATTGTATTGAGAATGCTTTTTAAATTCCAATTGAGCTGCAAATTCAGAATTTGAGTGTAAGATAAATTCCCAAAAATTTCATATAAAAACAAGTGTAATTTTTAACAAGAAAAAGTTTTACAAAATCTTTGCATGTTTACAGGTTTATGGACAATGGTGGATCAACACTTAATTTCCTGTGTTGAATTTCTATAATTTGGAATCTATGCACGCCAGCTGCCTATATATTTCCACAAAAATCTGTGCTACGCGAGCTTTCTGTACACAGTAATATTCTTCCATAGCAAACTGTGACATATTTTTATTAACTGTCAATCCCAACTAATTATATTATAATTTAATATATTATATGCATTATAAACTATAGTAAACATAACATTTTATTATAGGCCCTATTGTGTTAAAATATAATGCTTTACTAATGACTTTCAGAAGCTTTAAACACTTTTAGCATATTTAAAAGATCCAAGGCGGATCACATCAATATTGCTTTGTCCTATTGTGGGACACTTCATCAAGATTTAATTTTGTTCTTAATTTTCTCACAAAAAAATTCTCACTAATAATTTTCTTTCATTAAACTGAATCGTTTCTGCATTCATCCTCAGTGGCCATTGCCACTAACAGTACAACGCATTGTATATTCAGTATATTCCTCTTCCTTTCATGCTAATTCATCTTCCTGTGGGGTGTGGTCAATTTAAATTCAAATTTGTAAACTGAAACTTAGTTGTTGTTGTTGCTTTCTTTATAAGGGTTTTTGTTTGTGCACAACTACGTCATGTCAGGGTGTGATCTGGACTGATGAAAACACCCAGTCAACATTGAGGCCAAATTCTTTAACAGTAAAAAAATTCACAAATTTAGCTTTACATTTAACTTGTCAATGAGGCAGTACCCTTAAAGTTTGTACCTTGCCTACCCCTAAAGATAATGTACTAAAATGCATCCTTAAGGTCCTAATATGCACCTTTTATAGATAGGTACACAGGTGTATCTTTGAGGGTACTGCCCTTCACATTGTTTCTGACAGTGTAGCTAAGATGTATATCATACAATCATAAATGACCTTTATTGTCCCACAGTCTTCCGTGGGCATTACTCGAGACCTCACTTGGGTCATATCATACAACCTGACAGGCAACGATTGTAAAGTACAACAAAAACATCTGTGGTTAGTCTTGGTGAAACTGTTGAAAATTCAGTCTGCAAGAGTTTGCTGTGTTTTAGTGCTGCCGTGCTTCAAGTACACATCTCCATGTCACTCTTAATATATGAGGCGAGGCATGTGATTAGTGAATCAGACTTCCTGGTATATGAGCGAGACAGATGGGGGAACCTCTTGACTCGACCCTGAGCCCCCCCACACCTCCTGGCATGCCCACTTTGTTTTCTGCTTCATCTGTCGTCTGTCTGGTGCAGGAGGGATGGCAGCTCTTCCTCTGACCCCGTTCTACCATCCTCACCTACTGTTTGCCACCCCCCCCCCCCCCCCCCCCCCACACACACACACACACACCCTTAATAATGCATTAGATTGAGGCAGGAATCAGGCCTCTATAGCCCCTCACCCAGATGCATCCAGCCTCTCTATTATTTAACATTTACACACACCTTCCAGCTCATCAGTAACTCAATATTTAATGTCTACACAATGAAAAAAAAAACACCTTGATTTCCTCCTTTCTTTATTTATTTAGATTTGTATTTTTTTTCCTGGTTTGGCAGAACTTCTGTTGCTTCACATAATAATTCTCTCTGCATATATATTGGAAAGGTGTTTGTGTGTATGTATGTGTGAGTTTGCATGATGTGACTAAAGGCAAATTTGATGTCTGCACACACACTCAGTCACCTACACACACACACACACACACACACACACAAGATGACCCCCACAACCCTTCTCTCTCTCTTTTGTTCTTGCAGGTTGTGTGGGAGTAGATGTGGAAGGTGCTGATGTTGGTTTGAATGAGTCTGGATGGCATTCAATGGATGGATGATTATATGCCTGCTAATATATGGTACCTTTTGTGCTTTAGAATTTGACCCTTAAAGCTGCAGTGTGCTATGCACCAAATGAAAATTTAAAAAATATTTTTTAAACAGGCTTCCAAAACAGACCTGATCTGAAAGCCATTGTTCAGACCAATGTTGAAAGCACCACAATGTTTACACTTTTTTGGAGAAAAACACTACTAATGGCTTCCTTCAATGTGATCTAATCTCTCATAATGATGTTTTATTAACAAAGATCAGGAGGAGCACGTTCAATTGATCTATCCAATCAGTACTATTCGAGGCCTATATATATATATATATATACACTCACCTAAAGGATTATTAGGAACACCTGTTCAATTTTTCATTAATCCAATTATCTAATCAACCAATCACATGGCAGTTGCTTCAATGCATTTAGGGGTGTGGTCCTGGTCAAGACAATCTCCTGAACTCCAAACTGAATGTCAGAATGGGAAAGAAAGGTGATTTAAGCAATTTTGAGCGTGGCATGGTTGTTGGTGCCAGACGGGCCAGTCTGAGTATTTCACAATCTGCTCAGTTACTGGGATTTTCACGCACAACCATTTCTAGAGTTTACAAAGAATGGTGTGAAAAGGGAAAAACATCCAGTATGCGGCAGTCCTGTGGGCGAAAATGCCTTGTTGATGCTAGAGGTCAGAGGAGAATGGGCCGACTGATTCAAGCTGATAGAAGAGCAACTTTGACTGAAATAACCACTCGTTACAACCGAGGTATGCAGCAAAGCATTTGTGAAGCCACAACACGCACAACCTTGAGGCGGATGGGCTACAACAGCAGAAGACCCCACCGGGTACCACTCATCTCCACTACAAATAGGAAAAAGAGGCTACAATTTGCACGAGCTCACCAAAATTGGACAGTTGAAGACTGGAAAAATGTTGCCTGGTCTGATGAGTCTCGATTTCTGTTGAGACATTCAGATGGTAGAGTCAGAATTTGGCGTAAACAGAATGAGAACATGGATCCATCATGCCTTGTTACCACTGTGCAGGCTGGTGGTGGTGGTGTAATGGTGTGGGGGATGTTTTCTTGGCACACTTTAGGCCCCTTAGTGCCAATTGGGCATCGTTTAAATGCCACGGCCTACCTGAGCATTGTTTCTGACCATGTCCATCCCTTTATGACCACCATGTACCCATCCTCTGATGGCTACTTCCAGCAGGATAATGCACCATGTCACAAAGCTCGAATCATTTCAAATTGGTTTCTTGAACATGACAATGAGTTCACTGTACTAAAATGGCCCCCACAGTCACCAGAACTCAACCCAATAGAGCATCTTTGGGATGTGGTGGAACGGGAGCTTCGTGCCCTGGATGTGCATCCCACAAATCTCCATCAACTGCAAGATGCTATCCTATCAATATGGGCCAACATTTCTAGAGAATGCTTTCAGCACCTTGTTGAATCAATGACACGTAGAATTAAGGCAGTTCTGAAGGCGAAAGGGGGTCAAACACAGTATTAGTATGGTGTTCCTAATAATCCTTTAGGTGAGTGTATATATACACACACTCTTAAGAAAAATGGTTCTAAACAGCACCAAATTAGGGTTCTTTGGCTTGTAACAATAGCGGAACCTTTTTTGGTGCTAAATAGAACCCTTTTTATAAGGTTCCATACAGAACTATACTTTAAAAAAAACATTACATAGCACCTTAATGGTGTTATAAATAACCCTTTTAATAATAGTTTATTTTCATTAATATTAGTTTATTTTCATTAATATTAGTATATTAGCATCTTCATATTATTAATATTAGTATTGTTAATACTATTTTATATATTATGTATATATATATATAAGAATAATAAAATAAAAAATCATAAATAAATAAATAAATAAGATAAGATAAGATATATAAATAAAATAGCATGTTGTGTCAATTAGGTATTTTATTTTTTTATTGACATGGAAAATTGTAGCAAAAATGACAGTGCTCTAACAACAGTTGTTAGCTGAATACATTAATAAATAACAATTGATATTGAACATGATATAGATGTAATGAAGACCATATTTCAGTGAAATATCTTCACAGTCCTCTATGATGTCTTTACGTCCTTCATTATGGGTGTATTCAGAGTGGTAGTTTCTCTCTGCAGATGATGAAGTTATGGTGCGTGACAGCATCTGAAATACACAATTGAGTTTAGAGTCTCTTCCATTTAATTTTGTAAAAACAGTTATGTTTATGAAGGCCAAAATTAGCAAAAATGGACAGAATGTGAGCCCATCTTAAAAGGAAAGAGTGACTGGGTATGTTTACGCATAAAAGTATTCATTTAAAAAATCTAACAATAGGATCATGAATTCAATATCTCTGTTAGGCTTCTTACTTTGTGGAGAAGAGAAGATGAGTATCTTTAACTGAACAGAGCTGCTCACACTTACATGTTCTGTTAAACTAAAAAGAGAAAAAGACATGATTGGTAGGAAACCAGTTACAATTTGAAAGTTATAATGTATAGATATTTTAAGATTTACTTGTTGAGTGTGTTGACAGTCTGTGTAGTTGTATAGCTGAGCTCCAGAAAATCAGTAATGAGGTGGCTTTGACAGTTACAGATTTGAAAAACAAAAAGGCGGGAATAAAGAACCCTAAACTCTAACACAAAGAACCATTTCAGCATATAAAGGGTTCTTCAGGGCGATACGGTTCTAAATAGAACTGTTACTAGAAACATTAAAGAACCATCTTTTTTTAGAGTGTATGTGTGTACAGTGGGGAGAACAAGTATTTGATACACTGCCGATTTTGCAGGTTTGCCCACTTACAAAGCATGTAGAGGTCTGTAATTTTTATCATAGGTACACTTCAACTGTGAGAGATGGAATCTAAAACAAAAATCCAGAAAATCACATTGTATGATTTTTAAAAAATTAATTAGCATTTTATTGCATGACATAAGTATTTGATCACCTACCAACCAGTAAGAATTCCGGCTCTCACAGACCTGTTAGTTTTTCTTTAAGAAGCCCTCCTGTTCTCCACTCATTACCTGTATTAACTGCACCTGTTTGAACTCGTTACCTGTATAAAAGACACCTGTCCATACACTCAATCAAACAGACTCCAACCTCTCCACAATGGCCAAGACCAGAGAGCTGTGTAAGGACATCAGGGATAAAATTGTAGACCTGCACAAGGCTGGGATGGGCTACAGGACAATAGGCAAGCAGCTTGGTGAGAAGGCAACAACTGTTGCCGCAATTATTAGAAAATGGAAGAAGTTCAAGATGACGGTCAGTCTCCCTTGGTCTGGGGCACCATGCAAGATCTCACCTCGTGGGGCATCAATGATCATGAGGAAGGTGAGGGATCAGCCCAGAACTACACGGCAGGACCTGGTCAATGACCTGAATAGAGCTGGGACCACAGTCTCAAAGAAAACCATTAGTAACACACTACGCTGTCATGGATTAAAATCCTGCAGCGCATGTAAGGTCCCCCTGCTCAAGCCAGCGCATGTCCAGGCCCATCTGAAGTTTGCCAATGACCATCTGGATGATCCAGAGGAGGAATGGGAGAAGGTCATGTGGTCTGATGAGACAAAAATAGAGCTTTTTGGTCTAAACTCCACTCGCCGTGTTTGGAGGAAGAAGAAGGATGAGTACAACCCCAAGAACACTATCCCCACCGTGAAGCATGGAGGTGGAAACATCATTCTTTGGGGATGCTTTTCTGCAATGGGGACAGGACGACTGCACCGTATTGAGGGGAGGATGGATGGGGCCATGTATCGCGAGATCTTGGCCAACAACCTCCTTCCCTCAGTAAGAGCATTGAAGATGGGTCGTGGCTGGGTCTTCCAGCATGACAACGACCCGAAACACACAGCCAGGGCAACTAAGGAGTGGCTCCGTAAGAAGCATCTCAAGGTCCTGGAGTGGCCTAGCCAGTCTCCAGACCTGAACCCAATAGAAAATCTTTGGAGGGAGCTGAAAGTCCGTATTTCCCAGTGACAGCCCCAAAACCTGAAGGATCTGGAGAAGGTCTGTATGGAGGAGTGGGCCAAAATCCCTGCTGCAGTGTGTGCAAACCTGGTCAAGAACTACAGGAAACGTATGATTTCTGTAATTGCAAACAAATGTTTCTGTACCAAATATTAAGTTCTGCTTTTCTGATGTGCCAAATACTTATGTGATGCAATAAAATGCAAATTAATTACTTAAAAATCATACAATGTAATTTTCTGGATTTTTGTTTTAGATTCCGTCACTCACAGTTGAAGAGTACCTATGATAAAAATTACAGACTTCTACATGCTTTGTAAGTGGACAAACCTGCAAAATCGGCAGTGTATCAAATACTTGTTTTCCCCACTGTATATAGCCAACTCACCTATGTGGGAATGTGGTCCGAACCCAGAGTACTCCCCCATACCCCTAGCTGGGATACACTATATTGCCAAAAGTATTGGGACAGCCCTCCATATCATTGTTCCGATCACTTCCATGGCCACAGGTGTATAAAATCAAGCACCTAGGCATGCAGACTGCTGCTGCGTCCCAGTTCGTCTACTTATACTACGACCTAAAAGTATGTACTCTTTTTGTGAAGAAAAAGTACATACTTTTGAGTGTGTATCAGAAGAGTATGTAAGCTTTGGGACATACTACTTCGTGATCTATAACGGACTCTGTCGCTTAGTTATGTGCATCACGTCACTGTTTAAACTGCCCTGTCAATCAGCGTCACAGTTAAAATCATCCACATTCAGTTTCATTTCCTACCGTATCGGAGAGAAATGTAGTAGCACGTTGATCTGCCATTTGTGGGTCTTTAATGCAGAGACTCTCCTCGTATTTGCAGTTTAAATATAATGATGCATTTAAAAGTTAATGTCTAAACGTATCAGTACAAAAGTTCACAATGCTGCTGCAGGTGAAATATAATGTGGATAACATTGAATAAATATCTTTTCGTCAGGTTAAATACTGATAATTGATCACTCAAGCCCAGTGGCGTAACTTAGTAATGACGGGCCACAGTGCAGGTTATTCCGACGGCCCCCTGGGCTGCACCGTTGCACGATAACGTGAAATGTGTAGCCTATCTATAGCACGAATAGTATTTATCGTTCAATTTATACGCATAAATGACTTTTTATGTGCATATGATACAGTTTCTCATTTCTGCGTATAAATTAAACGATAGGCTAAATACGTGCTGTAGATACGCACTTTCTTGAGATCCAGCTGCGTGTCTAGGGAACCCTAGCCTATATAAGCGAATTTCTTAATTCTACTTAATTTATACCAGGGGCGATTTTAGGATGTTCATTTTAGGGGGGCTCAGCCCCCAGTGAGGGTATGAAAAAAATGGTAACACTTTAGTTTAGGGTCCAATTCTCACTATTAACTAGCTTATTAGCATACATATTAGGATATTGGCTGTTTATTATTACTTATAAAGCAAATATTAAGGCTTTATTCTGCATGACCATATTGTACATCCCTTAATCGTACCCAGGAATGTAGGCAGGGTTTTATAATCACTGAGATCCGAAATGTGAGGTAGTTAGGGGGAGGTTCGGGGGCTCCCCCGAGAAAATTTTGATTTCTGTGATCTACATATGTGCATTTTAAGATGTTCTGAAGGCCAAAAAATTAGATAACAATAGCTTGAAAACCATGTCAGTGGGCAGTAGATTATTTGTCTTTCTTCTTATCTCCACATCTCTCTTTTTCTCTTTGTTTTTATCTTGCCCTGTCTCTTCCCCTCCTGAAGCTGAGCTTTGACTGATATAGTTTTTCCATTTTCGTCAGTGAAGAAAGTTAACCTGGTTAACTGATATTTATATTTTTTTATGAATCATTTTCGTAGACACGTTCATTTACTGAAGGCTACCAGGAAAGCTAGGTAACTAAGTTTATTAGAATTAATTCACAATATGCACACATTCATCAGCTACTAATCTTATGCCCTGAAAAAAACGGAGCTTTTTAATTTACTGAAATGGAATTATATTAATTTACAATATGTACAAATTCATTATTAATCTTATGCCTAATCTGAAGAAAACTGCTTTGTTAATATTTCTTGTTTGTTAATTACATTATGAATCACATTACATAGGCCTATTTTCAACTCAAAATGGCGAAATTAGACAAAAGTTTATTAATTTGCCTGAATAATTTTGCCATTTGTTTAACATTTCTGACTTAAAGAAGCAGCTGTCAAATATGAAATGTTTAGTTTAGCTACTTACATATCTCTCACTTGACGTCGAGTCGCGCTGCTAAAATTCTAGCTCAGCCTCAGCAGTTTCTGTGAACATAAAGCCCGCCTATTCTGATTTGATTGGTTTTCTCAATTATTTTGGCATTGACGAGCGGTGACAGACCAATGAGGCTCAGATGAACGCACACACCTCTGCTTCTGACGTGCGTTCTGCTCGGCACCACTGCGGATTGATTAACGCAGACTAAAAGACGTGACAAAGCGAAGCCTGCCACCAGTTTCATATGTTTTAAAGGTTAATCACATATTTTTGAAGCCCCCCTAAAAAGGGCCTAGTGACGCCCATGATTTAGATCAACTAAAATCAGTATATTATCAGTTTCTTATAGTTCTCTTTGCATGCGTCTCTCTCCAACACACACGCGTTGGTGTTCTTGATCGTACTTTGCTTTGGGGTAAAAATAACTTTGAAATACCTTCGCACATTCACACATTTTAAAGAGAAAGCGTCTGATCTGATCATATCAATGTGGATACGTTTGCACCAGCTCTGCGATTCAGCACTCCAGTCAAGTCACGTTTATTTATACCACTTTATACAATATAGCATAGCCTATTGCTTTAAAGCCACAATATAATAACTATCTATAGGCCTACTGTAATTAAAACATGTATTCAAGAAATTTATTAGCCATTATTTACGTAGCCTATCATTTCAGCCTTACTCAAAGGCCGAGGAAACAGGCAAGAGGTTTCGTTACGCACGTCAATCCATTCCCGACGTTCTTGGTTTGCTTCTTATTTATTAAATATACAGGCAATTGGTTGATGAAACATTGATTAAAATTAAAATACAATTTATACAAAACGAAATTCACTTTAAAGAAAGGCTTTCTACAAATCAAAACCTAATGAACTGGTCAAAATCATGTCTGATCCATGTCTCCCGACATAATGCGCATCTTATGATGTAGCCTATCTTACTCATGCTGTTCACTTTTCATAATCAACATTAAAATAATGAAAAATAATAATAAAAAATAATATTATAGGCTACTATTTAAACATAAATATGAAACTAAATAGGTTACGTTTTCTTTAACCCTCTGGCCGACGAACGCGCCGACGAGTTCTGATGGGTTTTTTCCTCACGAGTCATGATGACAGCGGATATAACTCACAATACTCCGTCATTTTTGGCCATACAGGCTAAATGCGAGACATAATTATAAACTATAAATTGTCTACTTTTATTTGTGTACACTCACAATAACAACAAAACTTTGTGCTTTTGTAAAATAAATAAAAACAGGGTGCTCTTTCAGCTGTCTGCGAGAGAATCTTTCTGAAACACGTCTCAAAGATGAACTGAAACTCGGCGAATACTTATCACATAAACATGAAACATACGTCTAAAGAAAGCTTGAAATCGCTACTTTTAAATAAAACAATTTACATTTTAGAGTGAATTATGGAGCGCGCTGGCATAGAGCGGAATATCGAGAGAAGCTTCACACCACTCTACTTCGTCAGTAAGCTCGGCGGTAGAGCGCGAATGCCGTGTGATTTTCAAATCTGAAACCAGCGCATTTCATTTGAAATGTGAGTGTCACAATATCCTGCAGAGTCACTTCGTCGCCAGGGGCCCGCTTGCGATGTGGGCAGGGCACTACTAAATATTCCACAGTCAACTGTTAGTGGTATTATAACAAAGTAGAAGCAATTGGGAACAACAGCAACTCAGCCACAAAGTGGTAGGCCATGTAAAGTCACAGAGCGGGGTCAGTGCATGCTGAGGCGCACAGTGCGCAGAAGTCACCAACTTTCTGCGAAGTCAATAGCTACAGACCTCCAAACTTTCAGATTAGCTCAAAAACAGTGTAGAGAGCTTCATGGAATGGGTTTCCATGGCCGAGCATCTGCATCCAAGCTTTACATCACCAAGTGCAATGCAAAGCATCGGATGCAGTGGTGTAAAGAACACTGCCACTAGACTCTAGAGCAGTGGAGACTTGTTCTCTGGAGTGACCAATCATGCTTCTCTGTCTGGCAGTCCGATGGACGAGTCTGGGTTTGGCGGTTGCCAGGAGAACAGTACTTGCCTGACTGCATTGTGCCAAGTGTAAAGTTTGGTGGAGGGGGGATTATGGTGTGGGGTTGTTTTTCAGGGGTTGGGCTTGGCCCATTAGTACCAGTGAAAGGAACACTTAATGCTTCAGCATACCAATACATTTTGGACAATTTCATGCTCCCAACTTTGTAGGAACAGTTTGGGGATGGCCGCATCCTGTTCCAACATGACTGCTCACCAGTGCACAAACCATTGTCCATAAAGACATGGATGAGCGAGTTTGGTGTGGAGGAAATTGACTGGCCTGCACAGAGTCCTGACCTCAACCCGACAGAACACCTTTGGGACGAATTAGAGCAGTGGTCTTCGCTATTTTTTTCAGGAGAGCCACACTGATAGGACAAAATCAATAGGAGAGCCACTTTCACCACAAAGTATCAAAAGTTACATCCAGTCATAAATAGCATGTCTGCTTATCAGTCTGTCATCCCTGAACATACAATATGCAATGGATTGCAATAAATACAAAAGGTAGATAGATAGTGGGTATGCATAATATATTTTTAATGTAAACTTTCTTTTAGTGCTGTCAATCGATTAAAAAAATTAGATAATTCACACATTTTTCTGTTTAAAACATGTTTTTAATATATTTAATAATGTAATAATTTCACAGTAAATCACCAAATGAATGTAGAAAAAACGAAGACAGTATATTTTAAATATTTGTTCAATGCCATCTTTTTATGAATGAAGGCCAGTTTCACTGATACTAATACTGATACTGATGTCTCTATGAAATAGATTTTCCCCCTAATTTTAAACAATAATTACAGTGGGGAGAACAAGTATTTGATACACTGCCGATTTTGCAGGTTTTCCTACTTACAAAGCATGTAGAGGTCTGTAATTTTTATCATATGTACACTTCAACTGTGAGAGACGGAATCTAAAACAAAAATCCAGAAAATCACATTGTATGATTTTTAAATAATTAATTTGCATTTTATTGCATGACATAAGTATTTGATCACCTACCAACCAGTAAGAATTCCGGCTCTCACAGACCTGTTAGTTTTTCTTTAAGAAGCCCTCCTGTTCTCCACTGTATTAACTGCACCTGTTTGAACTCGTTACCTGTATAAAAGACACCTGTCCACACACTTAATCAAACAGACTCCAACCTCTCCACAATGGCCAAGACCAGAGAGCTGTGTAAGGACATCAGGGATAAAATTGTAGACCTGCACAAGGCTGGGATGGGCTACAGGACAATAGGCAAGCAGCTTGGTGAGAAGGCAACAACTGTTGGCGCAATTATTAGAAAATGGAAGAAGTTCAAGATGACGGTCAATCTCCCTCGGTCTGGGGAACCATGCAAGATCTCACCTCGTGGGGCATCAATGATCATGAGGAAGGTGAGGGATCAGCCCAGAACTACACGGCAGGACCTGGTCAATGACCTGAATAGAGCTGGGACCACAGTCTCAAAGAAAACCATTAGTAACACACTACGCCGTCATGGATTAAAATCCTGCAGCTCACGCAAGGTCCCCCTGCTCAAGCCAGCGCATGTCCAGGCCCGTCTGAAGTTTGCCAATGACCATCTGGATGATCCAGAGGAGGAATGGGAGAAGGTCATGTGGTCTGATGAGACAAAAATAGAGCTTTTTGGTCTAAACTCCACTCGCCGTGTTTGGAGGAAGAAGGATGAGTACAACCCCAAGAACACCATCCCAACCGTGAAGCATGGAGGTGGAAACATCATTCTTTGGGGATGCTTTTCTGCAAAGGGGACAGGACGACTGCACCGTATTGAAGGGAGGATGGATGGGGCCATGTATCGCGAGATCTTGGCCAACAACCTCCTTTCCTCAGTAAGAGCATTGAAGATGGGTTGTGGCTGGGTCTTCCAGCATGACAACGACCCGAAACACACAGCCAGGGCAACTAAGGAGTGGCTCCATAAGAAGCATCTCAAGGTCCTGGAGTGGCCTAGCCAGTCTCCAGACCTGAACTCAATAGAAAATCTTTGGTAGGAGCTGAAAGTCCGTATTGCACAGCGACAGCCCCAAAACCTGAAGGATCTGGAGAAGGTCTGTATGGAGGAGTGGGCCAAAATCCCTGCTGCAGTGTGTGCAAACCTGGTCAAGAACTACAGGAAACATGATCTCTGTAATTGCAAACAAAGGTTTCTGTACCAAATATTAAGTTCTGCTTTTCTGATGTATCAAATACTTATGTCATGCAATAAAATGCTAATTAATTACTTAAAAATCATACAATGTGATTTTCTGGATTTTTGTTTTAGATTCCGTCACTCACAGTTGAAGAGTACCTATGATATGAAAATTGCAGACTTCTACATGCTTTGTAAGTGGGCAAACCTGCAAAATCGGCAGTGTATCAAATACTTGTTCTCCCCACTGTATAACCATTCAACATTACAGTGTAATTGAAAGCTTTTTAACATTTATTAGGCTTCAAACTTATGAATTAAATATAGATTAATCCTTATTAAAGCTACAAAAGTTCTTTAGTCAAGAGCAGTGAGTGATTAACATTAATAACAGACATCTTTAGTGGCTGTTGTGACTTTAAGATCTGCCGCTACTGAACATGACACGGATCTGACACGCTGTCACACGCGTCCCATTTCCTCACAACTCTTTAAGTTCATTAGACGTTATTTAACTAATTTAAAACTGTTCTTATGAGGATATTAGTCAAAACGGACATTTAGGCATAATTCTGTGTTATAGTTTGTTCAAGCGCAAAAGTGAACTCGATTCTGGCGCGCTGTCTTTGCTCATGATGCTGGCGCGTAACCCACACCACTAATCCTAGTTGACAGTGCGTATCATATGCACGTAAAAAGTCATTTTGCCGTATAAATCGCACGATAAATACAATTTGTGTTATAGATACGCATTTCATGAGAATGTGTTGATCTATAAGAGCACATTCGGGGTTAAGAGCTGGAAAGACAGCCAAAACTGGCAACTCCGCAGTGAGTCATGGACGTAAGGGCAGAGCAAGTTTAAATATCATTTCTAGTCTGTATTTCTATTTTGTAATGCTGCTGTTTTGGGTATTTTTTAAATATAAAGTATTTGTAATAGAGCAGACACTTTGAGTTTTTAATGGGTTATGTTATAGGCCTGCTTGTTTTTATGAAATATATGTATTGACGGCATGATCATTTCACCGTATTTACTGCCATGCGAGCCACAAATTAAGCTGGGTGAGCCGCGCAATGAGTAACACTGAATTAGAGCGGAGACTGTGAGCCAGGCCTTCTCGTCCAACATCAGTGCCTGACCTCACAAATGCGCTTCTAGAAGAATGGTCAAAAATTCCCATAAACACACTCCTAAACCTTGTGGAAAGCCTTCCAGAAGATTTGAAGCTGTTATAGCTGCAAAGGGTGGGTCAACTCAATATTAAACCCTACGGATTAAGAATGGGATGCCATTAAAGTTCATGTGCATGTAAAGGCAGACGTCCCAAAACTTTTGGCAATATAGTGTATATATACAGTATATATGGGCCATTCTACAGAATTGGTTCAAAGTCAGAGTTGGAAACACCTTGAAAAAAATGTTTGTATGCAAATTGTAAATATTCAAGGTACACATTTCTAGTATTTTCAGAAAGTTTTAGAATATTTTTCCTCTCCCCAAATTTGTCACTACCGAAACACAATAATAAATAATTTAATTAATAAAAAGGCTTATATTGACCTATTAAGATCTTGTAAATATTTTTTTTTTCTATTTTATTAAAAAGTTTTCACAGGTAAATCAATAACAATTACTATTTTAACAATATTTCAAGTGTAATTTATGAGATTTGTTGTATTTTGAATCCAGTCTTTCTTTGTAAAAGTCAAAGTTTTTCATACTGATTTCAAAGTTAAGGATTCATTAGTTTGAATATACATTGAACCAAACATTATAATAAAATCTTAGTTGATTCAATATACTTTATTTTTGACAAACATCCCATGTTTCGGTCGTGACTGCACATTTTCAGAAGTGACATTAATGTTTCGGTACTGACCACATCACATTACAGAATTTTAACTCACATACTAAAATACTAATGATTTGCATAACTGTACTAAAATTTAGTTTATTTCCTTCAAATAAATAACTGTGTGTTCCCTTTTTTTTACTACCAAAACAGTGATGTCACTACTGAAACAGTCACAACACACATGGTGAAGTTTCGGTACTCGGTAGTGACAATTTTAGATACTTTTGAGCCTAGCTCAAAGATGCTAATCAGCTCATGGTTAGCTAGCACACTTCTGAACAGTTGTACACATACAAAAACTAAACTTTACCGAATAACCCCCCCAAAAAAATTTGCTTAATTGCAAAAAAAAGGTGTTTGGTAGTGACGTTCCTTAAAGTTACAAACAGATTTTCAGACTTTTGAACACATTTACCTCAAAATGATGGGACCTATCTATTTTGAAAGAGAGGCTATGAGAGAGAGGGGACACGGGAATATTTCCTGATCAAAAATGTTGGGTTGTAATTAAAATCAGTCTCAGCCAATGGACTAAAACATACACTGTTTCGGTAGTGACATGAAAATACGGGACACATTTTTTTACATAAAGTTTCATGATTTACAAAAAATATATAAAATAAACATGTTTTTTGAACTTCACTTTTTTAAAAATCAAAAAGATATATTTAAAAACAGCAATGGAAAAAAAATGCAAAAATTATTTGAGTATCATTTCATAAGTTGAAATTTAGGGGTTAGGGTTTGGGACAGCCACTCCCAGTTGAAAGTAACCAATAAATTATGATTTTATATTAAGCTTATATGGATATTTTGAGTATTATTGTGGAATTCAATAGATAATAGAAGGATCTTAGTTAACATCTAAGATTTGAATGGCCCATGTAGAATGGAATGTAGAATGGCCCATATATATAGCCGACTCACCTATGTTCCTCGACAGTCTTTTCTGCGTCCCTCCACCACCCCGACTCCTCCCTCTTGGCTAGTTCCTATCCCAACTATAGGGATACAGGGGACTACTCTGGGTTCGGACCACATTCCGAGCTCGGAGCCCTCCCCTGGACAGCACGCCAAATACACATTCTCTTTTACTCTATCTAATTGTTTGTAAGTGTGAAATTATTTGTAACTCATGAAATTGCTGGAATTTGTACTTAAAGTGTTGCTCTAGCACACATACATTTATGTACCTTTGTACATAATGTGTACCATGAATGCCTGCCATGAGTGTCTGTAAAATGTAAATGTAAATCTTACATTTTTGTAAGTATTTTACGCATTAACAACTTTAGAGGCATATAAATGTTTATGAACTGTTTTAGGTTAATAGATTTATGGAATTCATTCATTCAGTGCATCACATAATTTGACATTATAATAGTTTCACTTTCTTCTGATTTCTGGTGCTTGTAAACTGGTTTTGAAGTATTACATAACTTTGGACAAGCCTAAACTTTAAAATTGAATTGTATTATATCTAAATAATGGTATTGTAACTGAAAGGTTTGTCATTGTCCAATTATCTGCCTATTACATTTTAAATGTATATACAGTATGTGTCTACATATGCATTAAATACATTAAAGTGACACACACACACACCAATCAAAATTTAAGATCTATAAGATTTTTTGAGATTGTGTGGGGTTAAAAAAATATATAAAAAATGGGTTGATCACCATTAGACCTTTCATTAATGTTTCTTTTGACTCCAGGTCATTTTGTTCCACTTAGAAAGCCGTGTCTGTGTCTATTAAGGATAATGTCAACGTGAAATTGTATAAAAACATTCTCCAAATGTGTTGTGTGTTGTGTTCTGTTTATTATCTTTCATTAGGACAGTATAAACATAATTAATATGAAAACGTAAATTATGGAGCAAAGCAGCCCTCACATACAATAGAGAAAAAAAGGAAGAAAGAGCAGAGGGCTTGGCTTTGGCTTTTACTGTCTGGAGTGAGTCACAGCTTTTCTCCTACCACTGTTAAACAGTTAGCAAGACTTTGCTAATTATTTAATGCAAACACAGTCTATTTACATTATGAAGAATTAGCCTTTGTAAACAGCGGGAGAATTAATAGAGCCATTCAATGGACCATATATCTCAATATTACATCATTCTCTCATTGCTTGTGGACTACGCAGCCTATTGTAATATTGTCTTCTTGTCTGTTCTCCTGCAAAAATCACTCTTGTTAGAAGGAATGTTCTGTGTAAACTCTCTAAGGTAAAAGTGTCATGCAATTTTTGAGTCGAGTGTCTTGTGAATTCAACTTCACAATACACTATGTACTGCATCTTTGATAATTAAGCTGCATAATTGTTGTAGTTAAACGTGTGTAAAACGTGGTACGTGGTGGCAGAAATTATGCATTCTTATCTTTAAATACATTCAGTCCAATCACGTCTTTTACTTCATTTGCGATCATTTGCTTTAAACTGAAAACTTTTGAACTGAACTTTTAGGTGACATAAGACTTTGTATGATTTTTTCTGAGAAACAAATAAATAATATACAGTTAAAATATTAAAAATACATAAATATAATTAAATATATTTAATAAAATCATATATATATATATATATATATATATATATATATATATATATATATATATGTGTGTGTATTTTTATTTTTATTTATCATACATTATTTATTATATTATATTAGATATTTATTTATTTATTTATCATACTATATATATCTTCAGTGACGGGAATAAGTCAATGTAAGTAAAAATTATTAATACATTTGTCCAATACATTTCCAAAGGCAATTTTCTGAACAATATTTGTAATATCATAATGTATTTGTCTGTACTGAGCCATATATACACTCACCTAAAGGATTATTAGGAACACCATACTAATACTGTGTTTGACCCCCTTTCGCCTTCAGAACTGCCTTAATTCTACGTGGCATTGATTCAACAAGGTGCTGAAAGCATTCTTTAGAAATGTTGGCCCATATTGATAGGATAGCATCTTGCAGTTGATGGAGATTTGTGGGATGCACATCCAGGGCACGAAGCTCCCGTTCCACCACATCCCAAAGATGCTCTATTGGGTTGAGATCTGGTGACTGTGGGGGCCATTTTAGTACAGTGAACTCATTGTCATGTTCAAGAAACCAATTTGAAATGATTCAAGCTTTGTGACATGGTGCATTATCCTACTGGAAGTAGCCATCAGAGGATGGGTACATGGTGGTCATAAAGGGATGGACATGGTCAGAAACAATGCTCAGGTAGGCCGTGGCATTTAAATGATGCCCAATTGGCACTAAGGGGCCTAAAGTGTGCCAAGAAAACATCCCCCACACCATTACACCACCACCACCAGCCTGCACAGTGGTAACAAGGCATGATGGATCCATGTTCTCATTCTGTTTACGCCAAATTCTGACTCTACCATCTGAATGTCTCAACAGAAATCGAGACTCATCAGACCAGGCAACATTTTTCCAGTCTTCAACTGTCCAATTTTGGTGAGCTCGTGCAAATTGTAGCCTCTTTTTCCTATTTGTAGTGGAGATGAGTGGTACCCGGTGGGGTCTTCTGCTGTTGTAGCCCATCCGCCTCAAGGTTGTGTGTGTTGTGGCTTCACAAATGCTTTGCTGCATACCTCGGTTGTAACGAGTGGTTATTTCAGTCAAAGTTGCTCTTCTATCAGCTTGAATCAGTCGGCCCATTCTCCTCTGACCTCTAGCATCAACAAGGCATTTTCGCCCACAGGACTGCCGCATACTGGATGTTTTTCCCTTTTCACACCATTCTTTGTAAACTCTAGAAATGGTTGTGCGTGAAAATCCCAGTAACTGAGCAGATTGTGAAATACTCAGACCGGCCCGTCTGGCACCAACAACCATGCCACGCTCAAAATTGCTTAAATCACCTTTCTTTCCCATTCTGACATTCAGTTTGGAGTTCAGGAGATTGTCTTGACCAGGACCACACCCCTAAATGCATTGAAGCAACTGCCATGTGATTGGTTGATTAGATAATTGCATTAATGAGAAATTGAACAGGTGTTCCTAATAATCCTTTAGGTGAGTGTATATATATATATATATATATATATATATATTTATATTTATGTTGTATATGTAATTTAAAAAAAAAATTATACATTTTTATTTGATTTTAATTAATTTAGTTGAAAAGGCAACTTTCTGAACAATATTGGTAATTGTATAATGTATTTGTCCTTTTAATATTTTAACTTTATAATATATTACATATATTTTATATAAAGTATTTGAGTATTTGTTTGACAAACTCTTTGTTTAACTGATATGATAGGATACGATTAGGTCATTTTTTTGCCCTTCTCTGTTTCAGGATGCCCTTGATGTCTCATGATGTCTGCCTTTTCTCTTCCCCCTTCTTTCTATCTATTTGTAAACACAGGGCATTGCATTATTGAGTGCAGAAGCAAAAATCTATGGGAACAAAAAGAAAGCAGATGAGATGGACATGATCGTTGACAGTGCAGTGATGCTGGAAGCTGAAGTGACTTCCCCCAGTACACTTCTCTCCCTCATGTGCTTTCCTCTCTCCATCTCCACCCCTCGTTCCCCCCCAGTTTCTCCCTTTCCCATGGAATCCATTTCATGTAATTAAAGACACTCAAATGAAATGGCCCCACTGGAGAAGTGGCTTTCAGCAGGGAGAGTGGAAGTGCCTCAAGGAGCCGTCCTCAGGCCGTTCTCAAATGCCTCGCCGAGGGCTCTGCCACAGCACGGATCAATATCATCTCAGTTATTAATATCAAAAGCGCATTACTTTGTTTTGCGCCTGGCGGTGCGCCAAAGCTCCGGGGCCCCGGCCGCCATTCCCCCCTGGCCATTTACCAAGCCCATAATTTACTTTGGTGAGTTTTTAAGGTATTGTTTTGTCAGGGCCAATCAGGGCTGAGTAACAAATGATCCCAGCGGAGTGGTGGGAAGCCCATCCGTAAGTGGCACACGTGGCCAAACTCATTTTTGAAAGTTTCATGTCAATTACTCTCGTCCTTGACTCACGGGAGACTCGGGACTGGGGTGGAGAAAGGGAGGGGGAGGTCAAACGGGAGTGATGGCCCCCTTGCCCCCCTCTTTGAGATGAGGTCACAACACTAACAAGTGTTCCAGGGCCAAAATTAGACATGACGCTACCTTTGATTGGTGCATCGAATTAAGGCTACGGCATGAGAAACAAAAAATATTGAGCACTTAAAGGAAGAAGAGGCATTGATTTTTCCTGATGCGTTTACCTCATACAGTTAGTCCACCTCAGGGGACCATGGGTAGATATGTCGGGTATAACGCCGCAGAGGGGAAACACTGGGCCACCCAGACACCTCATAAAGATCCTGACATACATTATAAACAACAATGTAAGGCCGCTTCTTTTGTTTACTTTCCATCTGCTCAGCATTAATAAACTTGGTCTGTGTCTACAGTAGCAGTCCATAATCACAGCCTGATTAACTACTGACACACTACTCCACAATTCATGTCATTTTACTTGCTCATGTTCCGCTAAAATGATGTGGCCTTGTATTTTATAGCAAGGAATTAAGGGAGGAGTGGAGCAAATCATGGTTAATGTTTTTTTTTTTTTTACTCACTGAACTACTTTACTACCATTAACTCATGTTGTACTTGTGTTTACTATTTTTATGTCCACCTTTCACTATATATATATTAGAGTATAAAAAATTACTAAAATAAAAATAACTATTTTCTATTTTTGTATATTTTTAAATTGTAATTTATTCCTCTGAATTTTCAGCAGCCATTACTCCAGTCTTCAGTGTCACATGATCCTTCAGAAATCATTATAATATGGCAATTTTCTTCAATTTTTAATTTGTTACATTCAAATCAACAGAAAGTTTCTCACCATTATTGTACAGTCTTTTTATTTAATGACATTTGATAGACTGCAAACTTATATATTCCTGTTTGGATTAATTTCTTACTCTAGAGCACACTTTTAGGAGTTGTGTGAAATCCAAGCAAGATTTTTTTTTGTACATAACCCACTCTCCTTAGGTTAACAAAAAACAATGTGAATAATATCTGCCTATTTTTGTGAAATAGGGGTTTGGTAACTGAATTATGACTGTTGTGCATTAGTTGGAGCTCCTGGGTATTTGTCTTCTACCCTGTCGTGCCACATCAGGTTGACATTTGAGAGTTGAAACCCACTGTAGTGGAATACCCAGCCCTCCTCTCAGCCCTTTACCCCATGTGCCCCACCCCTCAAAGGACTGATGAAAGGTCTCAGCACGGCAATACATATGAATATTTCAATTAGAATGAAATATTAATGGGTGTGCATTTGTTTAGTGTCGCATGTGTTTTGTTCACCCCTCTCCTCCTGCCTTCTTTCTTTTGTCTACATTCTCACCTTTGTTTTTTCCTTGTTTTTGTCTTGCATCAAATTTTCATACAAATAATCAGATGCGGAGAGGGCTTGCATATGAGATGGGAGACGGAAAAAATGTTCGAAGAAAGTGAGGAAGAGAAAACGTGTGAGAGAAAAAACATTGTGTTGGTGTGATAATATGGGAAGGTGGTGGGGTGGGAAGGTCTAACAGCTGTAAAAGGTTACATCTCTGTCGGAACATTTGGCCTGCCACAATCAGGGTCGCAGCTTGCTTTACGCCCCATATTGATACCTCTCGCTGGGGTCCCAGGGACGGCTGCATTGCTGGCATGGGCGCTAATTTATGCTCCTATAGGGGTGCTTGCTACCAGTTGCGAGAAGCACAGGTCTATAAACACTTCCTCCTCAGTCCAAAGTGAGAGACAAGAGACTAAAGATTGTCATTCTGGTAAACAAATGCAGAAAAAACAGATGTGGCACGTAAATGCTGAAGGAGGAAAGGTGCCGGGAGGTGAACAACAGGAAAAAAGGAAAAGTATGTTTTCCGTGGTAAAGATATTCTAGCAGACGTGTAGGAAATTAATTTCTTTCTTTAACTACTAAAAAAGGCTCTAAATGGAGCAAAAAGCCAATTAAGAACAAGCTAAATTAGTTTAAAGAACCTTCTGATACTGCCATTCAAAATCTTAATCCACTTTATTAAGCAGACACCTTTTTATCTTTTCATTATCTGAGGAAGTTTGCATGCTGTAATTTGATTATTTGAAATAAACGGCAACAATCGTCAAACACATAGTATATGCGCATATATACACACACACAAAATACAAATGGATATGTAAGATACAGTCAAACCAAAAATTATTCAGACACCAGATATAATTTTTTACTAATGGGTGCAGGACACTATAGTTCATTATGTAAGTGAGGATAGCAAAATAAAGTAAACTTTGACATATTATACCCCAAAATTCTTCATACAGTGGACTACCAGTAAAATTGATAAAAATTTGGGACCAAAATTATTCAGACACTTTGACCTGACCATGTTTTGCTTAAGTGTTTTTTCTTTAAATTGCTAATGCGACCTTTTACACTACAGACTGAACAAAATTAAGCATTGCTTGGTAATTGGTTGACCTAAATTGGTATTATCTAATTGTGTACTTAAATTGAACAGCTGACAGCTGATTGGTTGATTGTAATCCATTACATACCTTTCTATCAAAGTTATCTGACATTATCAAGATGAATTTGTTCTGACACAGTTTAACTCTTGAGTTCTTGTCATATTTTATTACCATTTTCTATAAACTATAGCGAATAAACTGTGATAATGTAAGACTGTATATAGGAGTGTTGATCAGTCAAAATTTATTTTACATGTAACAGTCTAAAATTGTTGAACCAGAGCTAGTGGAATTTACCAGTATTTTTTATTAATTTTTTTTGGACCAAGTCTAGTTTTCTCACTACTTTGGTAGAACCCGCCCTATAAACATAATCCCTCATACGGCACATTGAGAACTTGTTACTGCGGTTACAGAATTGCTTTCTGAATTGCGTCACTGTAGGATTAAGAATAGCTTTCTGAATAATATAGTCTTGTACCTGAATGAGTAAAAGATTGATCCATTATCGCAAGCTGGTGTTGTGGCAGATGACTTTGATTAGATTCTATGCCATAAAGTGTCCATAAAGCATTAGCAACTCATAAATGAGAACAGAAGACCAGAAGTGTTCACATACAGTTGTTTAGCTCTGTATCAGTCTGTCTGTGTTTTATTTTGTTTTGTTTTCTGTAGGGGAGGAGGGTTAACCAGAAGAAAATAACCAGCAGACTTGTCTAAGCTCAGCAAAATGGAAAATAAAGATAAATATCTCCATCTGCCTGTCCATCCAAAGCAGGAAAAAAAGTGTAAACATTTCACAGCTCTACCTTGGTGTCTTTCTGTCCTCATTAACCCCCATTGTTCTAGAAAATATTAATAATATTGAAATGATTCAATCAAATACGATATGCCAATCCGGTTTTCAGAGAAAAGTAATGGAAGCCATAAATTGCACCATCAAAAGGCCAAGAATTATCCATTGTAATGTTTTGACTAATAGCTTAAAAGATAAAGAGAGCAATAATCAGTGCTGTCTTCCAGGAAATGCAACCAGTATAAAAGAAACAAAGTTATCTCTCATACTGAATAAAGACTGCATTACGAGCACAGAGGGTACTTTCCACTGTTGGCAAAAGCTAAAGCGTTTACAAAGAAGAGATTGTGTCCTCTCTCATCTGAATGGACCTCTAACTGTATTATTAATTACATTTTTAATTGTGCGTGTGCCAGGCATTAGCTACAGTTCGTTCTTTTGAAGAATGAGGGGGATATGCATGTGGCATTTCTGCATTTGTAGCTTCTGCAAAGTGACAAAGTGAGTCTTTCCTTGTAAGTGAACCTTATCTTATTTATCATTTTATAATATTTAATTGTATTTTTTTATTAAATAATACATAAAATAATTAAATGTATTATTTAATTTTTATTTGTATTTATTCATTTTATTTTATGTGAAACTGTTGCGGATGTGTGATGAAAGGCCAGTTAACGCTCCTTAAGTATTTTTTTACTACCCAAGCCTGTGTATAAGATAACTCAAAGTCTATTTATTTATACGAGGGCATGTCTTTCAGTAGACTGATATAATTCCTTGAATGCAACTCAGTTTCTCAATTTGTCAAATTTAAATGCATGCATCCCTTCTTTGCTTATGCACTTCTAAGTTCCCGTTGAGGTCAGACACACAAACAACAATCAACAGCCAAACTTTCCTTCCATCTAGCCTTCATTATGCCAGATCCAGACTCTCTCTCTAACTCCCTTTCTTTCTCTTTTCAAACTCTCAGACAAGATGTATGCTGGTGCCCAGGTGGAGGGTAGTGACGGAGGTGTGGGGAGAGGAGGAGGAGGATGAGGAGGAGGAGGAGGGCTGGGCAAAAAAAAAATCAATAGCATCTCTGTTTGAAGTTTTCTGAAAGACTTCCAGAGGAAGACGCTCTTGTCAGGGTGATAGATACGTGGGGTGAGGAGGACCGGCTAGGCCCGAGCGGAGGCTCACCTTTTTAAGTGGGGCCCTAATAATAAAAGCCCATGAATAAAACATCGGGCTAGCTGCGGAAGCTGCATTAGCACCGTCGCTTGGTTATAAATGATCCCCGTGCCCGAGCACCATTCCGGTAAAAGCCCACAGCATCACTTTAAAGAGAAGAAGAGAGCGAGGAAGATAGAGATAGATTGATATGTGCGTATATTTATTTATTTATATGTTTCTTAGCTGGGCTAAAAGAATAAATAAGCGAGCGGACGTGGCTAGAGCGGGACAGCTATTGTTCATTTGCTACCTAGCCGCTAATTTTGCAAACTGGAGTGTGTATGTGTGTGTGTGTTTTGTAGTTGAGGTACGCTGTTGCGATTGTGTATCCAGCTCCACACTGCTCTGACCTTGAGCTCTGGTACATGCCTGATGGAGCGCGCCACCATTCTACTTTCACTCACTCCAAGTTTTATATTTACAGAAATGTTGGCTGTGGCTCTGCTGGAGCTCGAACTAGATGTTGGAAAGATGTTGAAAAATTATCTCCAGACACCCTAAATGGTTCACCCAAAATGAACATCCTGAATTGTTCACCCAAACCTGTATGACTTTTTTTCCTCCTGTGGAACACTAAAAGAGAGCAAATGTGCTTGCTGCTCTTTTCCATATAATGGAAGTGAATGGGGACTAGATCTGTCAAGCTCTAAAATGACAAAAAAGCACTGTAAATGTTTCAGAAAAGTAGTACATATGACTTGTGTGTTATATTTCACCTCTTTTACCTGAAGTCATAACATAGCTTTGTGTTCTTCTGCAAAAACCAAAAGAAGATATCAAAACAGAATGTTGGTAAACAAACTGATTTTGATTTGAAAAAATATTTACTCACCCTCAAGTTGTTCCAAACCCGTATGAGTATGAGAAAAAAATACTATGGAAGTAAATGGGATTCATCAACTGTCTGGTTACCAACATTCTTCAAAAGATTTTCTTTTGTGTCACACAGAAGAAAGAAACTCATAGAGGTTTGGAACAACTTGAGGGTGAGTAAGTGATAACAAAATTTTGGGGTGAACTATCCCTTTAAGTGCACGAGATCTATGTCCAAGTTTTATGAAACGTATAGGCTGCTTTTTTGTTATTTTAGAGCATGACACTGCCCCATTTACTTTCATTGTATGTAAAATATTCTTTAAAATGTCTACTTTTGTGTTCCATAGGAGAAAGAAAGTTTTGCAGGTTTGGAATGACATTTTTGGGGGGTGAACTGTACCTTTAAATCCTGTTTACTTTTGTTTCTTGTAGCCTAATCACAGTGGAGCCATTAGTCTTATACACACACATTCTCTCATAGTTTGCTGTATTAGTAGTTGGTTATACACCTCTGCACTTCACAAACTTGGAGCCTATTATGTGTGTGTGTGTTTGTGTGAATAGAGACATAAATCTCTCTCTTCTGGCCTGACCTCATTTGTCAGTGGCACTCCGCAGTAGCCAAGAGGTGGTTGGGCCCCAGTGGAATCCACAGTAAGCGGGGTCAAGTGGCCTATCATGGGGGGTCACCCTTCCAAAGCAGAGGTCAACCTCTTGACCTTTGCTGTTGCGGACTTCAGAGAATGACTCCACAGAAGGTCAGACCTTTTCCTCCTGCTGCACAGGTGTCTATGGCCCTTGCTTTCGCTGAGGTCAAAGCTCAAATACAGCTACAGGGGTACTGCTCTGTCCAATAAGCTTGACTGTTGCGAGTTCACTTGCTAAACCCAATAGTGTAAATTCTCCTTATGGCTACAATCATGGTGTGACTACATCTAAATCATAGTACAGCCTGATAAAAAAAATATAAATGAAAGTTCTAAGTAAATACTTCCAGATCTTTAGATATATTGGATTATGTGTATGTGTGTTTTAGCTGTAGCTCCTCATAAACATTGAAGAATATAAAGAAGCAAAGGGAAGAATGAAAGAAACAAATGAACATACAGAACATATAGTTGCACACTGGAAAATAATATTTCCCATTTCTCTCAGTTTCTGCTTTTCATTGGATTTTTTCCACTCTTCTATTCAGGGATGTTTTGTTTAGTATGGCAGCCTATGCATTGTAGCCTCACCCCCTTCTTTTTACTGGTATGCAGCTTCTTGATGCTGGATTTCAAGTGGCTTCCTCTTGATATTTTAGATGTTTTCTCCTCTAACTGGCTGGCAATGTTTTCATAGCTGTGATTTTGTTCTTCTATGCAGCTACAGGACTAGATGTCTGCACAGGCATTAATTTGAGACTGAACCTGGCCTGTAAACAAGACCCTGTGACCTGACCCGACTCAGACCCAAACTCAGTCACTCCAAATTTTTTTGTTTCGTCTCCATGGTAGTACAACTAGATTCATAGATTCTCACTGGCTTTGACTTAAAGGTGTGTGTGTTCTTGTATATATGGTTTATGGGGACCAGTGGCTGCTGGTGGCCTCCCAAGCATTTTTTCTTTTTGCCTAACTGCTTTAAAATGGCTTTTTTTGGGTCACTTTTAGACAGAAAATGTAAAGAAAATGACAAGTATACAGCAAGAAAATATAAATATAATTTCACTCAACTAGCCTATCACTTGAAGCAAAAATCCAACTTTCTGTGTCCATGTTAAAAGAGCACGCCATTTAGTGAAGCTGATTGCCTATATCCAGCTTAGGCATGAGGTTTTCCTCCGTTTTTAATTTGAAGCTGATGTTCGAATGGTAACCTGGTAAATTTGTTTTGCTATCAAATATTCAATATCTCTACTCTCCATAAGCAGTTCAAACTAATATCACGTAATTTACGCCTCTTCGATGATTAGTTGATATACCAAGAGAGGCTAGCCTCCTCTTTCAATGGTGATTGGATATTTTTTTTTTTACCAATGAAGCACAAGTCTCCGACTATGGATTTGCCTCCCCCTCCCCTTTTCTATCCCATCAGACTCGCCTTAGCACAGTTTCTGAACATTTCCGACCATTGGGTATTACAACATAAACATGGTCTGAACAATGTTCCTTTAAGACAAGCCATTTCACTCGGTGGCCATCTTTGAAACGCCTCTCGGGCATGCGAGTGCAGCTCCTATCTCTTTGAATGGGGAAACATCAAACTATCCAAAACTGCTTACCAAGCTTATGATTAAATTTCATATTTGAAATCACCAATAAAATCTGACAACAATTGTCTCATAAATTTGACAAAAACATGACAAAAAAAATGAAATTTTCAGGCTGGACCAAGCTAACGCGCATGTGCGGTCCTAAGCACGAGTCTCAGAACACTGACAGAACACTAAACCACATATATACAAGTGTGTGTGTGTGTGTGTGTGTGTGTGTGTGTGTGTGTGTGTGTGTGTGTGTGTGTGTGTGTGTGTGTGTGTGTGTGTGTGTGTGTGTGTGTGTGTATCTGTGTGTGTGTGTGTGTGTGTCTGTGAATGTGAATGTATAAACATGGGGCCAACAGAGGGGGTCAGTGAGAATTTATTAAGTTATCGATTGCTCTGTTTGGCATGCCAGTCACACAGAGTAAAAAGGGGTACTAATAAAATTTTTGGATGGGGAAGCCCTTTTCTGCCCACTATGCCAAATATTAATCTCCTAATTTTTAATTTTTAATCCAGACAGAGAAGGAAAATGAATGCCTCTATCTGGCAGGGCATTGTAAATAATTAAAATTGAAAATTGATTGTTTGCATCTGGCTTTAGATTTATGTATGTGGGGCTCGGTGGCACCCTCAAGGGACCCACTTCCCTGTCTGCATGGGCTCGCTTTCTAGTGTGCTAAGCATTTTTTCACATTATTCCCTAATTTGCTAAGGAGAGAGAGAGAGAGAGAGAGAGAGAGAGAGAGAGAGAGAGAGAGAGAGAGAGAGAGAGAGAGAGAGAGAGAGAGAGAGAGAAAGAGAAAGAGAGAGGGAGACTTACTTTGAAGAGTACATGTTATCATTTAAAAAAAAAAAAATCCATGGATTGAACCCTCCCCACTCCCCCAGCATGCCCCTTGATATTTATTTCATTGCCCTGTCAATAAATTTAACAAGGTTAGTTTTTTTAACAGCTTATACTGGGAATTCAATTAAGAAAATTTGGTTATGCTCGTATGCCCAATTTATAAATAAATAAATAAAATTCAAGACACAGCATCAACTGCCCCTCACCCCTTCTTTACACCCCTCATGCAAAGGCAGTTTGGCTCGAAAGGTCATCCTAGACCATTCCTTGTAAAATCGGCAACTCCCCACTTCCTGTCTAAGTTTAAAAATGGGAAAAAACGTCCTCATCCCCCGACGGCGGTGGGCCGCATCATTGCTCCTTTCTGTCTACACGACTAATGCACTCTGCCTCAAACAAGTAATGACCCTACTCTCAAATTAATGAGGGAGCCGATGTGCCTTTCGCAACATTTGTTTTTGCTCCAGTGCGGTCAGCGGTAGGCGGGTGGCGGTAACAGCGATTATTAATTGTGTGTTTGAATCCGCACATTGAGATGGATCTTTTCTCAGTTGCTCTCGCATTACAGTACATGTATAAAGCTCTTTTGTCTCTAATGGGAATTTTTACCGCAAAATCTGCTGTGGACGGAAAAAAGAAAACACAAAAACAAAAACAATTGCACCAATCTTTGACTTAAATTAATGGTTTAAAAGTGGTCCACATGACTCATGCTCTATATTCCATGTTTTATGAATCCATATGATAGATTGGTATGAAGAAACTTTGTCATTGTTGACTGATTTTTTGGTGGTTTTACTTATTTTGTATTCTGAAGCTTGAAATTATTTGTAACTGGATTAAGTAACATGTGAAATTAAGTCTATTCCTTATGACATGGCAGGAAGTGACAAATTGCTCTTGGTCTTTTACTTAAAGTACAATTGTCAAATTTATGTGATCCCCCAATGTACAAGCCAGTTTCAGAGTCTCCTGTGTAAGAGTCATGATTATGATGAAACGCTTATATCAATAAACAGCCATAAACAAACACATATGCACATGCTCCAGTACATCTAATCTGACAGTGCTGCATTCGTAATTTTCTTCAGATTTCTGTCAAATGATCCTTCTGAAATTATTTTAATATGCTGATTTGGACATCAAGAGACACTTCTCATTTTTTATTAATTTATTATATATAAATTATTATTAATGTTGATAACAGTTGTGGTGCTTTTTTTGCGGTAACTGTGATGATAATTTTTTTTTTGGATGCTTTGAAGAATATAAAAATGAAAAGGACAGCAATTATTTGAAATTGAAATATTGTCTAAGACTGTGATGTGTAATTTTTGATCAATGCAACGCATCCTTGCTGAATAAAAGTATTAATTTATTTTAAATTATCTTGCGTGTGTATATATATATGTGTGTGTGTGTGTGTGTGTGTGGCCTGGTAAACCCTACGTTATGGGGACAAAATGTCCCCACAAAGATGGCAATATCCGAAATCCATGTCCTTGTGGGGACATTTTTGGGTGCATTTTCATACTAAGTGATGTTTTTTGAAAATGTAAAAATGCAGAAAGTTTTGTGTGGTGGGTAGGTTTAGGGGTAGGGTTAGTGTAAGGGGACAGAATATACAGTTTATACAGTATAAAAACCATTATGTCTATGGAAAGTCCCCATAAAACATGAAAATACAACGTGTGTGTGTGTGTGTGTGTGTGTGTGTGTGTGTGTAGACATAATGTAAAGACACTGAGAAAGAGAGACATTGAAGAATGCATTACCTCTGATGATCTGATGAGTGTGTGTGTGTGTGTGTGTGTGTGTGTGTGTGTGTGTGTGTGTGTGTGTGTGTGTGTGTGTGTGTGCAAGCTAACCCCATACATTCATTTCTCCAGCTCTTCCTCTCAACCGGTGACAGAATGTGGGCTATCTTTACAAATTACCTCTCTGCCACACTGTACATTTCCTCAGTCAGCCTTCTCATTATAGCAGCATTATCTCTCCTCTTTAAACCTACCAAACAAATTACCCTTATCACAAGTAGCAGACAAAACAATACCCCAGCAGTACAAAACAACTCTGGTGTCATATACAGTGTGGGCGGCCCACCTTCGTCAATTAAACGCCTATAAAAATGTCTTCAGGAATCGTAGACGTCTTGGGCACTGATAGTGATGTTTCTGGAGGGGTTTGTTGCTTTATGTGAGTCTGATGAAGTGATTAGAAATTAAAGTCAGAAATGAAATGAGATTCAGAACAAATGAGATTGAGGCTTAGAACGAAAAAAAAAAATTTGTGATCGAGTGTATTTGTGTGTTTTTTGTATATATGTTGTTTAGATGAAGATGTAGGTGTCAAAATATGGAGAGTGAAATCACACACCTCTTTAAACACACCTGCCCAACACAGAGGTGCGTGCGCGCGCGCACACACACACACACACACACACACACTTATACACACATCCCTGTATTGCACTTGGAGACGGAAACATAAGGTATTTAAAACAATAGGACAGTTTATACTGTGTGATTTTGAGTCTAGCTAAGTGTCTCCTTATGCTGTGGAAATTTCAACACAATTAAATTCTTTTGAATTGAAATAAATAAATGTTATAATAACTCTGCGTGTCTCGCTAAGGACATGACATTCTTGCTTTGATTTCACAAGTCTGCATGTCCATATGATAATATTATAAATAAGGAATGAGGGAAAGGATAAACAGGCTTTACTTGAGCATGAGACTCAACCCAGTTTCCCCACCGGACCTAATTATGAAATTAAAGGTTTAAGTCGGGTGGCGGAGGATTGCTGAAAGATTTTGAGTGTTTTTATAGATCCCAGCATTATGATTGGCTGGATTATACAAACATACAACCATATTTTAAAATCGCCATCATGTTTCTCATGTATGAGAAAAGAATCATCTTATATTAATTTCAATTTTTGTTTTTACTATTGCCTAATAAAGTGAATTGCAAGATTGTGATTTGATTAATAAATCATTTTATAGTAAGTTATTGATTTATTGGTCAGTTTAAGGCTTTTTCTCTCCAAGTAGTGAACCGTTGTGGAATACTTGATTCTGATTAGTCAGTCACTGCATTCTGTGGTCAGATATCTCTCTATATTGACCATTAAACTGTATACTTGACTTTTGTTACTGGCAACACAAGTATTTCGTGTTCATATATTTATTTACACTACTGTTCAAAAGATTGGGGTCAGTAAGATTTTGTAATGTTTTTGAAAGGTCGGGACATACAGTAAAAATATTAATATTGTGAAATATTATTTCCATTATTTCCACTTTTCTATTTTAATTTATGATGGCAAAACTAAATGTTCATCATCATTACTTCAGTCTTCAGTGTCACATGATCCTTCAGAAATCATTCTAATATGCTGATTTCTTATTATTATTATTAGTTGAAAACAGTTGTGCTGCATAATTTTTTTCATAATATATTAATATATGCTGTGTGTGTGTGTGCATGCGTGCGTGCATGTTTTATATATATATATATATTAATATACACTGTAAAAAGTGATCAGTTGACTTAAGTAAATAAACTTATGCATAATTGAAAAAAAATAAGTTATGTGGAATTGTCAATTTCACATAACTTATTTTTTTCAATTACTCATGAACTTTATTACTTAATAATTTTAAGGCAACAGGTTTCCTCACTTTTTTTTAAGTTAAGTCAACTGATCACTTTTTACAGTGTACTGCATATACTGCATTTGTTTTTCTTTCCTGCCACTTTTGGTTAATTTAATGCATACTTGCTGAATAAAAGTAGCCTATTAATTTTTTTTACTGACCCGAAACTTTTTAACAGTATTTTTTAAGTAGCCATGTAAATGTAAAGACCTATGTCCAGTGTGACCATCTAGAAACATTGAATCCCATCACTGAAGTGGATGAATCCTACTGGACTTGTAGACTAACTGTCCTTTTTAATTATGCTTGATAAGCATAAATGCTGGTCTTGTTTTCCATTAGGCAGTAATATGTGGGAATCAAAGGCTGGGAGGTTTTCTGGTGAAGGGCATCTGTGTCCCTGGCCATTAAATATCCGTGTCTCACTCCCTCTTGCTTGGCCGGCATCCTGAAGCCTGCACACACCAGGGCCCGCATGCAGCTGGAGATCGAGTGTTACACACACACACACACACACACACATGCACCTCATAGCTCATATATTAAAACTACACACACAATTACTGTAAAACACACACGTGAAAATGTCGTTAAATCCAACAGGCTCAGAAAAAGAGATGTGCATCTATTAATAGCTTTTTACGAGTATTATTAACATGGATCCTTGCATTAAGATGAGACCCTTGGACTATTAATAGGATGTGCTCAAATCAGTGCTGTCGCATTAAGGATAACCACTAAAGCGCTGGGAGTTTAAGTGCTAACCGAGCAGCCCTGGTTTATTATGCCTTATGTGAATAATAAAATAGATCCTAGCTCTCTCTCTCTCTCTCTCTCTCTCTCTCTCTCTCTCTCTCTCTCTCTCTCTCTCTCTCTCTCTCTCTCTCTCTCTCTCTCTCTCTCTCTCTCTCTCTCTCTCTCTCTCTCTCTCTCTCTCTCTCCTCAGCGAGTCTCTACATACATGGCTGAACTTGGCAGGGCACTTTGTTTGAACACTGAGTAGATTGCCTTGTATCGTGAATATTTAACTTTCTCTGCCAGACCAGAGCTAACGTTGTTACACAGAGATTAAGTTGAGGAATGATTACGTGAGGATGAGCTACCCGTGTCTCTCTTTCTCGCTCAAACACACACACACACACACACACACACACACACATACATACCTGAGAACACTCAAGCAGGGATTTTATGTCACACTAAAGCTACTCATGTGGAAAAGCGCAGCCACTTAAGAGCAATATTCCCTGCTCCGTTATATTATATTTGTGTTCTTTTCACATCAGTGACTGTCGTCATTTGAGAAGCTCTAATTAAGATATACAGCACAGCAGGTCACTGACATCTTTTTGGTCCTCATAGGCTGCAAATATGTGTTTATTTGAATGTAATTTCATTTTTTAGACTATCATGGCTCTTTTTTTCTTTTCTTTTTTCTTTTTTGCTAAATCTCTGGCAAACATCAAAAGTTACTTGTTTACTTTTGGTGTACTTTGTTGTAGGCCTATAGCTTGAAGCATTATAACACACATACAGTAAACCTAGATGAAATTACCAGTTCTGTTATGTCTTGTGCACTATTAAGTTTTCTAGTTTTCTAAGTATAATCCATTGACCCTGAACTCACATGTGGTTGCATCATCTTCATATTTTTTCAAATTCGAGTTGTACAAACGGGGATACCTTGTGACCTCCTTGAATGTCCTCTTTTGTTATTTCCATCTTCGTTCTCTGTGGTTTTTATGGATTTTTTCATCTTCTTCTTCAAGTAAGTTTTAAAAACAACAAGAAATTTAAAAATCTCAAGTGCAGTAAATTCCGTAGCGGTAAATGGACAACTGTGAGCTTAAAGGGTTAGTTCACCCAAAAATGAAAATTAGCCCATGATTTTCTCACCCTCAAGTCATCCTAGGTGTATATAACAATCTTCTTTTAAACGAATACAATCGGAGTTATATTAAAACTTCCCTCTTCCAAGCTTTATAATGGCAGTGAATGGCAGTTTCTGTTTTGAAGTCTATAAAAGTGCATCTATCCATCATAAACGTAATCCACACGGCTCCGGGGGGTTAGTAAAGGCCTTCTGAAGCGAAGCGATGCGTTTGTGTAAGAAAAATATCCATATTTAAAACTTTACAAACTGTAATCTCTAACTTCTGCTTACTGTCGTACGCGCGTTCACGAGAGACTGGCGTTCCAGCATATGACGTAGGACGCTCCAGTGAGAATATGCTAGCTCGTGAGAACCAAGTTTTGTTTTGCTCTATCCTCTGCGCTTCCGCGTTCGTCACTGGAACTTACGCTACGCCTGCGTCCTACGTCATACACTGGAACGGCAGTCTCTCATGAACACGCGTACGACAGTAAGTGGAAGTTAGAGATTACAGTCTGTAAAGTTTTAAATATGGATATTTTTCTTACACAGACGTATCGCTTCGCTTCAGAAGGCCTTTATTAACTCCCTGGAGCCATGTGGAGCACTTTTATGATGGATAGATGCACTTTTATGGACTTCAAAACAGAAACAGCCATTCACTGTCATTATAAAGCTTGGAAGAGCCAGGACATTTTTTAATATAACTCTGATTGTATTCGTCTGAAAGAAGATCGTCATATACACCTAGGATGACTTGAGGATGAGTAAATCATGGGCTAATTTTCATTTTTGGGTCTCTTTAAGGGCACACTTTTTTTAGTATCAGTGTGATATAGATATCCACAAACTGTATAGTTTACTTATTTTATTTATATTTATTTATTTTTGAGATATTCCTGTAAAATTGTTTGTGTTTATTTGTAGAGTCATTCATGGGCAAAAATTCTCAGTTTGTGAAAGCTAGATTTTTTTTTCTGTTCCAGTTTCTTATTGTGGTAGAAACTATTTCCGATTAACACACTTAAATGGCACATAAAAATAAAGCTAGTTGGTTGCTTTACATGTTTGTCGTATAGTCTCTTCTTGTCTAGATGGGCTGTCAGAGTGAGATGACTAAAACTGTGTCTGACTGAAATAAAAACTGGCAAAAATGTAATATCTAAAGAGGGGAGCAGTTTCATGCACACAAGCTTTGATAACACCACCACACACACACATAATAATACGCCATCCTGAACTGTAGCGGCACTTTCATGTGTGGACAGGCAGAATCGCAGTGTTGACATGTTCGGTTGTGGCGTGGCTTTTTGCAGACAAAGGTGGGCTGGTTTTAATCTCATAATAGCAAAGAGTCCTCCGTTCTTTAAAGTAGATCAGGAACTGTTGACCAACAGGGTACTGCATTATTCACAGGTCACATTTTCCATCATATTCCATGCCACAACACCCACCATCAGGAGAGGGGTGAGGGAACACCCGCAGTCATCTCTGTTTACCCACAGTCCTTTCTGTTTACCCACAGTGCCCCTGTTTTTGTGCGTATGGCAGATGCTCCCCTTATAGTGCTAATATTACTTATCATACCGCACGCGTTAATTATCTGTTCATTTATAATGCATGTCCAGGGTTGTGTGTAACGACATCAGGAAGGTGAAGAAGGAGGATCTTAATACTCTAAGGATTTTCCCTCTTGCTTTTGCCTATTTAAGAAAGTTTCTTTTGTATTTTCTTTCTGAGCTTCTTCCATTTGACAGTCCATAAACTTATAAAGCTTTTTCTTTGGTCCTCTAAGGATAAGTATGAGCAAAATCTTCTTTATACACTTAAAAAAAAATTAAGATTCCAAAAGGTTTTCCAGCCCACTGCCAAACAAGAACCTTTCTAAGATCGTCGCTTCTCTAGAAAACCATCTTACTGCTGCTTCAAAGAACTCTGAGGGCTTCACATTTCCTTTGCTACCTAGAACCTCTACTTCAAGAAACTTTTCATCTCCAAAAACCATATAGCCAACTCAAAGACCTTAAAATTGGTTCTTGATGAGGAAGAGTTTATTTGCTTTACCTGAAAACCAGAATAAGTGTGTTTAAAAGTTTGATTTCAGTCAGACTGATGGTTATACAATTTTTTTTTAAAAAATGATTATTTATTTATTTATATTTTTTTATTTAATTTTATTTTATATTTTATTATTTATTTTTATTTTATTTATTTATTTTTATTTCATTTTATTATTTTTTATTATTTATTTTATTGTATTATATTATTTTATTTATTTATTTTATATTTATTTTATATTTATTTTATGTCTAGAGTGACATTTTTAGAGACATTTGAAAATGTTTAAATCATTACATTTAATTTGTAGGCATTTTATTTTATTTTTGTGGTGTTTTGAAGTCATGAAAATGCCTTTTACTTTAGTTGTTTTTTTATTTTATTTCAGTTAACAAAAATGTTCTAATGTGATTGTACAGCTTAATACAGCATGTATACACCTTAAATGGACTACAATCGGCATCAGTGTTGGACACATCGTCTTGCGTGTATTTAATCCTTCAAATATTAGATATATACACATTGTGTTCCCTTTCAGTCGGTCACGTTCGACGTACATCGGATGTCACCGATGAACTGGGATCACTTCTGGGAGCCCCTATCAGCTTCGAGATACAGAGAACGGGCCAATGGCCATTGGCGTGCGAGATTTGCATCTTGCGCTCCGCCCCGCACCGCGGGTATAAAGCGGAAGGATATGCAGCGCACCTTTGTCATTCACTTCGGAGCCAAACGGCGTTGATGAAGACAGACTGTTCCTGCGCCTATCAAGCAGAGAGAGAGAGAGAGAGAGAGAGAGACGAGTCGAGAGAGATCGCCTTGTGCTGGGGAAAAGGCACACTGCAGCGCGACCGCGTGCTCACTTCCGGGTTGGAAAAAGCTGCTGTTTTCACAGCATTTCCTGTTGGTTCGGTGAGGGCGTTCCACACAGTGAGAGCAGACACAGGCTGCACTATTCCCTGTGATTCTGCCGCGGTTGTCCCTGGGTGCTTCAGCACTATTAAAAGAGCGGTTTCCTCTAAAAAAGCAACACGTGTGTTTCTGGATGTGGTCGTTCCCTGTCGCCAACTGACGGTCACAATTGAACCCTCCACTGTGTCCCGAGCCTTCTAGGTTGGACGATTGGTTTCTAGGGGCGGGTCGCGCTGGTTCTCAGTGTCCCGCCCCAGTGCCTTTCTTCCCGGAGGTGCATGAGAAGCTCACGAGGTCGTGGACGGCACCTCCTCACTACCCTCGACGGCGGGCCAGCCAAGGGGTACGTGGGAATCCCGCAGGTGGAACGGGCCATCGCGATGCAACTGTGTCCGGCGTCCGCTTCCAACACCCCTCCAAGGCCTGTAAGTTCTCTTCCAGTCTGACTGGAAAGGCTTACAAGGCCTGTGGGCAGGCTGCGTCCGCTTTGCATGCCATGGCGTTGCTCCAGGTGCACCAGGCCTAGGCACTCATGGACATGCACGAGGGTAGGCCTGACCCAGAGCTCCTCCGGGAGCTCCGGACGGCGACGAAAGTCACCGCCCGTTCCATTGGTCAGGCGATGTCCACGCTCGTGGTCCAGGAGCAACACCTCTGGCTCAACCTGGCCGACATGAGGGAGACCGATAAATATTGGTTCCTGGACTCCCCCATCTCCTCGGCAGGGTTGTTCGGCGACGCGGTCGAGAGCTTTGCCCAGCAGTTCTCGGCCGCCCAGAAGCAGATGGAGGCCATCAAGCACATCCTGCCCCGGCGGTCAGCTGCTGCCTCCACCCAGCCACCGGTCGCAGCGCCTCCGCCTGCTCGTCGCCGAGGGCGTCCGCCCACCGCCGCCCCCGCTCCCGCCAAGGCCGAGCAGCAGCCTCCACCAGGGGGTCGGCTTGGAGCCGGCCGTGGGAAGGATGTCCAGTCCGCTCAGGCCGCTGCCAAGCCAGGTGGCAAGCGCCGTCGTAAGAGACCCTGAGACGGGCCACCCAGAGATGGAGGGAACTGCTCTACAGGAGGTGGTAGCAGCACCACTCCTTCTCCCGGAGGAGGGCCGGGAGAAAATCCTTGGTTTGCATTTGATTTCTGTTCCGCCCAAATTTTCACCAAAAGAGCAGTTTCCAAAATCTCTGGGAGTCAAGAGAGCGTGCTTGGCGGTGTACGACGCTCCCATGCCTTGTCACCCTCCGGCGCCTCTCCAATCGCCAGCAGGGGGTGCTGGCTGTGCTCAGGACGCACACAAGAGGCCTCCTCACACCCGTGAGCCCCCTCAGCGGAAGCAGGTAAGTGTTGCACTGCACACTCAGACCCCACTTCGGGCCGCTATGCCGTCCGAGTCGGGTCCCTGCACGCTGCTGCGCTGTCCCGCTGCGGGTACGTCTGTGGTGCCTTTGGTCCCGCTTGCACGGTCGCTGGGAGCCTGGTTAGCGCTCCCCAGCCCGTCTCGCTGGCTCATCCGTACTATCAGACTCGGCTATGCGATTCAGTTCACCCGGCGTTCCCCCAAGTTCAGGGGCATTCACTTCACCTCCGTGTCGAAGGAGAACGCCCCCGTGCTCCAGGCGGAGATCGCAGTCCTACTGGCGAAGGACGCGATAGAGCCGGTCCCTCCAGCTGATATGAAGACGGGCTTCTACAGCCCGTACTTCATTGTACCCAAGAAAGGCAGCGGGTTACGGCCAATCTTGAACCTGCGTTTTTTTAAACGGTCCCTTCACAGGCTGCCGTTCAGAATGCTAACGCAGAAACGCATCTTCAGGTGCATCCGTCCCCAAGATTGGTTTGCAGTGATCGACCTGAAGGACGCGTACTTTTATGTCTCAATTCTCCCTCGACACAGACCGTTCCTACGCTTTGCCATTGCTCCCATGAGAGAGCGTGGGGTTCACGTCCTCAACTATCTCGACGACTGGCTGATTCTTGCGTAGTCGCGGGAGCAGTTGTGCGAACACAGGGACATGGTGCTCAGTCACCTCAGCCAGTTGGGACTTCGGGTCAACTGGGAGAAGAGCAAACTCTGCCCCGTGCAGAGGATCTCTTTTCTCGGTATGGAGCTGGACTCGGTCGGTCTGACAGCGCGACTCACCGAGGAGCGTGTCCAGTCGGTGTTGAACTGCTTGAATTCATTCAAACGCAGGACAGCGGTACCACTGAAACATTTTCAGAGGTTCCTGGGGCATATGGCATCCGCAGCCGCAGTAACGCCGCTCGGATTGCTTCATATGAGGCCGCTTCAACACTGGCTACACGACCGAGTCCCGGGATGGGCGTGGCAGAGCGGCTCACTCTGTGTCTCAGTTACACCGAGGTGCCGCCAAACCTTCAGCCCGTGGTCGGACCATTCGTTTCTACGGGCAGGACCGCTGCTTCGGGACCGCACAGGTAGACCTGTTTGCCGCCCCGGACACGTCTCACTGCCAGTTGTTTTACTCCCTGACTGAGGGGACCCTCGGCTTGGATGGTCTGGCGCACAGCTGGCCCCGGGGCCTACGCAAATATGCGTTTCCCCCAGTGAGCCTTCTCGCACAGACACTGTGCAAAGTCAGGGAGGACGAGGAGCAAGTCCTGTTGGTCGCCCCGTATTGGTCCAACCGGACTTGGTTCCCGGAACTGGTGCTCCTCGCGACAGCACCTCCTTGGCCGATTCCTCTGAGGAAGGACCTCCTGACTCAGAGACGGGGCACCTTATTGCACCCGCGTCCGGACCTCTGGAAACTCCATGTCTGGCGGAGGTTCTAGGTGGCCTACCACAGGCTGTGGTAGACACCATTACTTCCGCTAGAGCTCCCTCTACAAGGCGCCTCTATGCGTTGAAGTGGAACCTGTTCGTTGAATGGTGTTCTTCTCGGCGAGAAGACCCCCGAAGATGCTCGATCAGTTCTGTGCTTTCCTTCCTACAAGATGGGTTGGAGCGAAGGCTGTCTCCCTCCACCCTCAAAGTTTATGTTGCCGCTATCACCGCAAATCATGACATGGTTAATGGTAAGTCCTTAGGGAAGCACGATCTGATCGCCAGGTTCCTGAGGGGGGCGAGGAGACTAAATCCGCCTCGTCCTCACTCTTTACCCTCTTGGGACTTAACTCTGGTGCTAACTGCACTACAGAGAGCGCCCTTTGAGCCTTTGCAGTCAGCAGAGTTAAAAATTCTGTCTTGGAAGACAGTACTCCTGACTGCATTGGCCTCCATCAAGAGGGTAGGGGACCTGCAGGCATTTTCGGTCGACGAATCGTGCCTGGAATTCGGGCGGGTAACTCTCATGTAATCCTGAGACCCCGGCCCGGATATGTGCCCAAGGTTCCCACCACTCCCTTTCGGGACCAGGTGGTGAGCCTGCAAGCGCTGCCTTCGGAGGAGGCAGACCCAGCCCTAGCTTTTCTCTGTCCTGTTCGCGCCCTGCGGACTTACGTGGACAGAACGCAAAGCTTCAGGACCTCAGAGCAGCTCTTCATCTGTTACGGAGGCCAGCAGAAGGGAAAGGCTGTCTCCAAGCAGAGGTTGGCCCACTGGATAGTGGATGCCATTGCCTTGGCATATGAGTCCCAAGGCGTGCCCTGCCCGCTCGGGTTGAGGGCCCACTCCACTAGGGGTGGGGCTTCTTCTTGGGCGTTGGCTCGTGGCGCCTCGCTGACAGATATATGTAGAGCTGCGGGCTGGGTGGCACCTAACACGTTCGCTAGATATTATAGCCTTCGTGTAGAGCCGGTATCTTCCTGTGTGCTCGCTTCAAATAGCCAGTAACACCGAAGGACCCGTTCTTGTGTCGGCTTGCTGCGCCATTCCCCTCCTCATGGACCGGATACGTGCACTGATATGCTCCAGGCGAGTTCCCCAGAACGGCGAACCCTGTTGAGTCCTCCGCAACCCACGGCAGTCGGACGTGGCGGAGCGTCCGACGCCAGGTCTAACACTCGTATGCATTGGTGGAACTTGTGTTAGGCTGGGTATCCATATGTGGTGACCCCTACGGCGGTCCCATATGTGTATTCTTCCACGGTACGGCTCCCTACGGCGAGCCTGTGTCTTTCCCTTGGCAGAGCTCACTCTGCCGTCTCTGTGTGGTGTAGTCTCCCGCCTGCATTGGCCGGGGCCACCCCTGGGACTTCCGTATGTTGTACTGCCCACGGCCAGTCCATATGTGTATATTCCACAGGATACCTCCCTACGGGTAGGATGTGGCTTCCGCAGCGGTCCCCCTGGGCACGCTTTCCCAGCGTTATCCAATACTCTGCTGAGTGGGTCTTGCGGAACAGCAGCAGTGACACTCCCTGCGTGAGTTTCCCGCCCTGAACAGACGGGGTCTGAGGGGCTTTCGCTGGGCGCTGGAAGTGGTAGTAACTGTGGCGTTTTCCAAAGGGATCCCAATTCGTCGGTGACGTCCGACGTACGTCGAACGTGACCGACTGAAAGGGAACGTCTCGGTTACGTATGGTAACCCTCGTTCCCTGAAGGAGGGAACGGAGGTGTACGTCCCGTCGCCACAGTTGCTGTACCATCACTGCATGACCGAGTCACTAGTTCGGCTCCTCAGTGAAAAACAAATGTGCACTGCATCTCCTTCCGCTTTATACCCGCGGTGCGGGGCGGAGCGCGAGATGCAAATCTCGCACGCCAATGGCCATTGGCCCATTCTCTATATCTCGAAGCTGATACGGGCTCACAGAAGTGATACCAGTTCGTCGGTGACGTCCGACGTACAACGTACGTCTCCGTTCCCTCCTTCAGGGAACGAGGGTTACCATACGTAACCGAGACGTTATTTATACTCGGACAGAGATATAAGGACTGTAGCTTGACTACGCAAAAACACACTGCAGCTAGATCATTACCATTGCTTGTTGAGTCAGAGTCAAACAAATACCACTAGCCTTTTATGTAAAACTATTTCAAAGTTGAAATTAAACTGAAAATTGAGCATTTTCAACAGAGAGAACTGCGGTGTGTTTCTGGTTACATTTGTGTGCTTAGCCCCTGTGTCTTGGCCGTTGCTAATTGGCCACACAGTGATGCACCCCTCTAAAGAGACAGAAGGTGGGCCTCTCTACCCTTTCCTCCTCTCCTCTCCTTCCTCCGCACCTCACCCAGGGGGTCCCTCTTGATCCACGTCAACCTTCCCCATCGCATTCACTCGACGGGAGGGAGGCACAGTGTCCCTTCCTGCTCTGTGGTCGCCCTACCTGCTAAACTTTGCCACAGAGTTGGACTTATACGTTATGGTCAGAATGTGTTAGTATGTGATTTGATAATGATCCTGACTTTGGTTTGATAGATAACCGTGTAAGCTATCGAAATGGGTACATGGCATGCTTTTGGCTAGTGTTCTGATGTCAGAGATATTCCCTATGGAAATGTCATCAAACACAAGCCGGGCAGAGAGCGCAACCAGCGCTGGCCTGAGGGAACGCTAAAATACACGCAAATGTGCCCGGTCCCAGACACAAAGAGCTGCCACTTTACACACCTACACACACACACACACTCCCACTTAAAGATCAATTCATGCAAACATACACTCCTCCACACTCAAGATGTGCCAGGGCGCGCACACACACACATGCACCACATACACACAGACACTCACCCTAATTGGCCCACCAAGCATCTCTTAAAAAGCCTTTGAGAGAGGATGAGAGAGATAGAAAGAAAGGGAGGGAGGAATGGAGGGATGTAGTAGGGAGCTCGGTGTGTCGTTCTGGGGGTTAATTACAGATGCAGATGCGTGTTGCCACTTGCAACATCGCTGAATTCATTTCCATCCTCCCTGCCCTTCCCCTGTGCCCCTGGGGAGACGCCATTGCGTGTGTGTGTGTCTGTGTATGTGTGTGTGCGTGTGTGTGTGTGTGTGTGTGTGTGTGTGTGTGTGTGTGTTTGCATGGATGGTTGGGAGTCGGGATCAGCATAAAGAGTCAGGAGAGGGCGAGGAGAAAGAAAAGAGGAAGGAGTGATTGAGGGGGAAAAAGGATTGTTGGTACTAAGATATACTGTCTACGGTCATGGGGTTTCACATCACAGGCAAATTTAGATAACCTTCCATCTGTTTGGTTTTTTTTTTCTTTTAATATTTAACCAAAATATTGATAATTAATGTAATTCAGTATTTTTAAATACTAGAATAAGGAATAAAATATATTTTAGAGGAAAGGAAGCAGGTAGAATAATGGTCCTCTCTGAGAGAGTGTGCAGTTACTGGCTGCAGCCACATGGGGCTCACTGCTGTCTCGTAGCAGCTTTATGTCACTATGTGTGTGTGTGTGGTCCTGGTAATTCCTATGTTATGGGGACCAAATGTCCCTACAAAGAAGAATTTTTGACTTTGTGGGAACATATTTTTGGTCCCCATGAGGAAACAAGTTTATAAATCATACAGAATGATCTTTTTTGAAAATAGCAGAAAGTTTTCTGTGATGGGTAGGTTTAGGTGTAGGGTTAGTGTAGGGGGGTAGAATCGAATATACAGTTTGTACGGTATAAAATCCATTACGTCTATAGAGAGTCCCCATAAAATATGGTAACCCAGCATGTGTGTATGTATGTGTGTGTGTGTGTGTGTGTGTGTGTGTGTGTGTGTGTGTGTGTGTGTGTGTGTGTGTGTGTGTGTGTGTGTAGCACTGAGCTGTCATCCTCTAAACCCACCTGGCACCTTTATCCTGACCTGCTAGTTGCAAATGCTATGTTAATTTCAAACATATAGTTTAAAATACAAAATTAAAGCCATAGTTCACCCAAACATGAAAATTATGTAATCATTTATTTACCCTTATGTAATTTCAAACCTGTATAACGTTATTCTGCATAACACAAAAGAAGATATTTTGAAGAATGTTGGTACTTTCAGTTAGCATTGACATCTATAGAAAAAAATAGAAATTTCTCAAAATATCTCCTTTTATGTTCCACAGAAGAAAGAAAGTCATACAGGTTTAGAACAACATGAGGGTAAGTAAATGAACTAGCTTTTTAGTGAACTAGCTTGTGTGAATTCAATTTTAGCATATAATGCAGTGGTCCAACTAAATAATTTAAGTTGTGTTCTCAGGACATGCATGGGTATTTTTCAAGCAAGTTTTAAGCAAGTTATTACATTTCACATCAGGGCAAGTTGTCACATGCTTTTTTATGTTGCGGTTTTATGCTATTTTTTTACCATATGCAATTACAATTTTTCTATTTCAGCAGCTGAAATTCCTAGTTTTGGCTGTTTTGTGACAGTTTCCATTGTGACAACTTACCCCAATGTATGTTCAATTTATTTTCTTTCTTTTTTTCCAGTAGAAATATTCAGTGAAATTCATTAGTACATGCTTGTGCCCCTTTCCTTTCATCTGAAGTGTGTCCAGTGTGTATGTATGTGTGCAGTTGTGTGTGTAAGCGACACTGTCATGTTCTTTTAACAGATCTAATCTTGAGTGTGTATTGTCTCACTCCAACTGGCCACTGGGATGCCAATGATTCCCACGTTCCCCACAAGCCTGCACACATATAATGACCGAATGTTTCACGCTTTGGCAGAGCTAAATGGAAGGGCTTGAGCTGTAGGAGATGGATCACCCACAGATGGAGATGAAATGACTGACCTGCTCACACTGACCACAGGCCCTGGACATAGAGTGCTTTCCTTTACATTTTTTTTTTCCCTAATAGAAAAGAGAAAGGATCCTTGTATTGATTTACAGGATAAGGAATATGAAATTGAAGTGTATAATATGTGAAAATCCCCTTTTATTATTATTATTATTTATTAACATTTTTATTTTATTTTACAGCATGGAAAAACAATTGTGTGACCCACTGCATGGTGTATATCAAGCGCTGACCTGTTTTCTTTTAATTTTGTTTTGTTTCAGACACCAAACTGTCTGAAAGGTGAAAATCCCAAAATGATTATTTTATTTTATTTTATTTTATTTTATTTTATTTTATTTTATTTTATTTTATTTATTTTACAGTTTTTCTCAGTCGCTTTGGTGCATTTCTCACATCACTATTTACATTTGCACAACAGTTAGTTCAACCTCCACAACATTTAGTCATTTGTGCACATTTGTGTAGCAGTTTCTCATTCCTTCCAACAAATTGCAAATGCTTTTGGACATGCATCAATTGCTTTCATACAACTCTCTGCTGTTTTATAACGTTATCATTTGCTTATGTCATGTCAGTCAAAATTAACTATACTTGTGAATGCTGAATAGTCATTCCATATAAAACTAATAGTCCTCATTTCATTGCTTGAGTCATTACATACAAAAATGTTGAACTAGTTGTCAAAATCTGTCAAGCAAATTTTACACATTTTTTAAAATCTTTTTTTTTTCCTGAAAATGTCTCCTAAATTGAAAAATTTCTCTCAGGTGAATCTCAACTTTCACTGATGAGAAGGGGTGTGTGAAGCATTAGTTGCAACCAATGATAAGCCACTTCTCTACAATCACTGTCAGAGCTGAATCCCATAAACCCCCACTTTACAAGCATATATGAACCAAGCAGGACATAGTGTGTACCATTTCTACAATACTGTGACACAGAAATGGAAGGTCAGCCTCGTGGAAGAGGGGTGAGGGTGCGGGGAGGAAGGGGAAGGGGACAAAACGGGAAGAGGAAGAAGAGGCCAAGTACATAGGCGGATCCCTGATGAAATCAGGGCTACAATTGTGGATCATGTTGTCAATCACGGCCTCACAATGGCTGAGGCTGGTCGAAGGGTGCAGCCAAATGTTGGGAGAACCACTGTAAATTCAATTATTCAAACATTTCGTCGGGAGAACAGGTGTGTATAAATGGACAGTAATTCAGCACTAAACAATCTGCACTGCACTACTGTCATTGTGTCATACATGAAGCTTGCAGTGGGACAAGAGCTTGTCACTGTACATTTTACATTTAGACGTACAGCTTTACTGCATCACACATTTAGTGTATTGTAGTGTACAGTAGTGTTACAGTAAAGATTTGCCATATTTACTGTAATTTTACTCTGCACCACACAGGATTGCAAGACAACCTTGCAGAGGTGGAAGAGGGCCCCTTTTTACTCCGCAACAAGAGGAAGCCATTTGTGCAATGGTGATTGCAAACAATGCCATAAGGTTGAGAGAGATACAAAGTGCTGTTATAGAGGATGACAACATCTTTGGGAATATTTAATCTGTTTCAGTCGCTACAATTGACAGAGTGCTCAGGAGGAATGAAATGCGCATGAAACAATTGTACAATGTGCCATTTGAACGGAACAGCGACAGAGTGAAGGAGATCCGTCACCAGTATGTACAGGTAAAACATGTATGTGTTCTATGCATATTCTAATGTTCAGTGCTGTAAACTGTTTACTTTGTGTAGTGTCATGCACTACACTTACATGACAGTTCTGTGTATGTGTATTCACAGTGCATACTGTACAATATGTTGTCCAAAATGCATTGTTACACAGGAAAAGTTGTTATAGTTTTTCTCACTCCCTCTTCTGTAATAAAGCATGTACTGGAGCTGGAGGCCAGGGAACCGCTGCACACATTCATATACCTTGATGAGGCGGGTTTCAATCTGGCAAAAGGTAGAAGACGTGTAAAAAAATCGCATTGGACAGAGAGCAACCATTGATGTCCCAGGCCAACAAGGAGGGAATATTACTATGTGTGCAGCCATCTCAGAAAATGGCGTCCTCACCCATATCCCCCGTCTTGGTCCATACAACACACAACATCTGCTGACTTTTTTAGACACTCTTTACAGGGACATAATCCCTGAGAATGAGAGGGGTCTAACTGGAGACCATCTGAGCAAGCATGTTGTTGTTTTGGATAATGTGCGTTTTGACCACTCAGATGTCGTCAGACAGTGGTTTGCAGCACATGATAGGATACTGGTGGAATATCTCCCTCCCTACTCACCATTCCTAAATCCAATAGAGGAGTTTTTCTCTTCCTGAAGGTGGAAGGTACAGTGGGGAGAACAAGTATTTGATACACTGCCGATTTTGCAGGTTTGCCCACTTACAAAGCATGTAGAGGTCTGTAATTTTTATCATAGATACACTTCAACTGTGATAGACGGAATCTAAAACAAAAATACAGAAAATCACATTGTATGATTTTTAAATAATTAATTTGCATTTTATTGCATGACATAAGTATTTGATCACCTACCAACCAGTAAGAATTCCGGCTCTCACAGACCTGTTAGTTTTTCTTTAAGAAGCCCTCCTGTTCTCCACTCATTACCTGTATTAACTGCACCTGTTTGAACTCGTTACCTGTATAAAAGACACCTGTCCACACACTCAATCAAACAGACTCCAACCTCTCCACAATGGCCAAGACCAGAGAGCTGTGTAAGGACATCAGGGATAAAATTGTAGACCTGCACAAGGCTGGGATGGGCTACAGGACAATAGGCAAGCAGCTTGGTGAGAAGGCAACAATTGTTGGCGCAATTATTAGAAAATGGAAGAAGTTCAAGATGACGGTCAATCTCCCTCGGTCTGGGGCACTACGCAAGATCTCACCTCGTGGGGCATCAATGATCATGAGGAAGGTGAGGGATCAGCCCAGAACTACACGGCAGGATCTGGTCAATGACCTGAAGAGAGCTGGGACCACAGTCTCAAAGAAAACCATTAGTAACACACTACGCCGTCATGGATAAAAATCCTGCAGAGCACGCAAGGTCCCCCTGTTCAAACCAGCGCATGTCCAGGCCCATCTGAAGTTTGCCAATGACCATCTGGATGATCCAGAGGAGGAATGGGAGAAGGTCATGTGGTCTGATGAGACAAAAATAGAGCTTTTTGGTCTAAACTCCACTCGCCATGTTTGGAGGAAGAAGAAGGATGAGTACAACCCCAAGAACACCATCCCAACCGTGAAGCATGGAGGTGGAAACATCATTCTTTGGGGATGCTTTTCTGCAATGGGGACAGGACGACTGCACCGTATTGAGGGGAGGATGGACAAAAACCTCCTTCCCTCAGTAAGAGCATTAAAGATGGGTCGTGGCTGGGTCTTCCAGCATGAAAACGACCCGAAACATACAGCCAGGGCAACTAAGGAGTGGCTCCGTAAGAAGCATCTCAAGGTCCTGGAGTGGCCTAGCCAATCTCCAGACCTGAACCCAATAGAAAATCTTTGGAGGGAGCTGAAAGTCCGTATTGCCCAGTGACAGCCCGAAACCTGAAGGATCTGGAGAAGGTCTGTATGGAGGAGTGGGCCAAAATCCCTGCTGCAGTGTGTGCAAACCTGCTCAAGAACTACAGGAAACGTATGATCTCTGTAATTGCAAACAAAGGTTTCTGTACCAAATATTAAGTTCTGCTTTTCTGATGTATCAAATACTTATGTCATGCAATAAAATGCAAATTAATTACTTAAAAATCATACAATGTGATTTTCTGGATTTTTGTTTTAGATTCCGTCACTCACAGTTGAAGAGTACCTATGATAAAAATTACAGACTTCTACATGCTTTGTAAGTGGGCAAACCTGCAAAATCGGCAGTGTATCAAATACTTGTTCTCCCCACTGTATATGACCGGCATCCACATACCCAAATGGCCCTGCTAGCAGCCATGGATGCAGCATGTGATGACATCACAGCAGAGTCCTGCTGAGGGTGGATTCGCCACTTGAGGAGATACTTTCCTCGCTGCATTGCAAGAGATGATATTTGCTGTGATGTAGATGAAATTATGTGGCCAGACAGAGAGGAACGTCTGGATGTGCATGAATGATTACAGTACTATGTATGTTCAGTTCCAATATGTACTGCAATATTGTTTACAGTTGTGCACAGCTCTACCCAAAGGGAGTTTATGTTTGTTGTAAATAAGGGTGTATTTTTTCTTTTGCACAATGCTGTGAACAAATTAGAGTTGCAAAGAGCATTTGCAGTAAAAATGTAAAACATACATATTCAGTGTCTTGTACTCAGTTACCTCACTAAATACAGTAATGTGGAACTTTACTGTATTATTCAAATGGCTGTGCAAATAGTATATAGTGCTGTCTTGAGCATTTTCAGGTAGTGTCACCAAGATCTGACTTTTTTGCATTGGAAAACATTTAGAGTAAACTGTCATAATGAAAACATGACAAAGCCATTTGACTATCTTGTTCATAAACAATGGTGTCAGGACGTTTCATCTTGATGACACTGACACTTTCACTGACATGAATACTTGCTTTTGAGGAATGAGCTATCCATTTTGAGCAAGTGACACGCTTTTGCAGGTTATCAACTAGGTTTTGCAGTTTGTACTAATTGTTTTGAGAACTGCATTAACTGTTGTGCAAATGTAAATAGTGATGTGAGAAATGCACCAAAGCAACTGAGAAAAACTGTATTTTATTTTTGCACCCACTACACCCACTGCATGGTGCATATCAAGCACTGCACTGTTTTATTTTAGTTTTTGTGTATGGTCTTTCTCAGTAATATCTCTCTTTGTTTCTTTTTATTGTTTTTTTTATTTCTGAAGTTTCGTATAGACATCAATTTATCACCAAATTATTAAGCTTTCTGAGCTGGTTTCAGGGTTGAGCTGTGTGTCAAACTTGCTTTCTTGGGGCAGAGTGGCACAGTGCGACATCCCTTTAGCGCAGTGATTCTGGAGTTTATTCAAGACCATAAATGCAAAGAACCATTTAAAAAATGTTTTGCCATGAACCTGTTTGTCAGCTGTGTGTGTGTGTGTTTGTGTGTTTCCTCATCAGCTCTGCTCTTCAAAGGGATGGAGTGCTGTCCCCCCACCTCCCCCTGCGCTTGCTCCCAATCCCGTCTCCTTTGTCTTTGTGTTCCATATTTAATGGGATGGTACGAGTGTGGTGAGAAGGTACCTGAGGCTGCTGGCCGTGCCCACTGATGTGGAGTGTCTCCCCCATCTCTCCATCCGTCCATGGCCCTTTTAAGACAGACCTTGAGTGGGGGATCAAAGAGAGCCATTGATGTTTTCCTTGGAGTGGAGATTGAGGACCCAAGTGATACCCCACACCATGTGGACCCGTGCCACTCTGAAACCAACACCTGTGTGTTTGTTTGTTTGTTTGTGTGTGTGCATGCTTGCAGGGCACCAGAAGCACTCAGCTGTGCCCAATGTCGAAAGCTCTAAACTCTTTTCTGGTCCTTTCTAACAAATCTCTATTATCTCGCTCTCTTGTTCCTCTTTGTATGCTTTACAGAGAGGAAGTGAGATTATTGGCAACTGCCAAACTACCTGGCAGATTTTATTGCTCACTCTCAATCACTTGCTTGTAAAGATCCAGAACACATGTACCTTATTGATCACAAATCAATGATCAATTAAGCAAGCCATTTGTTCAATTAAGAGCCCACTGGCCTTTCTAGAGGTTGCCGTTCAGGTATTTGACTCAAGGAACTGCCGCAATGGATAGGCTTACATCATTGATCTGATGAAGACTCCTCAGGGCTTAAAACTATTTGGACAGAAGTTAAACAAATGAGTTTTGAGTCACAGAACAGGTGGTTAGCAGTAGATACATAAGTTTGCTTGATGTTTTCATATCAGCCAGAATGTATGACTCATATTTGGGTGAGAAATATGGGTCATACAATCAACACATTAGACAGTTCATGCATAAATAAACAATGTCTGTCCACAAATATTAGCAATGAGACGGGGGAAATATAGTGAGGTCAAAACTGGGTTTCATTTACTAATAACTGCATACAAGTTGTGTACAAGATAGATAGAACGATAGAACAATCGATAAATAGATAGATAGATAGATAGATAGATAGATAGATAGATAGATAGATAGATAGATAGATAGATAGATAGATAGATAGATAGATTCCTTTTCCCTGTTTATTCCAATACTTCTTGTGGAGTGTGAACAATTCACTCTCATGCACATCATTCTCAGATTCTGTATTATCTTCAATTTAGAATAAATTAATCATGATTTTTCATAAAACATACATGTTTATGCACGGTTAGTGAATGTGCATTGTAACTTGAAGTGTTAGTTCACCCAAAAATGAAAATTCCCTCATGTTGTTCCATCCCAAAAAAAGAAAGTTTCTTTCTTCTGTTGAACACAAAAGAAGATATTTTGAAGAATGTTGGAAACCAGACAGTTGACGATAGCCATTGACTTTCATAGTATTTTTTTTTTCCTACTATGGAAGTCAGTGGGTACCGTCAACTGTCTGGTTACCAACATTCTTCAAATTATCTTTTTTTGTGTTCAACAGAAGAAAGACACTTATACAGATTTGGAACAACTTGAGGTTGAGTCAATGATGACAACATTTTCATTTTTGGGTGAACTATCCCTTTAATGACAGTCATGTTACCTCCCTCTTCATAATCAGATGGGGGCGCTCTGCATCTCCTTCCCTTCACCCTACCCTAATTTCTTCTGTCCAAAATTTGGACAATTTGTTTTTTTAGGTCAAATGGTCAGATCTCTCAGAGCAGAGGAAGACCAGGGGGCGTCTCCCTGCCCACTCGGCCCCTCCTCTATTTTCTCCCCATTAAACCAGTCAGCGACAATGGGATCTGACAGAGCCAAGGGAAACAATCAGGGTGGGGTCACCGGCAGGGTGACCCCAAAGAGGCGCGGAGGAACGGGGGCCCCAGCGAACCGCCACCCACTGTCATCCCATTCCGCCGTCCTGCTCGCCTGCACCGCTTTGTTACGCCCAGTCACTGAGAGAATGGGGACACTTTAGCTCTATATGCTGTCCCACAAACTCTCTCTGTCTCATGTCGAAGCCTTTTCCTCACCGTCTTCTCGTTTTTGGCTTCCTTTTCGGTTTCTGTGTCTCTGTCTATCTTCTCTGTGCTTCAGCTGATGGAGGGACATAAAAAGAATAAGTTGCTGGATGTCAGGAACTCATTCCTCTGTCTTTCTTTTTCTGTCTCTCTTTCCCTCCTCTTTCTTTCCTCCCTCCCCCTCCTGTCTATCAGTGATGTCTGGAGATTGACGCAGTGAGTTCTGTGTGTGTGTGTGTGTGTATGTGTGTTTATATGGCGAGAATGAGTGTGCGTGGCTGTGTGCTTGTCTGGTTTTTGTGAGGGACCATGGATAAAGTGTGACGAGAGAGAGAGAGAGAGAGAGAGAGAGAGAGAGAGAGAGAGAGAGAGAGAGAGAGAGAGAGAGAGAGAGAGAGAGAGAGAGAGAGAGAGAGAGAGAGAGAGAGAGAGAGAGAGAGAGAGAGAGAGAGAGAGAGAGAGAGAGAGAGAGAGAGAGAGAGAGAGAGAGAGAGAGGCAGAGGCAGAGGCAGAGGCAGAGGCAGAGGCAGAGGCAGAGGGAGGGAGGCTGTCTGCGTAAGTGACAGTTTGGAAGCTTCACACTTAGCTGCCCCTGCGTTGTCTGTCTGCGCGCAGTGGCCGGGTTCCCACGTGAAAGTGCTCTCTCACTCTGGCACGGACCATCTGACCGTTAGCACAGCCATGTCCTGCTTCTGCACCAACTCATCTGAGCGCATCCATTCGACCCATACTTACGATGAGACGTTACAAACATACTGACATTTGTGAGAGCTTCATCGTTTTCATCTCAAAAAAGCATTTAACATAAACCTGTGGACTATATTACTGCAAAAAGCCACTAGTGTCAGTGAACTTCATCCATTTTACCAGGGTTAAGGGGTGTTTTTAGGCACAAAACTGGTGAAATCACTGTAACGAATAGACTCAAGTGGCTTATTGCTAAATACACCAATGTTCAATAAAAAGTTAAAATTTTATTGATAATTATCAGGAAAAAAAACTATTATTTTGGAAAGCAATATAATTGTATTAAGCTGTTTGCAGTTGTTAAGCAACATGGCAACTTGTGGAAATACTTTGGTAGTCAGTGGCTGCTGAGATCTGCTTGGTTACAAACATTCTTCCAAATATCTTCCTTTGTGTTCAGCAAAAGAAAGAAATTCATACAGGTTTGGAACAACTTGAGGGTGAGTAATTGATGACATAATTTTCATTTTTGGGTGAACTATACCTTTAAGTTATCATTTTATTATATATATATATATATATATATATATAAAACACTATCTTTTGCTGTAGTGTCAATAGGAAATATCAGTTCACATTGCCAAACATAGCTTTTGCTATTAATTGTAATAATCCAGTATGCACAAAGAGTCTGACAACAGCCGGTATGCTCCACACAGTGATCTGATCTCACCATCATCGAGTCCATCTGGGATTACATGAATAAACAGAAAAAACTGAGACAAACTAAATCCAGAAGAACGGACTCCAACGTCTCCAAGATGCTTGCAGAAACCTACCTGCAAAGCTACAGTACTGTGAAAAGTTTTAGGCACTTGTAAAAACGCTGTAAAGTGAGGATGCTTTCAAAAATAATAGATGTTATTTATCAATTAACTTCTATTCACTAAATCAAATCAATATTTGGTGTGAACACCCTTTGCACTTAAAACAGCTTTAATCGTAGGTACACTTGCACATACTGTAGTTTTTCAGCTTTGCAGGTAGGTTTCATCAAGCATTTTGGAGACATTGTCGCAGTTCTTCTGAATTTAGTATGTGTGTGTGCGTGTGTGTGTGTGATTTGTTCAGCTTGTAAACTCAGCGCGATTTAATTACTGAAGTCATGATGAGCTGCAAAACTTCGACTTCGACTATCTCTTGACTTACTTTGGAGATCTAAATGAATGTATAAAGTAAATTTAATGCAATTGAGTAAGAGGATTATTCATTTTCAGTATTCTAGTACAAATTCCCCTACATTTTTAAGTATATAAATGAAGTATAATTACTCAAGTACTTTACACCCCTGGCAGTCAGCATTTTACAAACTTCTGTTTTGCTTACGTTTGGACTCAGGTTGTGCATTGTTACTGTAGACCAGGCTGTAGCTTAGCAGGACCTGGCAAGAACACAGCATCACTTTCTTGGCCCTGAACTTCATTATAATTTGACTGTGTTGCAAAGGCTTTGTGTAGTACGGTATGATGATGGTAGATTAGATTAAAAAAGCAGATCAGATGAGGAGAGGAGTGAAGAGGGGAATTGCATTCCAGGGTAATGTGCCCTGCTGGGCTGGCATGAGGTGAGGGAGAGAGGGAGTAAGGATGGAGAGATGGAGAAGGTCGGGCAGTGGGGGGTTGGGTGGGTGAGTGTGTGTGTGTGTGGGTGGGGGGGTGGGGTGATGGGTCCCGCAGACGAAACTGTGGGGACAGATGGCGTCCCTCGCAGGCGCTGAGAGAGTCCTGGTTTTTCACCTGCAACCCCATGGGAAAAACGGCCTCCTGCGCACATGCAGCCTGCTGCAGGCTGGCTCCTGGAATGCTCCACCTCGGACGGAGCGAGAGAGAGAGAGAGAGAGAATAAGAGATGATGACTGAATGGAAAATGCAAAGAATGCTTTTTGATACAATAACATGCCAAAACTACCACCAAAATGCAAATGGTCACTCTTAAAAATCAAGGTCCTTTATTGGTATCAGTGGTTCCATGAAGAACCTTCAACATCAGTGGAACCTTTCCATTGCACAAACAGTTCTTTATAGTGGTTCTTTTAAGAACTTTTCACTAAAAGGTTCTTTGGGGAACCCAAAATGGTTCTTTTATGGCATCACTGTAAAAAACTTTTAGAAGAGTGTAATTAAGAATGCTATTTGGAAATGTAGCACATTAATACCTTCTAGTATTTGAAGTACCGAAATGTAGCTTGTGAATACTATTAAATTTGAATTATCCAGTACCTTAAGTATACAGTATATCAAAGCTTTTACCATCTGATGTCATCACAGTGCTTATTTATAACGGTAAAATTTTACTTTTGGTCTCTAAATGAAGTAAAATATGATTTTATTTTGTTTCGATATAGTCTATAGATTTAAATATAAACTATATATGCTGGATAAAACACTATATAGACCAAAGAAATGCATCTCTGTAGCTGTCTGTCCAAAACCAATCAGTCATCAGGATATCATTCATCCGTTTCCATCCTCTTTGATTGGTTTTAGTTTCTTACATCATGCAGCTCTTGTCACCTTTCCACCTCTTCTCCCACCCTCCTTTGGCCCCTGACTGTTGGATCATGCAGATGGTGTTTTTGAGGGTTGTGAATGAGGTCACCTAGGGTCATGAGGAAGAGACAATACCTCAACCATTCACTCCTCGCTCCAACAGAGCTTGCTAAAGGAGAGTGAAAGTAAACAAAGAGCCGTGGCCAGGGGAGAGAGAGTGTGTGAGAGACTCCCAGGGTCAGGGCAGGATTTTAGGGGACTCTTGTGCTGTACTGCTGGCATTTAGCTTTCACCCCTGTTAGGGTTCAGTGGGTTTAGGAATACTTAATGCTTCAACCTTGTGTATTTCACTAAAACATGCATTTGTAGTCAATTTATTAAGCTGCATATTTGTAAGATTTACTTATAGGAAAGAAATCTGATCCAATGTCAGGATTTTAGTCTCTCAGAATGGTTGGTGTAAACTGGGTTACATAACGTAGAATTCACATTTGAAAAAGTTCGAAAATGTTGGACATCATTACCAGATTTCTATTTTTTGTCATATACAATACCTAAAAGTATGGGGTCACATTTTAATGTTTTTGAAAGTAGTATCTTATGCTCACCAAGACTGCATTTATTTGATCAAAATATTGTGAAAATTGTGAGATATTATTACATTTTAAAATGTAATTTATTCTGGTGATGACTATGCTGAATTTTCAGCATCATTACTCCAGTCTTCAGTCACATGATCGTTCAGAAATCATAATACGCTGTTTTGGTGCCCAAGATACATTTCTTATTATTATCAATGTTGAAAAAAGTTTTTCCGCCTAAATGTTTTTGCGGAAACCGCGATACATATTTGGCAGATTTTTTTTTTATTAATAGAAAGTTCAAAAGAACAGCTTTTAAATACAATATACATTTTTGTAACAGTATAAATGTCTCACGTTTGATCTATTTAAAGCATCCTTGCTGAATAAAAGTATTAATTTATTTTTAAAAAATACTGACCCCAAGCACTCAAATGGTACTGTACATGAATCTTCATATACAGTGGGGTCCAAAAGTCTGAGAACACATTAAAAAGCTGGGGTTTGAAATTTAATTTAAAATGTAATTCATCATGTGACTCCTTTGTACAGATGGTCAGATGTTCTTGCTTCCATTGAAGCTCATGGATCATTCTCAAATCATTCTCAATCAATCCGTGACACATTTAGTGACCGCATTTACATTCGGGATAGAAATGGTGGCTAGCAAACAAAAACAATCTCTAGCATTAATTTTGACCATAGCTATTCTTAAAAAAGAAAACTGGAAAAAAGAAACGAAGAAGTGTGTGTGGAGCAAGTGGTAGTTTGTTGTTGTCTCACTAATGACATCAGCAGGTTCTGCGCTCCTGTTGGTTTTTGATTTGACGATTGTCATAGGAGAAACCAGACATTGCAGAATTGTGGCTTAAAACTTCTGACACTGCCAGAATTTCATCTGAGGTAAAATTTGATCGCAATGGTCATTAATTGGCTGTCGGCAAACATGTCAAACTAGCAATCTAAGACTTCAGGTTTTGGCCTAGGATCAGAGGAATCTTTAAGGATTCACAAAATTTGTCTCAGACGGCCAAATCGTACAGTGTGAACCTGGCTTAAGGTAGAATTTCCCATTCCGCAAAGACTGTTGTTTTATTATGTCACATTCAAGGTTTGTGTAAATATTCACCATTATGACAGTAGATCTTCTTGTCTGGAATATATTGAGGTTTAAAACAAACCAAACAGGATATACAGTATGTATTTATCAGAGTCATCCAGAAACCACTCAAAGAATGTCTTCCTGGAGAACATATTGGAGCTTAAGCGATCCGTGGTAAGAGATCAGGCAGGGAGCATTTGGCATGCAGACATACATATGCTTTATTGATTTTATCGGCTGGAGGCCCCACAGATCGATTGAGATGATCAGCAGTTCTATTGATCTCTCTCATCTTATGACCAGCATGACACCTGTTCCTGCTGGTATGCTCCATGAAGCCTCACTGAAGCAGTTAGTACATACTACAGATGTAAAAAGACTAATAAAGAATGTGATTTATAGAGATGTATTTCACCTTGTGTCTTTGTGTGATCAAACCAGTGCACAGACTGTATGTGCAGAAACTGCATTAGATTTGGATGAAGGTACCCATGAAGGACACTTTTCTTGCTCAGAAGTCTCTCTTTTGTAGCTCATGTAGCGCGCTCAGTTATGTTTTACAACTTTGCCTCAGATGTTAAATGTAAAACTCCTTAGGAGAAATCAGTATAGAAACAGGAGCCAATTGTTGAAATGCAGTAAAACTATGGAGCTTTGAATAATTTGATGAGAAAGATTTGAGGTTATATTGAAATATTTGACTTTTAGAAAGTCTAAAACATTGTTGATATATATTTTCTGAATCTTTTCTGAGACACGTGAGATTACAGGGTTTTTATTCTCTGGTTTCATATCATTGTTGCTAAGAGAAGCATTTGAGATATTAAAGATGTCTCATTTGTGTTTTTTCTTCCTATGGGTGCTTAGTAGCTCACATCACATTCATTTTATGTTCATATCATAGTCATTTATATGTAATTTATGATTTGTGATCACAACTATCAGTTGTTTCTTTAAACAAATAAGTATTTGATGAAGGTGCAGAAGTGGAAGTAGAAAATGCAGCAGCCCAAGGTCTCACAGAGGAGACGTGTCAGGGAAGGGGAGGTATGCTCATTTTAACGAGACAGGCTCTGTTATGCTAATCCATTTTTGTGCTTTCCGTTTCTACCATTTCTTCCCTTGCCCCGTCTTCTGGCCGGCCGTATCAATACACTGGGAACTGCCTGCTGCCCGTGAATGATGACCACCCTCTCAGACACACATACCCCCCTCCCTCACCCTCCCAGCATGCCCTACTCCACCTCCTTAACCCCAAAACCTCCTTTTTCCATCTGGACTTTGATTGACAGGCGCTGGGAAGCAGGAGAAGAGCTGAGGTTCACAGATCATTAGGAGGAGGGAGAAATCTGTGTGTTTTTGTGTGTGTGTGTGTGTGTGTGTGTGTTGGGGTGGGGAAGCATTAATCCTCACGGTGACACCCCGACACCCCCATCATGGCCCCTTTCAGGCCCAAATCCTTAGCCATGGGGGTCATTGAGTCTAAGGGGAAATTTCACAACTTAGAGGCTAATCTGTCTGATCCATTGCAGTTGGACGAAGAACGATTTTGTTCATTCTCCATGCAGTTGGCTAGTGATTGCGGTTGAGATACACTCTAGTTCTTTAGACCTCTCTGAGTTTGTAAACTTATTTTGAAATCTACTGTACCATTGCAGTCAGGAAGATACCTCTCCTCATAAGGATGTTGGTTTGATTCACCCTCAGTTCGATTCTGTTGAGCATTATATTGTGTCTTTATGTGAACAAAGTTAAACAAATAATTCTCCCCAATTCTCCTTCATTTACTCATTTCATTTTTTCCCCCCCAAAACAAGGCATATATTTTTCCCTACAGTTATAATGAATGGGGAACTTGAGCTTTCAAGCTTTAAAAAGGATGCAAAATCACCATAAAAAGTATTATAAAAGTGGTTCATATGACTTGTGAGCTATATGTCAAGTCTTCTGAAGTCATGTGAGCTATCATGTGCGATAATTGTTCATTCTCAATCATTAATTTTTTTGAACTGAGTGAATCAAAAAGATGTGAATCAAATGAATGATTCATACACAAATCAAAGTTGACCCTTCTCTCATGAATGTGCCAAGGAGAACTACGGAATGTTAACATTTTCAGCGAATAACGACTTCTCACAATATCTAGCTATTGTATGACTTCATCAATGTAAAGTATAATGCATGAGTCATATGGGCCACTTTTACGATACTTTTAATGGTGCTTTGCATAATTTTTGAGACTCGAAAACTCAATTTTCCATTCATTCTAAGTCTATAGAAAAAAGTGACCAGTGCATTGTGCCTAAAATCTTCACTTGTGTTCTGCAGAAGACAATCATAAAGGATTGGAATGATTAGTAACGATGAGTAAATGATGACAGAATTTCTTTTCTTTTGTTTGTTTTGTTTTGTTTTGAGTGAACTATACTTTCATGTGTTCACTATACATGCCTTTGGGCCTTATGTCTAATAATACCATCCTTCGCAAAAAAAAAAATACATATATATATTTCTTGCACATATATACTGCATGTTAACATTTTTTTATTTGTTTGTGGATGCAATTGAGAGGGCAGCCACCTTGCCTGTCTGAGTCAATCTAGAGCAGTTGTTATACATATAATCCCACTTTCTGTTGGTTTCCTTCTTTCTCCAGGGTGACAGTGTGTCTGGAGTCTGCGCGGGCATGGAGACAGTAATTGAAAGCTACTCAGTGCTGGAGTGTTGGGACTCTGTTAATGGAAGCTGCTCCATAGTCAGCAGACCTCCACACCCGCGGCCCAGACCTCCATAATGATTGCACCTGAGACAGAGAGAAAGGGAGCAAACACAGACCAGACTGCTCTGTGCCCTGACCTTTTAATCTGCCCTTCACTTCCCCCATTTTTTCACTCGCTCTCTCTACCCACGTCTTTCTTTACCACCTGTCCTTTTCAATCTGCCCATTTAGATTTTTTCCTTAACTGTCATGAGTTGTCACAACTGTGCATTTAAACACACTGACAATCAGCATTGCACACTGGAACTGCTGGACTGAGAGGGGCTTCTGTTTTTTTTTAACTGATCGGCTGGATCAGTGGCATCAGAAATCTATGTAAAGCCCAGATCTGCCGCTCATCCTCTGGTTGGCTGGCCCTGTGATTGGCAGGGGATGAGGTGGGAAAGAGGCCACATTTGCAGACTGGAGGGTTGTAGGAAGGATCCAGCTGTGGCTCTGCAGACCTGCTGCCATTACTGAATGGGGTTACCTTCCCGCTCTCAGCACTCTCTGGAGGATATCAGAGGAGAGGACATTGACAGAACAGTCAGCTTTAAAAAATCCAGGACGTGAGTGAGAGACAAATGTTCTGTCCCAAAACTTAGCATCAGCAATTTTAAGCAGCATAGGTACACTCTTGCTATATATATACTATTATACTGTCAGGAACTTGCGTCACTCCACATCCTGTGTGTGTGTGTGTGTGTGTGTGCAGGTTTATATTACACAAGGATAGTAAAACCTGAGGACAACTACATTGTGGGGACCAGCCAGTGGTCCCTACAAGGGAAATGGATTAATAAACATACTAAATTATGTTTTTTTGAAAATGTAAAAATGCAGAAAGTTTTCTGTGATGGGTAGGTTTAGGGGTAGGGTTAATGTAAGGGGATAGAAAATACAGTTTTTACAGTATAAAAATCATTATGCCTATGGCGAGTCCCCACAAAGATAGCAAAACCAAGTGTGTGTGTGATATATCCCATGTTAAACACCAATTTCATTACATAAAGATTCTACTAGCCATTTGAATTATGTATGTTAAGTAAGGAAAACGTGCAAAATGTGCAGTTTTAGGGGTACCTCAAGACCCGCATTGGAAAAACTTTAGTATTGTGTCATTTGCTTAGAAACATGCTATTACCTTTTTTTTTAAAATCAATTTTGAGTAAAGTTTCCTCAATGCTTTGCATGATGAGTGCAATTTGTATTGGTTGCATATGTAGAGCGAATGAGGTCCAATTCAGTTATGATGTTGCTTATGTAGGCAGTAAACAGCATGGCAGCTTACTAGCTTTAAGAACAACTCAGTAAATATTTGAGTGTAAAAAAAAAGGAGAGAGCGAGAAGACCGGATGGGGCATCGGTAGAAAGAGAGGGAAGCAATTGAGTAGCAGTACGTCCCAGAGAGGGACGGATGGATGTTAAGGGAACAAGAGGGCAGAAGAGAACAGAAAGGGAGGGAAGGGAAAGCGTGAGGAGAGAGGGGAGAGAGGAGGTTGGCGCAAGTAGCGGCAGGCGGTGGGACTGCTCTAATTGATCTCTGGGTGATGCAAGGGGCTGCCTCTCAGGGGCCAGGCAAAGGGAGTGGAAGATGGTGGGGTTGGGGGGGGTCATTAGAATGCAAATCCAGGCCTCGCTCTTCGTGCAACCGCGTCCGACAGGTACATAGCAGGGAGAAGGAGAGGGAAGAGGTGGAGGAGGCTCTCAATAGAGGTGCAGCTGGACTGATCTTATAAAAGATTGGCGATTGAAGGCATATGCTCGCCGCCCCCTGTGTTAATGTCTCTTTTATTGGTCCTCATTTTTGTTCCTGTTTTTAAGACAAAAGGGAAGGATATCCATGGCAGGGGTGAGCGGCAAGGGTAGGAGGTGGAGGGGTGGGAGGGAAGAGGGCTAGCCGATCGGGGTATCATTTTTTATTCCCCCTAATTGACGTGAACAGTTCTTTTGACCCTAATTAGCGGTCTGTAATCTCTCATTTGCATATCACAAAGGCAACACTATTTGCATATTTGTAAACGAGAAGGGCCTTGCATCTGCATGCAATCCCCTGTTTCCTTTTCTCTCTATTTGTCTCCTCCTCCCTCTCTCTCTTTCAGTCATACGTTGTGCCAGACAGGGGTGGTGTACATAAAACTACATAAGAGCTTGGCACTGACTGCCAGTGTTATTGGCACCATCTCTGACAGAGAGGTAGATAGAGAGTGAACGACAGAAAAAGAGACAGAGAAAGACAGCGAAACAAAGTTCTAGTAATGACAGCGTGACTCTTTCTCTGAAAGAGAGAGAAAGCGACAAAAAGACAGATTGAGAAAGTGACAGAGACGGTTAAATGAGAAAAAAAGAGAAGACACTAGAAGATGTGACAGGCTTGTTTAATGTGGGATTTACATTGAATGATTTGTCAGTCTTTAGGTCCACACCAGGACATACCATCATTTTTTTAATCAATAATTCAATGAAAATTCTGTCATCATTTACTTCACTCATGTCGTTTCAAACCCTATGTTCTTTCTTCTGTGGAACGCAAAAGATGCAGTTTAGCAGACTGTTGGCGCTGCTCTTTTCCATACAATGAAAATGAATCAGGTGTCAAGCCCCCCAAACGTCTGTACACTGCTATTATGAAGTCATATGAAAGCTTTGTCTGATAAAAAGGATGAAATGTAATATTTTATTCAATTAAAATCTCTTTCAACGCAGCTTAAATTTCACATTTGAGTATAATATGGCATGCCAATACATCACATTAGATTTGTCCCCAGTTATGCCAAATGTCATTGGTTCTTGAGACACAAAAGTTAAATATGCATATATTCAAATGACTCAGATGAGATTTAAAGGGATTGTTCACTCAAAAGTAAAATTTCTGTCATCATACAATCACCTTCAAAATATCTTCTCACAAAGGAAGAATTTGTGAAGAATGTTGGTAACCAAACAGTTTTGGTGACCTTTGACTTCCATTTTATGGACAAAAAACACTGAGACATTTCTCAAAACTTTTATTGGTCCACAGAAGAAAGTAAGTTTTGGATATGAGGGTAAATGATGACAGAAAAAAAATCCAGATGTTTTTGAGTGAACACTGAAGTGCTATAGTGGTAATTTAAGTAAATAATGACTTAAATAGTCTGTTCCTCACACCTTTTATGTCCTCAATATAATCAGACACTCAAATCTAATAAATAAGAAAATGCAGGTAATATTCATTGTTGTAGTTGATATCCAGTTGATACTGTTGTTGTTGTAAGAGATACAAATGATGCTAGCATGTGCTGTCATATGCTTAGCACATTACAGCTCCTGTAGCTCAAACCAGAATTTATTTTAACATTCCGCAAATATACTTTGCCTTCTTAACACCTGAACCGTACGATCCAAAAATAACATCACCTGACAAGTAGAACATAGTGCATAAAAATAGCTAACAACTGCTATGCTAGTGTTCTTAACAAGACCAACAACTGCTAAAAAGAAAGACATCATTGAAGACCCTGCCTGCATGCCAGCTCGAACAGAGCCCTTTAAAAAAAGTCTTGTCGGGCACTTTTCATCCCCTTGTCATGGCTGACCCTTCCAACGCTTGCCTCAATTACTATGGAAATGGGGGCTAATTGAATGGTCGGTGCGAAATAGGGAAGACAACATGGCCTACATTATGATAAGGAGCATAGACAATAGGTGAGCCATCTCACTGGGGACACTTGGCTTAGCAGCAGATTGAACGCGGCTCTCGCTTATCTCTCCTGGGGTACAGGTATTCCAAGCCTCATGCCATAAGCCCTGATGTTAGCATTAGCGAGGCCGTGTGACCGCCAGGTTTGCCAGTGGTAGGGCAACTCCTTTTGTATTCACTGGTGGCTCACTCTCAATATCCTAAGGATATAGAGGCTATTATGTGGCAGTGATTTTTGCATATGCTCCTCACTATGGGATGCCCTTTTGTGCTAACGGCTGCATTTCTGCATGGATTAGCCGCGGAGACTTGCGTGGCATACGTTGGCAGTTTATGAGTCTTTAAAAGATGATGCTAACCATAAACACTTTACTTTTAATGTATGGAGAGAGCCGTTTACAATGTATTTCTTTTCATATGGAGATTATTGCATTTTAAGAGGTCCACAACTAGCCTCATTGTCACCAGACGCTTGAAGTGTTTAGAACAAGAGGTCTGGGAACAAGCATATTGCAGCCCATGAAGGAAGAAGAAAGGAGGAGGGAAAGCTCCACTTTGATTTTGCTTGTACTGTGGAAGAGAGCAGCATCGCCTCTGCAATTAGCCCTAATAACCTGTGTGTGCATGTGTGTGTGCATGTGATGAGAGAGAGAATGAGGAAGAATGAGAAAATATAAGCTGTTTTAAGAGAGCGCATGTGTTTCAGGTGTTAAAGAACATTAAATCAAGCTAGTGAGATGAGTTTAATTCGTCAAATATGCTACCAAAGTCATACTGTTAATATGGACAGACATGATGTTTGTCACGAAAAAACTTTGTGTTCATGCATTGATACATTTTACCAATAAACTACAAGTTCTTGTTTACCAGATTATGACCGACAGGAATGTGATTGGCTGCTCACCGTGTTCTAGTGCTGCTGCTACATTAATCAAGACATTTGCTACATGATTTGATAACACAATCTTCCTCTTTCGCCTTTTCTTTCTCAATATTCTTCAAACCAATACAAAGTGTAAACTTCACTTAAACATAATTTCTCAGTACTTTTTACACTACCTACAGTAACTCACACTCTTATCAGCACTAAACTGATCTGTGCTTTTCATTTTAAACCTCTGTTTGGCATTTTTAATGTGTTTTAAGCAACATGTATAGTGGACTTTATCTGACCTTGTGTACCAGTTTTGTGTGAGATTGTGTCTTTTAATAACATTCCCATCTACAGAGAGAAAGACAGAGGGGGTGAGAATGGTCCGTTCACGTACAGGACCCATCGAGCAAAGCAGGCGGCTCTACCCAATCAACCCGCCACCCACCAGCCTGAAAGCTGGATGAGGGAGGAGAAGCAAGAGATGGTGAGAGATAGACATTTGAAGATGTTTCCTCATGACGCCTGGTCATCCTCCACCTCTCTCCCTTATTTTCTTTTCCTCTCAGCCAGGTTGTTCTGTTCTTTTTCCCCGTCTCTTTCACGGCTCTACCCCGCTGTGGGCCTGTTCGAGCCCCCTGCCTCTGCCCCATATTGGATCTCAGTGGGCATTTGGTGTTTTTAAATGAATAGGCAAATGAGAAGAGAGTCCTCGGCGAACGGGGCGGGGGTGGCCAGGGAAGGGTGGGGCCACGTTGGAGTTTGGCTGAGGTGATTGGGTCAGTGGGCAAAAACAACCCATTTTGCATTTTAAAAAATCTCAGGGGTGTATAAGTGCCCCGGAGACAGTGCGCATTTCAATATGGCTTCCCGTCAGGTTCGCATGTGCGCATGTGCTCCATCGGGCACGGCCTCCTCCTTCTCTGCAAAATCCAATTCCAACTTTTCAAATTGCTTATTGCTCTGTGTTTTCCCTCCTCCTGGGTGTGTGTGTATGTGTGTTGAGTTTGGCAGTGTATTTTGTATAGTCAAAGGCTCCTTCGTAGCTGCCATTTGCCTACCGAAGATCACCTCTAACGTCCTCACTTTTATGCACCGTGTGTGGGCGTATGCGTACTAAGACACTGTGATGGTAAGATGTAACTAAGACACAACCACACACACACACACACACATGCACACGTACACAATCATGCAATCGCATCCACACACATCAGAGCGAAAGGTAATGACTGAGGCAGGCAGGAAGAGCGCATTACCGAGGTGAGGGAAAAAGAAAGATGCTTCAGAAAAGCGGCAGGTTAATGAACTTGTGTTTGATGCTTCACTCCCAACGCCTCATTGGAGGTCTATTAGAGTAAATACTCAGCAGAGAGGAGAGTAGATTGGACATTTGAATAAGGAAAGCTCTGCTGGGACTCTACGGATGAAAACATGTTGTGTCCTTTGATATGACCTACACAAAATAGACTTCTAACTTCAGGATCTTTTATGTACAAGGGGTCGATGAAAAAAAACAGTTCTTCTTTTGTTCTTCTTTTTAAAGGTTTTTAGTAACTTTTTAGGCCTTCATCATTTATTTGAATTTTTTCAAATGCCTTGATAACACTTTACAATGAGGTTCCATTTGTTAACCATGGTTAACTACATTCATTTTAACTAACAATGACAAAAACTTTTAATATATAGCATATGAAGACTTCAGATGCAAAAGCCTCTAAGTCCGTCTGATGTTTTTCTTTAAAATTAGCATTTTTGTCAGGCTCCTATGTATAGGTTTCTACCTAAGAACCAGTACTTCTGAATGGGCTGAGGCTGGGATTTAGTGGGTTTGAAGTGAAAGTATTTGATGAACGTATATATGTGCGGAGAGCATTCACTCAGTATCGTTATCTCATTTTTGACCGAGGTGGCTTTTAGAGGCTTTTGCATTGGAAGTCTTCATATATTAATCTTAGACTATGATCATTTCAACATTTACAATCAATTTAATGCATTATTAGAATCAAAAGTTATATCTATTAAATTGAATGGACCTGAGCTAACAAAAACTAACAAAGAACAGTTGTATTTTTATTAACAATGGTTAATATTGTAACAAATGTATTGCTCATTGTTAGTTAATGTTAGTTAATACAGTACATATTGTAAAGCACCGATCCCTTTTATGTAAGTGTTTGTTCCAGACAGACTTTTAATCTTAAACTATGAAAATCCATTATAAAATTATTTAATTTTTACAACTATGTTGCTATAAAGAAAGACATAAAACATTCAGATATTTATTGTGTGAAAATGATTTGTCAATTTATACAGATCGTTAGGTTTTTATTTTTATTTTTTATTATACCATCATTTCCACCACACCAAATTCTACCCATAATATTAAAACAAAAAATTCAAAAGTTTGTGTGTTTATAAAGGACAGGACAGTGTCAGTGAAGAGCTTGAGATGTGATGTGTGAAGAAAAAAAATTGAGGTAAATATCATATTTGCCATATGTTTTTTATTGTGCATCATTTCCAAGTAGGCTCTAATTTTTTGCAAAAAGTGTAAAAATATGAATTAATTGTTTGTGAAATCACAGAATGTTACAAAAAAGATGTGGCGTTGGACATTGTTAGTATACAAATTAAATTAATGAGGGCATGTAAAGTGTCTTAATAGACTTTTTTAAAAGCCCACAGGGCCAAAATAACCAACAGTTGAAGAAACACTCAAGGAGATTATTTAGATCAGAGACTGAAATAGAGGAAAAGACGAGAGCAAAGAGGTAATGTGTGATAGTCTGTGTGTTCTGTGCCACCGAGGTTTTGGGATGTGAAACAAGGATCTCCAATAAAGCAGGCTAAAATATTTATGCCTTTGAAACAGCAAGGGTGTGACGGTTCAGCACACCCGCCACCACTGTGTCCACCCGGAGAAAAGAGAAGAAAGTTGAAATATTAATGGTCTAGGTAAATTAAAGCTGAAGTATCACACACAAAAGAGTTTGTTTTTCCCCCAGTATATTTTTTATTGTTTATGGTTTGGGTGTGTATTGGTTGGAGGGCAGGAAAGGAGATTAGAGTAGGTGTAGGGGTGCATTGTAAGGAGACTGATAGACTTGGGCTACAAAATGCATGCTTAAGGTCCTGTTGGATCTATAACTCAATGCAAGTAAACACTGGCTTTGATGTAAATACATTTTGGGGGCTACGGGGGCTCAGCCCTGCCCATAGTCATGTCACGTAACGCTTGGAAATCCCAGAAAGAAGAATTAAAGAGCTAAAACAAAACAAAAAAGTCAGGGATGAACTGACAGACTACACGACAGAAAAAAAGACAGATTAAAAAAGGGAGAAGAAAAAAGAGGAAGGATGAGCACCGATGAGATCAGGGTGACACTGTTCTGTGATAAGGTGGGCGGACTAAGATAGAGGCTAGTTTGCATGTATCTCCATACACAGGCTGTTTATGATGATAGCGGCTCTTTCTTCAGATCCACAGAAAGCACTGCATCTTCGCATGTAGAAAGCAGTCCTTGACCCTGACGACAGCCCCTTGACCCACTACAGTTACACAGACCTGCTCAAAGCTACACACAAATACACACTCACACACTTGCACAAACAGATCCTGAATAGCATCATAGGACATATAAATGTACATATAAAATATTATGTTGTTATTGGACAGTATATCATTAAACACATACACAGTATTCATAATGCAACCCTTGAGGCCATTATTGTTTTTATACCTTTTAATGTGAAATACACATACTAACAAGTGAGCTATATATATATATATATATATATATAATTATATTTCACAATTTTAATAAAAAATGTATTTGTGAGCATAAGACACTTCTTTCAAAACCATAAAAAAATCATACCAACCCTACGTTTATATATAAACATATACTCGGACAACAAATGTATAAACTTGTAAAGCTTATACATTTGTTGTCTCAGTTTAGGTTTAAAAATCTGTAGTAAAAACTGCAATATTGTGAAATATATATACAATTTAAAACAACATTTCTATTTTAATATATTTTATTTAAAATATAATTTATTTCTGTGATGGTGAAGTGGAATTTTTAGCATCATTACTCCATTCTTTAATGTCACATGATCCTTTAGAAATCATTTTAATATGCTGATTTGGTGATCAAGAAACATTTATTATCTTGTAAATTGTACTGCTTAGTATTCTTTGTAGAAACCATAATACATTTTTGCATTGAACATTTTTGGGACCATGTAAAAGTCTTTACAGTCACTTTTGATTAATTTAATGCATCCTTGCTGAATAAAAGTCTTTTTTACAAGTCTAATGTAAATATGGATATGCTAATCATCCAGTTTCGTGGTATATGTCAAAGTACCATGTTTTTTCCCATCTGATTTCATCATGGTACCATACCAAAGCACTTTTTAGGCCTCTATGGTAATATGTAGGATGCCCATGCAAACCTGCACATAAAAATACACCCTTGATACAGTTAAATACTCACACAGACTGGCACTTACACACACACAGAAAGGAGTTTATCTCCTCCATCAATTTCCTCTGCATATGGTGGCTGTTTATGCATGGGCTCGTGTGCAACACTTTATCAAAGGCCTGTCCTCAGAGCCATGCATTATTTAACAAACCCAATCAGGATTCTGCTGCAGGTAGCACCACAACCTAGGTGCTGCATACACACACACACACACACACACACACACTAAAATACATCCTCTAAGTCTCCTTTGTCACTAAACCGGTCCCTATCTGTACTCCATTGTTCCCTTTCAGTCGGTCACGTTCGACGTACGTCGGAACTGACCGACGAATTGGGATCTATTTTCAGAGACAAATCTACTTCGAGTGTTATAAATGAGCCAATGAAGATTGGCATGCGGTTGACGCATTCCACGACCCGCCCCGCATCGCGGGTATAAATACGGAAGTGGAAGCACCGCATATCGCTTTCAACTTCGGAGCCGAACAGTACCTTGTTCCTGCGAAGAGTGTTGTATTGAGACGTGAAGAGGATCGCTCCAGTTACGGTGTTGGTGTGACGGTGCCCTACAGTGGAGATCGCGAGAGGAAAAAAAACAGCTGTTCTCACAGCTTCCTGGGTGTTTTTTTCTGAGTGCTCTCAGCAGGCTTGCACCCCTGAACCACTGCGAGCCGCGGTCATTCCCCTGTGTGCCTCGGCACTGATCGGAGCGGTTTTTCCTTTTCTAAAAGAGCAACACGGTTTGACCCTGCGGCTTTTTCAAGATGTCATTCAAACCGTGTGTTTCTGGATGCCGTCGTTATCTGTCCCCAGTTGACGGACACGATCGCTGTCTCTCGTGTTTGGGCGTTCAGCACGCTGAGGCGGCTTTCGTGGATGACTCATGTTCCCATTGCGGGAACATGACCATCGCAGTACTACGGTCTAGACTCGAATACCTCAGACGGGGTGGAGTCCCATTGCGCATCCCCCGATCTAGTGGCCCTCCTGCTGCGAAGCAGAGGGCTGCTACTTTGGCTGATGCCTTTGGTGGAGACCTGAGGGTTACTGTGAGGGCACTCCCGCCGGGTCAACAGGCTCCTCGGGCCCCTCCCCCCTCCACTGCGCCGGTGGAGCTTCCGGAAGAGCAGCCTGGTCCTTCCCACGGGAGACCGTCTGTTACTTTCGGGGCTCCGGCTGAGGACATGGTCTCGATAGCTGCATCGGGGGACGAGCTAATGGACTCCGGAGATGAGGATTCGGCTGCGCTGCCCCCTTCTGGTGTGGTAGCGCTGCCCGAGTCCGATCCGGAGCTCACGGCTATGCTTGCCCGGGCCGCCGCCAGTGTTGGGCTCGAGTGGAACCCTCCACCGTGTCCCGAACCCTCGCGGCTGGACGATTGGTATCTCGGGACGGCCCGCGCTGGTTCTTAGCGCCCCGCCCCAGTACCTTTCTTTCCGGAGGTGCATCAGGAGCTCACGAAGTCGTGGATAGCGCCTTACAACGCTAGAAACCGATTGACTGACTCCTCCGTCCTCACTACCCTCGATGGTGGCGCAGCTAAGGGTTACGTGGAGATCCCCCCAGTCGAGCGGTCAGTAGCGATGCAACTGTGTCCGAAGACCGCTACTGACTGGCGCGGAAATCCGCGTCTCCCCTCCCGGGCGTGTAAGTTCTCGTCCGCACTAACGGGCAAGGCTTACACAGCCTGTGGAGAAGCTGCGTCATCTTTGCATGCCATGGCGCTCCTGCAGGTCTACCAGGCCAAAGCGCTCAAGGAACTGCACGAGGGTAGTTCCGACCCAGGGGTTATGCAGGAACTGCGTACCGCGACGGACCTCGCCCTCCGGGCGACGAAAGTCACCGCACGCTCCCTGGGTCGGGCGATGTCCACACTTGTGGTCCAGGAACGCCACCTGTGGCTGAACCTGGCGGATATGCGTGAGACCGACAAGGTACGGTTTCTCAACGCCCCTGTCTGCCAGGCCGGCCTCTTCGGCGACGCCATCGAGAGCTTCGCCCAGCAGTTCTCGGTGGCCCAGAAGCAGACGGAGGCGATCAAGAACATTCTGCCCCGGCCACCTGCTGCTGCCTCCACCCAGTCGCCGGCTGCAGCACCTCCGCCTGCTCGTCGCCGAGGGCGTCCCCCTGCGTCCGCCTCCGCCCCTGCTAAGCCTAAGCAGCAGCCTCCACCTGGCAAGCAGGGTGCCGGGCGTAGGGGTGCTGCCCAACCCGTCCAGGGTCCCGCAAAGTCCGCCGGCAAGCGCAAGGGCAAGCGGCCCTGAGACGGGCAGCCCAGGGAGAAGAGGAGCTGCTCCAGGGGAGGTGGTGTCCGCAGGCCGTCTCGCTGGCTCATCCGTACTATCAGACTCGGCTACGCGATTCAGTTCGCGCGCCGGCCGCCCAAGTACAGGGGCATCCTCTTCACCACCGTGCGGAGCTGCGATGCCCATGTCTTGCGGTCGGAGATTGATGTCCTGCTGGCGAAGGACGTGATCGAGCCGGTTCCTCCTGCCGATATGAGGTCGGGGTTCTACAGCCCCTACTTCATTGTACCCAAGAAAGGGGGTGGGTTAAGACCAATCTTGGACCTGCGCATTCTGAATTGGGCCCTGCACAAGCTCCCGTTCAAAATGTTAACGCAGAAACGCATTTTCGAATGCATTCGTCCCCGAGATTGGTTTGCAGCGATCGACCTGAAGGACGCGTATTTTCATGTCTCCATTCTCCCTCGACACAGACCGTTCCTACGCTTTGCCTTCGAGGGGAGGGCATATCAGTACAAAGTCTTGCCCTTCGGGCTGTCCCTGTCGCCTCGCGTCTTCACGAAAGTCGCGGAGGCAGCCATTGTTCTGCTCAGAGAACGCGGCGTTCGGATTCTCAACTATCTCGCCCAGTCAGTTGTGCGAACACAGGGACCTGGTGCTCCGTCACCTCAGCCTGTTGGGCCTTCGGGTCAACCGAGAGAAGAGCAAACTCTGTCCCACACAGAGGATCTCTTATCTCGGTATGGAGCTGGATTCGGTCAACCGGACAGCGCGCCTCACAGAGGTCTTCACGGATGCCTCATCCACGGGCTGGGGGGCCACGTACAACGGGCACACAGTTTCGGGTCTGTGGACGGGGCCCCAACTGCGTTGGCACATCAATTGCCTAGAGTTATTGGCAGTACGTCTCGCCCTGGGTCGCCTCAAAAAGCCGCTACAGGGCAAGCACGTGCTGGTCCGTACGGACAGCACTGCGGCCGTTGCGTACATCAACCGTCAGGGTGGTCTACGCTCCCGTTGCATGCTCCAACTCGCCCGCCATCTCCTCCTGTGTAGTCAGAAGCGTCTGAGGTCGCTTCGGGCCATTCACATCCCAGGTGCGCTGAACCAGACAGCCGACAAGCTCTCTCGTCAGTCGACACCTCCGGGAGAGTGGTGACTCCACCCCCGGAGTGTCCAGCTGATATGGGACCTCTTCGGAGCCGCGCAGGTAGACCTGTTTGCCTCTCCGGACTCGACCCATTGCCAGTTGTACTATTCCCTGACCGGGGGCACCCTCGGCACGGATGCACTGGCACACAGCTGGCCCCGGGACCTACGCAAATATGCGTTTCCCCCAGTGAGCCTTCTTGCACAGACACTGTGCAAGGTCAGGGAGGACGAGGAGCAGGTCTTGTTAGTTGCGCCCTACTGGCCCAACCGGACCTGGTTCTCCGAACTCACACTCCTCGCGACAGCCCCTCCCTGGCCGATCCCCCTGAGGAAGGACCTGCTTTCTCAGGGGCGGGGCACTCTATGGCACCCGCGTCCAGACCTCTGGAAACTCCATGTCTGGTCCCTGGACGGGACGCGGAGGTTCTAGGTGGCCTGCCACAAGCAGCGGTAGACACCATCACTTCTGCTAGAGCCCCCTCTACGAGGCGCCTCTACACGTTGAAGTGGAACCTGTTCGTTGAGTGGTGTTCTTCCCTCCGGGAAGACCCCCGAAGGTGTTCGGTTAATGTCGTGCTTTCTTTCCTGCAGGATGGGCTGGAGCGAAGGCTGTCTCCCTCCACCCTCAAAGTGTACGTCGCCGCAATAGCGGCGTATCACGATGCAGTGGAAGGTAAGTCCTTAGGGAAGCACGACTTAATCGTCAGGTTCCTCAGAGGTGCGAGGAGACTGAATCCTCCTCGTCCAACCTCGATACCCTCTTGGGACCTAGCCCTGGTGCTCAGAGCACTTCAGGGTCCTCCCTTTGAGCCTTTGCAGTCTGCAGAGTTAAACATCCTGTCCATGAAGACAGTGCTCCTGACTGCATTGGCCTCAATCAAGAGGGTAGGGGACCTGCATGCACTTTCGGTCAACGAATCGTGCCTAGAATTCGGGCCGGCCAACTCTCACGTTGTCCTGAGACCCCGGCCTGGATATGTGCCCAAGGTTCCTACCACTCCCTTCCGGGATCAGGTGGTGAACCTGCAAGCGCTGCCTTCGGAGGAGGCAGACCCAGCCCTAGCTTTGCTCTGTCCCGTCCGCGCCCTCCGCGCCTACGTGGACTGAACTCAAAGCTTTAGAACCTCAGAGCAGCTCTTCGTCTGTTACGGAGGCCAGCAGAAGGGGAAGGCTGTCTCCAAGCAGAGGTTAGCCCACTGGATAGTGGATGCTATCGTCTTGGCTTACCAGTCCCAAGACGTGCCTTGCCCGTTCGGGGTGCGAGCACACTCCACAAGGAGTGTAGCTTCCTCCTGGGCGCTGGCCCAAGGCGCCTTGCTGACAGATATATGTAGAGCTGCGGGCTGGGCGACACCTAACACGTTCGCTAGATTCTATAGCCTCCGTGTAGAGCCGCTATCTTCCCGCATCCTCGCCCCCAGTGGCCAGTAGCGCTAAGTGCCCGTTCTAGTGTCGGCTTGCAACGCCACTCCCGCCCTCTGGGCCGGATACGTGCGTCTATTATCTCCAGTTGTGTTCCCCGGAAACGGCTAACCCTGTCGAGCTCCTCCGTCACCCCTTCGGTGTCAGACGTTGCGGCCGTCTGACGCCAGGCCTGCTTGGTGGAACGTGTGTGTAGGCTGGGTGCCATATGTAGCGGTTTCCTAACGGCAACCCCATATGTGTATTCTCCACGGTACCAGCTACCCTATTTGGCTAGCCCCGTGTCTTTCCCTTGACAGAGCCCGCTCTGTCGTCTCTGGTGGTGTTCTTTCCCCCCTGGGATCAGGTTGGATCCACCCCAGAGACTGCCATATGTAGTACTACCCTGATAGGTTAGTCCTTATGTGTATTCCGCCACCTCTCCTTCCATTGAAGGACGTGGCTCCGCAGCGTACCATCTCCACCCCAGCGTTATCCAATAGTCACACTGAGTGGGTCTTGCAGGAACAGCAGTGACTGACCTTCCCTGCCCGGAGCCCTGACTCCCACTCCAACATAGGTGTGGTCCAGTGAGCTCAGGCAGGGCGCTGGAAGGGCCAGCATCCCTGGCATGTTGGTAGGGATCCCAATTCGTCGGTCAGTTCCGACGTACGTTGAACGTGACCGACTGAAAGGGAACGTCTCGGTTACGTATGTAACCCTCGTTCCCTGAAGGAGGGAACGGAGACGTACGTCCCGTCGCCACTTGCTGTGCTTCAGCTGAAGGCTCCTCAGTTAAAAGGCGATATGCGGTGCTTCCACTTCCGTATTTATACCCGCGATGCGGGGCGGGTCGTGGAATGCGTCAACCGCATGCCAATCTTCATTGGCTCGTTTATAACACTCGAAGTAGATTGGTCTCTGAAAATAGATCCCAATTCGTCGGTCAGTTCCGATGTACGTCTCCGTTCCCTCCTTCAGGGAACGAGGGTTACATACGTAACCGAGATGTTTTTTAAACACTCTGGACCCTCCTGTACTCTATGTTAGAGTTTAGATTCTCTGCCCGAGCCCGAACTTGACCTGATATTTCACGCCACTATCCTCGGGCCGGGCCGGGCCCTTGATCAAGCATTTGTGTTTTTTTAATCATTACTTTATTAGCCTAATTGGGTGTGGAGAAAGCTATGTCATAATCAGAAATATTATATATATATTTTAGCAAAGTAGGCCTAAGTAACAAATGTGTACAAAGTTACATTTCTTCATTCAGATCCATTTGCGATCCATTCCATTCTGAATAAACAAATAACGCAGTTTACATGCTCGTCCTTGTTGCATTATTCATTAAAGGGATAGTTCACCCTGAAATGAAAATAAAGCCATCTTTTACTCACCCTGCTGTTGTTCCAATGCCCTATGTCCTTCTATCTTCTATGGAAAGTGTTCAGGAGGCATACTATAAGGTTTTGCGAGAAAGAAAGAAAGAAAGAAAGAAAGAAAGAAAGAAAGAAAGAAAGAAAGAAAGAAAGAAAGAAAGCGGCTGCTGACGGCTCGCACGCACTCATAGTAACGGTCAAGCTCAGTATTTTGACTGAATAAGTCAAGGTTTCTTTCTCGCAAAACCTTATAGCATGCCTCCTGAACACTTTCCATATATGGCGCCCATCTTACTGTATCATTGCGTGATACTTTTGTATCATTTTCGTAAAGTTTTAGCCTGGTCGCCATTCACTGCCATTATATGGCGGAGCGCATGCAGGACTTTTTTTTTTATTTCTGCTTTTGAGGTCCAAAAAAAGATAGAAGGACATAGAACATTGGAACAACAGCAGGGTGAGTAAAAGATGGCTTTATTTTCATTTCAGGGTAAACTATCCCTTTAAGATAATTCTAAACAGATTTCTGTAGTTTAAACAACTCAGAATTCTAGTTGAGAACATCAGTTATAACGGCCCAAGTATTAAAAAATGGTCGGGTTTAAATCGGGCTCGGGCTCATAATTACAGTTAACGTGTCGGGCCGGTCCGGGCTCGGACACAACGTGCACGGGCTCGGGTAGGGTCGGGCTTGATTTTTTGGGCCCGATCTAAGCTCTACTCTATGTTGCTACACGGCAAAGCTTCTAATTGAAACATTCACTATATAATTGATGGCTCTCAGTCAACAGAATAAACAGATTTAATTTTTCAGGATCATATGCGGATGGAGTTTTACGGGTCTCTGCGTGGGTTCTAATGTTTTAGATGATTAAACGTTTCATTTGTTGAATGTACGTATGCTACATATGATTATTTTATAAGGCAGGTGCCTGAGTCAAGTGAGGTAAGCCACCATCTGCTGTCTCAAGCACTGCACTTCCGTTGCTCCTGTTAGAGAGAGAGACTGGATCACTCAAGGCAGAAAGGGAGGAAGTGCACAGGTGTGAGTTTATGGAAGGAAGAGCACACAAGAGAGTGAAAGACAGCTTTAGTTTAAACAAAAGACAGTGACTGTCTCAGAAGAACCGAATCCTTGCAGAACGAATGTAGAAAATGCTAAAAAGATGCAGAAGTCGTTGTAAATAAAGATAGTATCAAAAAGTTTTTGTTGTTGAGGTCTCAGGCCAATTGCACCATCTGTCCACCTGTTGACTACCGATGGGCTCACTTGTGGTTCTGACATGGTTACAGTCACCTCTCCCTGACCCCTTTCCAAACACCTCATTCACTCGGCTATATTCCGGCCGCCTGATGGACACTGTTTATTCATCTGCACTCTTTTGTTGAGGGAATAGCAATGAGACGATTGCATCTGCTTTACCTTTGCCCCCAACAGTGATGGCTTTGTAAGGTCAGGAACGGAAGCAAGTGTGTGCGTGTGTGTTCTGTGGCGGTCAGTGAAGGTGAATGGAGTACAGAAGGAGCTGTTTAAGTCACTTTCCTCCACACATGTTTGCTCCACTTTGCCCCCTTCCCACTTCTCCACTCCCGGTGGCCTCTGCAAACGAAGGCATGGAAATGTATGCGGCAAATAAAAACGCGGAGTGACGGAGAGGGCAAGCCATCAGGACGTGGAGGGTAAACCATACAGAAAAGAGTGAGCATTTCACATTCAGAAGCATGTGGATCCGGAGGTCGGCAGGCATTGCGCTCACACATTGCATGAGAATGCATTGTGGGATTTTGCATTTGCATATCAGACCTGCAATAGATTCAAGGCTGTGCTCATATGAATGACATGGTGACCTGTATGATAAAGCTATGACTATGATTCAGAAATACAGCATCAGATGTGTATTGTGGCTTTTTGTTGTTGTACCATTATACTTAATGAAACAAGGCGAAGGCCATTGGGCTCATTTACACCAGATATTAAGCTGTTTTAGGTGATCTGATCGCAAATGGTCAGGTAAATTACTTGCGCCTGGTAGTAACATGCATCTCATATCTCATATATATATACTGCATATATTGATAAAGTTTTTAAAAAAAAACTAAGACTAAGACTAATCCTATATTAGCAATAACGTTGCAGAACATTACATGCAGGTGTGATAACCCATTATAAACTTATGAAGAATGTTTCCTAATGGTTAAACTATCCAGCATGTTGATATCCGACATAATGAGGAAGCTTTCTTCTGAGGTGTAGCCTATGTATGATTACGGGGCCATTCCCACAGAACACATTTTTGTGTTGAAAAATTCGAGATGCGAGCAGTGGAGTGGGAAAAACGTGACATAGTTTAAGATATATCAGTGCAAGTTGCATTCAGCTAAAAGAGCTCAAACATGCATTTTAGTCTGGAATAGGCTTAATCCTGGTCTATGAAACTGGGCAAAGGTCTTTTATTTTAACTAGAAACGTGAGCACAACAGTAGACGTCAATATCACAATGGAATGCAAAAATGTGTTCTATGTTAACGGCGTCTTAATTTGTTTTAGAGTGAACATAACCGGCGAACTTGTTTCCGGGCAGTGGATGATTGACAGGTGAGCAGACGGTCCTGTGTTGCTGTCAGATGCACCAAATGTGATGTGGTTACATTTTCGACTTAAAGCTGCAGTCCGTAAGTTTTACCTCTTTGTCGCCATCTCTGTTTGAACCCTGAAATTGCAGTTAATTGCGGAGTTATCTTCTTTACTTGGGTTGTGCATCGGCACGGCTCCTCAGTGCAGAACAATCTAATGTTTTGAGGTGTATGTGTGGGTTGTCTATCAACGCAACAGTTGTCAACGATGATTGTCATTTTGGACTTTCTGGATTACAAGCCACGATCAAAATGACAAGTTTTATTATATTCCAGTTGCTGTAAGAACAGGCTACAAACGATCCGCCACCTGCAGCATCCACGTACGCGATATAGCCTACTAGCCCAGACTCATATATGTATACAGACGTGATGTAATGACGCAAAGACGAACGGCAGAAGCTTGTATTTCCTGTGGAAAGCTACCAGTACCACTCAAATTATAACACATTATTACAAGCTTACCATTGTGAATCGGGCTACAGTAAGGAGATCGTTTTGAACACTGGCTGGTTATGTACTTGCTCAAAAATTGATTTTGGATCATTTTTAACCAAAAAAAGTTACAGACTGCAGCTTTAATCTGAATGTGGTTTAAGTGACACAAAGTGTTTTCTACTCTATTTTTACGTTTCACAACGCTGCTTTTTTTTTCTATGTAAACATGCGATAGACATGTTTTTGAACATATGCACTTCTCGAAAGCTGCTTGGGTGGTAAGTAACTTGTTTGAGAGTTTCATATATAGCTACACTATTGACAATGTAGCCATGAAATTTCACTAATGTGACTGCACCTTTAATGAACAGTCCCTGTATTTAACCACTTATCATATTGCCTGAATGGATCTTAATACCGGATGTAAACTGGGTCTTTGGCATGGTTCCTCACAGTGCAGCAGGACTTGTGGATTCCTGTTGTAAAGGGGCGGGTGGGGTGTCTGCAGGATGTATGGAGTTCTGCCAGGCCAGCCTGTATCACGCTGGGATGATGCTGGCTGGCTTTCCCATGGAACATGAGCCAGTTGGCAAAGAAATCAAACCCCTCCTTTCCCTAACATCAGTCCTTGGTGGAGAAAGGTGAGACCTTTGCAGCGGGAACAGAAGCTATTAAGCGAACTTCATTAGCTCCAGTAGGCTTAATTTACACTCAGCTTTACATCAAGTAAAATCATGATTAAGATGTGTTTGCATGAGTTGGTATGTTTGATCCAAATCCTCCATAGAGATTCTATATTAAACTCTATGTTTTAGTACGGTGGTGAACTTGACTAATTATGAAAAGTTATAAATAGCAGAAGTATATAAAAATATTGGTAACTATCGCTAGAAGCATTTCATTTCTTATTCAAGCACACACGCATTCATACACACACACACACATCTGTAGCTTGTTCCACCTCAGTGCTTCTCGCCGCTCATGCCTATTTGCACACAACAAAAAATCAATGGCTTTTTTCCACTTAATCTCCTGATTAATTTATTGCTTTACTGCATGTCTCTGTGTTTGTGTGCATCTGTGTGTGTGACAAACAGCTTTGTGTGTGATAAAGATATTATTACACAAACACATTAGTCAGGAGGATGCTGGCATTTGTAAGTATTGATCGATGGAGGGAGGAAGACGCCTCGCAGCACTTGAGCCATTGGAGGTAAGTGAATGCCAGAAACGACACCTCGAGTGTTTCATTGAAAGAGGTTACTAAAACAAGTCTCACTTTCACAGTAATATTTTTAAAAGCATTTGTTCAGCAACTCATCTTTTAGGTGTCATACACAGTTGAATACATTTTAAAGGTGTAAAGGTGGTTGGCAAAGTTTAAGGCACTTAAAATCTGGTTTGCAAAGTTAGTACTGTTTTATTTTCCTTACTGCGTATTGCTTTTTTAGAGATTGGGTGTTGTTTTTTTTTAGAGATTTTAGTGTTTTATATCTTTGAGCTGTTGTATGCAATGCATGTGGCTGTTAGAGAACATGAATTTACAATAAGTTTTTATCTATTATCATTACCTGCTTATTTTCTATTTTACACACACACACACTGTGAAAACAGATTTTTTCCCCCAAGATTTTTTATGAAAAGAACAGCATTCATTTGAAAAAAAATTAAATCTTTCTTATTATAAATGTCTGTACTGTCACTTTTGATCAATTTAATGCATGCTTGCTTAATAAAAGTATTAATTTCTTTAAAAAAAAAACATACTGACCCCAAACTTTTGAACATATGTTTATAGGCTTGCTTTATAGGTCTATAGAAGCCTACCACCTCATGAGTAAAAAACATGTTTTGTAACATATCTGTAAATAAATCTCACAATGTGAATTTATTTATTTTAAACTTTCCTTATTTTTCTACTCTGATATGATACAAACAGACTTTTAACTAATGTCCAATCTCCAAGACACAGCCAGACATCCTGAATCTGAGAATGCGCAAGATAAGTTGGACCCAGCATGTGGCATTTTGATATGCAGGGGTAAAACATAATACCCTGGGGCTTATACTTCACCTCAGAAGCACCTGGCCTTATGGCAGGGCTTTGATGGTGCCGTGCGCAGACCGTTTTCCAACAAACACAGCGTTACGTGCATTCCTCGATCCACCCAACATGTCATAACTCAAAATCTCATACGTGTTTCCTATCGTAGGTGTCTTCTTTTAGTGTTTCCTTCAAATAGACTATATTTTATTCTATTAAAATTCACTTGATCAGCAGATTTTTAAAAATTACGATCTAGATTAAACAGAAACTTTAACCCGGCTGTCAGGAATTACAAGCTCTCTCTGCAGAAGGAGATAAATGCTTCTCAGTAACATTTGCCTGGCTCTTAGAATGCAAATCAGGGCCTGAGAGCACCAGGTTTGTAATTGTTCATTAGTAGGGTGGATCAAAGTTGATTTTCAATTCCAGTCACCATTCTGTATGTAAATTTATGTTATGGGTGGTGAGCATGCAAATACCATTTAGAAGCCGCTTTAGTGGCTTTGTAATTTATGAAGCATGTACTGTACCATTACAGCAATATTATTACATAACTGGATCGTTAGAAGACGTCAGGCCTCTGATTTGTTTAGTACCAGTTCTGCCTGCAAGGTTTCAATACTGTTCCCATTCCATGAGAGTTATTTATTAAGGTATTTATTCATTTATTGTTTTTACGAGGCGACCCTTTTGTGTGTTGTCCATGTTAGGTGAGATTATTCAATTGTTCAGAGCCAAATTAAAACTTATGCACAATACTGAGTGCATAGAGAAGAGAGAAAGAGTGCCTCAGGTAGTGAACTTGCAATGAGGTTGCTAACTGGAGGGGTATTTGATGGGATGGTGAGGTCGGTAGGGTTAAACCGAAGGTTGTGACCTTGACCCTGCTCTCAGACCAGGCAGATCCCAGTCCAGCACTGCAGCTCCTTAAGATGGCGATAAATGGAGCTGTGTAGGTAGAATGTGATCCATCAGCCTAACCAGCTGAGAGAAACAGTTCGACAGCAAGAACACACAAGGCCCTCTGGAGATCCACCTCATTATATTAGAGAAGTACAAACTGACAAAGAGAGAAAGGATTTCATTAACACCCAAAAAAGGGCCCAAAAGCACCATAAAAGTACACTATAAGATTCACCACACTATATTCCAAGTTTAAAGCTATGTGATTGATTTAATCATTCAGTATTGTGAACTGTATCAACCGCCTCATTGAAAAGATCTGATTCAAAGAACAATTCTTTCACAAATCTTGAAGTGAATAATAACTCACATTTTGTTTCCTTTCCGCACAAAAAGCTATTGTATGGCTGTGCTTTTTGTTGTTGTTTTGGTGCTTGACAGCTCCATTTCTTATTCATTGCATTTAAAAAAAGTGGCCAGGGTATTCTTTGAAATTTCTCATTTTGTGTTCCACAGAGGAAAGAAAGTTACAACATGAGGGTGAGTAAATTTTCTTTTACAAACAGTAATATTGTGAAATATTATTGCAATTTAAATTACTGTTTTCTATGTTAATATATTTTAAAATATAATTTATTCATGTAGTGTCAACGCTGAATTTTCTGCATCATTACTGAAAATTGTCACATGATCATTCAGAAATCATTCTAATTTTCTGTTTTGGTGCTCAAGAAACATTTCTTATTATCATCATCAAACAGTCGTGTTGCTAAATATATTATAATGTATTATTTTTGATACATAGGTACATAGTTCAAAAGAGCAGCATTATTTGAAATAGACATCTATAACATATGTAACATACTATTACAAATGTAATTTCCATTATTATGTGTATGTTGTGCTTATAGAATTCTCATGAAAATCAGTTTTTCAATATTCTGAAGTGTGCCTTGAACATTTTTATCATCCAAACTCAGCACAGAAACTGAGTTTTTACTTCCGTCCTGTCTGATTTTCTTGCGCGTGTCTGTCTGATGACACCCGGGTGATCGAGTCTCTGTCTGCTGAGGCATGTCAGAAATTAGCGCTGCTCGCCAGAAACGCCTGTAGTGCTGTCAGGTGAAATTAGAAAAAATGGAAGCACTCATCCTAGCGACAACTTTACAGTGCGCAGGGAGGGGAGGGCACAGGCACTGGGGTGTTCATATGAGTCAGTTGGCAGGGGTTTAGTGCCTTTCATTAGAGTGGCGGAAAGGCTGTGTGAAGATACGATGAGCCGCGCACCACGTCTTTGACACCGATGGATTAGCAGTGATAATGTGATGATAGTAATTGAGCTTGTAATAATTGCTCAATCACAAAGCTCATCCCAAGGGCCTAGTAGCAGTATTACAATTCATGTCCCCACACAAGCATTTATGAAAGGAGTTACATCAGGGGATTCCGTGTAGGGTTTTTTTTTTTCTTTGTTTATGGTTAATAGGACCAATCTGTCCAGTTGGATGTTATGATTAAGACTTTTTTCTTTAGTCTAAAAAATACTCTTTTTGTTTTTAACAATAGTGAATTTCCACATGGCTTTGTATTTATTTTTAATTTGACTTTATTTCTTTTTAGCTAAACTTGTATTCATGCACTGATGGAATTTTAAGGTTTTCGCTGTTAGATAACAAGCTAAATTGTTTCAAACATGAGTTCCCAACAATTGCTCTTAATTGTGCCAGAAGCGAGATGCAGGACTTCCTTGTGTTCGTCTGTCTGATGTGAGAAAAGAGAGAAAGTTGACAAGGCCACCTTCTTGCTGTCAGAATTTTCTCAGAGAATTCAACACAAAACCCCAAGTTGCTGAAAAAAGAAAGCGAGGGAGAGAAAGAAAGGAAGAAAAAAAACAGCTGAGGGTGTAAATAATTCATGCAGACAATATGACTTTTTTATGTAAATTTGGTGCATTAACCCTCTATTAGAATGATGGACGACAGATATGGGTGATGTTTCCTTGGTAAGAGCTAATGGATGACCATCATAAATTCACTGCACATTTTATTGTGTTGCCAGGGAAATTGTGCCTGCAGGCAATGTTGTTTACTTTTATGTAGAAAAAAAATCCTGCCTGTCTTCAAAAGGGAGAAAGAAAAGGGAGGGAATAATGAGCTGACGGCCAGTGCCTTGTTATGCACCTTTAGCCACATTTGGAGTGAATGTCCCTACCCTCTTCCTCGTCCTCTTCTTCCTCCGTCATGATGTCATCACCAGGTAATCCATAGGCATTCATTCATACATACACACTTCTTTTCTCTCTCTTTCATTTTCCCTTTTCTATTCCCCTTTCTTGTTTTCACTTTTAGAGTTCACCCATAAATGAAAATTCTGTCTTCTTATACTCAACCCTCATCCCTATGTATAAGTACATTTACAAACACTTACCCCCCGTTTCACAGACAAGGCTTAAGCTAGTCCCAGAGTAAAATGCATGTTTGAGCTGTTTTAACTGAAAGCAACTTGCACCGACATATCTTAAATATATCAATGCCATTGTTTTGTCTCAAGACGCACAGGCACGTTTATAAAAGCTACTTAAATGTCCTAATGGAACTAAAGCCTAATCCTGGTTTAATCTAAGCCCTGTCTGTGGAACCGGGCCATAATGTCTTACTTCCATGGAACACAAAAGATTTTTTTAAGGCGAGTATCATAGTCGCTGATTTCTTTATGATGAGACTGAACTGTGGATGTCAAGCTTCAAAATGTTGGCCGCTCTAGCTCACCTTCATCAGATTGTTGAACGAATCAACCTTTTGGGTCAAATCTCTTTATTGAATCAGTTGATTCAGTTTATAGCCAGTCTAAATGATTCATTCATGATTCAAAGTGATCCAGACTGGATTGGACAATGACTTAAATTTCACATAAAGTTATCATACAGCTTCAGAAGACTTGGAATATAGTGCTTGGGTCGTATTTTATGATATGTGCTTTTTGTTATTTTGAAGCTTGACAGTCCATGTCCTTATTCACTTCTATTATATGGAAAAGAGAATCCTTTTGTTTTCCACAGAAGATAGACAGGTGAGTAAATGATGACAGAATATTCATTTTTGGGTAAGCTATCCCTTTAAGACCATCTTTGTCTTTTCCTGAGTGTGTTCTGTGAAGGACCACTTGCTTAACTTTCCCTAATGAGCACTGAGTTTTGTCAGAAAGCCTCTGTGCAGTCTGTGATAGGCAGTCTGTGTATCTCTCTGCGAAAGAGAATGGGAGAGAGCGGGTGAGCACAGAGGTGAAGCAGATGGTTGGGTGCAGCTGTTCAACAATAGACAGACTGGTGAAGCACCTCTGGATGCAACCGAGCATCAGTGCCACATCTGGGCTTTAGTCACACCACAGGCTTTAATGGAGAACCGAGACTCACATACTCATTTATATCTAAAGCTCCCAAATACACAAGAACAATGTGACACAGCAGGAGACAACAATATTGTGACTTGTGCGTTTCAAACAACAGTAACCCATTGTTCACTGTGAGATTTATTTACTTGTACTGCACACAGAGATCTGATACAAGATGGTTTTGGGTTCAAATCCCAGGTTGATATCCCATCTCCTTCCTCTTCAACCCCGCAGGCTGTAAATAGGTTGGCTAAATGGTGGAGGCAGAAGCCATGAACGCTGGCCTCGATGAGGGCGTCTGCTAAACATATAGATGATAATTACCAGCACAGCTGTCTGGTGCCATGTGTTGTAATAGGTCTCGGCTCAATGCTTGGTCCTCAGAGAGTCTTTACCATGCGTTCCTAATTTCTCAATTTGTCCATGGCTTTCTGCACTGTTTTACTCATGTCAACCTTGCTCTTTCTATGGATGTTTTCACCCTTTCTTTTTTTTCATAATCTAGGCCAGGGTTTAGAAACTGGGGTTTGCAAATTATGGTGGTTCAGGTAAAATGTATTTTTAGGACAGTGTAAACTGCTTTGGAACATTATTAGGAAAAGTGCTATACATCTCAAGTCAGTATTTTTGTTTTTTATTCTGGCTTCAGAATTTTAGCAGTAAAAAAGCCAAATATTTAATTTTGCATCATATAATGTTTTTTCAACACTGTGTAAACAGGTCTATATACATATGCTATATAATAGACTGAATAGGCTACACTATACCGTTCAGAAATTTAGTGTCAGTATAATTTTTTTTAAATAAATTAATATTTTACTTTGTAAATATGCATTGAATTGATCAAAAGTGAAAGTAAAGACTTTATTTAAAAAAAAAAAAAAAAAAAATCTATTTCAAATAAATGCTGATAAATGTTCTATTCATCAAAAAATCCTGAAAAATAATGTATCATTGTTTCCACAAAAATATTAGTACAACTCTTTTCACCTGTGATAATAAGAAATTTGAGCACCAAATCAGCATATTCGAATGATTTTTGGTTAATCATATTGGGGGGTCCTTGGCATCAAAACATTTGAAAACCCCTGATCTAGGGCCCTGTTTACACCTGGTGTTAAGATACATTTTGGTCGATCAGATCACAAGTGGACGACGCTAAATACAGGTGTAAATGGGGTCTAAAACGTTTTGAGCTTGTCCACTTTCAACCACGTCCAGAGGTAGTCGAAAACGCATTCGAACAGCCACAAAGACTGTCTTCTCTCTGCCAACTGACCTAATGAGTAAACATTATGGGTAGCGCGCCAGCCAGACGGGATTAAAATTTTGTTGGCTGGAGACCCAAGTTTGGTTTGAAGACGAAAAACATACCAAGCACAATGTTCTCTCACCATTCCTGATTTCTAATATGAACTCGCAGCGTCCGACGTTGTCTTGCTGCTGTCAGAGCAGAAACAAAAGCTGATGCTGTCCGTATGTTTTTGCATTCATATGTAAATTGCACACCCTTATTTTATCCATTAGACCGAAAGATCTGAAAAAAACCCATACATTTACCCGCCCATAGACCTTCCCTTTGAAGAAATCAGGACAGAAGTGGTTGAAAGTGGACAAAAGAGATGGATTTAAATACCAGGTGTAAACGTGTATGTCTCTCTACTTGTGATCCAATTGACCAAAACGCATCCTAACACCAGATGTTAACAGAGCCTGGGTATCTTTGCTCCTCTTAGCCTTGGTTTCTCTTTGAATTATTACACAAACATACATAAAGGAAGTTAGGTGTCCATGGAAATCAGTTTGATTTGTTTATCTGATCATTTGAACACTCTCCCACCTGGTCTTTTATATTTCCAGTACGCAATGTACATCAGAAAACCTCCATTGAATTTGTAATGCGTTTTGTTTAAAGCTGAGGCAGTTGTCTCCGGGTGTTTGGAACTGTGTTTGTCAGCTTCGTTTTGTGCCCGTTGGTGGTCCTGGTGGTCTCAGAGGAACTAGGCCCAGGGGTCTCTCTCCATCTGGGGAACTGTTTCCCAGGAAAAACACTAGTCTGGCGAGGTGCCATTCTACTATTTCTTGACCACTTCAGGCATGTTTATATACTGAGGCAAACGTATGCTGGTGAGAGAGTTCAGGTGTGCCCAAGAGAGAGCTGGATCGGGGGAGCAGTAGTGGAATCTCTATATCCTGTATTTACTTGCCCTGTAGCATTCACACACAGCACATGCGCAGAGTTGTGCCTGTAGTTATCATGAGTATTTCATTTGGACTAATTATTGGGTCCAATTAGAGGCTGATGTGCTGTGGTGAAATGTTATCTTACTGTCAAAAGACACACTGGAGGGGTTGAAGCTTCACGTGGTTCACAGTCAATGTAGAAATACATCATTAATGACATATAAAGCAGCTGATAGATACTTCCTGGCAGTCTCAGAATCATTGGAATACCTGTATACAAATTTATCATAAGTATGTTTCTTATTCAGAAGCAAATAAGAATGAAATTCTATTTAAAAGAAAATAGCTACCGTGAATTTTAGTGAATCAAAAACATACAGTGCAACAAGTGTAGTCAACGAATCACTCTAATGTGCTCTTTCTTCATCAAAAATATACAGCACAAGCAGTGTAGTACAATTCCCGATGGAATGACTGCTATGAACTGATTCTTTTTAGGGAATCAAAAACATACAGTGCAACAAGTGTAGTCTGATTCCCAGAAAAGTGACTCTTAATGAGTTGGTTCTTGTCCATATAAGAGAAAGTAAAACAAGTTTTTCTAGAGGATATTGAATGGGTTATTAGGGCCAGAGCACCGATGGTGTGAGGACCCTATTGGAATTGCTCAGCCTATTATTATTCTTCTCCCAAATGAATTGCATTTTTGATGGCCTAAACATGCTCAAAAACTCATGAAACTTTGCACACGCGTCAAAAGTGGTGAACATTTACGTCTGATATGGGTTTCAGAATTAGGCGTGGCAAAATGGCTCGATAGCGCCACCTACAACATTTCAATGAAGTGCCCCTCCCGCTACGTTTCACGTACAGGTATGAAATTCGGGAGACACATGTAACAGCCCCAATACCTACAAAAAAGTCTCCTGGTACGAAATCTGAAAACCAACAGGAAGTGAGATATTTAGAATTTTCTTTGCAAAATTGTTGCAAAAATTTGCCATTTCCAGACACTGTAATTTAACGAACTCCTCCTAGAGATTTAATCAGATCAACATCATATTTGCACAGTCTAATCTAATGGCCTTTGCGACGTTAAATTGCGAAGATCTTGAGTTTTCCCTGAAGGGAGTGTCCGTGGCGGCCTGACAAATTTCGATGTTTCGCCATAAAACAGGAAGTTGTTGTAACTCGGTCATACAATGTCCGATCTGCCCCAAACTTCACATGTATTATTAGAGTCCTGACCTGAACACATCTACATGCCAATATTCAGTTACAGTCATAGCGCCACCTACTGGCAACAGGAAATGTCATGCTTTACACTGTGATTAACCCCTCATAGTGATTTAACCAGATCAACATCATATTTGGTCAATCTAATCTAAAGGCCTTTGCGACGTTAAATTGTGAAGATCTTGAGTTTTCGCTGAAGGGCGTGTCCGTGGCGGCCTGACAAAATCTGATGTTTTACCATGACACAGGAAGCTGTTGTAAGTCAGGCATACAGTGTCCAATCTGCCCCAAACTTCATATGTTTGATAAGAGTCCTGGCCTGAAGACATCTACATATGAGTTTCAGAATTAGGCATGGCAAAATTGCTCGATAGCACCACCTACAACATTTCAACGAAATGCCCCTCCCGCTATGTTTCACGTACAGGTATGCAATTCGGTACACACATGTAACAGCCCAATACCTACAAAAAAGTCTCCTGGTATGAAATCTGAAAACCAACAGGAAGTGAGATATTTTAATTTTCTTTGCAAAATTGTTGCAAATTTTGACATTTCCAGACGCTGTACTTTAACGAACTCCTCCTAGAGATTTAATCAGATCAACATCATATTTGGTCAGTCTAATCTAAAGGCCTTTGCGACGTTAAATTGTGAAGATCTTGAGTTTTCCCCGAAGGGCGTGTCCGTGGCGGCCTGACAAATTTCGATGTTTCGCCATGAAACAGGAAGTTGTTGTAACTCGGACATACAATTTCCGATCTGCCCCAAACTTCACGTTTTATTAGAGTCCTGGCCTGAAGACATCTACATGACAATATTAGTTAGTCATAGCGCCACCTGCTGGCAACAGGAAATGTCATGCTTTACACTGTAATTCCCTCCCAGAAACACATTTAAATATGCCATCAAGTCCCAAACATGCTAGAAACACATTAAATCAAGCAAAACTTGGCTAAGTGCGATTTACGCCACAAAACAGGAAGTTGTTGTAACTCAGGCATACAGTGTCTGATCTGACCCAAACTTCACACGTTTGATAATAGTCCAGGCCTGAAGACATCTACATGCCAATATTCGGTTATAGTCAAAGCGCCACCTGCTGGCAGCAGGAAGTGTGGCACATTGAAGTGACTTTGCCATATTTCTCCTATATTTACCCACTTAAATGCATGTCGCCCACTATTCACTGTTTTCCTGAGGCCACCGGGTGGTGGTGCTCCCGGGTGCGAGGGCCCTTTCATCGCTGCTTGCAGCTTTAATTTCAAACTGTATTTCAATAACATTAATATTATATGTAAAACAAATAATTAAATCTTAGCGGTTTGCTTTATGCAAATTAATTATTATTTTGTTAGAGACCACTCATAAATAAATAAATACATGAATACTGTACTGACTCTTAAGCAAATTAAACAGTCTGCATTCCAAGAGAGATATAGGCTAGTATTTAGTCGCTCATTTGCCATCTCATGGCATAACATAAAATGTATTTTGTTTAAAGATTTATTTTTTATTTTTTAAAGATAACATAAAGATTTATTTTTGGCTATATCAGGGGGGAACCGTCAGGGCCCTCTAGGCCCTCAAAACTATTGTAAAAAATAATATTTACAAACTTTTAAATAATAGTTTAAAAAGTAAAAAAATTTTAAATAAAAAGTCAACAGGTCTAATGTATTTTAGTAATTTATAATTCGACAATAAACATCTAAATCTTTTTGAGGGAATAAACCCTTCAAATTTGCCGATTCAATTTGTGTTGTGGACGACAACGTTGCTAATTTATTATTTCCGCCGTTTTCAAGATTAACTTTTAAAGAAAAGCTAGAGTTAGGAAAAGGAAGACCTACACCAGAGCTTAATTTGTGAGCAGAAAGCCAAAGCTGTTCATTTCAACCACAGCAATTATAAGCGATACAACTGGATGACAGCATCAATCAAGAAGCTAAAGCTTTACTGCTGGAATTGTTTGCTGTTTGGGTAAGTTTTTTGAAATCTAATAGGTTACGTGACTGATTTTATTCTGGCCACCGCTGCCACTGTTTTATATGTTAAGCTTTAGTTGATAAAAGTTATTTTGCAGAATTACTGGTAAGTCTGTAAATTTACTATATGAGTGACCATGCACATTTGCTGTAATTCTGCATAATAGTTACATTTTCCCCAAATCATAAGTTTAATACGGTCTGTTACATATATTTAATCGGCTGCTGTGCCAGTCTAGTGATGTGATTTAATATCAACGGGAAGTTTTTTAATGCGGAAAATATCTGTCGCTAATGTGTGTTTTGGTCTGAGCGCTGTCATGATGCAACGGCTTACATTAAATTTTGTTTAATTTGATGGTTTTGTGGCCAGTTGTCACCATATTCCTTTGAAATAACACACCGATTATGTGATGCAATTATTTGTAATGATGATTTGCATTTTTATTACTGTTTTTTTGTGATAACTCTCACGCTCACTCTGATATTTGCTTGTGGCATTTCTTGTCAAAGGTAACATGCAGTATTATAAAAGAGAACACTGTAAGCTGACTTTAAGGCTTTAAGGCTGATTTCAGGCTTTGTTTACCTTTTTCCCCGAGAAAAAAGGGGGTGAGAGGGCCAAGGTCCAAGTGTCACGGTTCGCTACTGGGCTTTATTATGATAGGATAGTATAGAGTGGACAGGAAGCGAGGTGGGAAAGAGAGAGGGGGATGGGATCGGGAAAGGTCCGAGAGCCGGGACTCGAACTCGGGTCGCCTGAAGCGCAGCGGCCCACGAGGCTATCGGCGCCAATGCATAACAAAAAATGCATAACATAAAATAACAGCATAACAAGCTCCTCCTTGTATCTCAGCAGGTTTAATGTATTGTTTCAAAAAAGGGTAAATAGTTTCAATGTCGCGCGAATTTATGCCTAAACTTCAATTGTTTATTGCGTTTGTGACGTATTTATTAGTTTGCAAGTTTTGTGGTCATACCTGACTGAAAGATTGCAGGCATTAAGCAAACTTCAACTAGTCGTATTGATTTCATTTCGTTGTGCTTTTATCTTCCTTTGTACCATGAGATGCTTTAAAATGGTCTTTTACTAATTGTTATCATTTGTTGAATGCAATAACTGAAATAAACCTGTATAAATGTATTTGTGGACTAAAAAGTTTTAATCTATCCTGGTGTGATTGTTCTTAAATTCTTGTTCATTTTTGTCCATCAAATAACTTAAAACCACACACAAGCATGAATGTGTTGCTTTAATAGGTCTATATAAGTACAATTTGGATTAAAAATGTCATGAGAAAAGTCTACCTGTTTTGTTATAGGCTAATAATACTGTTCAAAGGTCTTTATTTTTATGCATTTACTTGATTAAAAAAAAAACAGTAATGTTGTGAAATATTTTTACCGACTGTTCTCTATATTTTATTTTATTTATTTATTTTTTAATTCTTTTGATGGCAGAGCTCCAGTCTTCAGTGTCACATGAGTCATGACCCTTCAGAAATCATTCTAATATACGGATTTTCTGCTCAAGAAACATTTCTTATTATTATTATTATTATCACAGTTGAAAATGGTTGTGCTGCTTAATGAAGTGTGGAAACCATTATACAGCCATCTGTTTTCCGGATTCTTTATGAATAGGAAGTTCAGAAGAACAGCATTTATTTGAAATATAAATAATTTGTAGCATTATGTCTTTACTGCGTTTTTTTATTTATTTTTTTTTTTTTTTTAACCAATAGAATGCATTCTTGCTGAATAAAAGTTAACATTTAAATCAGAGTGATTTAAAAAAAAAAAAAAAAAAGCCAGAGTCAAGATGACAGAATGTCATAAATGTTTTAACATAGATTCAATAGTTTAAAGAAGTTTAATATTTCAAGATTTAAAGTCAAAAGTGCTTCTAATGAAGCCCAATTAAGAACCTACATGTTTATGAAACATACCCCCGGTTTCACAGAAAAGGCTTAAGCTGTTTTAACTGAAAGCATATCTTAAAATATGTATTAATGTGTTTTTCCTAAGGCATGTTTAATGTTAAAGCTAAATGTCCTAATTTAACTAAGGCCTAATGCTGGCTTAATCTAAACCCTGTCTGTAAAACCAGGCCTTTATGACTCATAAATTAGTGTTTGTCGTGCATCAAAATAGATCATGTATGTATAAATGATCATCATTGTGTATCATCCAGGCACACAGTGCAACACATGGTCAAAGAAAGCAGATGACAGAGAGTAATATCAGTGTAGATTGCAAAATGTTTATTAGGCCACTGATATGGTTGTGGATGTTATTTCAGTCATTGCCAGAGGGATAACACAGTTTTAAAGCTTCATAAGGTAAGGTAACAGAAGAGCCTAACAATAAATGAATTAAATGATAATCTGTTCATAAGAATATTCTTTATCTGCTCTTCTATTGGAAATCAGTGTAATAATTCAGGTGTTCTGGAATATTTGGTTTCACAGTGTAAGTGGAACCTTAAACCTTGTGATTTTAATTTGTAAATTTATATTTGTTTGTAAAACAATTAATATTAAACATTTTTTTTATTGGAAACATGAAAAAACAATGAAATTTCAGCAACATTTTTCAGCACTGTAACTTTTACAACCAGACAGCAGACAGTTCACAACCAGAGAACATGGAGAATGTTCAGTAGTTTGGCTCATGAAAAGGGAAAGTTAACACATCATCTTCACAGTATATGTTACAAAAAATATTATGTCCACAGATACAATTAAATACAGGTTTATTTCAGTTACAGGCAGTGACATATTCAACAAATGATAACAACTGATAAAAGACAATCTCAAAGCACAAAGGAAAAGCACAACGAAATGAAATCAATGTATACGACTAGCTGAAGTTTGCTTATCCTAACATTACACGAAGTGAATGACTGCATTCAGTCAGGGACGACTGCAAAAAATGTGCAAATTATAAAAAAAAAACATAAACTGTTCTGAAACGATAAATAGTTGTAGTTTAGGCATAAACCCGCTCTGAAACTATTTACCTTTTTTGAGGTAATCCATTAAACCTGCTGAGTAACAGAGGTGTGTGAACTAAAATTCTCAGTACCACGCGCATGTCTGGGAAACTCATGAATATTCATGTGAGCTCCGCCCACAGAAATCGAAAATCTCGTAACAGCCTGCCACTGTCAAACATTGCTCAGTGTGAGCGGTGTTTAATGCCCACTAATTCTAATATTAATGATCTTACTATTAATTAAACCGGTTAAGTGCTAGTTGCGGTTTTATTAGTGGTGCCATTTGGACATTGAAGTGACACTCCTAATGGGGCTGCACTTTTAAAAATAAATAATTGGGTTTGGCAATTCCATTTACTCAGACGGCCACTTGCCCATCCCTCCTCCATCTATAATTCATCTAATTACTGATATTGTGGTGCTAGTCTCTCTCAATTTAGGAGACAAACATGATTATTTAATATTAATAATGTCCAAAACGTATGCATTTTCTCTCTTCCAGAATTCTCCCTTTCAATTTTTAATGATTTCTTAACACAACGGGTGAGAGCAATTCCAAATAGAACAACAAAAGAGGCCTCTTGTACATGACCTTTCTGGCCTGTATTAGCAACACGTCAACTAACAATCAAGACAAAAGCCCAGCACAAGCAGATGGCATTGCTTGCGTTATTAATGAACGCTCAAAGTTAAAAGCATGCTAGCATTTAGCGAGAAGTGGGTGGAATTGCAGGGTTTGGACGTTCAGGGGAATTCACCCCGCCGCTCATAATGAGCTCAATGCTAGTCGTGGATGCTGGAGAGTTGGAGTAGAGGAGATGCTGTAGATTATGTGGGGCAGTAAAACGCAGACAAACTCCCTCAAATATGCGGGAGGTAAATGAAGTCCCAGGGGCGTTATATTCTCCAGCTTCCACTGATACATTTGTTTAATTTTCATCCGACAGACAGCCAGTGTTGGCCCTCACATGTGTGGGGAGCGTGCAAGAGCGATAAAGGAAGGAGGGAGAAAAGAAATGTATGCAAGTATTATTATGAGTATGTGCCGTGGGGTGTATGTCATTGTTTTTTCTCTAGGATACATATCAGTGGCTACTGTAAACCCTCATGGATTAACTTTGTATGTATTGCACAAGGCATTACACCTATATGTGCAGTGAGTAATTCAATAACTAAATGAGCCGCTGAGCATTATGATGGGCTTCTGAATGCAAGAATGATCTGTCTCTGCTCACTTTCTTTCCATCATACAGTAAGCCCATGTGTTTTCTGCTTACTCATGGATCTGGCACAAACACAGATAAAGCAAACCGAGTAGAAAGCAGCTACATGACTCAATGAATTAACTCAGGAAGTCTGCTAAACTTAAGAGTGCCTGACTGTACTGTAAAAACATTTTAACCAGTTAATTTGTATAGACAAAATAAAAAAAAATAAAAAAAACATAATAAAGTATTTAGAAATGTATATAAATAAACGTTTATGGTCAGAAAGAGACTGACAAATGAGACAAATGTAAAGTGACAATAAAGACATTTATAATTTATATAGCCTGGAGTAATGCCATCACAGGAATAAACATTTTGTAATATGTTAAAATAGAAAATGATTTTAATTAGTTATATATTATTAGTTATTTTAAATAATAGTCCAATAATTCTTCACAATATTACTGTTTTTTACTTGTCTTGGTGACTATATTTATACATGCAATATTTTTATATATATATATATATATATGTATATATACATACATATATACATATACACATACACTCACCTAAAGGATTATTAGGAACACCTGTTCAATTTCTCATCAATGCAATTATCTAATCAACCAATCACATGGCAGTTGCTTCAATGCATTTAGGGGTGTGGTCCTGGTCAAGACAATCTCCTGAACTCCAAACTGAATGTCAGAATGGGAAAGAAAGGTGATTTAAGCAATTTTGAGCGTGGCATGGTTGTTGGTGCCAGACGGGCCGGTCTGAGTATTTCACAATCTGCTCAGTTACTGGGATTTTCACGCACAACCATTTCTAGAGTTTACAAAGAATGGTGTGAAAAGGGAAAAACATCCAGTATGCGGCAGTCCTGTGGGTGAAAATGCCTTGTTGATGCTAGAGGTCAGAGGAGAATGGGCCGACGGATTCAAGCTGATAGAAGAGCAACTTTGACTGAAATAACCACTCGTTACAACCGAGGTATGCAGCAAAGCATTTGTGAAGCCACAACACGCACAACCTTGAGGCGGATGGGCTACAACAGCAGAAGACCCCACCGGGTACCACTCATCTCCACTACAAATAGGAAAAAGAGGCTACAATTTGCACGAGCTCACCAAAATTGGACAGTTGAAGACTGGAAAAATGTTGCCTGGTCTGATGAGTCTCGATTTCTGTTGAGACATTCAGATGGTAGAGTCAGAATTTGGCGTAAACAGAATGAGAACATGGATCCATCATGCCTTGTTACCACTGTGCAGGCTGGTGGTGGTGGTGTAATGGTGTGGGGGATGTTTTCTTGGCACACTTTAGGCCCCTTAGTGCCAATTGGGCATCGTTTAAATGCCACGGCCTACTGGACATTGTTTCTGACCATGTCCATCCCTTTATGACCACCATGTACCCATCCTCTGATGGCTACTTCCAGCAGGATAATGCACCATGTCACAAAGCTCGAATCATTTCAAATTGGTTTCTTGAACATGACAATGAGTTCACTGTACTAAAATGGCCCCCACAGTCACCAGATCTCAACCCAATAGAGCATCTTTGGGATGTGGTGGAACGGGAGCTTCGTGCCCTGGATGTGCATCCCACAAATCTCCATCAACTGCAAGATGCTATCCTATCAATATGGGCCAACATTTCTAAAGAATGCTTTCAGCACCTTGTTGAATCAATGCCACGTAGAATTAAGGCAGTTCTGAAGGCGAAAGGGGGTCAAACACAGTATTAGTATGGTGTTCCTAATAATCCTTTAGGTGAGTGTACATACATATACAGTGGTGGCCAAAATTATTAGAACACCTGACAGATCTGAAAATACTGACCTTTTTTTGCCACCAAAACATGATTTCATTTCATAATGTTCATGAAACATGCAGATGGTTGCTCTGACCATCAAATATCAGATGAAGTGAGTCGTACTGTTTTTATCCACTTTTAATTTTAATATTTGTTATGTCCACCTTTTGCAGCAATTACAACAGCACATCTCACTGGCATAGTGTCAATATATTTCCTCTGAGAAATTCAACACTAATGTTATCCAAACTGTTATCTGCAACTGAAGCCAAAGGCTTTCCTTTGACTGTACAATAGATCTGTCCAGTATATTTTCCAACTCGCCCCAAATGTGCTCGATGGGGTTGAGATCCAGACTTTGAGGGGGCCAGTCCATCATTTTCAATGTTCCAGCAGATTCCTTCCATCGCAGGTAGTTCCGGCAATAGTTAGAAGAATGTTTCGGGTCATTGTCCTCTTGGAAAATAAATCCAGGCCCAATAAGACGACTCCCAGATGCCAAGTGTTCTAATAATTTTGGCCACCCTGTATATTTCAGCTTAACGTGTTAACAATATTTAATGCAATTAACGCAGCATCCGTTTTTTTCTGTCATCCTTTGGCTAGCGTTACATTATATGATCACGTTCTTAAAGTGACAGCAGCCACTAATGCTGTCTGTCATTAATGGTAATGAAAGAACAAAGGTAACAGAGAAAATTACTCACTGCTCTTGACTAAAGTACTTTTGTAGCTTTAATAAGGATTAATCTAAATGTATGCAGTGTTTGATAACTTTACTCAACTTCTGTTTATATCCTGCCTGTTAGACAGGTAGGAAGGGCACAGGTAAATATAACATTTATTATGGGTTTATATGAGGATTGTTTTAAGTTCACTTAAATTAAAAGTTGTTATATTTTTGAAGCCTAATAAATGTTAAAAAATTGATAGCTTTCAATTACACTGTAATGTTGAATGACTATAATTAATGTTTAAAATTGGGGGGGAAATCGTTTTCATCGAGACATCAGTAGCTGTATTAGTATCAGTGATAAAAAGATGCTGTCTTTATGTTTTTTCTACATTAATTTGGAGATGAACTATGAAATTATTACATTACAAAATATATTAAAAACGTATAAAAAGTGCTTTTAATCGCGAACTCAGCCACGAAGTGGTAGGCCACGTAAAATCACAGAGCAGGGTCAGCGCATGCTGAGGAGCATAGTGCGCAGAAGTCACCAACTTTCTGCAGAGTCAATAGCTACAGACCTCCTAACTTTGTGTGGCCTTCACATTAGCTCAAGAACAGTGTGTAGAGAGCTTCATGGAATGGGTTTCCATGGCCGAGCAGCTGCATCCAAGCCTTACATCACCAAGTGCAATGGAAAGCGTTGGATGCAGTGGTGTAAAGCACGCCGCCACTGGACTCTAGAGCAGTGGAGACGTGTTCTCTGGAGTGACCAATCACGCTTCTCTGTCTGGCAATTCGATGGACGAGTCTGGTTTTGGCAGTTGCCAGGAGAACGGTACTTGCCTGACTGCATTGTGCCAAGTGTAAAGTTTGGTGGAGGGGGGATTATGGTGTGGGGTTGTTTTTCAGGGGTTGGGCTTGGCCCCTTAGTTCCAGTGAAAGGAACTCTTAATGCTTCAGCATACCTAGACATTTTGGACAATTTCATGCTCCCAACTTTGTGGAAACAGTTTGGGGATGGCCCCTTCCTGTTCCATCATGACTGCGCACCAGTGCACAAAGCAAGGTCCATAAAGACATGGATGAGCGAGTTTGGTGTGGAGGAACTTGACTGGCCTGCACAGAGTCCTGACCTCAACCCGATAGAGCACCTTTGGGATGAATTAGAGCGGAGACTGCGAGCCAGGCCTTCTCGTCCAACATCGGTGCCTGACCAAATGTGCTTCTAGAAGAATGGTCAAAAATTCCCATAAACGCTCTCCTAAACCTTGTGGAAAGCCTTCACAGAAGAGTTGAAGCTGTTCTAGCTGCAAAGGGTGGGCCAACTCCATATTAAACCCTACGGATTAAGAATGGGATGTTATTTAAAAAGGGGGGGGGGGGGGGGTTACCTACCAGTGTGTGTGTTTTGTTGATTTGTCAAAATCAAATGTATATCAAATGTAATTATGATGTTAAGTCCCCACAAATGGGGACATTATTAGGGAATTTAGTAATGAAAGTTCTTTCAAATAAGCGTCTTTGCTAAGGAAAGTCAGTATTACATATATAATTTTATATTATAATTTACATTTTTATGAGTCTGATTCAGAACACATAAGTGGGTTGTCATTGCAAATGTTTAGGCTAATTAGCTAGCTAAGAAAGACCGCATATAACATCAAATTGCATAAGAGCTTAAACATGCTAAAGAATATGTCTCAGTTCAAGACATTCACTGGTATGATTTTCATGAGTTCTGTTTAGTCCTATCTAAAACAGCATGCAACTGATTTTGTTTGTGTGTGATGGGTGTGAAATATCCAACTTTAGAAACATTTCCTAAACAAGGCTGTGTGCTGTGGTTTAAGGAGGTAGTGAAAGAATCCACTGGGCTGTTTGGTTCAGTGGCTCATAAGACCCTTAGTCTCTCCTTTCCTTTCTCAATGCAAGGTGGGGGTCTGTGCTCCCAGCAGAACACTTTAAGCCGGCACGGTGTGGTTCAACAGGTACAGAGCTCTCTCGCCTGATCCATGGCTGCAGGGCAGAGACAAATCATGTAGCACCTAAAATTAGTCTCTCCGGGAAGATGAGTTAAGGTTCTCCTCTCTGTACCTTTACCTGGTAGGTGTATCTGTCCTGGTTTCCAGACTACAGGAGCTGTCATTGCGAATATGCACGCAATTTAGACAAGATGTTAATTGCCTTCGTGGGGTGGCGGTGACGCACGCTCAGGTGTGTGTAGTCTGGCCGCAGCTGCGCAAATGAGATTTGGAGCTTCGTCGACAGTGTCTCCTTGCTAGAGATAATTGACCTGCGGGGTCTGCCTCTGAGCTGCCCGCCCCCCCTCTCCTCTACAGTCCTTGACAGTCTGGGACCCTCTGATTGGTCAGTAGTCAGCATTAAATGGCAACCCTTCTGACCCAAGCCCCCCGTTCCCCGCCCTTTCTCTTCCTCAGCCCTTCACAAGGACATACAGGAGCTGAGGTGGCCAAACTAGCAGTGTTCTTTCGCTCCTCCACATGGCCCTCGCACCTATAACACACACACACTCATGTACACCTACTGCTTAGTCATTTGTTTCTGTTGTCACCCATCCAAGTCTTAATTAGCTGAGAACATCTTGTTTGGACCTGCGTTCGTGTACCAGCTACAGCCGATACCGCTGTTCACACTTTGTTGTGGATGTTTGATGAGTGAAATTTAGTCCATTTAAGACACTTCCCTCTGTGAAAGTGTGCGGTTTCTGTGCCACTAACAGAATTGTAAATAAGAAAAAACTGTTTTCATACAGGTGTTACAAACATTCTGGCAGGCTTCCTTTGGTCGGACAAACAGGTAGTCCCGCCCCAAACTCACTCTATACACACGTAATTGGGGGTTTTCCTTTAACTATGGGCACTTTTTGACTTTTTAGAAACACACTTTTCACATTTGTAATGCCCAACAGTACCAAAACTGTAAATAATAATAATAATAATAATAATAACGCATCAATATCTCATTTTAATCTCAAGCTCTTCACTGACACTGTTGCCTCTTTGGTAAACAATTACACTACCTTTCTGAAGGAAAAAAAAAAACTTTATTTGGGGCAAAATTGTTTGGTGAGGTGGAAAGTTAAAAATAATTTATCAATTTAAAATTTAAAATAAATTTAAATGTATAATTTATTTTTTATATGCTTTACTATGTTTTTTTTCATTCAAAATAATTTAACACAATTAAACAAATAAACATAAAGACATAATATTTTTTCCCCAATAATTATTCCTTTTTTTTCTTATACTTTCTTTTCCTTTAATTTTTTCTTTTGTGATAATACCCACCACTAATGCATAAACACATAGTTAGAACAATAACCAATAAGTACATAATTAGATACTTTTATATAGCAAAAAATAAATAGATATTACAAAAAAAAGAAAAAAGTTAGCATTCACGTATTCATAATGTATTAATCAAACATTTAATATTGAAATGGTTTATATTTATTACACTATTTGTTTAAATTATTATTTTTATTTAATAATTCATATATTGTGATTGATTTTCTGGGTTTGAGACATTGGTAAAATAATGAAATGTATATTTAAAAGACAAGATGGAATAGTTTTAATATGATCATATAACAACAAAAAAAAACATATGACATAAAACCCCCGGGACATAAAATGCCTGAAGTTGAAAAAACACCCATTAATTTAGCTGACATGGTATCCACAACATCTTTACTGTATCTTTTCATACTGTTGACTGATCTTTTCCATGTCCTAAAAGTGTTTCTGTTAATTTAACAGAATTGAATTCTAGTCTCGCATCAGGATGTTTTTGACCTAGAAGGGACTCTAAGGATGCCACAACACCACTGAATACCTCCTGGTATTGTGGTAGGTGGAACCCTGGAGAAAAGTACAACAGTAGGAGGTTAGAGCTGTGCGGTTAAGTCTGGATGCTTAAAGTACAAATTGATTACATATATGCACTGTATATGCCTGTTGGGCTCTCCAAGCACAGCATTCATATGTGCTGTTTGTGTGGGTGTGGTGTAACCAGATCAGTCTCTGTCGTAGACCCCCTCTGTTTCGCGGAGAGCTGCGCTTGTAGAGGAGGGGGAGCGCTTAGTGTGTTTCATGGTTAATTCTGTGTCAGTTAGTTGACTGCTACCTTCCCTCCAGCTAAAAGTGCACAGTGAAACACAAGCCCAAAGAAATCCTCTGGCTTTGACAGCCGAGCTGTTCAATCATTTATCTGTAGGCCCCGGGCCATGAATCAGTGTCAACAAACATTCCATTGAAATCATATCAAGCCTGCTCTGTTCTGCCATTTCTTTCTTTCACACTCTCGCGCTTCTTTCTTTCTCTCTCCTGCTGTCTCCCTATCCCTTTTTCATCCCCACAAGGCTCCTGTGTGATGGAACTATGTTTTCTTTTGTTCGACATGGCCCGACTCATTACCAGCTCCACTGAGAGCTTATCTCTTATGGGTCTTTGTATTGCATTTTGACCTGTTGACAAGCCTGACCACACATTAACACCCATGGCACATCTTCATGAAGTGAATCCGCAGTTCTTGATGTAGTGTTCTCATATCAAACCATTTGATTCTGTTATTGTACAACTCTAAAACCCTTTTTTTAGACAACAACCATTGTAGGCAACAACAATTCATTTATTACTCTTTTCTACACTCTCAGTGTCGTGATTTAAGTGAAACATTCAAAACAACCATTTATGACCACCAGTGGTAATATGTTGATATGTCTATATTATGTATAATCTATCTAAATAATGTTACTTTTTCACATAAGAACATTTAAAAAATCCGGGGTCTGTAGGACTTTTTAATGTTTTGAAGTCTCACCAAAGCTGCATTTATTTTATCATAAAATACAGTAATGTTGTGAAATATTTAAATTACTCCAGTCTTCAGTGTCACATGGTCCTTCAGAAATCATTCTAATATGCTGATTTGGTGCTCAAGAAACATTTATTATTATTACAGTTTCTTTTTATCCCTGTTGAAAACAGTTGTGCTAATGTTTTTGTGGAAACCATTTTTTTCGATGCTTTAAAATAAAGTTCAAAATAAGAGCATTTACTGTAAGTTTTGATCAATTTATTGCATCCTTGTAGAATACAAGTATTGATTTTTTTAAAAATGTACTGATCCTAAACTTTTGAATAGAAGTGTATTTAAATGTTTGAATATTTGGCTTAATTGTCAACAAAAAAATTATGTCTGTTTACTAAAATTAGATGCCATTTTAATATTTGCTAAGCTGGGTAAAATTAATGAACATGACAAGGAATAATTTCATCAATCTAAAAAAAAACTCAACTCATCTCTCCATTTATTCCACTGTTCCTCTCCTCTGTTTATTTCTACCAACTTTGTCTGGAGGGCCATTATGCTGATTTGGAGGGTTTTGAGCAGGTGAAGTGGACAGAGGGCAATGTGCTTTTTTTGGCACTTCCTGTGCTTGAGGCAACGAATGCCGAAGCCCAATCAGAGGACTTCACTCTTCTCTCACTGTATGTATCCGCAGAACTGCTGTGTACCCCAGAGACTGACAGACCACAGGAGTGTGGAAGTGAGGGGAAAAAATAAACGAATATAGCAAGCTTAATTATTAAAAACACCCTAAACTGATCCCTCCCATTTTTTTCTATTGAAGAAGGGAGCGTATCCTCCCCGGACCTTTGGTTCAGGGGCTCAGCTGTCTTTTGCTCTGTTTATGTTTACATCCCCGCAGGTGGTGAAGGCAATTCGGTGCCTCATGGATCCAACATATCAATTTGTCTCTGCGCGGTTGGGCCTACCTCTGCTGGGATTGCTACGCAGCTCAGAGCCAATAACTTTGATCATGCAAAGTCAGATTTTTGATGGGCAGCGTCTCCTACAAAGCTCAAATCTCAGTCCTTGTGCATACGCTGCTCTCAGATTGAAGGCATCAAAACAAACTTCGTTTCACAAAACGAGAGATGAAACAGATACTAAGTGCATTGGGCTTTTAGTTCTTTTAGTTCCTCAGAAGAAGGAGCCGTAAAGTGTTTGCCAGATTGAGGGATGCTTCAATCCAAAGGCCTAGTTCTTACTTTCCCTCCCTTTTTCTTTTTCCCGCAATCTTTTTCTCAGTTTCCCATCCCACCCACTCAGTCTTTTAGCGTTTGCGATATGGACCCAAACACGAACGGTACAAATGAAATCTATTGTCCAGTAGCTTTCAGGTAAAGGCGAAGCTTCAAAGGGATGTCTGAATTATCATCATCATCATCATCATCATCCTCCTCCTCCTGCATTGAGCCATCTCTCTCTCTCAGACAGTCACTCTTACCAGTTCTTCCGCTCACTATAGAGCCGCACTTTCCACTTATCTTGATGCTCTGAAAAAAGAACATGTCCTGAAGGCTTCATGAGGACAGGCCCTCTAAGAAAATCTGTTAACTGGCAGTTCCATAAACTGCTGTAGGGTGTATTAATATTAGTGCCATTTTCTGCATTTCTGATTGTTTTTCTTTGTTTGTTTGTTTTTAAATTTTAAACTCATTTGCTGGTTAAGTTAGTGACATGATCAATTATGTATCTATGGCCAATACAAATACAAAATTTTTCATATATTCTGCAAGTGCTCAATTATAACCAGTATGTAGAACTCATTAATTATTGTTTTATATGAGAAGTGACACTTGTTCTCTGTGACTTTTGTGCTTGACCTTTGTGGCATTATTCTTTCAAAGAAACCCATTTTCTGTGTACACATAACACAGCTTAACAATGTGGGCAGCCAGAGACCATTAAACAAAGCTTTTTGGAAGGTTTGAGGTGGGTCATGAATTAACAGGGACCTCTGTGCCTGTGCCAGTTGGCAAAGAAACCCTAACGAAATAATGCCCAGAAAATCAAAACCCACCACTAGATCATCTGTTTAAAGTTTATTTATTTTTTTATATTTCAGTCTATGGATTAATCAAAGCACTACTCCTCACTTATGGTAGGAGCTCCATTTATTCATTGTGTATTGATGCAGGCTGGAAAGTTAAAATGGCCTTGATGTTTGGTTTGATGTACTGAACTACTGAAAAGTGCTAAAATACTTATATTTAATAATAATAGCCCTTAAAATGTTATAAACTTTATCTATTTGCAAAAAAAAAAAAAAGTCTCTGAGTGATTTGGGTAATGGCGATGAGCAAAAAGCTAAAAAAAAAAATAAAAGCAACAAAACCCTTACGAAAAAAGTTTACTCAAATGTGCTATTATTAGTATACTTCTTTTAGACAAAAAAATAAGTACACTTTGTCCACTATGTACTTCTCAGAAATATACTTAAAATTACACTTACTTATACTGACAGAAAAGTCTATATTTGGCCTATACATGTACTCAATCTTTTCATTGAGATATACTTCAAAGTATAATTAAGTATAGTATACTTGGCTAGTAGCTGTGTTTATTCTTTTGATTGTGTAGCTTATTATTTTTTTCATAGTTTTACATACTGTCTTATAAACTTGCATTGTTTGAAAATATAGATTTATAAAGAAAACCGATATGTTCCTAATTCTGAGTAGCCTATGTGAAATTATTATTATTATTTTTTTTTTTTGTAGTCCACTGGTAGTGTACATGGAAATTTACTTCAAATCTACTTAAAGTACAGTTAAAGTTATATTTCAAGTATAAAAATGAATTAATATTAATACCTAAATAGGAACATAGTATACTTAAAGTGCAAACATAGCATATAAATATTAAAATATAAGTATGATGTTAAGTTCACTTAAAGAACTTACAAGTATACTTAAGTATGCAAGTGTACTTTTATAAACTAAAAATATGCTACAATTATTAAAATAGTAAACTATCGGTATATTTATAAGTTCATGTGTATTGTAGTTGCAATACAAACGATAAATGTAGTTGTAAACTAATTGTGTACTCAAAGTTTACCACTGTTAGACTTAAAGTATACTTTGGTAACACTTTATTTTACAGTGTCATTGTTACATATGTTACATGTAGTTACTATAGTAATAACTATAAATTATGCATAATTATATGCAACTAAACCAAACCTAACTCTAACCCTATAGTAAGTACATGTAGTTAATTATTATTACTCAGTACTTAAATGTATAATTACAGTGTAACAAAGACACCTTAAAATAAACCTATACTTACACTCACCTAAAGGATTATTAGGAACACCATACTAATACTGTGTTTGACCCCCTTTCGCCTTCAGAACTGCCTTAATTCTACGTGGCATTGATTCAACAAGGTGCTGAAAGCATTCTTTAGAAATGTTGGCCCATATTGATAGGATAGCATCTTGCAGTTGATGGAGATTTGTGGGATGCACATCCAGGGCACGAAGCTCCCGTTCCACCACATCCCAAAGATGCTCTATTGGGTTGAGATCTGGTGACTGTGGGGGCCATTTTAGTACAGTGAACTCATTGTCATGTTCAAGAAACCAATTTGAAATGATTCGAGCTTTGTGACATGGTGCATTATCCTGCTGGAAGTAGCCATCAGAGGATGGGTACATGGTGGTCATAAAGGGATGGACATGGTCAGAAACAATGCTCAGGTAGGCCGTGGCATTTAAACGATGCCCAATTGGCACTAAGGGGCCTAAAGTGTGCCAAGAAAACATCCCCCACACCATTACACCACCACCACCAGCCTGCACAGTGGTAACAAGGCATGATGGATCCATGTTCTCATTCTGTTTACGCCAAATTCTGACTCTACCATCTGAATGTCTCAACAGAAATCGAGACTCATCAGACCAGGCAACATTTTTCCAGTCTTCAACTGTCCAATTTTGGTGAGCTCGTGCAAATTGTAGCCTCTTTTTCCTATTTGTAGTGGAGATGAGTGGTACCCGGTGGGGTCTTCTGCTGTTGTAGCCCATCCGCCTCAAGGTTGTGCGTGTTGTGGCTTCACAAACGCTTTGCTGCATACCTCGGTTGTAACGAGTGGTTATTTCAGTCAAAGTTGCTCTTCTATCAGCTTGAATCAGTCGGCCCATTCTCCTCTGACCTCTAGCATCAACAAGGCATTTTCGCCCACAGGACTGCCGCATACTGGATGTTTTTCCCTTTTCACACCATTCTTTGTAAACTCTAGAAATGGTTGTGCGTGAAAATCCCAGTAACTGAGCAGATTGTGAAATACTCAGACCGGCCCGTCTGGCACCAACAACCATGCCACGCTCAAAATTGCTTAAATCACCTTTCTTTCCCATTCTGACATTCAGTTTGGAGTTCAGGAGATTGTCTTGACCAGGACCACACCCCTAAATGCATTGAAGCAACTGCCATGTGATTGGTTGATTAGATAATTGCATTAATGAGAAATTGAACAGGTGTTCCTAATAATCCTTTAGGTGAGTGTATACTATACTAAAAATGGGCCAATTTAGTCCTAAGCCAAGTAAGTATTGAAACTTACAAGTTTACTACTAGTACATTGATATTAGTATACTTACTACATAAAGTATACTTTAAAATAAACTTGAACTTCACTTAAAATGAACTTGAAGTATATTTATTTTTTGTAGTAAGGGAATAGCAATTTTGTTCCAACAGCACACGATTTTGCTTGCCATTTGACAGTGCAAAGTGTGTAAATCAAGAATTTTTGACTTTAAAAACTAACTTAACAGCATGTATGGTATATCCTTTGTAACAAATCTAATATAAATGTCTGTATTAAGTGTTTGAGTTTGTGAACATGGTAACAGAAAGCTGTTCACACAGATGGCTTCCAAGACAGCCTTTCAATTACTGAAACGGTTTAAATGTCCACGTCTTATTGGAACGTGTTGGGAATAGGCACAAAAGGCCCTGCGTGGAACGTCTCCAAGTCATTGCCACTCACGCTGTCAGTCTGGACGGCCTCCAATGTTATTTCATCGATGGCTGCTGCGTCTTCCAATTCTCTCGACCCCTGATAGTACACAATACACTTTCTCCCTCTCTTTCTTTCTGCCTCTAACACACACACAATCATTGATAAAGTAAACCACCCTTCTAATCATGTATTACTTTGATTTATGTTGTTTGTTTTCTCAAAGCAATTAGATCACTTATATTACTGGTATGAAGTTAATATAATTAATTTTTTATGTGCCACTTTGAGATTTTCAGCTCTGCTGTATGTGTGTTCAGTTTATACATGAAACACATAGATTACATATGGGCTCGGGTTCACATGTTTTGAGACTTTACATTACAAAATCAGCTGGGAACATTACTTTTAGACTTGGATCATCAGGTAAAAATTTTACATCCTAGGCACATTGAAAAAAAAACGTACAACATTTCGGCAAAATGACATTCAATTTTTTGCCCATTTCGCAGGACTTTCAAAGTGAAATGTCCAGTAAGAGATGCCAAAAGTGTTCAGTTTTCTCAGAAACTGATGAATGTGAATGTGACAACATTTTATAATGTTGGTTGTACATATTGTGGCACTTTCAAAGTGAAATGGTAAGAGGATCAAAAAGGTTAACACACTGTTGTGTTTGAAAATAACGTACCACCTACACTAAACTGTACCCTAAACCTAACTAATAGTTGTTAACAAAAGCAAATGTGAGATAAAAAGGTAACTATGCCATTTCAGCTTGTTTCTACAAATCGTTTATGGGTTGTTGGGACTTGTTTCACTGTGCTCGCATTGCAAGTGTTAACTACCAAGTAAGTTTCCTTTGTCAGAAAAAACATAAATTTGTAGCTGGTTATGTGATTGTTTAAAAATCATTCACTATGGTAAAAGTGTTTAGAGATCATAACATTGTATACAATTCTAAAATTAATCAATAATCAGCCCCTGTAATCATAATTTGTGTGAAAAGGAATAAAAGTTGGTGTTTTACTGCCACTAGTGTTCATTTCAGCTGAAAACTGCAGTGAATTGTGTATATATAGGTATGTCTTTGGAGATTTGCAAAAAATGTAGGTAGAGCCTATGTTTAAATTTTCTATAAAACACTGCTGTCTTGGTGGCAATACTGGTCTCTAACGGAGCACCGGGACCCGTTCCATCCCCTCCAAACTCAGACCTAAAAGATTATAAATTAGTACAAGTGGGGGATGAGAGTAGGATTAAGGATGCTGCATAATCTACAACAAAGGATGCTTTTTTTCCAAAAGGGTTGACGGGGCAGATTAGGACTTTGTCAGTTAGTACTTATGGAACTTTTCCCTTAGAAAGACACACACTTGTTCTCTTTACCCGCCTCCTCGGGTACACCATCACTGCCGTAATGAGGTAGCATGGGAAATCGACATAATACTAGCAAATAAGGTTGAGGTTGGCGGATTTTATTAGGATAGGGGAAGACGCACAGACGTTGTGCATCTCTTTGGGTGTCTGTCAGAACAACGATTTAGACTTCAACAATCGGGTCTGACGAGGATGAGTCCAATAATATTACGGCAATGGTGATGTAAGACAATGCTGGCGAACTGAGGGTGAGGGTGCTGAGATATGCACTGTAATTGAGCAGCTGAAGCAATTGGAGGCCATGGGACGCACTTTTAATTTCATCACTCTGTCAGTTCTTATTAAAACCCATTCGTCATAAAGAGGAGAGCAAGAGGTTGGGCCGTGTGTCAGAGACTGTATTGCCATTGCCTGGGAATTGGGGCTTTAGAAGAGTAGAAGGACTCGTGATATTGGAGAGATTGATGACGAAGCTTTTGCCGCAAGTGATAGGAGAAACCCTTCCACAACATATACGCAAACATCAGCCCAGCCATCAAGCCCATTTGTTACTGTCTGGGGAGGTCAGTGAAGTTGGGGAGAATGCATTGTGGGATAGGTTGCATGAGAACGTAAAACCCGAGTCGGATAATTACCAGTCACATTGATCTGAAGTCCAACTGCAGTGAATTCACCCAGTGTATTGAATTGCCGTTAATAGCTGTTTTTCCTCACAGGGTAATGAGATTACTTCAGCCTGCCGTCATTCTTGTTTTGTTGGTTGAAGAAATAGAAGGTCTTGTTTGTTGCTGGCATTGTTTGTTGTTGCGTTGCGTTTTGTTTTCACAGGGGACTGTAATGGAGGGCACACATATGCTAGTTAGTTCTCAGATAGGGCTGATAGCTTAGTTTTAGCCCACAGTTTTTGAAGTGTCATCAAAGTGTAAACCCTCGTCTCCCCTCCTTCTTTCTCCCCTCTTCCTCTGAACTCTCTCTGTCCTCTACACTGTCATCCCACTGAACCTCGGCAGCTCCATCACGCCTCCTTCAATCAAAGCAAATTAAATGATTCATTATTTCTTCCCGCCCACCAAAGGATGTAGAAACATGAAAAATAAAAGAAAGGCACGAGTGAGAATGGCTTTTACATCTTCTCCCATTCACGTTTTCACACAGTACATGTGTGCAACTAAAGAACGAACCAAAAAAAAAAAGGGGAGAATAAAATGAAGTGTGACAACATATGAATTTCAAATTTGCGGAGAGACATCAAAGTGCGCCATCCTGGGCGCCTTCGACAAGGACGCACACTGATTTTTAATCCAGTCCCCCCGATTGTATCACCACCCTAACGAAGAGCTGAGCGGGGCCCTGCCAGAGAGAGTGGCACCGGGCAGAGGGAGATAGAGAGAGGGAAAGATCAGAGACGAGAGAAGAGGAGATGGAGGAGGAGGAAGGCGAGAAGAAAGGGAAAGCTTTTCCAAACACAGGCGGCCGAGCCCTTTGTTGTCGTCTCGATCAGAGGGCCCCTTTCATCAGAGCGGGAACCGTTTCCACTTCTCTCAGTTTTGGTAAGGGGGGGGTGAGGGTGAGAGTGTGTGTGTGCACGTACAAGTGTCTGGTGATGGTGGGTACCCCTCGAACATCACCATCTGAGGACTTTAGCCTCGGCTCAAACTTCAGTTACAGTTTAAATATGACACTGCTTCTGTCTATGAAGTGAATTTATTTTTTTATTTATTTTTTTTTTTTTCCTAATGCACCTCTGAGAAATTAATGGAATTAAGCAGGGTGCCAAATTAACTGGTAAAAATGATTCTATTATTATTATTATTATTATTATTATAAAATATTGAAAATAAAATACAAATAACAGGACATAAATATTTCTTAGAGGTCATGAAAATTTATTTAGAATTTTTATTTTCAAAAAATTATAGAAGCTTGTTTACACCACTGAATACAAAATGAAAAGTGTAATTGAACTTTTTATCTAACAATTTTGACTTTTTTTTTTTTCTTCTCGCAATTGCGAGTTCACATCGCAATTCTCACTTTTTTTTTTTTTTTTTTTTTTTTTTCTCAGAATTGTGTGATATAAACTCGCAATTCTGAGGAAAAAAAAAGTCCAAATTGCAAGATAAAAAGATTTTATTCCGATATGGAAACAAGCTTCCATATGAAATTGTACTTGTTACAAAACATGAAATAAATATCTTAAAGGGATAGTCCACCCAAAACAGAAAATTCTATCATCATTTACTCACCCTTGTGTCATTCCAAACCTGTATGACTTCCTTTCTTCTGTGGAACATGAAAGAGAGAAGATATTTTGAAGAATGTTGGTAACCAATGAGTTTTGGTTCCCATTGACTTGCTTTGAATTTTTTTTATTCATTGTTTTGGAATTGTCTTTTTGGGTGGACTATCACTTTAATTTTGTTTCTAATAAGTTTTATTTATGTGGTTTAATGCAGGAATGTTGCATAAATGTCACCTCAGAAAAAAAAAAAAAAATAGGCAACCTTAAAATGGTACATTTTCCTGCAAGTCATGACAGTCACAATCATATCAGCTGACTTTACCAGAATGACCAGCCAACTGGTCAATAATTATTTACTTGTCATTATTATTTACTTGTAATTATTTGCCAATTTTTAACTTTCATTTGTCACTGGGTGGGTGTTATTTTGAGACCCTGCTTGTAAGCATAACCAAGTGAAAAAGTTTAGGTGCAGTTACAAATTGTGGAAGAACTGATGCAACATCTCTCTGTGCATATGGTGACAGTGCAGAGAGACAGGACAGACAGTACAAGCATTGCTATTGTGCCAGTCTATGTGACTTAGCAACCAGAGGAAAGAGATCCAAACGTGAGCGAGAGCATGAGAGAGTGTGTTCGCAGCCAAGTATACTACAAGGAAAAGCTGCCTCTAAGCAGTGTCAGGGGGTCAAATCCTAAATGGCTTTTACACGTTTTACACACAAACACATTTGCTCGCTCTCTCCGACAAATGAGAAGCTTTACCACTTTGCTTCACAAATACAGGGTTAAGGATCTCAGTTGACAGTACAAAGGGTGCAGGTTCAATTCCAAGTGCCCTTGAGTACAGCACCCCAGGCTGCTCCAGGGAAACTGTCCCTGCAGGCAGTCACTGAAATTTCCTACTAAAAGTAGAGTAGCCAAATAATACAGAAAAAAAACACACTTTTTACAAAATACAACTGTTTTACTTTTTTATTGTTTTAAGGCATCTTCGGAATTACATCATACAAAATAAATCAAGTGCTTTTTAATACACAGTATTAAACAATGACAACATCAATAATAATAATAAAGAAATATTAAATAATACTTAACATTAAATAATCTAAAATAAACAAATATTAGTAGTCATATTTATTTATATGATGGTTTTATTATTTGAATAATATATTATTATTGTGATTTATTGTTATTATTTAGAAAATGAATAATAATAAAGAAAATACTGAACAAGCAGATGGTTCAATGCGTTTGTTTGTGTGATTCAGAGAGAGAGAGAGAGAGAGAGAGAGAGAAATGTTGGGATGTGACACATTTGGTGACATCTTGCCCCATGGCCTTACCTGAGTACATATGGTACAAAAAGGACCTACAGGCACCACACCTGCTCCAGTCTACACCCAGCACATGCCACCCTGCAAGATACAAAGAAGTGTGAATGTGAGACGGTGTGAAGTGTCACCTCACTTAAAATGAACGAAACCATTTGCACATCTTCATTCCTTAGAGTGCACGTTTGCCAGGAAACAATATCCTCATTTATACCTGTGTTAATCATGAGTAATGTGCAAGAAATCTGCATGTGACCTCAAACAAATTGTCATTATTTTTCACATCCTGGCACAGTTCTCAAACATCTTGGAATTCTGAAGCTCAGGTTTGTGTTATAGTGAATACAGGTGGGATTTTGACTCAGGTATTCTTTGATTATGATGCTTGACTGTGTGTTTTAATGACAGATGACTGTTTGCCCCCTTGTTCCTCTCTCTCATGACAGCAAAGTTTTTTTTTTTTTTTTTTTTTTTTAAATCTCTCATAGCCCACAGCTGCCTTGAGAATCAAGCCGTACCCATGGGTCTGAGTTTGAGGGTTTGCTTGCTTGCTTCCTTCCTTTCTTTCCTCAACTCCTCCTCATTCCTTTAGCCGGAAGGTCTGATATATCACATGTAATATTCTGTGCGTGTGTGTAAAATGTTTATTGTGCACTTTAAAGCAGCTTTCAAAGGAAAAGATAGGCAAGTAAGTCTCAAATCCTTTTTGTTTTCTTTTTAAAAGTCCTTGATCATTAAATACATATCTAAAAGTATGTGAGGGTTTTACTTACACAACTGTTCAGTAAGATTTTGTTGGCCAAGAAATTAATATTTTTATTAAGCATGGATGCATTAATTGATCAAAAGTGACAGTACTTTCACATTGTTTGAATTTTTTTTATTTTATTTTTATTTTTTTATATTATTTCAAATAAATGCTGCTCTTTTGAACTTTCTAGTCATCAAAGAGCTTCCACAGAAATATTAAACAACTGTTTTAAACATTGTTAATAATAATAAATGTTTATTGAACACCGTCAGCATGTTAGAATGATTTCTGAAGGATCATGTGACACTGAAGACTGGAGTAATGATGCTGAAAATTAATAAATTGAATAAATTACATGTTTCAGTATATTGAAATAGAAAAGTTATTTGAAATAGTAATAATATTTCGCAATATTACTGTTTTTCCTGTATTTCTGATTAAATAAATGCTGCCTTGGTAAGCATAGAAGACTTCTCTCAAAATTCATTTTAAATGTAATATTGTATTAATAGTTTATTTAATAATATTAATCAATTGTTATTAAATGTTTTGTTTTTTAATTTCTAATATAACTATTTTAATAAGAGACTATACATCACCTTTAAGACCTAAATACTTTAGTTCACAAGTCTCCACGTAAAATCCCAAGTCACTTTCTTAAATGTAAGTGTGGCTCAAGTCCGAGTCTCGTCTGACAGAAAGCTGTTAGTATGAGAGATGAGTGTATGTATGTGTGTAAGGACAGTAAAGAGATAGACATGTTTAGTTCGAGAGTGTAAGAGAGAGAGAGATAAAGAGATTCAGTGTGCACTGCCTCCGGCTACCATTATGTCTTCCATTTGTCTGTAGAAGTATGGGTCAGTGTGTGTGAGAGGATGTTTGTCTGTTTGCTGTGGTTAGTCGTGTGTGTGTGTGTTGGAGGACAGGGGTTGTTCTCATTATCATGTGGTGTGTGTGATTAGCAGGCTAGCTGCTGCAGTAGGCAGGCTGCATCGTTTACCATGCTGTCAACACTACAGCCTTCCACCGAGCCCGGCTATTACTCACCATACAACACACACACACCGACGTGCTCGCTACATGTGTGGGTGTGCATGACCAAGACAAAATGCAGCAGAACCGCACGCGAGCATCATATACATAATTTGCATAGTATCAAACTCAAATCAAATCAGCGCATAGATAATTGAGAGTGATGGCGAAAGAAAAAAAACTTTTTTGCACATATCCTTGTATGTTACTGAGATGAATCAACAACACGAGCCAGATTAACTGGCACATAAATGCATACAGTATGAATACAGAGAGAGATTTTGCATAACAGCTACTCTGAACCACACACAAGCAAATCAACAAAGCCTGTCATAAAAGCATGGGCAGCTTGTGGCAGCCTCAAATGATTCTTCAGCATTGGAGTGCATTAAAAAAATCTTTTTAATTGCCAGAAAAGGATTGTGTTAATTATTTGGAGGTAAAAGAAGTTTGGTCATTCAGAAGAGCTCAAAAATAAGTGCCGCAATCAGAGATACCTCCTCTTAAAAAAAATTAAAAAAACACTTTCCCACCCCATAGATGGAAAGGAAAAGAGAGAGAGGAAGCGCATCTAAAAGAAATGGAGGGATTAGGGCTTTGCAAGAGTTTACTACGCTCATTTTGCGCAGGGACCTGCAGGATTATAGATAACAAATGTTAGCAAAGCGCTCTGACCTGCTTGCAGAGAGAAAAGTGCGTCTGTTCGTGCTAAAACAGCAGAGTTGGCTTTTGCAATGCTGCTTAAAGAAGGAAAAGGAGTAAGAATAAGATAAAGAGGAATATCGGAGCGGGTGGGAGGAGTGAAAGAAGAGAACGTAAGAAGGTTGCATGTAAATTGCACACTTGCCAAGACACAGTCGGGGTGGTGTATCGCGCGCAGCGATTGTTAATTAATGAAGCGATTCATTGTGTCGACCGGGCGATTGAGGAGATTTTCAGCGAGGTGCAAACCTTAAGCCGATTTACACTGAGTCTACACAAGAACAGGCTCTGAGTGTGTGTTACACTTTCCACTCAAGCAAACAAGCCAAATCTCATCTAAGCCTTCCTATAAACTCTATTGCTAATCACCAGCCATGCATTCCCAGCATGCTCTGGCCTTCTCTCCCTCCCAGTCCATTCCAGGACCTGCAGGGCTGAAATTGCAGTTGGGGCCTGGGGGATTCAGGCTTTGCTATCTTGACTGACCCAAGCACCAGCTGCTCTCAGACCGGTCAATCCTCAATTAAAAGCAGTCTAATTTAATTCAGTCTGCCCCGGCGAGTGCTTGACCACAGACGACATCGAGACAGGAGCACTTGGCGTCTGGTCGTGACCCCTTTTGGGCTGGAGCTGGTCTGGTCACTCCGCTCTCCTAGCCAGTCAAAGTGTGGAGCTGCCCTCAAAAACACACACACATAAGGTACATAACCCCGCGGCTACAAGTTCAGGTCGAGCATATCGTGGTGATCTCAAAGCATCTGTTGCTAAAGCAGCCTCCCTAAAGTCTTCTTGATATCATATGGTCGAATTCATACCCAAATGGCCCTTGATCTCGTTATTGGCTTTTCCAATGAATTCCTCAGATGTCTCTAAAGCAAGTCGCTCAGTCCTTTCAGGCCCCTTTGAGCCTAATAAAACACAAAAGTGGGAAAAACAGAGAGAATGAGTAAACACAGTGGAACTCCGCGGAATGACCGAAGGGAACGATTTGGGTTCATTAGGCATGCATTAACATGAATTACTATCTAATTAAAAGGAAGCAAGTCATTAATAAGTTTGGTGAGGGCCTCTAGATGCTCTCTTGAGTGCGAAGAGACGTGGAACTCTGCGGCTTTGTGCTGGCTTGGCCTTACTGTGGCTGCCACCAGGGAAGAGAGACGGCTCTTAAAGTACTCCAGTGCAACAGACAGTTTACATGAGGAAATCCACAAGGTTTATCAAATCAATCATTAAATATTTAAGTGACTGAATAATGATTAAATACGTTACACAATGTTCTTAGAAGTGCTGTTATTTCCCAGTTTGATGAAAGAAAGAAAAGAAACAACTGTGGATTTTCGCATAATGACACTCTACAACTTAGCAGTAAACAGGTATGGATGTCAAAAACTCTAATTATAATTTGTAATTTGTCACTTAAGCAAGTTACAGTCACTATACATTGTGACTAATATATTTATTAATTTTTTGCTAAATACATTTTTGTGCATGGTAGCAATAAAAAAAGTGAATATACACACACATACACCATATATACATATATATATACACACATACATATATATATATATATATTAGTGCTGTCAAATCGATTAATTAATTAATCGCATCCAAAATAAAAGTTTGTGTTTACATAATGTGTGTACTGTGTGTAATCATTATGTATATATAATTCATGTATATATTAAAGAAAAATGTTATTTTATATATAAAATATTTATATATAATATAAATTATATAAATATATACAGTATATACATGCAAATATTTCTTAAATATATACATGAATGTGTGTATTTATATATACATAATTATACAGTACACACACATATTACGTAAACACAAACTTTTAATTTGACAGCACTAATATATATATATATATATATATATATATATATATATATATATATATATATATATATAAAATTATAATTATTTTTTTTAAACAATGTAATGAGTAATTCTTAAAACAATAATTGTTATTAAATAACTATTATGTTAAATAATGTGATGTGATCACCTCTTTTATCTCTGGATGTGCTTTCAAAGAAGGCAAATTATGTTTGCATATTTTCTCTATCATCATCAGCTTTCAGCTCCATTAGTCCTGTCAGAAGAAATGATGAAACTCGATCAGCATTAAGCTGTGTATTATTATAAACATAAATCTATACAAAAAATATCTTGGTTACACTTTATAGAAGCAGTCATGAATAAAACATTTTAGAATGTTTACTAGATGGTTAGATACAACCCAATACATTCTAATAGATGGGAATGAAAATCATACTTTCATGTATCTGAATGTGATTGTGAACTACTGATGTTCGATAATGACTTATTAATGAATTAAAGTGTCATTTAATGAGATGTAAGACTAAAGAGAGGCCACATATACAGTGGAATTTGATTCTTAAGTTAACATTCAACAGTAGTGTATGATTCAGAGGTCAAGTCCAAAAATCTCAAGAACAATTTGATATCGAGCGAAAGTGAACAGAAAATATTTGCTATTGCAATCATCCACCAAGCCTGAACATTAATGTCAGCAGTTAAGTGAGAGGATGGGTGTAGTGGCAGCTTGTCCAACATTACAAACCCACTGCATCACAGGGATTGAGGGGAAAGTGACGTTGATTTGATTGACCATTGTGCACGCAGACAGTGGAAAAGAGGCCCAATGTATTCAGAAGCATGCTTCTAACCCCTTCAACCCACAAGCTGTTTACCACTCTATCAGCTGCTTACCAAGGGTCTGGCTGCCATCCATATTCAGACGGCACAAATTCCACTGCTTATCTCAAAAAGCCCCCCTCCAAAAGCTCCCTGTTCCCCTCCACACATACATGCATATATAAACGCATCTTTATGGAAGCAAGTGGCAAGTGTACACCTGGATAGGGGCAGGATAAAGATCGCCTTGAATTCAAAGCAACGGATTGAGGCCTTTACGGACAGAGCGGACAGCAATACAGGTTACGCTGCCCAACTTTGTGTGTGAATGTGTGTGAGAGAAAGAGGAAGAGATTGCAAAGAAAAAGATCTGCATTTTTATTAAAATAAAAGCAGATCATCTTAAGGCACAGAAAAAAAAAAAAAATTAAATCATATAATTTTAGATTTAGATTAGACATTAAATTAAAATACTAGTGTATTAGAATTGGATTAAATGGAAAAGAAGAAATGAGAGTGATTTGACAATAAAGCATTGCAAGAGTATGGTGAAGGTCAGCCTTGACAATCTCAAAATGTATAGAATGTTTCATATTTATTTTAATTAAAGCATATATTATCTGGCATCCAATACAATAATAATTCCGTTTAAAAACTCTCTAGGACCAAGGTTTTCAACCAGGGGACCCCTGGGGGTCTGTGAAGGTACTGCAGGGGTCTGAGGAGAAGATATATGAAAAATAATTTTCTAGTAATTATTTAAATTATCATTATGTTCTGGTGAGTTTTAATGAAAGTTATTACAGAATGTTATTGAGAAAATCTTTGGTCTATAAATCTGCATGGAGGTCCCTTGGTCTATAACTACTGAAAAACCCTGTCTAGGATACTGTAAGAAATTGGTGCTTTAAAACATCGTTTAATATAAAAAATACTAGATTGACTAAATGCACTTCTGAACTTTTATATATTCAAAATCCTCAGAAATGCCGGTAATGGAAAAATTTGAATGTAGGTAGCCTGTAATTTATAAATAGGCCATCCATTAAAAGAAAGTACCTACAGAGCATAGAATTAACGGTGTAAAAAAAGTCAGGTTAGTCTCTTAGCTGTTTCTCGTACACTTTATGTTTTAAAATGGCTTGTTCTCTGGCTGTGAGAGAAGAGTACCCTTCTCTCTTTGCACTGGCCAGTGATTGAAGTTAGGAACTCACTCCATGGCTAATTGCGCGCCGGTGCTTTCACATGAATATTCATGCTTGCGTCTTCAGGGCCCCGCCTAATTAGCCCAAAGATAAGTCGAGAGTTGGAGAGATATAGTCCACACCTTTTACGGAAAGGAAAACATTCCCGATCCATTCCCTCGGGATGCTTGCGGAATCGCCTGAGTTCATTAACCAAAAAAGAGAGAAAGAGGTATCTGAAAAAGCACAGGATGCGTCTGCACATTCGTGGCTACTCAGGAAGCGCGTGTGCCCATTACGCATGTCTGTCAAAGAGAACCGGTGAAAACAAACGGTATAAATGGAATGAGAGATAAATCTTTAGTAGAACGAATCTTTAATTAAAACACTAATTTCAGTTTGAGTCGATGTCAGTATTGAACTGCAGGAGCTTCCTAAAGTTGGGTAGGAATTAGTTTATGAGCAATTTTTTTAATCTATTTTTGAAAATGTGTTTAAAAGTGTCAAAATGGACTTCACTCTTAGTAAATTTTCACTACAATGGCCTGGCCACCCCTCATTATAGACACCAAGAGAGATTATTTTCCTTGTTTACGTATTTATTATTTTTTATTATGAATAAGCCTACATCATACGATACCTAAATATTACACCCTGTACGCAGTTAATATATTACCAACTGACGTTATACAGACTGAATAATTGTTTGTTTTTTTTTCTGTTATTTTTTATTGCTGGAATGAAGATTGCAGAATTTTACCTTTATTTTCTAACTTCTAGTTTGTATCTGAGTAGGCTGGTGATTAAACATTTTTTGAATATTTTTAAAAGTGATACAATAAAATGAATAAACATGCAAAAATTAGAATTTCTGGCTAATGCTGATACAGCCATGTCAAAAAGAAGATAAAGGTCAAAACAATGAAACTTTTTCATCTCTAATATGAAAATGTTTTAGCATTTGGCACCCACAGATAACGCTATGTATATCTGCTTTTTTCTGAACTCTTTCTCCTGTGCACGGCCTATGGTTAATGGAGGGTTTGACCGACCAGACTCTAATTATATTCAAGTGGAGGGGGTCCCTCGTGCAGATTAAAGCACGTGACTACAGACGCGTGAATCGTGAGAAAAGAAGACTAGAGCCCTAGAATCCAATCTTACATTTTTTGTGAACGAAAGGAAACATTTTGTATGCAAATTAAACTAAATGTTTCTCTTACAGAGCTACTTGAATATCAAGTGAATTAATGGAGTAATGAAAGCTAATACAGCAAATACTTTAATATGATTTAATATTTTAATTCAAGGCATCCTGGTTATAACCTACAGAAAATCTTGTAACAGATAAGCAGAGATGAGCTACAACTTTTTTCTTAAACTTCGAGCTATAAAATTCTGTGAGCAGATTTAGTACATCCTGGATACTCAAAGGCCACGATTGTTCCCTACTGTCTTTCATTGCCATCTTACAAAACAAGGGCTATTATTTGTCTTTTCCTGTATGGCAAATCATTCATCTGCAGGATCAGTGTGATCCTTTCAAACCGCTCTCCATAGCAACCTCGTGCATCCCAGGAAAAATTCACCTCGCTCCACACAAGGCCATATTCTTTGCGAAGGAAAAAAAAAAAAAAGAAGCATCTGGGCGCTTTTTGAACCACTTTCTTTCGCTGGCAAACTAAGCGAAGAGTTTGACTGTGCTGCTACTGTGACGCAGCTCTCTGGGCATAAATGACCGCTCTTTTTATAGACTTCCAAATGAGAGAAACTGTACAGTGAAGCATCCTCATTAACTGCGGCTCTTTTGGGGCAGAACGACATTCGGCTATACAGCACGCTTTAGATATATATATATATATATATATATATATATATATATATATATATATATATATATATATATATATATATATATATAAAAACTATCATCTGCTTGCCTATAACTTCGTGTGGGTCACATATTCATTTTCGCCTTAAGTCATGCACACAAAATATCTTTAATTTGTAATATCATGGACGCAGAACCACCGCGTTTTTCATTATAAAGAAACAGTGGTTTAAAAATTACAGAAAGAGAATAATATAAAACGCTTAAAACCCACTGGAGATTTGAGATGTAAAGTTAAATCATTATTATCAAAAACACTTATTATATCAGTTTAGAATCTTTGCGGAAGTTATAAAAATACATAAACGTTGTAGCCTACTTAAGAAGATATACAATAGCAATTTCTTTATATTACAATGCAGGTGTAAACCACCTGAGACGTTGTTTATTTGGTATAAAATTCACGTTCTATTTAGATGTGAACTTTAAAATAGCCTAATGTTGAAATATCCCTTCTGCGAGTGTTATTGCATATGTGATAAATAAATAAATGGTGGCTTTACATAACCACGCCTTTGACAGAGTGGTGACGAGCACTTCTGACCCTAAGAACATCATTTAGGTTACACTTCCATGAACGCGCGAAGCTCGTGCAGATGGACAGATAGGAAAAGCAGTGTGCAAACTTACCACAGAGAAGCGTTTTGGATTGACGCCTGAGTTCTTCGCATGTAACGGCACATTTCCTCGCAAAAGCCTGTGGAAACACCCCATAAGACCAAGACAAACACACAAACACGAACGTGAACTAAAAAAAAATACAGTGAGGTAAATAATTTAAATAGAAGTGATACCAAAAAAATCTAAAAAAAAAAAGCTGTGGTTTTAGATGGAGTCGAACGTGTGCCTGATTGCGGAGTTTTAGACGACTGGAACAGGAGAGATGTAAGATTTGTTTAAAGCCCCACATTTCCATTTAAGAACGTGATTGTGTTTGCAAAGATCCCTTTCAATCTTCGCATCTCCCCCTCTCTACCCCTCAGCGTCTCCGAGGCTGCTTTGCAATTCATAGAATTGGTAATTTGCTATTGGGACAAAACGTGAAGGGAAAAATAATCAGATCAGCCGGGAAAGGAATACGGAGGAGGCCAGAAGGGAGAAACACTGGATTTCTCTCGAAGTTACTGTTTAGAAAAATGCTTCGAGTGAAGATACTGTCAACACGCCGCAGCTTTATGTGGACTTTGTATGTTTGTAAAAAATCTGGTGGCTTAAATATGGCTATTTAAGCCAACACCTGAAATTTACTGATTTGTAAATAAGAATTTTACTGAAATTTACTCTGTGAAATTTAATCAAATATTTCTAGCCTATACATTAATATAAATAAAGTACTAGCCTATTAAATTAAATAAAAGTCTATTTATTTACAGAGTTGGCGGTATGTTGTTTATGCATTTATGCATAATGATGGAGATTGTCTGATATGTTACAATGTGTGCGGTCTGTATTTTTGTATGATGTTTTATTAATTCGATACATGGCTCCGTGATGGTGCATACTTGAATAATCATGAATAATTGTGTATGCGGGTAACACTTAAATGATATTGCTATATATAAACATCTTTTAATGTATCATACTGATTTTCATCTTTCTCGTGGGTGGCTCCTGAGATACTTTAGAATCTACTTGCAAAGAGGAGCGGTACAGTTACTAAAAGAGGCAATGCAAGGCGGGTCATTCTTCCACCCCACCAAAAAGAGTACCACACTCCCCCACGTGGTTATTTGCAAAACAACCCTCAAAGCCCAGTAATTTCCTACGGTTTTGCTGCTCACGCTCTCTTGACTAGTGGGGAGAGGAGAAGAAAAGGAAAAAAGAGAAAGCGTCTAGTGAAAGCGGCCAATTGCGAGTAACTGGGATCACGGCGCCCGGCAGCCAACCAAGCAGCCCGCGAGAGGTAATAAGGAAACCTGGTGGGCTGTAGTCGGCGAGGAACCAATGCACGCGCAGGGGAGGCGTGTCTTAGCTCTTCCCTAAGACCTCCCAGAGCAGGTTGTTGCGTTTTGGGCTCTAAAGCTCAAAGATCTCCGAAGTGCTTGTCAGTTTTCTAAGTCGGAGCCATGGCGACAACAGCTCAGTATATTCCGCGGAATAACTCATTGCCTTCGAACCCGCTAATGCATCCGGATTCGGACAGGATGCACCAGGGGACGACCTACAGAGAGGTGCAGAAAATGATGCACCACGAGTACTTACAAGGGCTAGCGACCAACACGGGACATCCGATGAGCCTAACGCACCACCAGTGGCTGCCAACCTCCAACACCGACTGGACCAGCGGCACCCACATCGGACAAGCGGAGCACAACAAAGCCAGCGTGCAGAGCAGAGAAGACCTGGGGAACGGCTATCACAGATCGCATCTGGTCCACCAGCCTACGCAAAACAGCCACCACGGATCATGGGCGCCGACCACAACGCACCACTTATCCCCGCTCTCTCCCGCCTCCAATGGTCACCAGTCGCTGGTCTACTCGCAGACGGGCTACACTATGTTAAGCCCCCAGCCGTCGCTGCACCACGGCTTGCGAGACCCGCTTCACGACGACGCGGGTAGCCATGACAACCAGATGGAGTCTCCTCAGCAGCCGTTCAGCCACCACCAGGACCACTCGGACGAAGACGCCCCCAGCTCCGACGACCTGGAGCAGTTCGCCAAACAGTTCAAGCAGAGGCGCATCAAACTTGGTTTTACACAGGCGGACGTGGGCTTAGCGCTGGGCACGCTCTACGGAAACGTCTTTTCCCAGACCACCATCTGTAGATTTGAGGCTCTGCAACTGAGTTTCAAGAACATGTGCAAACTTAAACCTCTGCTTAACAAATGGCTCGAGGAGACAGATTCAAACACGGGCAGCCCCACGAATTTGGACAAGATTGCAGCACAGGGCCGGAAACGAAAGAAGAGGACCTCCATCGAAGTCGGAGTGAAAGGGGCACTGGAGAACCATTTCTTAAAGTGCCCCAAGCCCTCCGCCCACGAAATCACCTCTTTAGCTGGCACTCTGCAGTTGGAAAAAGAGGTTGTGCGTGTGTGGTTTTGCAACAGAAGACAGAAAGAGAAAAGAATGACACCGGTGGGGGTCCCTCATCCAACCATGGAGGACGTATACTCACAAGCAGAGACACCCCCTCTCCACCACACACTACAGAGTCCTGTCCAGTGACTGCTATCATAAACAGTGTCCTTGTTTGAAAAGAAACTACAATGGATTTTGTTTATCCCCTTTGTTTATCCCAAGAGATCAGAGACAGAAAGTTTGGGAAGAGTTCGCTGACAGAGACCGGGCAGCTTACGGGACGCCACTAATTCTGAATAACGTGAAAATGCATAAAGTACCGCGTCAGCTTCGCGTGCATTTATCAAATCAGTACCAGTGTTTACGAAAATTGTATCGTTTGTGCCACTCTGGAAAAATTCGCCGATGAAAGGGAGCTACGAGCCACAAAAGGGGCAATGTCTCCTTGGACAAAGGAGAGTGGACAGTGATTTTGTAAAAGCGATTAACCAGATTAATTATTACAATGATTATCTGTATTATTTGTGTTGTTTACTTTATTTTGAATGTTTTAACGCTAAGATCTTTTTTTCTGTCTAGCGAGTATTTTACTATAATTTCAACGTAAGACAGATGAAATTCGTGATGGAAAGAACAGGCACTTGGTCAAAACCTTCAATACAAACAAGTGCACCAGGAACTGTTTACAATGATCATTTCTTAGCACCTGATATCGTCTAAAGATGCAGAGACGTTAAAACGGCAACATGAATACACTGTCTGAAACAATATTTAGTCATTTTGAGTTCTACTGCTCTCATTTTTTCCTCTTTGCATGAGGCACTTATAATAATGTTATTTTAATTTCGTTCCATGTTTGTTTGTTTGTTTTGTTTTTTACACTGTATTTGTTCGAGGTATACGACATTAATGCTTTACTTGTTTACAATTTTCGTTTCCAATTTCGCGTTATTTTGAACCGGCACTATTTCCTAAGTCTGCTCCAGCTAAACATATTGAGAGTGATGAGTCAAAATGAAACAGAAAGAAATATCTCAGGTAATTTTCAGTGCCCAAAAATCGTGCTGTACACTTAGTTCTTCTTGATTATTGGCTAACTCTTGACACTCTCTATGTCAGCTGTGCCCGTTTAGTTTATGTTACTTACATTTTACATCCTACTTATGAGCCTGGACACGGGGGAAAGTAGTTGTTTTAGTGAATAAGGGATGTGTTTTCGGGACTTCTTTTCAGGATTGGGGTCAAAAAAAATAAATAGGAGGCTGGTAACGTTTCGTGTCGTTTCTCAAGGTCTGGCATTTTTCATTGGACAGCAGGTGTTCATTTCTGCAATGTTATTTGAACAGTGTGAATATACAACCTTTTCCAAAAAAAGTAATAAAAATAAAAAATAAATTACAAGAGAAAAGATTTTAAATAAATAGTTGTCAGGATTATTTCCAATATGTAAATATGTCGAATATGTAAACATATGTATTTGTTCTGGGTTCGTTTTGTTTTGTTTTTTGTTTTGTTTTCCGGGCAGTTTTGTACACTTACTAATTCCAAGAAGATATTTTAATATTTCATTTATGACCATTTATATATCTATATATTTATTTCCTAAGTGTGTTTGGAGCTTTTTTTGTTCGGCTCTGTTGATTATGTTGCAGTGGATTACAAATGTTTTGTTTACTACATTGGTTGTATGTTGATTGCGAAATGTAGACTGCAAAGTCACGTTTATATTTATGTTATAGTAATATTTTATTACTTACATAAAACATATATACAAGAACACGACTTCTGTCTTTTTTGCACATTTTCACGCCTATCATGGTGATGGTGAACGAAATAAGCTTTCATGAAATCACTGTGAAATCAAAATTCTGTGTTTGTTGCGATTCGAAAATCAAAAGCATTTAAATAAATGCACGGAATCACGCTTTGATCATATACTTTTTTTATTAATTAATGCATGATGAAATAAAAAAATAATACACACAAGGTACAACATTTTAATATGGACAATCACATAGATTTAAAAAAAAGACATTTTAAACGATGTTTTGTGAGCTGTAATTTCGCTTTCGCCCTTTTACAATATCATTAAAACTTAATGTAATTAATAAAAATGTACAGTCTGCGTAAGAGAACACTACAACATAACCGCACAGTTAAGTCTACAATGGTGCATTTATCTATTGAGGTACGTCAAAATTTTAAAGCCTTATACCAGCACTCTACATTTCATCCAGTTTCTTATTTTCTAAGCTGTAGTTTATGCATTTTAAAAGGTAACATTTTGTGGTTGTTCTAAAACCCAAGTAGACTGTGAGAATTATTTACTTTAGAACACCAATGTTATATACTGCCATGCAAATTTATCTAAAAACCAATTAGCTATCGAAAGCTTATACTATTTAAAAAACGTTAAATACATAAACGGATATAGCCAAACTCGTTTGATTTTACATGGGCGTAGAATTGGGAATTTGCTGTGATAGTTTGCTTTTATCCGTGACTCGCAAATCAAAATTCGAAGTCTTTAAGAAGGTTCTTATTTCTCTAGCATCTTCTAAGTCATCTTCTATTCATCGTTTATATGATGCTGATTTCCCTTATAGACTCTCAGTTCATGACTCTAGCTGTAGCCCCTCATTAATCGTTATCATTTGCTGTAATAGGCTATATATTTCACCTGTTTAATAAGTTTTAAGAACGGTTTGAGAATAATCAAAGTTCAGGATAATGATAAATGCTGCTTGAAATTGAAATCACTCATAAGAAATATAGGATTAGAATTGGACGTTATTTGTTAAGAGTAGCCTATAACCTATAGGCGAAGAAAGTTTTCTCGGAAAATTCAATTGTCATCTCTGTCAAATGGTAGATATAAAAATGTGTTGTTAACCATATTTATAAAGTGTCGTGGGGTATGTAAATATTTTCCCATTTGAAAAGTTCTCATTGACTATTTTATTTTCATTAGTTTTTTCCCCGAATCTCCTTCGTTCGCGATTGGATTTGATGTGTTTTTCAGAGAACGTATACCCTATAGCCTAAGCAACTTTTGTTAATTATAAATTACTTGGTTTATAAAGTACAAATCATTTATACAAGTAATGGAATTTTAAAAGAACTATTTTAGTACGGGTAAATTAAGCTCAGCATCCTAAACAAGCTCTGCCAACAGTCACAGCTCAAGCTACTAACAGAGAAAAGGTTTAAAATAAACAAGTGGCAAAGTTCTTATACCTTGGTTTCGTTTCTTTTTCTCGCAATTTATCTTAGACACCCAGCATTTCTGTTTTGCTATAGCTATATACAGTATGTGATACGAGCTGTGAGTGTCCACTTATTCAGGCATCGCACTGGAAGAGAAGTTATGAGAAAACTGTGATTCCCAAGCGCCCCCTAACGGCGTAAAGAGTTAATGCACGAGCTACGGCGCATAGAGTTCGTTGTTCAATTTTCCACAGTCCTCTTCAAAAGTCAGCCTAATAATCCATTGGTTCCCAAAAGATGTGCTTCTTTTAATCCCATGCCAACATTTATCTCTGAAAAAGTTTTAAATAATATCTGCTATATCTTTAAAAAACATGTTAGAAGTGAGACCATTTTTTTGATAGGTTGTATTTCGGCCTTTCCTCTACAAATCAGCTTCCTAAAATGGAAATCTACCAAAGCTTTACAGTCTATAGGCCAAACTTTACAGATTCTATATTACTCCATTATTTCCCTTATTTAATAATGGGAAGAAATCTAAAGGAATGTATTCAACCTGTTATATCTATTGACCAGAGGAAAATGAGACAGAAAGATGAGGAAAGAGATAAGCATTTTTTTAAATTTCAGCTACCTGTCAGGTTTTAGCCCACCTGGATCCAGGGCAAAGGTGCTACAGGTGTGGTGAAGAAGAGTGGAATTGAAAGGTGATATTACATGGAATGAGAATGTGTGGCACCAAGATGATTAAATTATTTAGTAAAAGGGTATATTTATGATGTACGTAGACTGCAACAGTCTTTTTTTTTTTATTGCTAAAACTATACAAGTTCTGCAGTTTTCCAAATGTGCAACTAAAAATGACTTACCACTGTGGTAACCACTATAAATAGGCATGGTAAACCATGAATGAATGTCTATGGAATGAGTCTCAGGGGCCAGAGTTTGTCCAGATGTCACTATGAACGACAGCTCTGTAAGAAAGCAGATAGGATGTCCACAGCAGGCTGTATTCCCAAAGAGTTAGGCTTTTGTTCAGATGGGATGTATTGACAGTGACTTATGTACAGAATCATTAAATACTGGACCGTACATTTCCAGTGACCATCAGTTAAACTCTAGGCACACAAGATGCGCATTAATACTGTATACCCTGCTGTGAGACTGGAAGTCATTATGATGGTTTGTTGAGTGTTATAATTATATTCCATTATTTTAGCTTCCTGTCATGGTGGTTACGAAACAACCATACATGTAAGAGATTATTGACTGGTGCTTTCTACAAAAATTTAATTACAAAACTGTCTTCTAAAGTCCTGAAAGTTCTCAAATTTCATGGAGACAGACTAAGGGTTAGTGTATAAAGACACTAAATGCTTGAATAAGAAACAGAGCCATTAAAGACAATCTATAGGAGAACAGCACTTAAATGCGCAAGTCTGATGAGTACAGCTTTGTTACTTATGCATGATTAGGCCAAACAACAGGAAGATGCACCCTGGGATGGCCAATGCCATCAGGCTTACCTGAAAACCCAGTGCCTCCTCTCCACAGTACAAATCACTTCCAGGCTCATGCCCACGTCTGGCGAACTACAGACCCGGGCTGATCCTGGGCATTTGAGACACGACGCCACCTCCTTCATCAGCAGAGTATCATCAAACACAGGAGATGTGGATTAGCAATGATTAGCAGGGATTATAGCTGGTTAATGGTGGGAAAATACATTAGGAGCCACAGGCTCAGGGAGGGATTTCGCTCACGCTAGCGGATTTGCATTGATCCAGAGCAAATGAATGAGGATTAGCCGCATCTATCTACAGATAAATAACATTAAGCGTATTATTCGGGCACGTGCTGTTATTAATGACATTACATACACCGCAACAATGCCAGTAATTATAACAAATGGGCCGAATAATGCATTTAATGGTATTTTTAAATTTGTGTCTTGTTCTGAGAGGGTGTGAACATTTTCAGGGGCCGAGATTCAATGGAAATACACCATTGGAATGTATTGTGAGATTTCTCATTAGAAGTCTGTTTAACAAACTTGCTCTTAAAGGGACAGTACATCCAAAAATGAAAATTCTGTCAACATTTATTCACTCTTATGTTGTTCCAGACTTGTATGACTTAATTGTAATGTGCTACCCAAAATATATTTAGCAAAAACAACAAGACTTTCATGTATGGACAAAAAAAGACTGAGAAATTTTTCAAAACATCTTATTTTGTGTCCTGCAGAAGAAACAAAGTCATACATGTATGGAACGACACGAGGGCGAGTAAATGATGACAGAGTTGGAATTTTTTTTTTGCTGAATTCAAAAGACAATTGTATTAGGCATATGTATCATACACAATTTAGTTTTTATTACCATTTTCTGACCCCAATCAGAACTAAACAGGCCAATTTTTTGCTGCCGCGCCTTTAAAACTCCTTACAGTATATAAACATCCTCTTCACATGTGAAACGAGTAACACCACTTCGATATTAACACACAGGTTCTGTGTTTTTATTTGGATCTAATGTAATTCCAACAATTGTGACAGGTTCCTAAAGCAAACCATGCTGAAACGCTCTACTTAAATTGTAAAGATCAGACTGAAATGATCAGGATAATAAAATAAAATAAAATTTCAGGTGCTCATTTGCAACACTGGGACCCTCTGGAAGCATAGCGCAATAAGTGCAATACACAGTCAGAAACAGAACTATTTTCTTTTATTTTTAGTTATTCTGTTGTTTTGGAATTTGGAAAAGTTCCAAACAATCAATTTTTGCAGCTTAGTTTCAATAAATGCTCTTATTTTAACTGTGGGGGGAAGTTTTTAGTTCTAAAAAGTTGTATGTTTTCATAGTACAATGAACTCTTTTATCTCAAGAGACCAAGGAAAATTTGATTCTTCATGATATGACCCCTTTAAGCAGAATTTCTTCAGCGACGGGCCGGCCACACATTGTGTTGCGTGATAGTGCATGCTGCCTAACAAGGCTGTGTTTGTCCCCTTCAAAGCAACTGATGGGAAAGACAGAGAGGCAGAGACACGGAGGGACTTGTGCGGTCGCACTTGCATCACCAAAGCTACCCAGCAAGTGATCTGATAATCCTCAGCATTGTTCTGTCTACCGTCGCCTCCTGCACTCACTGCCTACACTCAACTCTCCTCTCGCTATCATTTATGTAATAAATACCTGACCCCGACAGCGAAGGGCAGAGTGCTTGAGAATCAGAGGAAGGAAGGAAGGAAGGGAAAATGTATTTTTTCATCAGAAATTCTCTCTATTCCATACCTCAAGGTTTCACCTTAGAGCTGCATGAAAGAAGGGCAACAATGTGGCCACACAGCGATCAGCTATTTACCATATGAAAAGCTTTTGCTGAGCACAGGAGGAGTCAGATGCTGAGTTATTTATGATGCCGGGGCCTTGTATCTATATGGACCCTTCTTGAATTTGATTCTCAAATTCAGACCCATATATAGAGAATACAAGTGAAGTCATGGAGAGTCCTCCAACCTTTCCACTGCTTCTTTCCTTTGCTTCAAGTGAGCCGAAGCACCTGTCTGTGCTGAAGCTCTGGTGATGTAATGAATCTTCAGAACCATAAAGGAATATTTTAGGTTAATAAAACATGCTCTTAAGGTCTTAAGCATTTCAACTTGTATCTCAGTTCATAAAAAACAAACAACTTGTTTATTATTACAGTTAGATAGGTCAGGGTTTCAAAGAAGAAATTTGAAGCTCATATTTTTGTTAAAGCACATGAATTATGCAGCAAAAATGTGTATTATTCAATCTGAAATTGTCCTTTTAAAATGGGACTTTTCTAGGTAGATCGATTTCTTGTATTCTTGTGTAAATCATGCAGAGGTTTGTGAGTTCACCGGGTTTCACGATTGTATATAACTTTACACAGACTAGGTTAGTAAGGAATTCTATCATATAAGTCTCATGTAAAATGTTTAAGTGTAAAACTCAAATTTGTATTTACTATTTTAATATTCATTGTTGGGGTTAAATTTAATAATAAATTAATAATAAGCACATTTTTCCACTATTAAAATCTCAAACACTAGTGAAACCTAACATTCTTAATGCATTCATTCGCTCACGCACTGGTATATTACGTCTCATGGTAGAATCAAGTGTCTTTTATGAATAAAATAATGTTGAATGCCAATATCAGAACAGTCCTGAATTCCTCTTGTCTCCAATGCTACGCCTCAAATATTATGTTTTAGCACAGATGTCCAGCTCTCTGTTCTCTGTATTTTTTTCTAAAGCAGAAAGCGTCAGGTGTAAGTCAAGCTATAGGTTCTCCAATACTTCACATTCAAAACCTAGCCTTTGTGTGGTGGTGGCCATCCTAAGGGACCACTTTTTTTAAGACTTAAAGCACAAGGTTGACTGTAGCTCTAGAAAAAGGGGGGAAAAATAAGAAGAACAGAAAAAAAATATATAGCGTCTGAAAGAAGACTATGTGAAATAATAGGAAGGTCACAAGGGCTGGGAGATTTTCAGGGTCTTTCAGACAATGGCTCTACCGTATTGTATTTGGCACTTTCAAAAACTATTTAAACCAGATAAGTAAACACTTGTTCTGCTTTGTGATTGTTTGTTTGTATTTCCACAATTCTGCAAATCGTGGTTCAACAACATGTTGCACATGATGTTTTTTCTTCTTAAACACAAAACGAATCAGATGTCTGTTTTTGCCACAAAACATGTAAAATGGCATTCGCCTAACAAACTCAACTTGACATTTCATATTTGAGGGTGATGACCAACTTCTTTGAAATCTCGTTCTTTTCTCTGCGTGTTCTGGTTCAGGCCCACCCTCTTTGCCCTCCAAAGCACTGCCACAAGAGAGAAGAGAAATGTGCAAACGAGCCCTTCAGCTCACAACTGCCAAAATAACAACAACAACAAAAAGAAATAAATGAGAAAGATGAAACGAGGGGAGACAAGGAGGGAGCGCGAGACGGAGCTAGATGAAATAGAGACCTGCCGCTGAGCTCAAGGACGCAGCGCGCGACTGCGTAATTAGAAATGTACACAGACGATTTAGATGCAGGGATGTGATTAGGGAAAGCAGCCCAGTCTTCATCTTAATCAGCTCACTTCTGAGAGCTCCTTATGGACGGGAGGGGGACATACTCTCAGAGTACAAGACTGAAACCATCCACTGAGTCAAAAAGACTGAAGAGCTGAGGGAGATACCGGGAAAGAGAGGGAGAGAAGTGAAAATCCGAGGTGGAGAGCAGGAAAAGATTGACTGGCGACTGAGGCTGCATTTACACTGCAGGTCTTGATGCCCAATTCTGATTTGTGTACTATATCTGATTTTTTTGACGACCAGCTTACATCTTTTAAAAGTGATCCATATCCGACATCTGCATTTACACTATACACTTGGCGAAACAACCCAAGGTAGACGTACTGACCCAGAAAAGCTTAGGCCGAAAAGGAAGTAAAAACTACACGATTTGCAATGAACGCAGAACCTTTTGCTTTCCGCACCATCTTTAAAGGTCAGCAAACATTGGTCTCTTAAGGCGGAGAAAAAAGAGGAGAGCCCTTGTTGCATCCTGGGCAAATGTAGCAATGATCGCTGCTGTAAGTGTCCTAAGTTGACGTCATTCGCCACCACCGTTTTTTCAATGACGTACGATTCGCATTGACAGGAATATCCGATCTGTCTGCTTACATGGCAGAAGTAAATGCATGTATCCCATTTTTATCAGATCTATTTCCACATATGTATGAGGCTTGAAACCGAAAATCTGAGTATATCGGAATCCATGTGCTTTTTTCCTGATCACATGTTCGTGGGTCATATCCGATCTGTGCCACATTGGAGGGAAAAAAAATTAGAATTGGGTCACTTGAACCATGTAATGTAAATGCGGCCTTAGAGATTGAGAGCTGTGACAAGCTGAAGAGAGAAAAAGACAAAAAAACATCAAAAAAAAAAAAAAGAAACATCAACAATTCCAGAAAACAACCGGAAATAAAAGAAAATTTGACATTACATATAAGTCAAGTAATACAAAAATTAATTAAAAATATATTTTATAAAGATTATTTAAAAAAAAAAAAGTTTTAAATGTATTTTAAAATAATTAAATTGAGTGTTTTAAATAATTATTGAATAATTTAATAACAATTTAATAAAAAATTGATTATTTTAAAAATAATTTAATCAAAAATATTTTTAAAAAACAAGAATAATTCTTTAAAAATAAATACATTTTTAAAAAGAATTCAGTTAAAAAACAAGATTTTACACATTCCATTAAAAACATTTTAAAGTATTTAAAAAATTATAATTATTTTAAAAAATAATTAAATGTAGTACAAACCCGATTCCAAAAAAGTTGGGACACTGTACAAATTGTGAATAAAAAAGGAATGCAATAATTTACAAATCTCATAAACTTATATTTTATTCACAATAGAATATAGATAACATATCAAATGTTGAAAGTGAGACATTTTGAAATGTCATGCCAAATATTGGCTCATTTTGGATTTCATGAGAGCTACACATTCCAAAAACGTTGGGACAGGTAGCAATAAGAGGCCGGAAAAGTTAAATGTACATATAAGGAACAGCTGGAGGACCAATCTGCAACTTATTAGGTCAATTGGCAACATGATTGGGTATAAAAAGAGCCTCTCAGAGTGGCAGTGTCTCTCAGAAGTCAAGATGGGCAGAGGATCACCAATTCCCCCAATGCTGCGGCGAAAAATAGTGGAGCAATATCAGAAAGGAGTTTCTCAGAGAAAAATTGCAAAGAGTTTGAAGTTATCATCATCTACAGTGCATAATATCATCCAAAGATTCAGAGAATCTGGAACAATCTCTGTGCGTAAGGGTCAAGGCCGGAAAACCATACTGGATGCCTGTGCTCTTCGGGCCCTTAGACGGCATTGCATCACATACAGGAATGCTACTGTAATGGAAATCACAACATGGGCTCAGGAATACTTCCAGAAAACATTGTCGGTGAACACAATCCACCGTGCCATTCGCCGTTTCAGGCTAAAACTCTATAGGTCAAAAAAGAAGCCATATCTAAACATGATCCAGAAGCGCAGGCGTTTTCTCTGGGTCTGGCTCATTTAAAATGGTTTGTGGCAAAGTGGAAAACTGTTCTGTGGTCAGACGAATCAAAATTTGAAGTTCTTTTTGGAAAACTGGGACTCCATGTCATCCGGACTAAAGAGGACAAGGACAACCCAAGTTGTCATCAGCGCTCAGTTCAGAAGCCTGCATCTCTGATGGTATGGGGTTGCATGAGTGCGTGTGGCATGGGCAGCTTACACATCTGGAAAGGCACCATCAATGCTGAAAGGTATATCCAAGTTCTAGAACAACATATGCTCCCATCCAGACGTCGTCTCTTTCAGGGAAGACCTTGCATTTTCCAACATGACAATGCCAGACCACATACTGCATCAATTACAACATCATGGCTGCGTAGAAGGATCCGGGTACTGAAATGGCCAGCCTGCAGTCCAGATCTTTCACCCATAGAAAACATTTGGCGCATCATAAAGAGGAAGATGCGACAAAGAAGACCTAAGACAGTTGAGCAACTAGAAGCCTGTATTAGACAAGAATGGGACAACATTCCTATTCCTAAACTTGAGCAACTTGTCTCCTCAGTCCCCAGACGTTTGCAGACTGTTATAAAAAGAAGAGGGGATGCCACACAGTGGTAAACATGGCCTTGTCCCAACTTTTTTGAGATGTGTTGATGCCATGAAATTTAAAATCAACTTATTTTTCCCTTAAAATGATACATTTTCTCAGTTTAAACATTTGATATGTCATCTATGTTGTATTCCGAATAAAATATTGAAATTTGAAACTTCCACATCATTGCATTCTGTTTTTATTCACAATTTGTACAGTGTCCCAACTTTTTTGGAATCGGGTTTGTAGTTTTTAATCATTATTATTCAAAAACTATTTAAAAGAAATAAGAATAATTATTTTAAAAATAAGTCCTCAGATTTTAATCCGAATGTATCCTTGAAAAATGTATAACTTCAGAAAAAAAAATTTAATGTACAATGTTTAATTTATAAAACTAGTTTTCTGGACAAATTTGGACAAATACAAACCATGTTTGTATTAGCTATAAGAGAGAGTTTTGTCAAGTAACTTAGAAAATGTGCTTTAAAAAAATACTTAATGTGACTGAATCAACCTGACTACATCAGGTTACACCAATGAAAGTTATAAATTAGGGTCAGATCAGCTAGAAATAGCTAATGGCACATCACTTTTTGCTGTGTATGCAAGGCCATTTTAATATGTACATAGTCCTGGGGAAGTGACTAAGAGACATTATTCAGTGACTAAACAGTGGACAATAGAGGTAATCACAGACAGCAGAGGCACAGAGTACAAACAGAAAGCAGACAGATGCTAATGTCCAATATTCATCACTGAAATGTGCCCACTCATCCACCGCTCAGACAGAGAGAGAACAGATCTGCTCATGAGATACAAAAGAGAAAGCCAGACACAAAGTGGCAAATAAAGAGTACGGGCATTTAAAAAAGCACTCAGGCTCCATCCTTCTCTTTTTCTCTCCTTCTCCTCCTCACCAGCCATGTTATTGATCACCTTTAACCTCTGCTTTCAGCACTGTCAAAACTACCATTTAGGGCCTCCCCAGGGCCGAGCAGCCATCAATGACACCCCTGCCCCATAAATCATTACCAAGCCTGTGAGGGTCTGCTGCCCAGGGGCCTGACATTCAGGGGCAAAACCCAGCCGATCTTCCCTCAACACGCCCCCGGGGGTCAGAGTTCATCCCGTCAACCCTGTGCCAGGCGCTCCCTCGGCATACTGCTGGCCCTCGTTTGATTTTTAAATGAAAACAAAGGTCAGGAAGATTGTCCTCTTGCTCTTTGCACCATGCGTGTGACACTTTCACACCGTTAACACTCCTAATCGGGCTCAGAGCGAACAGGAAGCGGTCATTCGACAGGGGAGGCAGGTGGTGTCAGAGGTGACGGCTCCAAATACTTCTGGAATAATCTATAAGTTTGGGTCAAAATAAGGTCTGAACCATGTTGGTTTCAGGGAAATAAAATGATTTGCTAAAAGATACCATAAAATTTAGGACACTAAGAGGTTTTCTTCATCACTGAGGTGGAAGTCTATGTGGTGTAAAAAATATAGATTTTCTGATTAATTGCAGTCTTTATTTGAACAATCCTGATATCAGTACTTTAAGGTAGGGTAGGCAATTTGTTATATAAACACTCTTTGTTATACTGGTTAAAACTCTCTTCAAATCCTGATCAATAATAGAATTGGTCTAAATATTAAAACATGTACAGTACATATATCTTTTGTGGAAGTCTCAGGACCAAAAAATGTTCGTCCAATCATGCAATGATACATTGTCCTACTGGCCTGTAAGCATTTTTATTTTCATACCTCTGCGCACCCTGCTCGCACAGACATCACACGTCATCAGTGCGTTTCATAAGGCTATGCAGAGTTGTAGATAGACGGTTATGAAAAAAAAAAACAATTAATATACTGTCATATTCATTATTATTAATTTAGAATATAGACAAACCTTATATTACTGTAATTGTCTGGCAATATGTTTAATCTGCCCCCATATTAAAACATTCCTTTTTTGTTTTCTGTTTAAAAAAATAGAACATGAATCTATCAATTCACCACTTCTATAATTTAAGACATCAAAACCAAAAATCCCTTGACTCTAAAGATATAGATGTCACAATCAGCTGCTGGGTCATTATTATTTAGTAGAACGAAATAACTACATGATGTTTCTCTGTCCCTGTCATTCCCTCTGATAAGCAGTTTAAATCAGTGCATTGATTGAGTGTGGTTTGCCACTGCACTGTAAAAAATATTTTCATGATTTATCAACTTTTCATACATCTTTTGTCAAATCAGCTTAGGTTCACAAACGTTCAGATAATATTTTGAGTTTCTGTTGAATTAACTAATCTCTTTCTTTGTATCAACTCAATTGTATGCCTATCAACTTTGTTTAAAAGAACTTTATCATTTTTACAGTGTGATTGTGTCTTTAATAATTTCTATGCATGATTTTTATATAATGCCACATCCACAATAATACATTTTAATTTAAAAATTAAAAATGACATTTTCAAATGAAAACAAAATTTTCTGAAGTGTCTTCACTTTCTGTTTTCACTTGAGGAAAACAATAGTGATGAGGGGTGACGGGAAACTGTCTTATATCGCTCCTGCATTACATTATGTAAACGGCATTTATGACAAAGATCTGCAGATGCTGATATCATGACAATCTATTAATAAACACACACTGCTTCTGACGCTGTGCTGCTGCAGACTGGGGAACACGTTGAATAGAGCTGACTAGACAGGGAGGAGCAGAAGCCTGCTGCCGTTTTCATATGAGGTTTAAAGGGGACTGAGGTGATCACGAATTAGTGTATAGATTACGGAGCTAATCACAATTTTTGGGGGGGCCGAGTAGAAAAAGGGCCTAGTGACGCCCCTGGTACCGGAAACATGTGAGATGTGCCAGTATGCAAGAAAAAGTGAGGCTATGGTACAGCTTAAAATATAGAAGTGCCAGTATTATGTACTAGTGCGTACCGGCCCACTTTGAGCACTGGATCTTATGCTTTCAAAACGAGCTTGCTATTGATAGCCTCTCCGCAATTGCCTACCCTACCTTTAAGACTGATATTTTACTATAGTATGTCTATTTTAAGTGGCTGGATGAAAATATAATTGTACAGCAAAATAAACATACAATGGCCGATACATGGGGAAAAATATCTTATGAGTCTTTTTAGCGAGTCAGAAACATATGGCACGACCAGTGTAGTCTGAGCCCTGAAAAAGAATGACTCTTACGAGCTGGTTCTTTTAATAATTAGTTCAAAAGACAAGTTATCGATTTGAATCAGTCTAAACACTGCTCTGTATAATTTACAGCATTAGCAGAGAAAGAATTTATTTGTAAACATTATAACTGAAATATAAAAGGATCAAAATCAAAAATCAAATCGATTCACAATCAAATTAAGATCTCGTGATAGAAATCAGGAAATCTATATTGATAAATAAAAATTGTAATAATAAAAGTAAAACGAAATTCCATAAACAATTATAAAATAAGAACATTTTAAAAAAAATATTTAAACAAATATTTAAAATAAGTATTTAAAAATTTTAATAAAAAACAAGTTATCAGATTTGAACATGAATGTATCTAAAATGGATGTGAAATGTATAGTCTAATTTGTGGTAAATTAACTGCTATTAATATTAGTTAACGTGACTGAACTACATTTGTTAACATTTTTTGTTCTTTTTTAACTAAAAAAGAAATAATTAAGGGTTACATCAGGTAGAAATAGCTAATCACATTTTGCAGTGTATGCCAATACTTTTGCCAGTTTGGTGCCTGATATGGGTACAGTGCACAGTTGAGTAAAGTTCAATTACATATGTGCACTCATAGACCCCTATTCTCAGATACTTCTGCAAGATAGAGGGAGTTACCTTAAATTACCCTAATTTTCTATCTTAGTCCATCACAATCAGATTCTGTCAGATAGATTGAGAAAAATCTCTGTTACTCACAATCCTTCTTCAATCAAACGCTTGCAAGGTTTTGTTTCCCAAAACATGAATGATGAGCTGATATAGGTGACAGCTGGATGTGAAGGAGCTCGGCATCCCCTCAGGAGGAAAGTCTCATCCCCCTTGTCTCTCCCCATACTGGAGGTGAAACAGAGAGGATTAATTGGTTTATCGCCTTTTTCGCTATGCTTGGTCCCAGCAATTAAATATTGGCCCTGGGCCTTCTGTGACCATTAGCGTACAATGCAGTGTTAACTGGGGCCGCCCCAGTTTCATGTTTGTGTGCACGCAGGGCCACGACCGCATTAGCGAAGCGTTAAAAAGTTAGCCGAAAAAAAATTCATCTCCACGTTCTGAGGGCCAGCGGTAATTGATTGTTGTGCACCGAGTTGGAGAGTAGTTTCTCAAAGGGACAGGGAAGAGAGTAAATAAAGGATTTCAAAAGCTTATCGGGTTTACTATTTACAGAAAAAGAAGGAAGGGACGAAGCACAAGAAGTTGAACACATGAAAGAAGAAAAAGCAAATATAAAAGCCAGCTCGCATTTTAAGTCTGTATATGCCGGGAGGAATAGTTTAGTGGGGTGGGTTTAGCGGCTTTCATATCTTTCTTTCTCCCTCTGTCTATGTTGCTTCCACTCCCTCAAGCCGTCAATTAGTGGGCCCGAGCTTCTGACGGCCAGGCTCTTCCTCACATGTGCCTTTGTTGCAGTGACATTGACTCTCTCTCTCCCAGCAAGACGTTTGAAGGTTAGGATAAGACACTGTCCAGGTTATCCATGGGTGCTCTCTGGGGTGCTGGTCTATGCCTCCCAGGATGAATAGTGTGTTGAGGAAGCAGGCTAAAGGGCCTTTCAACTGCACCAGGCTGCTCGCACACAAGAGTGGCTTGGCTTGGGGCCAGTATTTGTGCTCTCACAGAGTGCTTCAAGTTGTCTTCAAAGAGCTATTGAATGCTGGAGTGTCCAGCTGTGGAAACTGGACTGAAGAGTCAGTGGGAACGTGCTTGCTGTCTCCGTAATATTAATCTGAAAAATGGCTAGTTAAGCTCAGAGTGCATCAACACAGCAATTTGGTCATTGCAGCTAAGGTGATTTGTCGTGGTGTTCAACATCGGACTATCATCTAGACCTTTTAGAGCATCTTTAGGGCCACAGACTGGACTTCATCCATCACGGTGTCTGCCTCACACACCCTCTACACCCTGCTGGGGGACCGGCACCATAACTCAACCCTGACATGACCGTCGATGTACCCTCTCTAGGACCAACTGCACTCGTTCGGGCAGGTCCAGCTGGCTCCTGTCCTCCACCAGCCCCCCCACCTCTTCTCCAGCTCCATCCATCAATCCTGCCACGCTCAACAGATGAGTGGCTTGTGTGCAAAATGCCAGGAAGCCCCAAAAGGGACCAATTGGTGGAGAGTGACAATTGTGATGGCCTTTTGAAAGAGCAGGTTGCCTATCGAGCAAGATGTCCTGTGTTCTTTTCGGTCAAGATTTAGTATTTATCCAACATTAATAATGGAAAAAAGGGAGAATTTGTTGTGAAGTCTCAGCACTGAGTGTATTTATAATCTAGTCCAGTGCTTCAGAATGTGAGAAGGCTCTGACAATGGCACAATTGTATTCATTGCCCGGCATTATTAATTATGTATGTTTCGATTGCTGGACAACAACAAAACAAGTGCATGGCATTATCGCTAACAATAACATTGACTATCACTCCTACACAGTGTTGGTTTGCAAGTCCGTTTCTTTGGGTTCGGTCCAAACAGACAGGATGCAAAAAGAGCCCACTTTTTAACATAAACTATGAATACCCTGCTGAGAAAACGTATAGCAGTCTAAGCTGATTTGCTGGTCTTAGACTGGTATAGGCTATATATACAATCTTTGCCTGACCAAGTTAGTTTTCAGCTAGTCTGTCTAAGCTCCCAACCCTGACCATCAAAAAAGTGCACACAATCACCCTAAAACCCACCAATATACCCGCATGACCAAGCTGGGAGAACAACAATTTTTATTAGTCTGGTCTAAAATGCTTATATCAGCAGGGATAACCCTTTTTACATATTGTTTGTTGTAAAAGTGCAGGGCATTAACCATTTTTATGACTATTTCATGCTATCTGGGTTCAGCAGAAAATCTAAGCCGACTTGTTTACAGCTCATTCAATGGACCTACATAAGCACTTCTCAGGGTTCAAGGGTGAATGGCCCACCCACGTCACTACACGGTGAGGAGACACCCAGGAATGTTGAAGGTCAGTGCCACGCAAGACCATATCTCCAAACCCCACGGGATGCACGCCCCTGCCCTGTCACACCCCCATCAGTACCATAACCTCTCCTGCCCTGCAATACCCTCAGTCCTGAGCATACGCATTCGAGAGCCTGCAAGACCCCTGCGCTTGTCACTAAACTTCTGCGTCATAGCCAGCACACAAAAGCAACCCAGTGTTTGCGTGAGCATGCGAACGCGCGCCTGGGCGCAGATGTCCCGCAGCGGTGCCATGTCAATGCGTCTGTTGTGAACGCAGCAGGGAAACGCGTCGGAGGCCTGGCCTACACAGTGGCTGCCATCTGAATGGATGGAATTCAAGATGGCAACTCTGACGAGCTGATCATGCAGACGCAAAACAATACCCCTCTCTTTCTTTCCCCTCGCTCGCTTTCTCGGTCTCTCTCACAGTGGCTTTTCATTATTCTTTCATCACATTCTCTCTGCTCGCCGGAGTCCCATGCGGCACTTTCACTGTGATGGAGACCTATCCGGGGTTCTTTGGTGCACACGGATACCAGGCTTTACCCCGGCAGACTTGGGCTGATTACTACGGAGAGGCCTTCAGATGTGTGTTAAATCACAGGGCTGGCTTATAGATTTTTTATGATGAAGTGGGTAAGGCTCGGGGAGTGAAGAATGGCTGAACATGGTAGTGTACCTCCTCTGATCTTCCTCTGTACTGTTCCATGCTCTCGTTTTCGCCACCCTGCGCTCTTCGGCACACTGTCAAACGCACTATTCATATTTTAAAGAGAAATGTGGCAGGATAGAAATAAATGTGTCATAACTACGCCCCGTTCAATAGAACGGTACGGAGGGTAGAGCGCTACCCTGAGGCGGCGGATGATTGATTGCAAACGATCATTCTATGATTGATCTATTGATTATGTGTCCAGCAGCCCTCACCCTGTTAACAGGAGACATATGGCATCACTCTAGGGACATTAGGAAGGCATGCCGCAGCCCATAATGCACCTCTTCCATGTGCCCTATAGTCTCCCAGCAGGTGAAATGAAGTCTTGAGAAGAAACGGAGAAAGTATAAGTACATTGCATGAAGATTCACATTATAAAAACTCATCTCCCAGCATGATCTGAATGATTCATTTGAATAAATCTCACGTTGCCCTCAGAGCACATGTGTTTACATCAAACCCAACAAGGTTGCGGCTAAAGATTAATATATGATCCAAAGGGCTCGCTGTGGATCACTGACACTATAATGGGGTCTTTCAACACACGTGTCTTTTCCCACAATTAGCAAACAATGTAATTAGCGTAAAGCAAAGTAGTTTAAAACTAAGGGGTCTCTGGAGAACGTAGCCGTAGACTGAGGCTGTAAGCCATCCTGAAACTAATTATTCATATAGCTTCTTAGAAAAGATATTAGAGGGGATCTGTGCTATATCATTTCAATATCTAAAACAGGATAGGTTGGTTCAGATAACAGATTAAGAGGAAAGGGAAAAAAAAATATTCTTATCAAATAGATAAAAATCACAGAGATGCAGATAAAAGCCACAGATCTCCATGGCAGCTCGTGACTGCCTAAAGTACATGAGCACAGAGTTGGGCAAAATTCAGAATTGGCTCCCTTCGATTCATAAGAATCAATCAATCTATCTATCTATCTGATAGATTTTATGTTGGTCTCAGCATGGAAGGAAAGTGGACAGAGGGTCTTTTGCCCTGGGTTGAAGCTATACTCTATGTTTTAACATATGGTTTCTTTATGTACCGGAACCGTTTCCATACAAGGCTCTACTAGGATTGAAGGGGAGACAGGGAATGGTCCCTGCTTTTGTATTGCAAGTATAGGATAAGGTCTTTGGGCTCCCTAGGAAAGCCTGGGTACCTGACCAGAAGATGACCATATGTAGACTTGTTTTTCTATATGTATCCCATTCCTATACCATGAGCTATATGATGTATTCTCTCTCTCATTGGTTAAAACCATAATACACCCCTTGTACTCTTTCTATATAATCTCTTCCCCTGCTAAATAAAAATGAGACTTTATACTCTCCCTCAGCGCTGAGTAATTGTTCATTCAATTGCCAATTAAGAGGACTGGGATGAGGCACGCAAAAGGGGCAATAATCTAACAATTTGGGGGCTCGTCCGGGATTTCTCCAGACAGGTAAGAAATAAAGTGCTTAAGTGCATCTTACTGTCTGTTGAGAAATTGATCCTTGTATTTTCGTGCCGCACTTTTTCATATTTGTTAAAAGTGGATATCCTCGTATTTTGATAAATGCGGGAAGAGTGAAAGAGGACTGATCACCCTTTCATTTTTTGGTATTTTTGGCCAAAAGAAAAATTTTAATTCAATATTATTCATTCAATTGCCAATTAAGAGGACTGGGATGAGGCACACAAAAGGGGCAATAATCTAACACTATCTATCTTTCTATCAATCTATCTATCTATCTATCATTCTATCATTCTCTTTGTTAATAAGGACAAATTGTTTAAGATTTTATCAGTTTCCTTTTTCCAACTTTTCCAAGTCTAAAAATCACACTTTTAAAACCACCTCGTATATCCAGGTTTTCCTGCGTAGTCTGTGAGAACCCTAGTTCTTAAAGAAAAAAGACAGTTGTTGAGGGAGCAAATTAAAATAAATATGATATCAGCTTAATTCTTAATTTTTAGCTGTTTTAGCTTGTTTTATCATCATAAGCCATATTGTAGACCCCTTGGATCTGTGCTGAGACCCCCAAGTGAGCCCGGACCCCTGCCATAAACCTTTAAACTTTTTTAAACTTTCAAACAAGACTGTCAAGCCAACATTTTAAGTTTGTCTTGACAAACATTTATTTAATAATTAAAATGACAATTTCATTGAATTCCAGTTCATTTTAATAGTACTCATGCATTCAAATTCTGCATATCCTGTTTTCTGCCTCAATTCAGTTTAAATAATAATTCAGGAATTAAAATGGAATTTAAAAGGCATTCTCATTTCATCTTGGAATGGTGTATTCTCTATAATGTAAACAAATAATTTAGTAAGAATGCATGTGAAGAGACAGAGGGAGAGAAATAGAGTAAAAGAGTAAGAGCCAGAGAGTGAGAGAATAAAAGAGAGCAACCAGCTCTTTGCAAAGCAGCCTCTTTGTTTCCAGGGATCCTAGGGAGCGGTGGGCGGATAGCCCCAGATGAGAGAGAAACATTATCTCTCCGAATAGAGCCAGTGCACTGGTTCCAGAAGCTGCACTGGCACGATTCGCCCTGTCCTCTAGGTAATTAATTCTCTGAGTGGCCCTTGTCTCATGGGAACAAAGTGGCTGCTTGTTAGAGCAAAGTGTTCGAAGATCAACCGACAGGCATGCCGCAGGACTACCACTGTTCAAGAGTTGGCCACGTGTTGGCTACTCCACGCCCACAAAGGGCCTCTTCATCTCAAAATTTAGAGTCTCATAAAAACATTATTGTGCAGCTTCGGGGATCATTTGTCCACTCCACAAAAGAACTGAAAACCAAAACATTGACCCCTCTGGTCTTTCGGGGTGCATTTTTTAAATTCTGCCCCCCTCCCTGCCACTCTTATGCCCACACTGACGTCCCAGCAGTGCTCCTACGCAGCCAAAGTCACCATGAAGGTATTTTAAAGGTTGCGTGGTCAAAGCCGCCACCATAGAGGCCATTATGTTTTGGCCTTCGTCTTGACGCCAAACAGAGGAGGCTCTGTTGGATGATTGCGTCCATCTTCTGCGTTTTGAAAGTTTTTTGCTCACTCTGATGGTTCCTAAATGCATGTTTTTGTCCATTGTTGGTTCACCTCTTCTCCTTTCTAACATAGCTATGAATCAACGGGCCGACTCTCCATCAATAATATTCTAAATATGGCTGCTCCACATGGCTCCGCTCTTGCGCACCATGTACCTGCCAAGCGCTTGGGCAAGGTCATGTCAGCCTATTAAGCATATTAAAACATCGCAATTATGGTAATTGGCAACTACTAATGCAACTTTAGGTAGCTTTGCTCCAGGCAATTAATCATAATGGATAAGCCACTAACGTGTAGGGGGAGGGAGTCGAGAGGTACAGGGTCACATGCTTTAGGCCCATCCGACTGGTCAGAGCTTGACCCTGACTTCACTGAGCTCATTCAACTTCATTGCGCTCATCTAATTTGCAAACATAATAGAAAAAAAAGGCCTCATGCAAAATGTGTCTTCTGGAAATGTTGGTCATTTCTTTAATATCACTAGATGGCTAATCCATGTATATCTCAACACATGGATTCTGTAGTCTTTATAGATTGTTGCAGATAGACAGCTGTAATTAATTTCTATAATTACATCAATAATTACACTGTTGACCCTTCCCTTACCTCTTAACCCACCCTTAAACCTTAACATACCATTAAACCTGTCCCTAACATTACCCGTATCCCACCTCAGTAGTAGCAAGTGTTTTGCAGTACAATATGAACATAAGTACATTGTACTTATTTTTTTGATACAAATACAAAGTAGTTAAAGACATCTAATATAAAGCGTGACCTTAATATACATACATACATACATACATACATACCGGGCCGGCGCCAAGGCGGGGCATTCACGGGCCATGCCCCCCCCAAACAAGTTACTGTGTATAGTATAGTTCGGATGTGCAGCAAAAGATTGTTGAGCTTCACAAAATAGAAAGTGATTGTAATAAAATAGCTAAAGCATTGAAAATTCCCATTTCCACAATCAGGGCAATAATTAAGAAGTTCAAATCAACAGGAAATGTTATGAATCTACATGGAAGAGGTCTTAATGCGTGGCGAGGAGGATAGTTTGAGAGTACAAAGACTCTCCAAGTATCACAGCTGGAGAGTTGCAGACTCTCCCTGCTCTGCTCCAAGTCCCCTGCTCTCAAAAAACAAACCAAAAACAAACTCCAGTACATTCAGTTGTCAAACGGAACAGGTTCTATGGTCAGATGAAACTAAAAAAAAAAAAAGAGCTTTTTGGCAGCAAACCCACGAGATGGGTTTGGTGCACACAGGGATAAAAAAAAAAAAAGTACCCCATTAAATATACCGCTGGATCTGTAATGTTGTGGGCCTACACAACATGCACATCTTGTTCAGATACATGGCATCATGGATTCTATCAAATACCAACAGATAAAAAAAAAAAAAAATCTAAATTTGACAGAGAAATCTGGATCTTCCATCAGGACAGTGATCCAAAACAAACATCAAAATCAACACAAAAATGGGTCACTGACCACAAAATGAAGGTTCTGCCATGGCCATTCCAGTCCCCTGACTTGAATCGAAAACTGAAGTGTAGAGTCTATCAACATGGACATGGGAATTTGAAGGATCTGGAGAGATTCTGTATGGAGAAATGGTCTCTGATCTCTTGTCAGGTGCATTTTAGGACAAGACTCAGAGCTGTTATCTTGGCATAAGGAGGTTGCAAAAAGTATTGAATAAAAGGGTGCCATTAATTGTGGCCAATGTGTAAATAAACATTTATTTCATTTATTTATATATATATATTGGATTATAGATCCTGACTTTTTATATTTTTATATCGCTAACTGTGGAGGAAATGTAGATTGTGTAACACATTGTTGAATAAAAGTGTCTTGCTGAGCAGTTTGACCAACAAATTGCAGAGTATGACTGGGAGAAAAGGAAGTGTCATCCTTATTCGGTACCAACCTCTCCCTATCATTAAACTGTGCACACCCCCTCCACCCCTCCTCTGCAAGCAGCCCTAACTGTGTCTCTCCGGGAGGAGAGCGCATTCTCCTTTCATCCCCTTTAGAGGACAAACATCAGCCCCATCTTGCCACCATCCATATTCATGAGCCTCTTATAAATATCTGATAGCGGCCGCTCTACAGCTGTTTAGCTCTGAAAGCAACGCTTAGCCCATACACACACATACATACACACACACAGGCTTTAACGTAAGCACTTACTGGTCCGATCTCGGGCCCTCATCGCCTATAGTGTGCCCTGGTGGCCTCATGATAGCATCAGCTCATTGCCGGGGTATCGCTCTCGGCTTAATTAAAGACTAAATGTGACCGCTAAATGAGAAGAGAATCAAAAGAGCTGTGCTTACCTTCCTCATGACAGCACCGTGCTTATCTAAAGAGAGAAAGAGACAGTGAATGTATATGAGAGGGAGAATAAGATGGATATACAGCTTTCTGTTAATTGTCACTTCCTCATCTTGCCAAAGCACAAATACAAGGTTACAGACTGCTATATCAATCATGTATGCTTTTATATATATATATATATATAATTCTCTAAATATATATATACATTGATTTAATTATTCAAATATATAATATATTCAACTATACAAATATGATTTACAATAATAACTACACATATACATATATATATATATATATATATATATATATATATACATAATAATATATATACATATATATATATAATAATAATTAGAGAAAATTATTATACAGTGAGAAAATGTAGCCTCTCATATTTTGGGTCCTTGGGCTGCCTGTGAGTCTCGATGAGGGATCTCTTGGTCTGTACAGGTTGAAAAACATCCTATTAGCTGAATTTCACAATAAAGCCACGTCAATCACGCCAGTCACATACACAGAGAATTCTGTCGTCACATTATCTAACCAAAAGACACTGGATGCATTGGACTCTATAAATGCAAAACTATGACTCGTTTACGAGGTGGGCACTGTGTGTTCTCAACACAAGGCAGAAAAGAACATTTGTGCCTTCCTGAGAAACTGTTCTTTTTTCCCTCAGATAACGCTTCCAGTCTTCCACCAACTCATTAGAAACGTTAGAATTGCTGATCCAGGCAAGAAAAAATGCGCTTTGCTTCGTTTTCCAGAATATCCTTGTTCTGTTTCCAAAACAAATAGCAAGAAATTTAAATATTGCTCTTGTGGTGTGTGTGTGTGTGTGTGTGTGTGTGTGTGTGTGTGTGTGTGTGTGTGTGTGTGTGTGTGTGTGTGTGTGTGTCTGTGTGTGTGTGTGTGTCTGTGTGTGTGTGTGTGTGTGTGTGTCTGTGTGTAAGGGGGAGGGTTAGAGAGTGAGAGAGAAAGAAAGACAGATTGTGAGGTTTAAGATAAGTATCACAGTACCCAGTGGACTGGATGGGTTTAAAGTATTAACATTAGAGAATACAGGATGAGCACAAGTAAAGGAGAAGCAGAACAAATCACAGGGAGGAAAAAAATGATAAGAAAGAATAGACACTAAGAGAAAATAAACCACAAAGACTGAGGAAAGTAAAGCAAAAACATATGGGAACATACACATAAAACAGACATATATGAGGTGGGAGTTTCTAAAACAGGCACGTCGAAACAGGATTGATTTGAAGAGACAATAGGCAAAAAAATGAAAGGGGCCCGTGAGACAGTGAGAGAGATGGAGGAAGCTTTTACGGAGTCTGAAGGGAGAGAAAAGGAGAGATGGGGGATTTCTTTACCGCTCATTAGCCATGCACAGTGATCTGGCTTTTCTCCCACACCTCGCGGCTTATTACAGCCCGAGCCCTGCCTGCCAGCGCAGCCCCCCCTCGCCATCCTCCTCCCCTGGCCCCCACAATCACGCCTGCAATCACAGCCTCTAATTAGGTTAATTAATTTGTATCAGCCCTTGTAGGGACTTGGCTGATGAGGCAGCCATAAGAGTATCACTGCTTGGACCTCATTAAAATACAAGAAAGACGACGAGATACAGAGAATGTTGTTGTTTGTGTACAACAGGACAGGACAGGACAGGACAGGACATGGTCGTAAAGCATTTCAGATCGGACCCCAATCCTGCTACACACCCCCACCTGCTCTCTCTTTCCCACCTTGCATTATCCCCTAGGTGACGAGGCTGTCCTGTTCAGTCATAGACAGGGAGGATATAGTGTTAGTGCTCAGGAAGGAGGGGCCTTTTTGAAACAGAGGCATCACATTACAATCAGCGAGGGCCGCTCATCAGGACACTGACGAACACACTCTGATTAACAGCGCGATCTGATTACAGCAATCACACAGCCCGTAGGACCAGTCCCATGAGAGAGAGAGAGAGAGAGAGAGAGAGAGAGAGAGAGAGAGAGAGAGAGAGAGAGAGAGAGAGAGAGAGAGAGAGCACGAGGTGTGCTGGTTATGTGTGATATGTATATTGGAATGCTCATTCACCCTGTTCTTACAGTAATAGGTATAATGCAATATGGAGAGATAACAAAAATCATAATATAAAAGTATTATTAGAATAGTGAAGCAAATGTTAAAGATTAAACCCTCACATTCTGCTGGGGGGTCTGAGAGACCCCAAGGGCCTCAAAAACATACTTAACATTGAAGAATCAAGTTGATAATTATTTATTTAAAACATTGATCACTTGTCCTCCATGAAAAATGTACATATATTTGGAGTCTCAGAGACCCCAGATTTAAAGCATGAACAAATGTAATGAATTTATATATGCAAACATTCTCTAACTGGTATATAGAGCTTAGCCCCGCCCCTTTTTAGCACTGTGCTCGTTGTCTTACGGTTTATATTTCCACAGCATTAAAGTAAGATCTTACAGATTTATGAATGAACCGCTCGTTTTAAAATCTTCACGGTCTACTGACATTTCACCAGCTAATTACTCTTCGAAAGCTATGCCATTGAAATATACAGAGCTACCACAAAAACAGAAGTTCAAACACAAAATTCTAAAGATGGCTGCACGTTTGTTTCTCTGACGCATAAGGTCTAGACATACTCTGCCATTTGAGTTATTGTACTTTCTACAATGTGATTTTGCTGGAGTAAAACTGACAACAAACAGAAACAATGTTACTAGAACGGATTCTAGCCACTAAGGATGCACTGATACTACAAATCTGAACAATATTGATAAGCCGATAATAATTTTCATGTTATGGCCGATAGCCAATTATGTGCATTATTTTATCTAAATAAATACAGATTAAAAGAGTAACAGTAACAGCCAAAAATAAATCAATTTAAATGGGGGGGGGGGGGGGTTCAAAGGGGTCAAACATAAAAGTCATCTTCAATAGATTAGGGATAAAGGGATAGTTCACTCAGAAATAAAAATTCTGTCATCATTTACTCACCCTCATGTCATTCCAAACCTGCATGACTTTCTTTCTTCAGCAGACTGCAAAAGATATTTTAAAGAATGTTGGAGACCATTGACTTTCATTGTGTGGACAAAAAAATAAATAACAAAAAACAAGTCAGACAGTCATACAGATTTAAAACAATGTTAGATTGAGTAAATGATGACAGTCTCCTTTTTTGGGGTGAACTACGCCTTTAAGGTCTCAAAGTATTGCAGGAGAGCCGTTCGCAAAAACCTACAGGGAGACAAAACGATGTAGCGAACAGACACAACAAAAAGGTACATCCGTTAACGGGCCATAATAGACCATAAAGCCAGACTGTTGTTCTATAAGGCTGAGTGAAACAGAGTGTGGAGGGATACGCAGAGATAGACAGACAATGACACCCGGCTGCCTGCAGACAAGGACAGATCCAGTAGTTAAAGTGTAATGAACACATCCCCCAGGCACACGGCTGCCAGTGGGAGAGTGATGGACTAACGGTAATACCCAGGCAGATGGGTGCGCGCCACGCCTTGTCCTGTCCTCTCACCCGCAGCGGGTCCCCCCCAATGGGCCCGCCACGTCTGGGGAGCAAGGGGGGAAACGAGCTCCACCGGGGAGGAGGCCTTAGCGTGATTTAGACTCCCATGCAAATTTAATCAATTCGAGTGCCACTTCCAAACAGGCTCATGGCTAATTAGTGACAATTTAAAGGGGTCTCTGTGATCCCACCTCACACACGCACACACTCGCACGCAGTGAGGGTTATAAAGATTTTCTTTCAATCGCTTTCCCTCTGGCACAGAGACAAACCCCCACCCCTCAAGCTCTTGCTACAATCCGCTACTTCAAAAGCCGTGCGACAAACTGCGGTGCAACTCAAAGAGGCATAAGAACCTTAGCCATTTTTTCTCCACACGACCCACAGATTCTACTGTTCACCCACCCGGTTACCCTGGAACGTAATTGGCAAATCGATTAGTGCTGTTCTTAACCTCACTCATGAAAGAAGTCTTTGAGGCATGGCAGAAGAGAGGCAGCTAAGGGTTTGACATCCAGCGGGCTCAGGTGCTTTAATAAGAGCCAAGGCCATCGTTCTCTGGTCAAGGCTTATCCGAGTCACCAACGCTGTTATGTATGGAAAGTGATTAAGGAACGGCCTTACTTTAAGAGTGTTTCACGGAGCTCAATTTACTATACATCTGTGAAAAGCTCTTGCATTAATTGCCTAAACAATAATGCTTTCATATTATTCAAAACATACTATGTGTTACAATGTGATGTATTACATGAAAAAACCTACAAATCTGCAATAAGCAAATTGCTCTACTATGAAAAGGTTCTTCCCACTCACTTACATACTGAGGGGCCTCAACGTCATTTACAGCTCATTTTATTAGCGCCATTCAGAATCACTTCATATTAATTACTCAGGGGTCAGGTTAAAGACATTATCTCAATTACACATCTTAATGATTTCACTACGGTATCAGTCTTTTTACATCTGTTTTTTTAGAAACACTTGACAATTCTAATTAAAAATAAAAAAAAAACTACATAACCACTATATCCAGGTTCTTGATATACAAACCCGATTCCAAAAAAGTTGGGACACTGTACAAATTGTGAATAAAAAAGGAATGCAATAATTTACAAATCTCATAAACTTATATTTTATTCACAACAGAATATAGATAACATATCAAATGTTGAAAGTGAGACATTTTGAAATGTCATGCCAAATATTGGCTCATTTTGGATTTCATGAGAGCTACACATTCCAAAAAAGTTGGGACAGGTAGCAATAAGAGGCCGGAAAAGTTAAATATACATATAAGGAACAGCTGGAGGACCAATTTGCAACTTATTAGGTCAATTGGCAACATGATTGGGTATAAAAAGAGCCTCTCAGAGTGGCAGTGTCTCTCAGAAGTCAAGATGGGCAGAGGATCACCAATTCCCCCAATGCTGCGGCGAAAAATAGTGGAGCAATATCAGAAAGGAGTTTCTCAGAGAAAAATTGCAAAGAGTTTGAAGTTATCATCATCTACAGTGCATAATATCATCCAAAGATTCAGAGAATCTGGAACAATCTCTGTGAGTAAGGGTCAAGGCCGGAAAACCATACTGGATGCCCGTGATCTTCGGGCCCTTAGACGGCACTGCATCACATACAGGAATGCTACTGTAATGGAAATCACAACATGGGCTCAGGAATACTTCCAGAAAACATTGTCGGTGAACACAATCCACCGTGCCATTCGCCGTTGCCGGCTAAAACTCTATAGGTCAAAAAAGAAACCATATCTAAACATGATCCAGAAGCGCAGGCGTTTTCTCTGGGCCAAGGCTCATTTAAAATGGACTGTGGAAAACTGTTCTGTGGTCAGACGAATCAAAATTTGAAGTTCTTTTTGGAAAATTGGGACGTCATGTCATCCGGACTAAAGAGGACAAGGACAACCCAAGTTGTTATCAGCGCTCAGTTCAGAAGCCTGCATCTCTGATGGTATGGGGTTGCATGAGTGCGTGTGGCATGGGCAGCTTACACATCTGGAAAGACACCATCAATGCTGAAAGGTATATCCAAGTTCTAGAACAACATATGCTCCCATCCAGACGTCGTCTTTTTCAGGGAAGACCTTGCATTTTCCAACATGACAATGCCAGACCACATACTGCATCAATTACAACATCATGGCTGCGTAGAAGGATCCGGGTACTGAAATGGCCAGCCTGCAGTCCAGATCTTTCACCCATAGAAAACATTTGGCGCATCATAAAAAGGAAGATGCAGTTGACAGTTGAGCAACTAGAAGCCTGTATTAGACAAGAATGGGACAACATTCCTATTCCTAAACTTGAGCAACTTGTCTCCTCAGTCCCCAGACGTTTACAGACCGTTATAAAAAGAGGGGATGCCACACAGTGGTAAACATGGCCTTGTCCCAACTTTTTTGAGATGTGCTGATGCCATGAAATTTAAAATCAACTTATTTTTCCCTTAAAATTATACATTTTCTCAGTTTAAACATTTGATATGTCATCTGTGTTGTATTCTAAATAAAATATTGAAATTTGAAACTTCCACATCATTGCATTCTGTTTTTATTCACAATTTGTACAGTGTCCCAACTTTTTTGGAATCGGGTTTGTATGTGAACCCCAAATATGGACTTAAAACATTGTAGGACAGACTTCAGAGTAGTGTTTATGGTTAAGGAGTTTAAAATTGTCTTATTTGAAACAATTCTTTAGTGCGGGTTATTTAAAAGAAAAAACAGACAAGGCTTAAGCTGGTCCTAGACTAAAATGCATGTTTGAGCTGTTTTAACTCAAAGCAACTTGCACTGACATATCTTAAAATATGCCAATGTCATTGTTTTGCCTCAAGATGCACACCAGTAATGTTTTTTTTTTTTTCTAGGGCACATTTATAAAAGCTACTTTATAAAATGCTCTAACTGAACTAAGGCCCAATCCTGGCTTAGTCTAAGCCCTGTCTATGAAACCGGGCCTACATGTCATAACTTGATTTTACAATGAAATTACAGACTTCTCTCTGGTGATGTATGTCAAACACCTCCAATCATTTGGTCGGCTTCAACCCTGCTTCTTTCTTACAATCACCTGCAAGCTCACATCTTCCAATCAATAACAGATCGATACAACCAAGACCACAACTTTCAATATTTTTTTCGATAATCTGCTTCACTTGGATGTACGTCACATCACTACTTCCGTTGCACTGCGACTTTAATGGAAAAACTTGCTCTTTCTCCAAAACTTGTTTGTTGTTTTAACTCACATTTGATTATTCGCTTTTAGCTGAATAAATTTAAGTACCACCCTAAATAATATCCTGTTTAAATATGTCACATTACACAAGTAAAACGGGTTGCAAACAGCAATTAACACAGAATTTAAGGATCTTAAAAGTGCACTTGGTATTTTTTTATTTATGTTGTGCTGGCTCCAATAACGTAAAGTACGTAGTATTCATCTGGTCATGTGATTTCAAAATGGCTGCCTCCATGAGGTGACCAGCTTAATATAAACCATTTTTTGTTAGCAACTTCATGTTATGTGAGTGTACAAGAGTTTACAATTTCCAAAATAATTATTTATGCCTTTGTGATTATGTGTAACTCTTTTTAATTGAATAATAAAAAAAGAACTGAGTGCACCTTTAGCCGTTTTAAGGCATAGATATGTATGCGTAGATGCCACATGCCTCCAAACACGTCAGGGGCAGTGCGCCCGCCATCTTGAAACGGTCAGCGTGCCGTCACTCACAGTAAGAATTAATGATGCCACAACATTGCGCAGCTTGGTTGTGAAACCGCGGAGATTTGTATTCCCGAAGAAATGTGATAACCTTTCGCAGGTGAGAATGTGTTGGTATGTGTTTTTATATATTAACTCAATATTACAGGTTTTTACAATGGTACTTTTTAATGTTTTTACTTTTACTATGGTATTTGTTTACTAATGTCGTGTTAGCTGAAGCCTTCGTCTTGTATTGTGTTAGTTTAGCAAAATCATCTGCTGAAGTCTATTGCAGATATTGATATTTATACATGCATCTTACTATGATTGTAGACACTCAGTCAGCTTGCTCCTGAATGTTCACAGACCGGCTTTGACCGTTCCAATATGGCGGACGGCATACATATAGCGGCCCATAGGTTTTGAGGTACAAAACAGTGGCAGAATGACTTTTAACTAACACCAGTCGATTCTTTCTTTGTAGGTCTTAAAAAATAATTCAAAAAAAGATCTATACCTATTCAAAAGAACAATGGTTACCTGCAGTTCCTCATTACACTTAACACATCAGTACAGTTCCAATGAACAAACCAACAACAAGTGAGCAAAAGCACTGAGGATCAGCATAGACTGAGGGTCAGCATCCCATCAAAGGAGCCTATTCAAAGGTATTGTCAAATCCATGAGGGCAACAGGAGGCCTCTTTTACATCTCCTAATGTGAATAACATAATGGGACAATGTGGTGGATTTTGACCAATATCTTTCAAATCTAGGGGTCACTACCAACACTGCACTGGCAGACCTGCAGCCATGACCCCTGTGCAAAAGCTGATCCGAATGAAAGACAGGCTTCAGTAAGAACAGTGGCCTTCTGTATAACGACAGACGGAAGCAGAGCGGAACTGCGGAACACACGGCTGTGTGACCCTCCACTCCAAACCGAGGCGGTCACAGTGACGAATACTCAACCACATGACGCACAAATGCGCGCACACTCCGCCTGTCACTTCTTTTGGCTGAGAATTGTGCAAATACAGAAGGTCAATATTGATAGGTCACACGGAGCTGCTTTGTAAATATCACCAGGCTTAAACGTGCATGTTCATGTCACTGTGAACACGTACTTGTAATTCCTTCTCTTTTTTGAAAAAAAAAAAACATGTAAGAATTTAAAATGTTTAGTGCAAGCATTACAATACAACAGCAGTATCCACACCACATTCATTACGAACAGCTTTTCCTGTGGTCAGCGTTGGCACAAATAGACTCCTGGCCCGCTCCTCCTGAACACAGTGACATTTCCCTGTTCCTGATTCACCCCTCTTCTCTTTCCCAGGAGAGAGTAATGGATGGGGCCTGTTTATGAAGCCGCTGCAACCTGCATGATCAATCAAGCCATGCAGAGAAGACACAAAAAGCTTAGTCTGCGCAGACAGCACACAACCTTTCACATGAACAATTACACAAGCACGAAGGAGATTGGTACAAGAGTGTTTAAAAGTGGGCCATTTAAAGTTCTGAGAAAATTAACTTCTGTTTAACTCTTAAAACATTATGTATCCAAGTGAAAATGTAAAGGATAAAAAAAAAACACTATTGTGTATATGTGTGTGTGTGTGTGTGTGTGTATATACACCGATCAGGCATAACATTATGACCAATTTTATTGGTCCCCCTTTTGCTGCCAAAACAGCCCTGACCTGTCGAGGCACGGACTCCACTAGACCCCTGAAGGTGTGCTGTGGTATCTGGCACCAAGATCTTAGCAGCAGATCCTTTAAATCCTGTAAGTTGCGAGGTGGGGCCTCCATGGATCAGACTTGTTTGTTCAGTACATCTCACAGATGCTCGATTGGCTTGAGATCTCGGGAATATGGAGGCCAACTCAACTTCTCAAACTCATTGTTGTGCTCCTCAAACCATTCCTGAACCATTTTTGCTTTGTGGCAGGGCACATTATCCTGCTTAAAGAGCTCCAGGGAATACCGTTTCCATGAAAGGGTGTACGTGGTCTGCACGTGCCATGTGTTCCCCAGGTAAGCAACGCACACGCACCAGGTATTCAGACACCTTTCTATCAGAACCAGCATTAACTTCTTAATCAATTTGAGCTGCAGTAGCTCATCCGTTTGATCGGACCACATGGGCCAGCCTTCGCTTCCCACGTGCATCAATGAGCCTTGGCCGCCTATGCCCTGCCACCAGTTCACCACTGTTCCTTCCTTGAACCACTTTTGATAGATACTGACCACTGCAGACCAGGAACACCCCACAAGAGCTGCAGTTTTGGAGATGCTCTGACCCAGTCGTCTAGCCATCGCAATTTGGCCCTTGTCAAACTTGCTCAAATCCTTACGCTTGCCCATTTTTCCTGTTTTATTAACAAAGTTCAGGAGGAGCACAGTCAGATAATTGACACGAGTGGAGAGCACTCAGCCAATCAATAATAAGAGGTAGGGGAGAGTGGGGTAAAGTGAGACATTTTTTACATTTGCTCCCCTCTAAGCGAGCTAAAATGATATCAGTAAAATTTACACATTTCCCATTAATTCAGTATGTTTCCTAGCAATGGAAATTATCAGAATGTATTCAGGACGAAGGTCAGTGAAAATATGATTGTTTTTTAAAAAGTCGTCTTGTGTCTCACTTTACCCCAGCTTAGGGGTAAACTGAGACAGACCAGAGAAATCAAGGGGGTAAAGTGAACCAGCTGGGGGTAAACTGATCCACTTACTTTTTCCACTCTGAAACTACCATAAACAACACATGTTGTAACAGTTAAAATCCTGACAGCTAACTTGACAACCACACATTCCAGAACTAATGTCGGACTAGTAACAGAATCATGGGGATTGGTCAATTAAGCACATTTTTTTTCTAAACACTTGAAAGTAACTCTGAACAAAATCAAATACAACATAATATAATTCAAAATGTTTTAATTAACATTCAAATGACAGATAGAACCAGTTAGATTAGAACACAGTCTGGGGGTCAGAACACAGGACCCTTAGAGCCAGATAGTGTCTGGGGGTCAGAGCAAAGGACAATCAGAACCAGCTAGAACAGCCTGGGACTCAGAACACAGGACTAGACCCACCTGGATTAGAACATCAGCCTACTGTCATACTCTACAACTAGGCCTACTCTACATTCCAGCCCTGAAGGTTACAGGGAAAGATGAGGAGTTGCTCTCTCCGTGTGGTTCCTCCAGGCCTTTTAGGTTGAGGCCTTTCCTTCCTTGACCTCAGCGGCTGCACTCTCCATCTCCTCGAGGGGTGTTTTGCCCCAGGTTGTCTTCCTGGTGTATTGCCTTGGCATGATGGCTTTTCTACAATGTTTATGACATTAAAAATAAAACATATGTAATGTAATATTACATTAAAATATGTTTAAGACTAAACTTAACTTGTGCCTCATGTCTCACTTTACCCCACCGCCACATTTTAGAAAAAACGATCTCTCTTAGCAATTCAGGCTAATCTTCAGCTAGCATCATCACATGGTTTTATATGCTGGTAGTGACATGTATGATATAAGTTTTTCTACCTGAATCAATTTGCTTTGGCACAACAGTTGATTAAGCTGACAGCAAGAAAATTTACTTTTACATGCAAAAAAAATATTTTTGTGAAAAAAACATGCTTACCACAGCACCATGAGGTCCTCTCCTTCATGGCCAAGGGGAAATGGGAGGAGCTTGAAAACATAATGGTCACATGACCACAAATGTGTTCTGTTGCTTAGATACAGGGGGTGTCTCACATTACCCGATGTCTCACATTACCCCGTTCTCCCCTATATATATTCAGCAGTCTTACCTCCGTTTGTTGACAGTTTATCAGCATCCCTCTACCACCCCTTCTCCACACTTCTAGTTCTAACCACTTACATACACGGGGGGAGTACTCTGGGTTCGGGCCAAATTCCAAGCTCGGAGCCCGCCCCCGGACAGCACACCAAATACGCATTTAAACTTTACTCCCTCTAAATTATATGTAAGTGTGAACTCGTGAAATGTTCACTTGCTGCCTAATATATCCCACCCACTAACAGGTGCCATGATGAAGAGATAATCAGTGTTATTCACTTGTCAGTGATCATAATGTTATGCCTGATCGATATATATATAATTTATTTAATGTGTGCTTTTTATTTTTTACATTGTTAACCCATTTAAGCCCACAGGCAACTATAGTTACTGCAGTGTATAGTTGTCATTTTCCTTTTGTAAGTATTTTTCTAGATGTTATCCATGTTTTATGTTTTAACGACATGCAAGCAAACAACCAAATAAAATATTTCAAGGGGGAAAAAAAGGTGTTCACTTCCTTCCTGTCACATGAGGCTGCCAACTTCCTACCCCTACTTCCAGGAAGCATGGCGAAGGCAAACACTCCCAAAGAAAGGTAATTTTCATGTTACTAATAAGTATTTTTTGTTGACATATATATCTACATAATCGCGAAGGTCTCTAGAATCATCCAAATAAAACAAATCTTACAAGAGATCTATAGTTTTTTGTATACTTAGTCAAAAGTCCAAGTGGCAACTATAGTTGCCGGTGGGAAAATGACTTGTAAGTACATATATCATGGGGAAATGGGGTATACTGTGTTTAATGCTTTTTGCTTTCATAATATCCCACCTAAAACATAACTTAGCCCTTTAACTGACATCTCTACTGTACAGTAGACCTTAATTCGATAGGGAATAAATCTGATGAGATGAGAGAGCAATCTTTCCACAGCTCTACTGTCCCACCCCTGTGTCTGCTGTCCAGGGGTGGATGGGCCTTCCAGTTTTTAAGTGACAGCAGCAGTTTCCAAACTTAAGTCAGTCAGTCACACAAAAGGAAGAATGAAAAGATAGAGAGTTAAAGAATGTGATTAATTGCTGTAGATTATCTTTTTCTCCCTTTTATGATATGTCTCGTAAGGGGCAAAATATTGAGACCCCTTCATCCAGTTTGGATGCATTTCATTTTAATCGGTCAAGGACCCTAATTCTTTTTATGACTAGTAGCTTATGATTCCATTATAATGTTGAAATTCAGACAAGTAATGAGTTTACATTTACATATTATATGAAATCACCTACTACAGTCAGCCATTGAATACTATGGGCCTATTTTGTTTTTTGTTTTTGTTATATGGATGTAATTTTTTCTTCATTCTTTTTATTTTTATTTATTTATTTTCATTTAACTTTTTGATACACAATGCCCTGTTGGGGCAACTTAATGGCTGCACTTTGTTCTGCACTATGTTCCACAACTTTAAGACAAATGGATTTGTTGTTTGTTGTGTTTTCATATTCAAAAGATTATAAGATAGATGCAGCTTTTTTGAGTTTGCATCGAATGTTCTTCGACTTTTTTACATAATAAATTTGTTTATGAATAAAGATTGATCTGTTGAAAGTTATTCTGAGTTAGATGCCAAATGTTCTACTCCTATTCAAATTTGACATTGAAGGGGTGCATACAACATATTTGCCCACCGGCAACTATAGCTGCCGCACATTCAAATACAATTTTCAAGAAAAAAAAAAAACCTGGGGAAAATAAATGCAGAACATGTTCACGTAAGACACTATTAACACGACTATATGCATGAAACCATTCCGAAAAAATTTGGGCACAAATGGGTTAACTGAGAATTACTAGTTCACAACATTTATCAGTAAATATTAGCACAGTACTTTCACTTTTTATCGATTTATCCTTTGCATTTTCATATATACAGTTGAGGTCAGAAATATTGCCCCCTTTGGTAAATATGAACAAAGGAGGGTGTTAAATAAATCTGCATTGTTTATCCTTTTGATCCTTCATTCAAAAAATCCACAAAAATCTAAATATAAAGTAAAACAAGTGAAAGTGGGGGGGGACAATTATTAAAACATTGGAAACAATTATTAAATTCTTGTGTAAAATATCTCTTAAGTATATTCCCAATCATATTACACCAATTTTTTTAGCACAGGGTGAAAATTAAATTGTCCAGCCATTCCTGTTTCACAGGAGTATAAATATGAGGTAACAGAGGCCAAATCATTCACAATGGGTTAAACCAAAGAATATAGTTCTGATGTGCAGCAAAAGATTAAGCTTCACAAAAATAATAATAATAATAATAATAATAATAAAAACTGTCTGTAAGAAAATAGCTAAAGCATTGAAAATCCCCATTTCCAACATCAGGGCAATAACTAAGTTCCAATCAACTGGAGATGTTACGAATCCGCCTGGAAGAGGACGTGTGTCTATATCGTATTAATGCGTGGCGAGTAGGATAGCTCGAGTGTCTAAAGACTCTCCAAGGATCACAGCTGGAGAGTTGCAGAAATTAGTTGAGTCTTGGGGTCAGGAAGCCTAAAAAAAAAAAATATATCAAACAGCACCTACATCAGCATAAGTTCTTTGGGCGGATTTTAAGAAATCCTTTTCTCTCATCCAAAAACAAACTCCAGCATTTTCAGTTGCTAGACACAACTGGAACTTCAAATGGGACTGGGTTCTATGGTCAGATGAAACTAAAAAAAAAAGGCCTATTTTTCTGCCAGATGTCCTGGATATCTTGTTCAGATACATGGCATCATCAGATACATGGCATATCAATACCAACAGATTAAAATGAAAAATTGACAGGCTCTGCTAGAAATAATTGGCCATGGTTGAATCTTCCATCAGGACAATGAGCCAAAAATCAACACAAAAATGGGTCGCTGATCTCAAAATGAAGGTTCTGCCATAGTCATTCCAGTCCCCTGACCTGAACACTAGAAAATTAGTTGAGTGAACCAACATGGACCTTGGAATTTAAAGGATCTGGAGAAACTGATCCTTTAAATTCTGTATGAAGGAATGGTCTCTGATCTCTTGCCAGATGTTCTCCAACCACAAGACATTATAGACTCAGATGGCAAACGGAAGTTGCAAAAAGTATTGAATAAAAGAGGGACAATAATTGTGGCCAATGTGTATTAGAGAATAACATTTATTTCATAATGAGATTTTTTTATAAACAATCCAATAGTTTAAGATAAAATTCAAGAGTTGCTGAACTGTGAAGTAAGTTTACATTTTCAAATGTGATGCCAACACCAAGTGACAGAAAAGTTGCTCATTTTGTACCATGGTTGTAAATTTGTTGAGATCAGATAAGATGTGCTAGTGCCATCTACTGATAAAAGCAAAGAACTACAAAATATTAAAGACAACACTTTATTTCAAAGCAAAAAATTATTTGCCATAAATATGTACAAACTCCTTGCCTTATAGTGTGTGCAAGTTGCCCAGCATGGTTTCTCTGGCTACATTACAGAGGTGAAAGACAAATCCACAGATTCAGTCCACTTCACAGATATTACAGCTGATTGGGGACCACAAGACAGAGAGCGTTTCCTCAGTGTGCTGATCCAAAGACATCATCTTTTCCTCTTGGTCTCAAATTTATAGATGGCAGGAGCAGTTTTGGTCTCCTTACGCACTTTTACTTTCTTAACCTTATCCTGTCAGAGATAAAGTCATAACCCAGATGTCACACAATAATGCAAACAAACAAACTCTTGATGTCCAACAACTCATCATAAGACAGGATAAGAAATATCTACAAAAAAAATATACAAGAACATTGTTGAATCCATGCCTTAGTAAACAGAAATGAGGCAGGAATTATCCTAAGTGCTCATGTTGAAAAGGTTAGGGGAAATGTAGATGAATGCACTCACTTGCAGATCTTTTCTAGTCTGGATTTTTTGACTAATGACAAACATCTCCTGTTCTCGCTCTATACGCTCTGAAAGCCTCAGATACTGTTGTTCTCTCTCTCTGGCAAGTTTCTGAGAAAGGGGGAATAAACATGTTAGAAAAAGACAAATATGAGAATGAGGACAACAAATGCAAAGATCAAATTTTGAAAAAACATGATTTATAATTTCTTATTTATATTATTGATAAATGAGAAAATCATTGATATAATGTACTTTTTTACATCATTATTTATATTGACATTTATACAATTATTTACATATCATTATTATAAATAATAAAAATAATAATAAAGTTAAACAAATGAAATAATAAATTTACCAGTGCACTGTACAGAGTAAAAATACTTAAGTTATGTATACAGTATGCCATAAAGAGAATATGTTACTTTTCTCGTCTTAGACTCCACTGCTCCCAGAATGCTCTTGTTTTTCAGGGTCTCTATTGTTGGTCTGTTAAATGCTCGGCCAACCAATTCAGGCACCGTGTTGAGGTGTGTGGCCAGGTCAAAGTCCTCCACTGGCATGAAACAAAAACAGATTTGGGAATTTAATTTAAAAAAAAAAATAATGTATCTTTATTTTATATAACTTTATTTTATAAAAATACGCATTCAACAAACACAATAATGCAATATTAACTTCAACTAAAGCTAAAGTTAAGTAAAATTAAAATGTACATTACATTAATAATGATTTTTTTTCTGACTTTGCAATGTAATCATAAAATGTGTAATTACATAAATATGGCACTATAAACTTTATTATATAGGGCACATTTAAAATACAACATTCATTTCATACATTATGTAACAAGTGGATCCCTGCTCCATCTCTGCTTCCACCAAGAGGTGCAGTTATGGCTCATTTCCATTGAGCGGTACAGTACAGTACAGTACAGTACGATTCGGGACAGTAAATCCTGATCCAGCTTGCGTTTCCACCGCCAACAGTATCGTTACTTGAAGGTGTGGTGTATGCCGGAAAGTAGCGATCAACGTCATTCTCGCGCAAAGAAGAAAGCGACACAGTAAACAACAATGGAGGACATACAGCAGATCTTGTTCTTGCTTCTCTAGATTTTGTCACAAGACAAAATTGTGTTGTCATTCCCCTTGTAGCACGTGCAAGTGACGATTCTCTGTCAACCAATCAACGTTCTGCAGTGAGTCTAGCTCCACCCTTTAGGAACCGGACTACTGTGCTAGGTAGGTACCCCAACGGAAGGGTCCCAAAAAAGTGGTACGGTTCTATTATGGTACCATTCACAACTTCTGACAATCGAAATGGAAATAATTGCATACCTTACTGTACCGTACTGCTCAGTGGAAACAAGCCATTATACAAGATTACCTTCTTTTTTTGAGTCCACAAAAAAGACATGTTTATTTTTCTTGTCCTCATTAACATCAAGAAAATGGAGCTCTGACTTCATCCTTTCAATTTTCTGAAAAATAAAAACCCATGTCATTAATCTCAACTGTAAGGGGATGAAACCGCGAACACACAGATACAGAAGAATCAGCCATACCTTCATCTCCGACACCCGCTTCATTTCCACATATCTAATGTCCTGGGTCCTCATCATCTTCTTCTGCTCATCTGTCATCACTGCTTCTTTTGCTTTGATCATGTGAACACCATCCTAACCGGAATAAAACACAATAAGCAGAGATGTCATTAATGTTTTCATTGCTTTGACCGGGTTATAATAGTTGGAAACGGCAAAAAGAGTATATGTTCTACGAGGAGACAAACCTTTAATTCGTTGTGTATCATTTTAAAGTTAAATTCATCAGGGTTCTTATCCATGGCCTTCTTGCGCAAGGCCATGAGGGTCTTCTGTTTCCGGTGGTAGTCACTGTATTACAAATAACAGGTTTGTAAAACGTACTGAAATGATAAAGTGCAGCATTTTAACTATATTCTTATAACAAACAAACCTAAAGTAAAAGTACAATGGCCTAATAATATAATCTATACAATGTGATCTTATCAACATAAAATCTATTACATAAAATCTATTACATCTACATTGTCATATAATAACTCAGTGCTAGTACACTGTACCAAGTAAGTACCTTATATTTACCACCATCTATGGTTAACTATAACTATGATTTATTTTAAAGAATGACAAATTGATACTTGTGTAACACCACAAACCATTTCATAGGTCGAACATTTCTGTTCGCAGAAACAAACAAAACTCATTGTGTAAAAAGTGCAACGTCCAAAAATAATATGATAAATCTTGTTATTTCTTACTCTGCACGAAGTTTGTAGTCCTTCTTCTTCTCTAACAGACCCAAGTGTTTCCTGAAACCAAGCTGTGATAGAGGAAAATTCACGTTAATAAACAAATAAGAGATGTGGAAAGCTAAACCTTCTCATTCGCTGCTAGGGAATGACAAAAGTTAAAGCGGCCATCGGATTTCAGAAAACCCCAACTTTACCGCATTAACTTAACCCACAACTACATCCCTACAACAATTAATTTGTCGGATGAAATATAATACATTGTTGAAACAATCTGAGTTATTTTACAACAATCGCTATTTAGCAAGGCAGCACACGAGTTACGTTACCAGTATGTTTAAACTTACCTGTGATCGCTCTTTGTGTTCTCGTTGTTTAGATTTCAAGGCTTTTCGAAAAGAAGACATGACTGTAAAAATCTGAAAACAAATCCGATTCTGATAGTTTGGAAAAACCTAGAAAGGAATCTGTATGTACACTGCACAATCTTCTCGAATGTATGGTTCCGCGCTCACGTGGATACGACGGATCACAGTATCGTGCTGTTTATCGGAAGCAGATTCGCAGCAAAACAATATTATCGTTTTTAATCAAGCATATAAATATATTATAAATATGATATATTTGACATTTCTTTTAAAAAGCAACAGTTATATAAAAATAAAAATAATAGAATATTTAGAATATGAACAATATATAAAAGACGAAGTAGTAAAATTGTTAATAAATGTTTAATTATAAAAATATCTACAGCATCCCTCGGTATTATTTAACCGTGTAAAACGCTACAACTGAATATATATATATATATATAAAAAATACCTTAATAAAAAAATAAAAGAAATTTTGCTTAAAGTGTCGACAGCAGATGGCAGTGTAATTCATGCATTGCGGACACTGCACGCCATACTCAGATTCGTCCAAAAACGACCTTTAAATTTTGAAAGTTCCATGCAGTCTAAAGTGTTTTTGACTTTAATAAATGTTATGTTTTGAAATCAAATCACTCACTGTTTTTTTTCAAAAACTGCACTTTTCTGAGAGTCACAAGCTGTAGCTGTATCATTGACACTGAGCTTACACCACAACATTAGCTTTATATGGCCATCTAATCAGTGATATTCATCACAGGAGTTGTCTACTGTTCTGTATGAGGAAGATAGCCAGGCTCACGGCAGGGAAGAACTCAATAACAAACCTTGGGTGCTGAGACACTTAGTTTATATCCTGGCCAGTGTGTTGACACTTTAAATCTCTTTGGTCATGATAATGACATAGCCTCTATCTGCCAAAGAGATTGGTTAACACTAACAAATAATACTTGGTTACTGTTTTTTAAACAGGGTTTTTAAAGAGTGTCCTGGTCCAGGCACCTGATTTGAATCTTAACCAGAAGGACAACTTTCGGCCATTAGAGTGACAAACGTCAGAGCTAAAGTCTGATGACGAAACCTTTGCGCCTCTGAAGGTCCAGTTTATCGTTGGCTCGTCTTCTGAGAATGTGGGGAATATCCATTTGGTGTGTCAAAACATGCAGGGCATGGGACATAAGCAAGGGCAGAATTGAAAAAACAACCAGCCTTTCCTCTGACCCAAAAAAAAACGGTGCATTACTCAGAAATACAGAACATCATGTTCTGGTGCTGTGATTCCTTTCCCACTGTGTTTTTTGCAGTAGCTTAACTTAAGGCTGTACAGGTACAGAGGAACTTACAAAATGAAATGCACAAGTTTCAGAACGTCAATGAACCTCATGGAACACTGAAGTCATTTTATTTTTACTGTGGAAGAACTACAAACACATATGTATTACCTCATATTACATTTTTATCCATATTTCCTCTTTCATGATTGGAAAAAAAAGATTGGCAAAACATGCAGATTCTTTGCTGAGCAAGAAACCCTTCATGGGGTCACTTTTTCCATATGATGTCACACCCCTGATTGATGCAGGGTTTGTGGGCTTTCAACTTCTTTATGCAAGACATATAAAACCAAGTGACCCAACAGACTTTTCCTACAGAAACTGAACCACAATATAGCATGTAAAACAAAAACACGAGATTTAAAGCATTTCCCTATGCATTTTAATTGGATTATATATGTTTCTCAACAAAAACAAAAATATTTAGGGATATATAACTATATCCAAACCTGTGTTTAAGAGAGGGCAGAATGTCAAATAGGCAGGACGAGGGGTTATAGGTTTATGATAGCTCAGAGTTTTTGGAATGCCCTTGCTTGACAGATATATTACTGTTTGGTTTTTAATATAGGCCTTTAAAAATCACACAAATGACATAAGGTTACTGGCCAGTAGCTGAGCTCAAGACCTTGGAATGTCTCTCCTAACCAATGTAAGGTTTCTATACACAGACGATGAGATTAATACAAATCGAGGAGCTCTCATGTGAATTACAGTATTGTAGTTCATAACTCAGATTTCATCTTTTCTGGTCATATTCAATTAATAGGCTATGTAGTTTGCTTGATTCCATTTGTACAAATTGTGTAGTCTGGATTGTGGGAAATCTTATTTATGTTTTACTCCATGTTCTGTGACAGCGGGAAATGCTTTTGAGGAGTATTCCTTGAAACATAGGAAACCATTTAAGAGATTTAAAACTTATAATTTCAGGTTTTACGGAGGATGTAAACAACACCGCCTGAACACTAGATCCTTCCAGGAAGAGGCCTTTTTTGAATGTTTGGTTCTCACTCTCAAAATTCGACCACAAAACCCTGTAAAGAGTGGATATGGGACAATTAACAGTCATTCCCACTATTTACACTATCCAGTTTGAGCTGGCAGTACGAAATGTCAATAAAAAAGATTTTAAGGTCCTAAACACATAAGAGAAATCTAAAGATACGACAGACAAGGACTCAATTGTCTTCTTTTTTTCAGGGATAAGAGGGCTGTTTGTCACAAGCGGGTATAATGGAGGTATTTCACAAATTACTCTTGATTTAATTTGGTGTAATTTGATAAACCTTTCTTTTAAACAGTTAAAGAGTGCCAATAAACCTCAATGTCATTACAATCCTGATGCAGAGGATCAGACATTGTAATGTGTTTAAGAAAAAAATATGAGGTCTCTTTCTTACTAGAATTTCAATTACACACAAACTCTTTGGTAAGGTTATACAAGAGGGTACTAAACACCTGTTCAGAGGTAATTATTGTTAGCAAATAAGTCAACTCAAGATAACTAATTTAGTTTCAGTAATATAATCTCTGATATGGCTGGACAGAAATTTCATAATTTCATTTACAACAATTACTCAGTGTTTTCTGCAGTTGCCTGAATTATTACAACAAGGACAAAGGCACTTTCTTTAATCTTGCAAGAGGTTCTTCATATTGTATCTTCATCCAAGTATTACATTACAAACTTGACGACATAGTGAAAACGGATATCAAAGCAGCACTTACCTCTTTGTTATGCAATAACATTTAAGTGCCTGAAGTGTTTCCATAACAAAAACTCTTGTAAATATCATGTGGCAATAATTTGTTCATCCATTACTGTGGAGTAAGACAAAAGTATTTTAAATTATTTTGCACAAGAGGTAGCCCACTCCAGTGGACATACAGTACATGCATTCGTTTTTTTATGGTTGTAATTTCTGAAAGTCTCCACATTTTTTTCCTCCACGATTTTATTATTAAACACAGTAATGTCCTTAACAGCATTCTGTGAAAGTGATATTTTAAATATTTTTGGAATGAAGGAGTCATTTTTGTAGCTAGTATCCGAAATATGAAATCATATTTTCAAACCACATACATGACATCACATAGCATAGCTTATAAAAATGCTATAAATCATTTGCACATAATATCATATAGGCTATAATAAATAATTACACTTTTAAATATGTCATTATTCACTTTTTTTTATCAAGGATTTTCATAGCGAAATAATAAAATGTCTGACATTTGAAAAGTAGCAAATACATCATGAACTTTCCAAGACAGTTGAAAAGTTTCCGTTGTTGAAAGTTCCCAAGACAGTTTAAATGTGACCTTCATACATAAATAAGTTTTTTTTTTTTTTTTTAAATCAACCCCTGTGATGTAAAACGTTAAAGATTTGAACATATGTTTGAATATGAAAACTATAACACTGAATCTACCATTGAATGAGACTATTTTTAACCTTTTGAAAAACATCCCTGTTCTCTATTCTAACGGTTAGTCTGGTTTTGACAAAACAAATAATTTCAGCTCTGTTTAATCAACCTGGTCTAAAATATGCTCCATCCCCCATGAGCATGAGCTACGGAGAGAAAAAAAAAAGTTGTTCATTGTCATGACGATTCATCTCCCTCAGATGTGGGTGTCAAGTAACAGGTAAGTACTTTCATTAACTACAGACAGACGTTCTTTTGCGCCCTAAGCTACCTGCAAACAACAAGTCAGACAGATAACAATGCAAACTGTCTCAGTTTAAAGATAATTTAATGGAACTTCCTTCATGAAAGAAGGAATACCGTTTTCATTCACTGGGGCGGGAGCTTGTGACTCACTCAACTTCCTCTATAGTAGCGCATGGAAGAGTTGAGCGCGAGCATTCTCTCATTCGGTGCTTTGAGAGAGAGCTGGACACTTCTGCACACCCGTGAAGAGCAACAGGACTACAGATATATTAATAAGGGCCAACCAAACTGACCCCAGCGCACTCAAAACGGAGAGACAGAGTACTGAAAGAGTTTTGACAGGGTAAGCGCGCTTCTTCTTTTCTTTCTTTACTGTCATTTAAAATTAGAAACTCACGTGACACAGAGAAAATGATCATCAGCCCGTTTTTCATTCAAACCCAGCGGGTAAAAATCGATGAATTGTTCGCCTATGAATGTTTTCATTCATCCAGGTTATGGTAGAGTATCCTGAAGAAGTGTTAGAAAGTGTATTGTTCTACCTCAGTAATTTTGACTAACTCCAGTTATAGCCTATAATCACCTGTTGAAACTCGTTTTGCGCTTACTGCTGAACCAGCAGTACCAAAAAAAGACCATTAATTCTTGAGTGAGAGAAAATAGACTAATTTATTAAATGCAAGCCCTTTCAATGTCATCCTTAACTCTCTCTAAAGTCAGAGTTTAATGTCATGCCCGTGGTGAACTTTTTGTACTCTACACACTTGTAATTCTCAGAGGAATCTGGCACACGTGTCACAACATGACAGTTATTTGTTTAAGTTTTCTGATAGCCATACCTCAAGTCTTCATTGGCATTAAATGTATGCATGCAGATAACTATTAAAAAAAGGCATGCGTGCCATGGGGGGCCTGACATATTTCTGAGTTTAGCCAAAAGCAGATCCAGGTTGGAACTTGATTGCTCATCTGAACACACCTCATCCCAGAACATGTTGCATTCCAAGGCGTAGTGAACGGTCTGAGTAACCACTCATAAGGTCCCTGTTGCAAGTTACAGCTCACTTTTTTTGCCCTGTTCAGTGAGGTAATAATATAGACACCCACTGAGATTGATAATATTTATGGTATTTCATAATCTGTGTTTAAAAAGTAACCCTGAGGACAGGAAATGGATGACACGTATCAGCGAGTGATGTAATTCATAAAGACACACCTTGAGTAATTAAAAAAAGGTGAGTGGAAATATTTTATCTATCAGTGAGTGAGTCCTCTTGATATATCAGATCCCTTTGGCAGAGATTTTTCATTTAAGCAATGCTTTCTGACACTAGCAAAAGACAACAGGGCAAAAACTGCATGTGTTTAGGTCAGGAAAGTTCGCAGGAAGAAAAAATCTGGGTTCTCTACTCATTTCCTCGTTCTTTTCTATTTTCAAGCCCTGCCGCTGTGACCGGCCTCTATTCGCTGGCATTCTGTAGACCTTGAGGGTCACTGAATTTTTACTGTACGTTTTAAGTGTAGCATGGCATGTGCTGACATGGATGTTTGTGTGTGCGTGAGAAAAAAAGAGTAGAGATCTTTGAGGTGCATCACTGTGCCTTTTAGTGCATTAAGAAGCCTTTGAAACTGCTTACTTCAGAGCCAGATTCCCATGGTGACTGTCGCCAGCCCTCTGCCATTCCATTCCCATTCATTATTCCAAGAGTGGAGAAACAAAATCGTCCCTTTGAAACTTAAGTCCCATCCCTTTAATTAACATGCTGCAAGCTTATTATGTAATCAATTAAATTAAATTAATTTTTTATACTTTTTTTTATTTATTACTTTATTACTTTTGGCCTTGTCTTTCAAAAGTTTGGAGTCAGTAAGATTTTTTTTTTTAAAGAAATTATTCAGCAATGACTCATCAATTGATCAAAAGTGACAGTTAAGATATTTGTATTGTTACAAAAAAAAAATTATGTTAAATAAATGCTGTTCTTTTGACTTTTCTATTCATTAAAGAATCCTGAAAAGGGTGTAATTAATCATGGTTTACACAAAATTATTAAACATCACAACTGTTTTCAACATTCAAACCAGCATATTAGAATGATTTCTGAAGACTGGAGTAAAGGTTGATTAAAATTCAGCTGTACCATTACAGGAATAAATGTACTGTGTATATATGTATATATATATATTCTTACATATTTTAAAGTTTGTTTATGGCAACTTCCCCCTCTTCACCATATTCTATAGATAGAAAAACTGCTTCATCAAAAGTGGCTTGTGAATAACTCATGTCCATCAAAGAAATCAAAATTCTTAAATTGGGCCTTATTTCATTTTGTGCTAACCACAACAGGGCTTCCTCTTATAAGAACCATGGTTTTAAGTGTCCTGCTGTGTTATTTTTATGATGAGTCTTTTTTTCTTGTGGTTCGAAAACCCTGCACCCTTTGGTATATATAAGGTCCATAAAGTCCAAAAAAGTCCATAAAATGTGATGTTGTCATCTCAGGAGTAATTTTTTTGGTGTCTGGAATATTCAGACCCGTCAGAAACTGAAGGAGATTGAAAATGCATTTGTTTTTTTCACTGATGTGACTGCAGTCTTGATCATGGCCACATTCTTTGGAAACACTGCCTTATGCAGAGACTGTTGTTCATCAGTGATAGGACTGAGTGCAATGCATTTTGGGATGCAGTATTCCATATAGTAAGCTCCATTGAATACTGCTCACTTGGCAATTGTAGTCTATGCATACAAAAAATGTCATACTGTGCTCACTGTACATAGTATATACAGCAGCCTTAGAAAGAGTAGTGTGGTATGCTATTTAAAGCCTACCACTACACTACAAACACTGAATGTAGCTGTCTATTCACAGGAGCATACAAAAGAGTGAACAAGTGTTTCCAAGCCATAAACATTTATCAGACGATCCACATGCAAATCCATTGGACTTGAACATCTGTCAGTCAATAAAGCAGCTCTGTAACCAAATGTGTAAGATAACTCAAAGCCAGAGACAATGAACCCTTTAATTCATCTCTAATAAGAGTGACAGAGGAAGCAATGTGAATTCAAATGTCTTGAAAGAATAACACATGCCAGTACACTGCATGTACTGTCTTCTACATCATCATGAGTTAGTGTGTTGACTCTGGGACCATCCCATATCACAAGCTCGCTGTGTGAAAAACTCAATTATTATCTCAGGATTCAGACTTTTTGTGTTCTACTGCCACAAGTGCCACATTTCAATTCAAACAGCTCATGGGGGACATATGACTGGCTGTTTGTGGGGGTTAACTTTGAATTAAAGGAAGTTACTGCTGGTTTCCTGCGGGGGACTCCAGGTGCATCTGTGATCCAGTGAGATGGTGGCTTCCTCCCAGACCGGGGAGAATGAATGGATGAAATCAGATCCTCACAGCCTGGGCCCCAAGAGATGCGACCTGCTGCTCAGTGTGCTATCGGCTCACTTGTACTGTTTATTTACCTTTCCGCTCTCTTCCTCTCTCAAGCCTTATTGTCCTTCAGAGGCTTAGTGTCTTTGTCTGAGCCACTTGTTTTAAACCCTTTTGTCTGTCTTTCTTCCGGTCATTTCTCTACAACACTCATAGTTTGCACCAGTATACTGCTCTGTGTCACCGTGAGCACCAAGAGGTCAAGATTTGGCCGGTTGAGCCCATTCTGATAATGATTCTCGCATATGCATTCTTCCGCCGATGCAGATGGAACATGGTACTAAAATACTGACATGACATGCATGATTTCTTGCACTATTCAGTGGTGCAGTAATACCATTAATAAATCAATAGTGCGGAACATACAGCACGATCAGTTCAGAAATCAGACAACAGCTTTGTTTTAGTGAATCAAAACTATATATATGCAACTAGTGTAGTCCGATTCCCGAACAAATGGCTCTAATGAGTTGGTTCTTTTTAGCGAATTAAATACAGTTTAATTACTAATTTTGTTATACTTAAAGAAATAGTTTGGCAAAATTTACTCGCCCTCAGGCTAAAATGTAGGTGACTTTCTTTTTTCAGTAGAACACTAATGTACATACGTCATCATGCGATAGAAAGCTTAAGGTCCAGACTCTCGTTTGCCTGGTAATAATGATGTAAATAATGTTTAGTAACTAGACTGATCGTTTCACTTCATACAACCTCAATATACAGGTCAGAGCCTTGGGTATTAATTTTGTGTTCCCTGTTTCTGCTTTTTTTACTTTCAAAGTGATGGCACCCATTGACTTGCATTTTATAAATCACCAAGGTCTATAGGTTCAGCTAAAAATCATCTTTAGTGTTCTATTGAACAAAGAAAGTCACCTATATCTTGCCTGAGGCAAGACTACATCTACATCTGGCCTGAGGAAGAGTAAAGTAGCAGCAAATTTTCTTTTATGGATGAATCATTCCTTTAAGGCTTGAGAGATTTAAATCAATGCAGTAACCAACAATGTGTAATTTTGTCAGTAGTATTTCATAAAAGTAATTTCATGAATGAAATATGTTGCCACATTTTTATCTTAGTATTGCTATTTAGTATAGTTAATTCCAATGGTTGGATTCTATTTATGATGTTTCTAAAAAGATGTTTTTGAAAAGTCTTTGTAAACAACATTTTTGGTAATTGTTTTACATGTATTACCTAAATTATCTCATCATTTGGAAATTGAATTGCATTTGTTTTTCCACCAAATATTTCTTAGTAAAAGATACTAAAAGAATCATTAATGGAACCAGAAATGGAATCTGGAAGTCCTTGCAATTCCCATCCATACCGGTCATTAAAAACTTGCTGAATCAGACCTTATGAGTGTGATTAGGCAATGCCACATGGCATGTGTCTGGATGCATGGCTTGCGTCAGTAAACATCTGTTGGTTACATGGATTAAGCAATTGCAGTTTTTTTTTTAATGGACCATGCTTATTATGTCTGTTATACCAACTGTATCACAACCAGCAGATGTTAGTGTGCAATCTATCCATCCACACTCTTTTGTCACCCAGACACAGTCCCTGAGTCACCTTTGACGCACCTAATCTCCGTACAGATCCAGGAATCCAGTCACCCTAGAGGTGCGGGGTGTGAGAGGAACTATACGCTGTCCTGTCACAGGGTTGTGTTCTCACCCCTCGTCTCGCACTCGTATCAACAACTCCCAAGAGGAAATTTTCCCAAATCTGTCAGAAAGATGCATTCAACCTGACAATGAATACCCACACCGGAATGTAAACACTGGTCTGTACTTGTAACAGTCATATAAAACGTGTCTGGTTGGCATTCTCAAGGCTATGACTGTCAAATCTACTGTAACACTATCAAAATGAGAGTGAAATCTGTCTATAACTGCAGGGAGTTTCCTGTAAAATCTGGATCCAGCGCAAATAAAACCTGCAGCTGAGGGATGGTGGAAAACCAATGTGCACATGTGCACTGCTAGAAACACAATGTATTCATAATTTTGTTTTTAGTTTTTCTTTTTTCTTTTTTTTTAGTGCTGTCAAACGATTAATCGCGATTAATCGCATCCAAAATAAAAGTATGTGTTTACATAATATATGTGTGTGTACTGTGTATAATTATGTATATATTAATACACACACATGCATGTACAGTGGGGAGAACAAGTATTTGATACACTGCCGATTTTGCAGGTTTGCCCACTTACAAAGCATGTAGAAGTCTGTCATTTTTATCATAGGCACTCTTCAGCTGTGAGTGACGGAATCTAAAACAAAAATCCAGAAAATCACATTGTATGATTTTTAAGTAATTAATTTGCATTTTATTGCATGACATAAGTATTTGATACATCAAAAAAGCAGAACTTAATATTTGGTACAGAAACCTTTGTTTGCAATTACAGAGATCATACGTTTCCTGTAGTTCTTGACCAGGTTTGCACACACTGCAGCAGGGATTTTGGCCCACTCCTCCATACAGACCTTCTCCAGATCCTTCAGGTTTCGGGGCTGTTGCTGGGCAATACAGAATTTCAGCTCCCTCCAAAGATTTTCTATTGGGTTCAGGTCTGGAGACTGGCTAGGCCACTCCAGGACCTTGAGATGCTTCTTACGGAGCCACTCCTTAGTTGCCCTGGCTGTGTGTTTCGGGTCGTTGTCATGCTGGAAGACCCAGCCACGACCCATCTTCAATGCTCTTACTGAGGGAAGGAGGTTGTTGGCCAAGATCTCGCGATACATGGCCCCATCCTTCCTCCCCTCAATACAGTGCAGTCGTCCTGTCCCCTTTGCAGAAAAGCATCCCCAAAGAATGATGTTTCCACCTCCATGCTTCACGGTTGGGATGGTGTTCTTGGGGTTGTACTCATCCTTCTTCTTCCTCCAAACACAGCGAGTGGAGTTTAGACCAAAAAGCTCTATTTTTGTCTCCTCAGACCACATGACCTTCTCCCATTCCTCCTCTGGATCATCCAGATGGTCATTGGCAAACAGACGGGCCTGGACATGCGCTGGCTTGAGCAGGGGGACCTTGCGTGCGCTGCAGGATTTTAATCCATGACGGCGTAGTGTGTTACTAATGGTTTTAGATTGATGCCCCACGAGGTGAGATCTTGCATGGTGCCCCAGACCAAGGGAGATTGACCGTCATCTTGAACTTCTTCCATTTTCTAATAATTGCGCTAACAGTTGTTGCCTTCTCACCAAGCTGCTTGCCTGTTGTCGTGTAGCCCATCCCAGCCTTGTGCAGGTCTACAATTTTATCCCTGATGTCCTTACACAGCTCTCTGGTCTTGGCCATTGTGGAGAGGTTGGAGTCTGTTTGATTGAGTGTGTGGATAGGTGTCTTTTATACAGGTAACGAGTTTAAACAGGTGCAGTTAATACAGGTAATGAGTGGAGAACAGGAGGGCTTCTTAAAAAAAAACTAACAGGTCTGTGAAAGCTGGAATTCTTACTGGTTGGTAGGTGATAGGTGACTTATGTCATGCAATAAAATGCAAATTAATTATTTAAAAATCATACAATGTGATTTTCTGGATTTTTGTTTTAGATTGCGTCTCTCACAGTTGAAGTGTACCTATGATAAAAATTACAGACCTCTACATGCTTTGTAAGTGGGCAAACCTGCAAAATCGGCAGTGTATCAAATACTTGTTCTCCCCACTGTATATACGCAAACTTTTATTTTGGATGCGATTACTCGCGATTAGTAGTTTGACAGCACAATTTTTTCAACAAACAAAAATAAAATAATCAAAACCATAATTTCTTCAAAATCATCAAAAAAGAAAAATAAGACCTGGAACTTCAATCTCTTTCAATCCTTTAATTATTTAATTTATTTAAATAAACCACCAAATAGACGACCCCCCATGTTCAAGACATGGGTACCGCCTTATATCTTACCTGAGCAATAATGGCATATTATAAATATGAGACACATGGTTTGATACAAACTGCTCTGTTCATCTTCCTGGCTGGGAATTTTGCTACATTGGATGGTGACTCACCACTTGCTGGAAACTTACGGTTCAAACATCTGTCCTGCAGGCTGATTATTTTGACTTATTTTGCAGATAAATTAAACTTTTTTTGAATGTTCCGTCAGTTGTGCCACCTTTCCGTCTTGATGAAATTAGTGAGGTCTTTGCACTCTGCACGGAGAATCATTATCAGTGACATCAGTTTGAAATATTGAAACTCATTTCTAGAAGAAAAAAAAAGAAAATTCAGAGGTTACAGAGCAAGCTGCAGTATAAAACAAGTGTACAACACAAGCACTTTATATTAAACAGTTTAAAGAAGTTATAGTGTTATGTTTACAGGTTTCGGCTTCAGTCTAACATGATTTATACTGTATTTTACATTAAACAAGGAAAATAATTGGCCATTTAATCATTTATTAAAAGCATCTCCACATAGCAATGTAAAATGCTTTCACTGCCACCATGTCTCTCACACATGCTCACTTACAAACAGCACTTGAGTTGTAATTTGTCAAGTAGGGTCAATGTGATCCAGTAAAAGCCATGCTGGATCTTCAGTGGAAACAGCACGGAAGCGTTAAGAGAATAATATGCTAGATATACAGTGTAGGAAAAAATGAAAACAAATATTTAGATTTGAAACCACTGGTTGCTAATGAGAGTCAGCGGCCCAGCTGTTTAGCTTTTTACTGGGTCTGGAATCATCAAGAGGAGCCATTCAATTTACAAGAAGCCATTTAAATCACAATCATTACATCTTACACATGCAATTCCCCACCACAGTTCCTGTTTTTGTACAGGGCTTATCTTAATGAAGCTCGGAATCTCCACACATGCTCAAATCCACATGTGTAAGCAGAGACATTTAAGCACATTATAGGGTGCCAAGGATTGTAAGTGCTGATCACTTCCCAATGCTTAATTAGCCTCCACATCTGTAAGAGATGAGAGTAAATGGCTGTGACATCATTTCTGATGAGAGGAAATCTGACTCAAGTGTTTCCATTTCGTGTTTGTGCATCTGTTTTTTGTTTGCATGTGGGGATGAATGACTAATTTTGGTTACTTTTGGACTTCCAAACAAACCTTGACTTCGACAGCATACAAGCCGTGATAATCTTTTATGGAGCATGATGAACCGGCTCACCCTAGCTGACCTACGGAGCACACTGCAGTGGAATGCATAAAAAAAACCAATGCTCACTGGGATCACTTCTGAAATTTTTTGTCTCCTTCCCCTCCGATTTATACAGATGTTTATGTGGTGCACAGCTGCGCAAGAGTGCTTCTCTCTTAAGTAAACAGCTGCAAGATACTTGCATCATGAAGAAATCTGGTAGTGCAATGCAGATGCATGTGTGAATGGTCAAATGCACTTCTAGGTATGAATGTAAACACATTCAGTTTGTCTTAAGAGAATGTAAACATGCTGGACAAAGACTACATTCAGTCATCCAATTATTTGTGTATCCGATCGGAATCGGATGATTGACTGTCCACACAGTTTATCGCAACTGTTCAGATCTAATTTGTGTGTCCCGAGGCTCTCTTTCATTTTCCGAAATATCTGCATTGGTGTCCATGGCAATTACGTTGCGCTGGTAGGACTCCACCAAAAACAACATGGAGGGGTTTGCATTGTTGTCTTAGAATATGATAATGTGTAGCTGTAGCGCTGAACTGCGTCTAATGAAGCAGCGACAGAAAGAGGCTGGCATGAGCAACTTTATGTGTGTCTGTACAGTATGTAATTTCATGTGAAAAACATGAAACTAGCTTGTCATTTTTATCCTGTTGTTATATTTATTTGTTTGATCAGTGTCTTTGTAGTTTTTCGTTCTTTTGCTCTTGTAGGCTGTAAGGACCTTTTGAAATAACTGAAATAATTTGGCGAAGTGGTAAGGAACTGTAATGCGGTCAAGATTTGCCTGGAACTACTTTAGCTGTGCTTTTCCTTGAAAAATATTTGCACACTGCACACTGATTGTAGTTTATATGCAGGGCTTGACACTAACTTTTTTTGCACAACAGCCACTGTGGCTAGTGGTTTTCCAAAGTTACTAGCCACACAAATTTGACATCGATACAATGGGGAAAAACTATCATATAGATATTTTGAATATTATCTCATAATTTGACAGCAGGTATATTAGGCTGCTGTCACTTTAAGACCTGATGCACGGATCCATTATACTGTTACATAACTATTTACGTTCACTTCAAACATAACTTACTGTGTTTTCATGAAAACTCACCAAGAACAGCATTTTAACATTATTTGTATGTGTATTTGACTGTTTAAGCTGTCTACAACTGTTTAAATTAACTCAAGGCGGCTTTATGTGCACACACTTTGGGTGTGAGCACAAAATCTGCAGGAATGAGTAAAATTATGCGCAGTACGTGCAATCCCATGGTGAAATTCAAGCCCTGTAACAGCAACAATATTCATCCGGAGCAAATTAAACAAGTGAGTGAAGGGAGGCAGGTTTGTGTGTCGACTCGCTGTCGGAGAGATGAGAGAGCAAAAAAAAGCAGCAGGTATTGTGTATCTATTCTGCGGTAAAGGAATATTGGAAGAGTTTCATGTATCAAAAAAATCAATATTTTTGACAACACTAAGTTGCAGTTTATTAGGCCGTATTTCAGATGCCTTTTTAAAAGACTACAATTGAAAAATGTTTATATTATATATAAAATTCGACCCGCCGAAGTGGCTAGTCGGAGTGACTGCGTCACATGCCAATGCTGAAATCCACCCGCATTTGGCGGGTTGGCCACTAGTTTTGGTAGCGTGACAACCCTAGAGGTTTTGAGAAGATTTATTTTTTGCAATATTCCATGGAGCAGTAGGGAGAGCGGAGGTAGCTGTCGCCTTCTTTGAAGGAACACCTCAAAAGACTTTCGCTGACCATGGCTCGGCACTTCACAGAAGTCCATAAATGGGAGAAAGTGTCTGTGTTGTGTCTATAAAAGGATGGCGGCTATAGTGGATAGAAAGATGAAGATGATTTAGTGCAGAGGGCCTGGATAAGAGCAGAGGAGTAGGAAAGCAAAGACACTTGTTGTCTGACACTTGTTGACAAGGCTGCCTTGAGCAAAACCTTGAGGATACAAACACAGAGCCCCTTTGAATGCTTCGATGACTTGTTTACTGTTGACGTTTAGCACATGAAGTCTACCAATCCATGAATTACATTTTAAACACACTTCTCAACCATTGTCATATTTGGACATGGGCTCCAATGGTGTCAAAACTTGATCGCTCCCATTATAATCAATAGCGCTGTCTACACTGCATGTGTGCAACGTTTCAACTCTTGTAGTGTTGACAGCTGGGTTGATTATAATGTAACAAAACTAGATTGTTCCTATTATATTCACATCCTGTCATACGGATTGCATTATAGATGTTCCCTTAAAGCTTCGGAAAATCTTTAAGAGAATGCGGGCACATATTTAAATAGTTCTGCATCTCTTGTCTAGAGACGATTGGCATTTTGCCAAAACATTCGAGTCTTAAAGTAAACCGCATAAACTTTATGACATGACTAATAATGTCTCTCAAGAAAAGAAGTTAAAGCAGTGCTGTATTATGAATTTTCCCAAATAGTAGGTCTTAGGAGGAGTTAGGGAGGAATTAAATTGACTGAATTGGAATGAGGGGTTCTTCAATGGAAACAATAACATTGTGTTTCTCCCCGTGGCATGAAGTTGCCGTTCTTTTATATACAAGAGACAGAGGGATATCGAACCAGTGCAGGAAAATGGATGAAATGCATAATTACACAAAACAAGAGCCAGATTGCCTAAACTCAAGTGCAGGAGTGCTGACACTAAAAGCCATTGCCTCACTCTGAAAATATCCAACTGCTGAATGTTAAGCTTAAAAGCATTTTTTTTCGTAATCTTATACTGTTTATGATTATAAAAAGAGAAAAACAATTAAAAATTAAACTGAGAAGAATGGGAATGCGTACAGATATTTAACAATGTACATTATGCTCTATGTGAAGAAATAAATCAGTGCTATTAAAACAAGATGCCTTTGAACTAGGCTGCTAGCTCAAAAAACAGGCAGTCTTTCCTATTAATATGCAGCTGTCATGACAAAATCTATATTTTTGGATGATCTATGATGAGATTTTCAGAAAGCCATGTGCAGAACCTGGCGCCACTCGCCACCTAAGACCGATGTCTTTACGTCTGGCTTTGGGTCTGTTTGGCTGTCTGCATATTCATTTATCTGTGATGAGCTGCTCCACTTGGCCTAAAAAATGCACAACTGCACAATGGAACTCGGTTTGTCAAGTAAATCAACCAGGTTTGTTTTAGTAAGTGAAGCAGATGGAGATTATAAAGGGTTGTGGGGTTTAATGAGGTTAGAAACATCATGGCAGAAAGCGGCGTATAGTAAGAGAGGTTTGAGAGGGAGGTACCCAAGTTTGATAGACATTTAGATGAGGCCTTCTGATTTGATATCTGCATAATTATACCGTCTTATCTGCATTCGCCAAACTATCCATGCTAACGTTTTTTTCCACTCAAGAAACAATGTACATTTTATCGCTTGGAGCGAACAAGGCACTGAAGACAAATGGTGTTTTTGCATGGATGCATGATAAAGAGAGTCCCACGTGACCAGTGAGATAAGACCATGATGAATTGCCCTTCTTATCCTCTGCAAAGTCAAAGAAATGTTTTTTTTGCAACTTTCCCCATCAGACTTAAAATCGCATGAGCTATCAATGTAGAGTATTACATTACTTACTAGAGCCTAAAACATACTTATGACATGACAACTCAGCAGAAATTGATGCCACACCATAGTATATAACTGTGGTTATCGCTCCAGCTAACCAATTAAAATGCCAATTTCCCTGTTGAAAAAACAGCATATGCTGGTTAGGTATGTTTTGAAGCATGGCAGCTGGTTTGAGCTGGTTTAAGCTGCTCCTTGGTTGGTCATGAGCTGGTTTAAGATGGTCAAGTGCTGGTCCTAAGCTGGTTCTAAGCAACTAGCTCCAGCTCAGGACCAGTTTATAACCAGCTCAGGACCAGCTTAAACCAGCTCATGACCAACTAAGGACCAGCATAAACCAGCTCAAACCAGCTGCCATGCTTCAAAACATACCTAACCAGCATATGCTGTTTTTTTCAACAGGGAAATTGGCATTTTAATGTATGCTACACTAATTAGCATGCTAATTTCAGCCCTAGTAATTCTAAAGTTGAGGACTAGCAAATACATTGTACAAAGTACATGAAATCAATACTATAGTGTGTCTATTTTACATTTGCTAAGTTAACCTAACATTGATCTAGCAACTAACCACAGGCACGATGGGAACTGCAGAAGAGATCGACAGGAGGTTACCCACAAATGCCTCACCCACCTCGGGACTCAGCAACATTCTTCTGTCCCTTGACCTGATTTCGATACATCTGAAATTCAGACCTAGGATGCCAATGAAGGGACACAGCCACATATATCACATTTTAGCACTAGTTTTTATTGTAGCTGAATTGAGTAGTTTGAGGAACCAGCAAATTAAACGACGGCCCTTACAGGCAGCCAATGAGTGCAGAAGCCTGAACCCAGAGTCTATGAGGTAATGCCTCTCTCCCAGCCCCCTCGTTTTGAGAATGACAGAAGGGATTTTGGGGGATGGTGTAGCGGATGGCGGGGGCACAACTGTTTGATTTATGGTCAACTTTGAAGTGAGATCATTCCTGCAGCGTGGCCAGTGCTCTGCTTTCTGGTGGCTGGAGCCCAGTCCCCTGTGAATGGAAATGGGGGGAAAAAAAGACCCCTGGGGGTCCCCAACACCCACAGCCGTTTGTATGCAAAGTATACACGTCCTAATTTTATGGCAATTTATAGGCATGCGTCTAGCCATGTGCTAAAGTTTTTTTCTGGGTTTGCTTTTCTGCATGTGACATTTATCTTGAAGGTTACAGAAAAACGTGGCAGGAAAAGAAAGAGAGGACGAGGAAAAGAAGGGAGGTGGTCTAGATGAGTCCTTGGAGAGTCATAAAAGAGAACCAAGGGAGACATGTTTAAGCCCAATCCAGCCACCAGTGGTGGTTGTGTTTTTCTTAGATCCTTCAGGAAAAAAAGTGTGTGTCTGCACATGTGCGCACATGTATATGAAAGTCTATATTTAGGAGCACTTATTTTTTCTGCAGTGAGTTGAAACAATCTGATCTGCTTGTATATAACCCAAATATATGTGTGATACCTTCGTCTTAATGTGAGCACAGTTTAACTTCACGCAGAATAAATCGAGACAGAGTGATTAGGATTTTAATCATTTGCGATATTGACTGGCTATTTATTACTACTTACTGAATATGGTAGGGATGCACTGATATTAAAAGTCTGGCCGATATCATTTTAAGATTGGCTAAAGGTTACATTTAAATGTTTAATTTGTGTTTTTAAAGACCCCCTTGAAATTATTTTTAAAGGAAAAAAACATTTTAATATGTCATTTTGAATATCAAAGATGAGTTTTAAGGTATAAAATTATTGACTGACGGGGGACTTTAAAAATTGACTTTAGACTTTAAGTGTGTGATATGACAGATAAGGTTATCTAAATGTAATAGTGAAAATGAGCATGAACTATTAAATATACAATATTGACTTGTACCAATAAATAACAAAAACTTTAATATTGTCTGATAACTGATATATCATGCAGCCCTAACAAATGGACATATATTGATTTGAGTTCAAAAGAGTGATACAAGAATCATGAACTATGAAAAATATTAATAGTAAGGATAAATAATAGTAAATCGGTTGCCAGGGATAATGGTCCGTTTAGAAGTCATTAAATAAACATGCAGAATTCCACTACTGACCAATCAGAATCAAGTATTCCAGAGCGCAAAGGAATAGTTTTTCTCTCATCCACCATTGGGAATTAGACCTGACAGTCTTATGCAGTTCATTTCCAAACGTTATCGCATTATATAATCTTATCTAGTCTGTTGGATTAGGAGCGGACCAGTCTGGGGTTGTGGTTATACGCTGTGGAAAGCAACCACCAACTGAGCAAGAGAAAAGATGTGTGTATGCAGCTGCTCGTAGTGTCAACCCCTCCTGAACAACTACCCCTTTGTTTCTAGATCTTCTGCTGCGTTTATTTAGTTTTTACTTTTGAACTTTCTATTCATCAAAGAATCCTGGAAAAAAAATGTAGCACCGTTTCCACTAAAATATTAAGCAGCACAACCATTTTCCACATAAATAATAATAAGAAATGTTTCTTGATCAAATCAGCATATTAGAATGATTTCTGAAGGTGACACTGAAGACTGCAGTAATGGCTGCTGATAATTCAGCTTTGCCATCAAAGGAATAAATGACATTTGTAAATGTATGTATTTGATCAAATATATGCAGTGAATCTTCTTTAAAAATATATTTTTTACATGTTTTTAAATATTACAGACCCCAAACTTTTGAACAGTAGTGTATACAAATATAGATGCAAATGGCTTCAACAGAAGCACATACCATTGATTAACCACCACTAAGCTCAAGGTAGGACTGTCTTTAAAGGTTTATAAGTTACTGTTAAAAATCATTTTCCCAATGGAGAAAATGAATGGGATTTTTACTTCTGGAACCCAACTGTTGCAATACGTTCCACCAAACATCCTGTTACAATAGTAAATATGCCAACACAGGAAAGAAAACTGACCACGTATCTTGCGCTGGAACATTTCCTAAGCTGTTGAAACCTCTGAGACTTCATTTGGATTAGAGGTTGCGATATGATGTGTATGTGTGTGTGTGATGCCCATACAACTCGCATGATGAAGGTAGACATCACTGATGGGCATTTTATTGCTCTGTAGAGCCAGGGCACTGTTTACATGTTGCCAAGGAGAAGAACCATAAACAAGATGGTAGAAAAATAAAAGGATAGTATCCTGGACTGACTTCTGACGCTAAATCATCCTGGACACTTCCTATTTAGCAGGATCCCTTCACATGTTTTGGCATTATGAGTTCCCCTTCAGTCGGTCACGTTCGACGTACGTCGGACGTCACCGACGAATTGGGATCACTTCTGGGAGCCCCTATCAGCTTCGAGTGTATAGAGAACGGGCCAATGGCCATTGGCGTGCGAGATTTGCATCTCGCGCTCCGCCCCGCATCGCGGGTATAAAGCGGAAGCGGATGCAGCGCACATTTGTCATTCACTTCGGAGCCAAACAAGCTTCATGGAAGACTGTTCCTGCGTCAGCAGAGAGAGAGAGAGAGAGCAGAGAAGAGGCTTTTGTGCTGGGGAGAAGGCACGTGCAGTGACAACCGCGAGCTCACCGGAATCGGTGAAACAAACTGCTGTTTTTACAGCATCCCGGTTGGTTCGGTGGGGGCGTTCCACGGTGAGTGCAAACACAGGCTGCACTATCCCCTGTGTTTGCCGCGGTTGTTCCTGGGTGCTTCGGCACGTTAAGAGCTTCTTCTAAAAGAGCAACACGGGTGTGAAATTGCGTCTTTTTCAAGATGTCATTCCACCCGTGCGTTTCTGGATGCGGTCGTTCCCTGTCACCAGCTGACGGTCACAATCGCTGCCTGACATGTCTGGGTATTCAACATGCCGAGGCAGCGTTTGTGGATAGTTCGTGTTCCCATTGCGGGAACATGACTATCTCGGCGCTAAGGTCGAGACTCGCCTACCTTCGGGAGGGTGGAGTCCCCTTACCTATGCCCCGATCTAGTGCTATCCCTGCCCAGCAGGATAGACCTACTTCGGCGAATAGCCAGGGTGACCTGAGGATCACGTTTAGGGCACACCCGCCGAGCCAGCCTCCGTGGGCCCCTAAACCCTCTGTAGTGCCGCAGCCGGTTGAGCTTTCGGAGGAAGTCGCTGGCCCCTCTCGAGGTGGTCCAGCGGTGACCTTTGGAGCTCCAGCAGAGGATAGGATGTCGATCGCTGCATCAGAGGGGGAGTTTCAGTCCTCGGGGGATGAAGACCCGGCTGCGTTGCCTCCCTCTGGGAGAGTGGCGTTGTCCGAGACGGACCCCGAGCTGACGGCTATGCTTTCCCGGGCCGCCGAAAAGGTCGGGCTCGTGTGGAACCCTCCACCGTGTCCCGAGCCTTCTAGGCTGGATGATTGGTTTCTCGGGGCGGCTCGCGCTGGTTCTCAGCGTCCCGCCCCGGTGCCCTTCTTCCCGGAAGTGCATGAGGAGCTCACAAGGTCGTGGACGGCACCTTTTTCTGCCAGAAACCGGCCGAGTAGCTCCTCCCTCCTCACTACTCTCGACGGCGGGCCAGCCAAGGGGTACGTGGGGATCCCGCCGGTGGAACGGGCGGTCGCGATGCAACTGTGTCCGGCGTCCGCTTCCACCTGGCGCGGAGACCCACGCCACCCATCCAAGGCCTGTAAGTTCTCCTCCAGTCTAACTGGGAAGGCTTACAAGGCTTGTGGACAGGCTGCGTCCGCCTTGCATGCCATGGCGTTGCTCCAGGTGCACCAGGCCCAGGCACTCATGGACATGCACGAGGGTAGACCTGACCCAGAGCTCCTCCGGGAGCTCCGGACGGCGACGGACCTCGCCCTCCGGGCGACGAAAGTCACCGCCCGTTCCATTGGTCAGGCGATGTCCACTCTTGTGGTCCAGGAGCGACATCTCTGGCTCAACCTGGCCGATATGAGGGAGACTGATAAGTATCGGTTCCTGGACTCCCCCATTTCCCAGGTTGGGCTGTTCGGCGACGCGGTCGAGAGCTTTGCCCAGCAGTTCTCGACTGTCCAGAAGCAGACGGAGGCCATCAAACACATCCTGCCCCGGCGGTCAGCTGCTGCCCAGCCGCCGGCCGCAGCTCCTCCGCCTGCTCGTCGCCGAGGGCGGCCGCCCGCCGCCGCCCCCGCTCCCGCCCCAGCCCAGCAGCAGCCTCCACCAGGGCAACGGCGTGGAGCCGGCCGCGGGAAGGCCGTCCAGCCCGCTCAGGCCGCTGCCAAACCAGGTGGCAAGCGTCGTCGTAAGAGACCCTGAGACGGGCCACCCAGAGATGGAGGAGACAGCTCTTCAGGAGGTGGTGACAGCACCGCTCCTTCTCCCGCTGGAGGGCCGGGAGAGAATTTTATGTTCTTGTTTGGTTTCTGTTCCGCCACTGGCCTTCGGGCCAGTGGTACCCAAAACTTCAAAAAAAAGAGCTGTTTCTAAAATCTCTGGGTGCCAAGAGAGCGCGCTTGGCGGTGTACGACGCTCCCATGCCTTGTCACCCTCCGGTGCCTCTCTTATCGCCAGCAGGGGGTGCTGGCTGTGTCCAGGACGCACACAAGAGGCCTCCGCACACTCGTGCACCCCCTCAGCGGAAGCAGGTAAGTGTTGCATTGCGCACTCAGACCCCACTTCGGGCCGCGATGCCGTCCGAGTCGGGTCCCTGCACTCCGCTGCGCTGCCCCGCTGCGGGTACGTCTGTGGTGCCGTTGGTCCCGCTGGTTCGGTCGCTGGGAGCCTGGTTAGCGCTCCCCAGCCCGTCCCGCTGGCTCATCCGTACTATCAGACTCGGCTATGCGATTCAGTTCGCTCGGCGGCCCCCCAAGTTCAGGGGCGTTCACTTCACCTCCGTGTCGAAGGAGGACGCCCCCGTGCTACGGGCGGAGATCGCAGTCCTACTGGCGAAGGACGCGATAGAGCCGGTCCCTCCAGCCGATATGAAGACAGGCTTCTACAGCCCGTACTTCATTGTACCCAAGAAAGGCGGCGGGTTACGGCCAATCTTGGACCTGCGGTTCTTGAATCGGTCCCTTCACAGGCTGCCGTTCAGAATGCTAACGCAGAAACGCATCTTCAGGTGCATCCGTCCCCAAGATTGGTTTGCAGCGATCGACCTGAAGGACGCGTACTTTCATGTCTCGATTCTCCCCCGACACAGACCGTTCCTACGCTTTGCGTTCGAGGGACGGGCATATCAGTACAGAGTCCTACCCTTCGGGCTGTCCCTGTCGCCCCGCGTCTTCACGAAGGTCGCGGAGGCGGCCATTGCTCCCATGAGAGAGCGTGGTGTTCGCATTCTCAACTACCTCGACGACTGGCTGATTCTGGCTCAGTCGAAGGCACAGTTGTGCGAACACAGGGACATGGTGCTCAGTCACCTCAGCCTGTTGGGACTTCAGGTCAACTGGGAAAAGAGCAAACTCTGCCCCGTGCAGAGGATCTCTTTTCTCGGTATGGAGTTGGACTCGGTCAATCTGACAGCGCGACTCACAGAGCAGCGCGTCCAGTCGGTGTTGAACTGCTTGAATTCGTTCAAATGCAGGACAGCGGTACCACTGAAACATTTTCAGAGGCTCCTGGGGCATATGGCATCCGCAGCCGCAGTGACGCCGCTCGGATTGCTTCATATGAGGCCGCTTCAACACTGGCTACACGACCGAGTCCCGAGATGGGCGTGGCAGAGCGGCTCATTCCGTGTCTCAGTAACACCGAAGTGTCGCCAAACCTTCAGTCCGTGGTTGGACCCTTCGTTCCTACGGGCAGGAGTTCCCCTAGAACAAGTGTCCAGGCATGCTGTGGTCTCCACGGATGCCTCATCCACCGGCTGGGGGGCCACGTACAACGGGCTTGCAGTTTCGGGTCTGTGGACGGGGCCTCAACTGCAATGGCATATCAATTGCCTCGAGTTGTTAGCAGTTCGTCTTGCGCTGGGCCGCCTCAAAGGGCCGCTACGAGGCAAGCACGTTCTGGTCCGTACGGACAACACTGCGGCCGTTGCGTACATCAACAAACAGGGTGGTCTACGCTCCCGCCGCATGTCACAACTCGCCCGCCATCTCCTCCTCTGGAGTCAGAAGCATCTGAGGTCGCTTCGTGCCATTCATATCCCGGGCCTGCTCAATCGTGCAGCCGACGAGCTCTCACGACAGCAAGTGCTCCCAGGAGAGTGGAGACTCCATCCCCAGGTGGTCCAGCTGATCTGGAGTCGCTTCGGGACCGCACAGGTAGACCTGTTTGCCGCCCCGGACACGTCTCACTGCCAGTTGTTCTATTCCCTGACCGGGGGGACCCTCGGCTCGGATGCGCTGGCACACAGCTGGCCCCGGGGCCTACGCAAATATGCGTTTCCCCCAGTGAGCCTTCTTGCGCAGACACTGTGCAAGGTCAGGGAGGACGAGGAGCAGGTCTTGCTAGTTGCGCCATACTGGCCCAACCGGACCTGGTTCCCGGAACTAGTGCTCCTCGCGACAGCACCTCCTTGGCCCATTCCTCTGAGGAAGGACCTCCTGACTCAGAGACGGGGCACCCTGTGGCACCCGCGTCCGGACCTCTGGAAACTCCATGTCTGGTCCCTGGACGGGACGCGGAGGTTCTAGGTGGCCTACCACAGGCTGTGGTAGACACCATCACTTCCGCCAGAGCCCCCTCTACGAGGCACCTCTACGCGTTGAAGTGGAACCTGTTCGTCGAGTGGTGTTCTTCTCGTCGAGAAGACCCCCGAAGATGTTCGATCGGCTCTGTGCTTTCCTTCCTGCAAGAAGGGTTGGAGCGAAGGCTGTCTCCCTCCACCCTCAAAGTGTATGTTGCCGCTATCGCCGCAAATCACAGCATGGTCGAAGGTAAGTCCCTAGGAAAGCACGATCTGGTCGTCAGGTTCCTGAGGGGGGCGAGGAGATTAAATCCGCCTCGCCCTCACTCTATACCCTCTTGGGACTTGCCCCTGGTGCTAACCGCATTACAGAGGGCTCCCTTTGAGCCTTTGCAGTCAGTAGAGTTAAAAATCCTGTCCTGGAAGACAGTACTCCTGACTGCATTGGCTTCCATCAAGAGGGTAGGGGACCTGCAGGCATTTTCGGTCGACGAATCGTGCCTGGAATTCGGGGCGGGTAACTCTCAGGTAATCCTGAGACCCCGGCCCGGATATGTGCCCAAGGTTCCCACCACTCCCTTTCGGGACCAGGTGGTGAACCTGCAAGCGCTGCCTTCGGAGGAGGCAGACCCAGCCCTGGCTTTTCTCTGTCCCGTTCGCGCTCTGCGGACTTACGTGGACAGAACGCAAAGCTTCAGGACCTCAGAACAGCTCTTCATCTGTTACGGAGGCCAGCAGAAGGGAAAGGCTGTCTCCAAGCAGAGGATGGCTCACTGGATAGTGGATGCCATCGCCTTGGCGTTGAAACCCAAGGCGTGCCCTGCCCGCTTGGGTTGAGGGCCCACTCCACTAGGAGTGTGGCCTCTTCCTGGGCGCTGGCACACGGCGCCTCGCTGACAGATATATGTAGAGCTGCGGGCTGGGCGACACCTAACACGTTCGCTAGATTCTATAGCCTCCGTGTAGAGCCGGTTTCTTCCCGTGTGCTCGCTTCAAATAGCCGGTAACACCGAAGTGCCCGTTCTAGTGTCGGCTTGCTGCGCCATTCCCCTCCTCATGGACCGGATACGTGCGCTGATATGCTCCAGTCGAGTTCCCCAGCACGGCGAACCCTGTTGAGTCCTCCGCAACCCGTGGCAGTCAGACGTGGCGGAGCGTCTGACGCCAGGTCTAACACTCGTATGCATTGGTGGAACTTGTGTTAGGCTGGGTATCCATATGTTGTGACCCCTACGGCGGTCCCATATGTGTATTCTTCCACGGTACGGCTCCCTACGGCGAGCCCGTGTCTTTCCCTTGGCAGAGCTCGCTCTGCCGTCTCTGTGCGGTGTAGTCTCCCGCCTGCATTGGCCGGGGCCACCCCTGGGACTTCCGTATGTTGTACTGCCCACGGCCAGTCCATACATGTATATTCCACATGATACCTCCCTACGTGTAGGATGTGGCTTCCGCAGCGGCCCCCCGGGGCACGCTTTCCCAGCGTTATCCAATACTCTGCTGAGTGGGTCTTGCGGAACAGCAGCAGTGACTCTCCCTGCGTAAGTTCCCCGCCCCGAACAGACGGGGGTCTGAGGGGCTTTCGCTGGGCGCTGGAAGTGGTAGTAACTGTGGCGTTTTCCATAGGGATCCCAATTCGTCGGTGACGTCCGACGTACGTCGAACGTGACCGACTGAAGGGGAACGTCTCGGTTACGTATGTAACCCTCGTTCCCTGAAGGAGGGAACGGAGACGTACGTCCCGTCGCCACAGTTGCTGTACCATCACTGCAGCGGCCGAGTCACTAGTTCGGCTCCTCAGTGAAAAACAAATGTGCGCTGCATCCGCTTCCGCTTTATACCCGCGATGCGGGGCGGAGCGCGAGATGCAAATCTCGCACGCCAATGGCCATTGGCCCGTTCTCTATACACTCGAAGCTGATAGGGGCTCCCAGAAGTGATCCCAATTCGTCGGTGACGTCCGACGTACGTCTCCGTTCCCTCCTTCAGGGAACGAGGGTTACATACGTAACCGAGACGTTTTTTCCCTTTCTGTCAGCTTGCCTTTGCCAGGGACAAAGAGAGAAAATCTGTCTGTTTCCTGCTGCACTGCCGATCTTTATATCATTCATTAATACTGCTAATCTTTAGATAACACAGAAGACAAATATTTAGTACTCACAAGGCTAAAGTTTTTTTCAAAGGCATTGACTTCCATTAAACAACAGTAGTAATTCTGTCATCATTTACTCACCCTCATGTTGTTCCAAACTTTACTTTCTTCTGTAGCACAAAAAAATATTTTGAATCTTACTGTATCAGTGAGTTGAACACAAGAACCAGTTGAGTGAATAATTTGTCCAATTGGGTTCTTTACATGCATCTTTTAATTCGGTTCACAAATCAGCTATTAATTGACAAACTGGACTGATCTTATTGTTGAGTTCAGCTCAACAATCACAAAAAAGTGAAAGTGAATTATGGCTTAAATGTCAGTCTATTTCTCACACAAATCTATCATATGGCTTCAGAAGACTTGGAATATTAGCGCATAAGTCATGTGTACTACTTACAGCCATCACTATGAATTGTTGTTGGATGAAAAAAGACATAATGAAGATTCTTTGAAACATCAAATATTTTGCTCAGAATAAAGCCATACAAGTTTAGAACAACATTAGGGTGAATTAAAATTTTTAGGTGAAATACTCCTATAAAATAGTAGTGAAGAGTGAAGACACACTGCACTTTCATGGGTCGGTCATGGCGGCACCAAATTTGTGTTTTTGAGGGTTGATTGCTTGCAGATGCATGGACTGACCTGGAAACCGCTGCTACTCTCATTCTGGTAAGGCTGACCTTGCTGAATTAGTAACTTTTCATTAAAAAAACCAAGTGAGACAAAGACCACCTAGCTACCATTTTTGACCCAAATTAGCCTTATGGTCATACTGTGCCGTGGTTATGGTGTAAGCCAGGTTTAAACCCACCCTTTATGTGTTACGTGAAAGGAAGCATGCACTCTTATACTGTGCTGTGATGTGCAAAACTCATCTAATTATTACAAGCACTATGAGAAAGATGTTTCTTTCATATGGGGTGATTGCCATGCATGGAAACATTTGCTGAGCAAATCTAGTATTAATAGTATGTACAGAAATCTAAAAATAAAGATCAGAGAGGAAAACCATTCAACAAAAGGAGAGCTTTAACCACTCCATGACCTAATTTAATTTCTGAGAACTTCACATGATGTCAAATGTCATTTGTTGGAGTCACAATACTTCAGTGGCAAAATTAGGGCCGTGCAAAATTCCCATTTTGGACCAAAGATAAAAGGCACTTTCCACTAATATGTACACTATGGTGATAAATTCTTTTAAATTATTTAACATAATTAACCTATAAAAAGTCCCCTGCTAAAATGGCCTGTCCCACCAAACATAAATAATATAATTTTTATTTTATTTTATTAAAAAAAAGAAATATATAATATAATATCATATATCATAACATACAATATTATATTAATTATATTATATTATATTATACAGTGGGGAGAACAAGTATTTGATACACTGCCGATTTTGCAGGTTTTCCCACTTACAAAGCATGTAGAGGTCTGTAATTTTTATCATAGGTACTCTTCAACTGTGAGTGACGGAATCTAAAACAAAAATCCAGAAAATCACATTGTATGATTTTTAAATAATTAATTTGCATTTTATTGCATGACATAAGCATTTGATCACCTACCAACCAGTAAGAATTCCGGCTCTCACAGACCTGTTAGTTTTTCTTTAAGAAGCCCTCCTGTTCTCCACTCATTACCTGTATTAACTGCACCTGTTTGAACTCGTTACCTGTATAAAAGACACCTGTCCACACACTCAATCAAACAGACTCCAACCTCTCCACAATGGCCAAGACCAGAGAGCTGTGTAAGGACATCAGGGATAAAATTGTAGACCTGCACAAGGCTGGGATGGGCTACAGGACAATAGGCAAGCAGCTTGGTGAGAAGGCAACAACTGTTGGCGCAATTATTAGAAAATGGAAGAAGTTCAAGATGACGGTCAATCTCCCTCGGTCTGGGGCATCATGCAAGATCTCACCTCGTGGGGCATCAATGATCATGAGGAAGGTGAGGGATCAGCCCAGAACTACACGGCAGGACCTGGTCAATGACCTGAAGAGAGCTGGGACCACAGTCTCAAAGAAAACCATTAGTAACACACTACGCCGTCATGGATTAAAATCCTGCAGCGTACGCAAGGTCCCCCTGCTCAAGCCAGCGCATGTCCAGGCCCGTCTGAAGTTTGCCAATGACCATCTGGATGATCCAGAGGAGGATTGGGAGAAGGTCATGTGGTCTGATGAGACAAAAATAGAGCTTTTTGGTCTAAACTCCACTCGCCGTGTTTGGAGGAAGAAGAAGGATGAGTACAACCCCAAGAACACCATCCCAACCGTGAAGCATGGAGGTGGAAACATCATTCTTTGGGGATGCTTTTCTGCAAAGGGGACAGGACGACTGCACCGTATTGAGGGGAGGATGGATGGGGCCATGTATCGCGAGATCTTGGCCAACAACCTCCTTCCCTCAGTAAGAGCATTGAAGATGGGTCGTGGCTGGGTCTTCCAGCATGACAACGACCCGAAACACACAGCCAGGGCAACTAAGGAGTGGCTCCGTAAGAAGCATCTCAAGGTCCTGCAGTGGCCTAGCCAGTCTCCAGACCTGAACCCAATAGAAAATCTTTGGAGGTAGCTGAAAGTCCGTATTGCCCAGCGACAGCCCCGAAACCTGAAGGATCTGGAGAAGGTCTGTATAGGAGTGGGCCAAAATCCCTGCTGCAGTGTGTGGAAACCTGGTCAAGAACTACAGGAAACGTATGATCTCTGTAATTGCAAACAAAGGTTTCTGTACCAAATATTAAGTTCTGCTTTTCTGATGTATCAAATACTTATGTCATGCAATAAAATGCAAATTAATTACTTAAAAATCATACAATGTGATTTTCTGGATTTTTGTTTTAGATTCTGTCACTCACAGTTGAAGAGTACCTATGATAAAAATTACAGACTTCTACATGCTTTGTAAGTGGGCAAACCTGCAAAATCGGCAGTGTATCAAATACACTTGTTCTCCCCACTATATCATATATCATATCATATTACATAAACTACTGTTCAAATGTTTGGGATCAGTACCTTTCTTCTCTCTTTTTTTGGTTACTTGAGCAGCAAATCAGCATTTTTGAACAATTTCTGAAGAATCATGTGATACTGAAGACTGGGGTAATGATGCTGAAAATTCAGCTTTGCCATCACAAGAATAGACAGTTCATAAAGAGTACATCTATATTAAAATAGAAAGGTTATTTTAATTTCTAATAATAATATTTCACAATATTACGGTTTTTACTTTATTTTTGATCAAATAAATGCAGCCTTGGTTAAAGACTTCTTTCAAAAACATTAAAGAAACATTACAGATTCCAAACTACTGGATGGTGTAATAATTATTTATATTTATTATAAATGTATTATAATATTATAGAATATAGTTCTTTAATTAAAGGGAAAGTTAACCAATATTTACAAACCGACATTTGGTCCCAAATTAGCTAGTTTCTAGTGATATTTTAATTTAATGCCAAATTTGCAACCTTGATACCATTCTGGCATGATTTAATATTCTAATCACTCAAATCAGGGTTTTAAAATGTATTTAGACATGTCTTTCTGTTCTTTCATAATAACCTGATTAAACCTCATATAAAATATGGAATAAAATACTTTGACCTCCCGAAGTTGCCAGTCAACAATATCAGAAGGCTAAACCTCTATTCACTGACCAGTTTCAGGCTGTTCTGTACCCTTTTGCATGGAAAGTGTGAAAAACAAACTACAACACTTTCAGCTCATTTGCTCTGTTGACATGAGAAAGAATGTAGGAGATAGCACCAAAAACCTTGGAGACTAGACCTAACAGGCCACACTGTGATGCCACCGAAAAGCAGTTGTGACTAGCAGAGAGAAGTACAAACAAAGAAAGCAAATAGGAAAGGCCTTGAACCCCCTCACGGCCTGCTATGTTACGGCACTTGAAGGAAAATCACAACTTGACTCAACTTAGCACAACTATGTTCCCACTGTTCTCATTGTTTTCTTAACATGAAACAGGTCAGAGCACATCAACTTGACTTGGGTTCTCAGAGATTTCTGTAAAATGTTTGGGGTGGAAAAGAGGCGAAAGAGAGTGAAAACGACATAAAGATTTACTTTACATTTTTTGGTAATTGAGCGGATGAGTTCAGGCTCTTCTCAACGAGTCAGTGCTCAGTCATTGGGTATTCCTATAAAGTGGGTTTGGAAAGGCAAACTTGAATGTTACACTCAATCTACCTCACCAGCGATTATTCTAACCATTGTAAATAATTTGTCATGTTGAGGATGGAGCAGTGTGCTCATGAGCAGTTTCCATCAACAACATCAAAAGACATCTGATCAAGGCAAGTGTTCCAGAAGTTAAAAAGCTCTCTGCTAGAGCGTGTTGAAAAACCACCAGTGAAATTTAGGAGCCCACCCTTAGCCTAAGGAAATGCTTTACAAATGCCCCTTGTGTTTGCCAGACCACCTTTCTGTGTCTTTATTTTCTACTCAGCATGGGGAAGAACGAGTCCAGACATCTGACGTGTAGCATTGCCAAGCCTCTGCAGCACTCTGCTCTAATCGTAGGGTTGTTCTAGAATATACAGAGCAGGACGGGTAGCACTCAGGCATCCAGTGTCCACACTTCACATCTGATGAGTGATCAGCTCAGCATCCGTCCTACTCAAGTCAAGTGTATTGCAGCTTCAATGAGAAAGCTATTTGATTTTAGCAATAGCAATGAGATTTTGCTATTTGAGTTTTGTCAGTCAATCCATTCATCACCAATTTTCCTTTTCCTTCCCCCTTTCCTTTTCATTTTACCTTTCCTTTCCTCTTTGATTTCCTATTGCCTTTGGTTTCCTCTTTCCTTCCAGTTTGCTTTCCTGTTTTCTTTTTCCTTCCAATTTACTTTCCTGTTTGCTTTTCCCTTTTCTTTTCTTTCCTTTTCCTTTTCCCATTTTCATTTTCTATTTCCTTTTCTTTTTCCATTTGTTTTCCTCTTTCCAATTCACCTTACTTTCCAATTCCCATTTCCTTTACCATTTGTTTTCCTCTTATTTTTTCCCTTTGCTTTCCTTTTTCCAATTGAATTTACTTTACTTTTCCCATTTCATTTTCCCATTGCTTTTCTTTTCTTTTCTTTTCTTTTCTTTTCTTTTCTTTTCTTTTCCTTTTTATTTCCTCTTTTCTTTCCCCTTTGTTTTCCTATTGCCTTTGGTTTCCTCTTTCCTTCCAGTTTACTTTCCTGTTTTCTTTCCCCTTTGCTTTCTTCTTTTCTTTTAAATTTACTTTCCCCTTTCCTTTTCCATTTGCTTTGCAATTTGCTTTCCTTTCCTATTTCCTTTCCCCTTTGCTTTCTTCTTTCCTTTCCGTTTTACATTTCCATTTTCCTTTTTCCTTCCAATTTGCTTAACTTTAACTTTCCTTTTCCTTTTCCCATTTTCATTTCCTATTTCCTTTTCTTTTTTCCTTTGTTTTCCTTTTATTTTCCTCTCCATTCTCTTTTGTTTCCCTTTGTTTTGCTTTTCATTTCCTCTTTCCTCATTCTGCTTCCTCTCACACATCATCCTCTAATAGGAGCATGAGTTGATATTCACCTGACCGGTGATTTTAGGTTACAGATCTGAGACATTAAAGCAAAGGAGCATTCAGTTACTGAAAGTTGATGACACATGGAGGACAGTGACGCCAATGACCATGTTTGGTCATAAATTCTACTCCGCATAGCCACTGGCAAACAGAAAAACGAGCAGGCTCATGGGATTACAATTGTGTTTGTTTGTTCTTGGAGCAATAATATACCCACTGCCTCTTTCTTACTGTCTTACATTATCCTCTGAACACCCCTCCCCCAACAATAATCCAACCTCAGTCGTCTTCACTCCGGTTAAAAGACTCCACTGCTCTCATTTTGCCCTCATCCTTTCCTCCTTTTATTTCAACAAAGCTGTGAACATTTAATTCACCAGGTCTTTCTCTGGTTTGTCTTGATTTCCATGACCTGAAACAACTGAAACCATGCAAACCTCATTTTTTAAGTTTTTCTCTTCATTCCAGTCCGCCCTTCATACTGTCAGTTTCTATCTTTGTATTCTTTTTGCCTCTGAAGCACTTACCGGCAAATACCACAAAAAGTGAAGAAAAGACAGCCCTTCCTGCATTCTTCGGGCAATGACTCTCCAAACCTACTTTGGCACTCTGGAGTCAACTGCATACTTCTGTCAATAGAAAGCAGATGTTAAACTGTAATGTATGGCCGTTTTTTTCCCCTTTGTCTCTCACTACACAGGAAGAAATATGTAGGCGAGAGCTTTTTTAACCATCTACATGGATATAAATACAGATGATGAATAAATCTACCTCTATTTTCACCTTTTCTTGGCACAGTAGCTTGAGAAGAAGCACACCTGAAATGCAGATGCAGTTACAGCGGTGCTACTAACAAAAAGTGTCACCATGTTTTTTTTGTTTTTTTGGCCATAATGATTTCATTACATTCTATGAAGTAATACATTTCATGGTATATAAATATGATTCTGTCAATGTGCTATGCTACCACTTATCACTCATCAATACAGTAAAAACAGAAATATTCTGAAATATTATTACAATTTAAAATAACTTTCTATTTTAATATATTTCAGAATGTAATTTATTCATGTGATGATAAAGATGAATTTTCAGCAGCCATTACTCAGTCTTAATTTTAATATGCTGATTTGGTGCTCAGGAAAAAAATTCTTATTATTAACAATGTTTTGCTGCTTAATTTTTTTTTTTTAAGTTTTTTAGGATTTTTTGATAAATAGAAAGGACAGCATTTATTAAAATAGATTTTTTTGTAACATTATAAATGTCTTAAATGTCACTTTTGATCAATTTAATGCATCCTTGTTGAATAAAAGTATGAAGTATGAAAATCCAATCTTACTGACCATAAACTTTTAAACGGTAGTTTATGTATTTTGCACTGTGGATGAATAAAAAAAAAAAGAAGAATAAATAATAGTTCTCAAATTCGGAACCAGTAAGCGAAACAATAGAACCACCTAGCAATGCACAAAAAAACACCCAGAACGCCTTAGCGACTGCATAGCAAAACCATAGAAACCACCACAGCAACCTAGCATTGTGGCAGCGACTTTTGTATGGGCAAGCACTAGTTAGCTATAGTTAGTATCTAGCTACAGCTGCAGATTGAATGTAAAGTTAGCATCATCATATTTGTTTTATTGTGCCTCTTCCTTTTTGTATTTTTTCCACTTTGGCTCATTGCCTCTTTCATGCAGAGCTGCAATTTAGAATAAAGTTTCTGTGAAATAGAAGATTTCCTCCTCCTCAGGGCCTTTGCTAAAGCACAGTGACTTTAGCTAGCACTGCTGACAATGGCTTTAGGGTTTGCTAATTGACTGTGCAGCTCTGCGTGTCCTCTTTAATGACTGCACTAGCCTTTAGCTAAACTGTCTTGGCACAGATCAAGTCTAAAATGTCAAACAACTATAGTGAAAAAGCCAAAGAGGGTCAAATAAGGCCATTATTGTTGTGGAGGGAGTTAGAGTTAGCCTTGGATGATGGCTTACAGACACATCCATATACAGTGGGGAGAACAAGTATTTGATACACTGCCGATTTTGCAGGTTTGCCCACTTACAAAGCATGTAGAAGTCTGTCATTTTTATCATAGGTACTCTTCAACTGTGAGTGACGGAATCTAAAACAAAAATCCAGAAAATCACATTGTATGATTTTTAAGTAATTAATTTTGCATTTTATTGCATGACATAAGTATTTGATACATCAGAAAAGCAGAACTTAATATTTGGTACAGAAACCTTTGCTTGCAATTACAGAGATCATACGTTTCCTGTAGTTCTTGACCAGGTTTGCACACACTGCAGCAGGGATTTTGGCCCACTCCTCCATACAGACCTTCTCCAGATCCTTCAGGTTCCGGGGCTGTCGCTGGGCAATACGGACTTTCAGCTCCCTCCAAAGATTTTCTATTGGGTTCAGGTCTGGAGACTGGCTAGGCCACTCCAGGACCTTGAGATGCTTCTTACAGAGCCACTCCTTAGTTGCCCTGGCTGTGTGTTTCGGGTCGTTGTCATGCTGGAAGACCCAGGCACGACCCATCTTCAATGCTCTTACTGAGGGAAGATCTCACGATACATGGCCCCATCCATCCTCCCCTCAATACGGTGCAGTCGTCCTGTTCCCTTTGCAGAAAAGCATCCCCAAAGAATGATGTTTCCACCTCCATACTTCACGGTTGGGATGGTGTTCTTGGGGTTGTACTCATCCTTCTTCTTCCTCCAAACACGGCGAGTGGAGTTTAGACCAAAAAGCTCTATTTTTGTCTCATCAGACCACATGACCTTCTCCCATTCCTCCTCTGGATCATCCAGATGGTCATTGGCAAACTTCAGACGGGCCTGGACATGCGCTGGCTTGAGCAGGGGGACCTTGCGTGCACTGCAGGATTTTAATCCATGACGGCGTAGTGTGTTACTAATGGTTTTCTTTGAGACTGTGGTCCCAGCTCTCTTCAGGTCATTGACCAGGTCCTGCCGTTGATGCCCCACGAGGTGAGATCTTGCATGGTGCCCCAGACCGAGGGAGATTGACCGTCATCTTGAACTTCTTCCATTTTCTAATAATTGCGCCAACAGTTGTTGCCTTCTCACCAAGCTGCTTGCCTATTGTCCTGTAGCTCATCCCAGCCTTGTGCAGGTCTACAATTTTATCCCTGATGTCCTTACACAGCTCTCTGGTCTTGGCCATTGTGGAGAGGTTGGAGTCTGTTTGATTGAGTGTGTGGACAGGTGTCTTTTATACAGGTAACGAGTTCAAACAGATGCAGTTAATACAGGTAATGAGTGGAGAACAGGAGGGTTTCTTAAAGAAAAACTAACAGGTCTGTGAGAGCCGGAACTCTTACTGGTTGGTAGGTGATCAAATACTTATGTCATGCAATAAAATGCAAATTACTTTTGCATTTGCAAAAAAATCATACAATGTGATTTTCGGGATTTTTGTTTTAGATTCCGTCTCTCACAGTTGAAGTGTACCTATGATAAAAATTACAGACCTCTACATGCTTTGTAAGTAGGAAAACCTGCAAAATCGGCAGTGTATCAAATACTTGTTCTCCCCACTGTACCTCTGGAAGGGCCTGTGGTTTGTGATGGTGATTTTCAGGTCATATATTCACACCTCTCTTTTGCTTAAAAGCTAGGAAAATGACATCCTTGTTAATGTTAGCTCACTAAGCAGGTGCTCATTAATGTTCATTGATGTTTACGAGGTGAACCTGTCTGTGCCATCCTCATGCGGCATAAGGCTGTGTTTAAAGGGCTCAATGGAAATGACATGTTAGGCCTGGTCTATGTCTGTTCTTCTGGATTGTTCCTGTCTCACATCTAACATGCACTAAAATAGAAGAGGCTCATAAACAAACAGACCCAGTACTGATCAGTCAGCCAAGAGTATCTGCCTCTTTGCGTCAATGAGGCAAGTAGTGATTTAATCTTTTGCAGGGGTAAATAATACATTTGGTCGATAAAAAGGGTTAGAAAGAAAGAGAACTTGTTTATACGGGTCATTGTCTGGTTTACGTCAAAGCTTGTTGTTTTGCAAAGCTGTCTCGGTTTGGATTATTTGCTGATGATGGTCCTTCTGAAGGATAACTGTGGTCAGTGACGTCCGCTCCACGTGGCTGTGCCTGTAACAGAAGATGGATTCACGGTGTAAGTGAGGCCGAGTCTTTTGCGGTTGCAATGTTGAGTGTTTGGCTAGTACGTAAGTTAACTGTTATCACTGTCACACTAGAGTAAATGTGTAGGATTTAAACTCTGTGGCGGCAGTCGAACAGATCATTTACTAACATTGTCAAATCGTCCGCTCCAGAGTAAACAACAAAGGCCCAATTTCACAAGCACAGCCATTACCAAAAGGCATATTCTAGAGCAGAGGATCTCAAACACTGGTCTGCAGATTAAAGTAAAATTGATTATTTAAATAAGTTATAATTAAAAATAATGTGTATATTTTAGGTAATTTATTGTTTGCTTTTCATTCAATTATAATTTAATAAATAAATAAGTAGAAAAAAATTAAAATTATAATTGGATGGAAATCAATAACATAAAGATTCTTTACTGGCATCTATTTATTTATTTATTATTATTATTATATTAATTTATATAATTATTTTTGTTATCTTTGAGCATTTTTTTATTTCATTGGATGAAACAGGCGTCACGCGGTCTGTTGGCTGAACGTCTGGTGAATATGGCACGCTTATCTGGAAACATTTCAGGAGTTTCGAAGTCGTCATCTGATTGGTTAAATTCTACAGGATGTCTGCGAGACGTGTGTGTTGCGTTCTTTAACAGTCCGCCTGGAAACAAATGCCCTGACGCCAAACTCCCTCGTAGAAGAAGAACGCCGTCGTGTTTACAACTGTGACAATGATCACTTACCAGGATCGACTAAACGCTGGATTTTCAAAAGTATGTGAAGTTCGCGGCTCCATTGTTGCAGTAAACTTGCACAACGTTCTTGAATGAATAATTTACAGATGCACTCCGGTCTGTTATTGCAGGGACATCGACTTTAGATTTTCACGCCCATAAACATGATGCGGAACAAAACTAACTGTGATTGGTTGCGTTACATGTCAGTCAAATGTCCTCTTGGGCGGTCCTTGACCAATGAAAGCTGCGATAGAGTCCAGAACGTCTACCGTCAGTCTGAAGGTCTGGCTACGCGAGACTAAACCTAACTAACTTCTTAACTTGTGAACATTTGGCTCGTTTAGGTTCATTAGCTAAAAGTAGCTAGTAAATCGAATTAATTTCAATTAATTAAAAACAAAACGGTAGTCTGGCAAACTTTTAGGTTTTAGTTTATGTATCTATACATTTTGCACGGTGGATAAACAATAGAACCACGGAGCTAATTACATAGGTATGTAATTAAAACTGTAAGTAATTATTTTAAGGAATTTGGTAGTTTTCTCCAGAGTTTGGGGTGTTTGAGAACCACTGTTCTAGAACATCAGCATGTGACAGCAGAAGTGTGAAGACAGCTACTTTATGTGTAAAAACTAATGTAAGTAGAGAGAGATATTCTTATGTCTCTGTCATGCATCAAGTACTTTAATAGAGATAATGTGTCAATGAGCAAGAGCAAACATTTGGATTTGTTTTTGAATGTTATCTCATCTTCATCACCAATTGCCTCCCTGCTTCCTCCGATAAGGCTCCCTCTCTTTCCTCCCTCTCTCTGCTGTTTTTTACCTTATCTGATGTGACTGGAGCCAATCCTAAAAGGCAATACCAAGTGCACATGTAAATCTTCTTCAGTGAATTTCATGTTGATACTGTGACTTTACAATAGAACCATAAATGTTTTGTTTGGCAGAGTATAGAAAAAATTAAAACTGCACTGATATATAACGAACTTCTAACAAAAATGTTCTTTATTTTTACACAATATTTCGTTGTCATATTAATTGAAATTATAATCTAGGCAACGAAAATAAGATTACAGTTGACAATACTGTGCAAAATGACCAAAACGTGTGAAATTGTAACAAACCTAACCTTAATAATCTGAATAATCTTCTGAATAATGTAGGTATAATATACATCATTACTATGTTGCCATTGGCCTGCTTAGCCTCAGATGATATACAGTAGTATCTGCTGGTGTTGTGTGTTTTCTACTGACTGTAAATCAAATCTAGAGCTATCGCTGTGCCTGGAGCTGCTCCAATGGCAGACTGATCTCAGTGTGCTGCTGTCTGTTAATCCATATGCTACATTTTCACTCGCCAGTTTAATTTATAAACCTTTGCAATCCTTCTTGCCCTCCCTTACTCTGTTTTTCCCTTAAAGGTGAAGTATGTATGATTTGTTATGTTAAAATACTTTCTCTTAACCCAGTTTTTTTTTTTTTTATATTAATATGTTTTATTGATTTCAATGTAGATTTTTATATATACAATGTATATGTTTATATATACATAATTCAGGAAGAAAAGGGTAGGTGATAATAACGCACAGATAAGTAATACTGAAAGTACAACTAACAAAATCAACCAGGACACCTATAAGCCATCCCTACATTAATCCTCTCGTCAAGATGGAGGCAATGTCACCAAACCCAGTTTATTGTTCATTGACTACTATTAGTATGCCATTCATTGGTTTATCTCCCCCAAAAGTGTAAACATTGAACCCTGCAGGCACCATTTAAACGGAGAGCGGTCCGCACAGATCTGTCAATAGGTACGTTCCATTCGACCGTAAGTAGACTGCGAAGTGGACTTCACAGGGTATTCTGCCATCTTAAGTGAGATTCTAATCCGAAGGGAGCGAACATGTTCAGTTCAAAGGGCACTGCGAATGGCGTAGGGAATGAGGGTACATCGATACATCACTTCACAGGAAGTGGAGAGCGAAAATCACCCAACTGTCATTGCGTGTCGCGTCACTACTCTGAACTAAAGATGGAGCAGAGCCGTTAGTCGAGTTTTTATTTTTATAAGGCTTTGCGATGGAGTTTACATATGCATTTGAGTATTCATAAATATTGTTATTATTATACAAACTAGAGTATTTATGAATGGTTATGGCATACATTTGCATATTGTATGAATATGTCAACAAAGTAAAAGTGTTGAGAAGCAGCTGAGGCGCTGTCAAATTTTTTTTATTTTACTTTATTTACTACAGGAATGTTTACTATGCAGCTGCACGTGCTATGAGACTGCTACAATTATTAAGACCATTATTAAGAACACATTTATACAGTTAACCAAATCAAAATGTATTTTCATATTGAATGACAGTTATAGTACAGCTTCAAATCTGTTAACAGTCAATTAAATATACAGTAGTCTATGTAATAAACTAATAATAGTAAATAAACTACTAATAGTAAAACTAATAGACTAATGTTTTGATTATATTTATTAGATCGATACATACTGTGTGTTTTGTGTGTATATATATATACACTCACCTAAAGGATTATTAGGAACACCTGTTCAATTTCTCATTAATGCAATTATCTAATCAACCAATCACATGGCAGTTGCTTCTGAACTCCAAACTGAATGTCAGAATGGGAAAGAAAGGTGATTTAAGCAATTTTGAGCGTGGCATGGTTGTTGGTGCCAGACGGGCCAGTCTGAGTATTTCACAATCTGCTCAGTTACTGGGATTTTCACGCACAACCATTTCTAGTGTTTACAATGAATGGTGTGAAAAGGGAAAAACATCCAGTATGCGGCAGTCCTGTGGGCGAAAATGCCTTGTTGATGCTAGAGGTCAGAGGAGAATGGGCCGACTGATTCAAGCTGATAGAAGAGCAACTTTGACTGAAATAACCACTCGTTACAACCGAGGTATGCAGCAAAGCATTTGTGAAGCCACAACACGCACAACCTTGAGGCGGATGGGCTACAACAGCAGAAGACCCCACCGGGTACCACTCATCTCCACTACAAATAGGAAAAAGAGGCTACAATTTGCACGAGCTCACCAAAATTGGACAGTTGAAGACTGGAAAAATGTTGCCTGGTCTGATGAGTCTCGATTTCTGTTGAGAAATTCAGATGGTAGAGTCCGAATTTGGCGTAAACAGAATGAGAACATGGATCCATCATGCCTTGTTACCACTGTGCAGGCTGGTGGTGGTGGTGTAATGGTGTGGGGGATGTTTTCTTGGCACACTTTAGGCCCCTTAGTGCCAATTGGGCATCGTTTAAATGCCACGGCCTACCTGAGCATTGTTTCTGACCATGTCCATCCCTTTATCACCACCATGTACCCATCCTCTGATGGCTACTTCCAGCAGGATAATGCACCATGTCACAAAGCTCGAATCATTTCAAATTGGTTTCTTGAACATGACAATGAGTTCACTGTACTAAAATGGCCCCCACAGTCACCAGATCTCAACCCAATAGAGCATCTTTGGGATGTGGTGGAACGGGAGCTTCGTGCCCTGGATGTGCATCCCACAAATCTCCATCAACTGCAAGATGCTATCCTATCAATATGGGCCAACATTTCTAAAGAATGCTTTCAGCACCTTGTTGAATCAATGCCACGTAGAATTAAGGCAGTTCTGAAGGCGAAAGGGGGTCAAACACAGTATTAGTATGGTGTTCCTAATAATCCTTTAGGTGAGTGTATATACTGTATATATAGGACTATTATATGGTTTTAAATTTGAAAGTAAAGTAAATTACAATATTTGTTTGCGTTATGTCATAATCCAACACGATCACATGAGAATGCGTATCAATAGTACGAGTGTGCAATGTCGTGGAATGTATACGGCAAAATGGTTCGTGCGTATAATACGCCATAAAGTGCGTATCATATGCACGCCAAAAACTGCGTACCATATACACGCCAAAACTCATTTTGGCGTATACATTCCACAACATTTCACACTCGTATTATTGATACGCATTTTCGTGTGATCGGGCTCCATAATCTGCGTGACCCCGTCGTTGCCTTTCTTTGATGACGTTGCAGGGCATTTCAAATGAGCGATTATTGTCAGTGAAGTCCACTTCAGCTGATATACTGTGCTCAGGGAGTAGGGAGCAGTGAACACTGCGCAGGGACCCTGTCGAATGGAACGCACCTAATCTCTTTCCTACTGAACCTATAGCGAGAGTTTGGGGCGTGGCTACTGTAGCAGGCCGGAGCCAGAGGGTGTTTAGCCCTGTGGGACCATGACACATTACATGGGAAAAGAAATTCAGCTTCGGTTACAGAAGTGCAAATCAAATTCCGCAGCATTTAGAGATTAAAGAGGTTAAAGATTAAAGAGGTCATGAACATGTCAAAGTGAACCATACAACATACAGCACTATCATGCACCCATTCAGAAAGACAAATGTTCCAGTTTATATTGTTTACTTTGATGTGTCCAGTGTAGACTGTCTCAAACAGTTATGGGGCGTCTTGTCAAAAAATGCGCCCTGTTAAGATGCGTTGGATGGGTTTATTATAAGTGAGGCGCTCACGTTGGTCTAGACAGAGTGTTAGCCTACTCAATTGCTTACTCATGATATATAACAACACAGCTTTAAGTATTCCTAATATGTTGGAATTTGTATTCAAAGTAGCCTACTTTTACCTGTTGAGACATAGCCTACTTTCAAAAGCATCTTTAAGAGCTGTGTCTGTGATGTTTGAGTTGGGGGCCGCACGTCGTGCGAAAGGAGCATTTGCAAAATGTGCTTTTTTTTTATAATTCCGTTAGGTGCAAGTAGTGTCACAGAAACTACATTTCTGTCAGGACCACTACCATCAAAGATGATTGACGATTAGCATGTAGTTTGGATAGGCGGTATGGTTCTGTTCTGGGCAAAAACTCCCTGTCCACTCATGCAGCCTAGCATGGATAAGAGCTGGGAGAGCAGCGATAACCCCCCTTAGGGTAAACAGAACAGAACCAACATAATGTATTTCAGATATCATTAATGTCAATATTTAATGTACAACATAATTCGGGATTATAGTCTGATTTAAGGGGAATCTGAATGCCAAATCCTGACTGGGCGAGAGGAGGAGCTGGGGATGGAGGAGGGTAATAAGCTCCGGAGAAACACGATAGCTGCTGATAATACTGAAGGAGCTTATATATGTATGCAGTGATAAACATCGTATTCCTATAGGTAGACGTGATCAACTGACAGTCAGCTGATGAGAGTTTGACTAACGTGACCTGCCAGAACTAACGCTATGCTTGATACTTTATCAGTTTTAAAAAAAAGCTACATATTATATAAACAGTATTTCTCTTTTCCCATATCAAACAGAGAACATTACATTCATCACAAGCCCAAAATGATGTGGCCAATCAAGGCAGCCTCAGTATTAATCTGACAGAATCCATTTGTGCAATGGAATGCATGATATGTTATTCCATTGACAGAATTTTTAATTCAGTCAACTATATCTGACGATATAAAAGTCAGTGAGTTACTGAATTTGGGGTGTTATATAATAGTCACGGTGAGGTGGCAAGTAGCCATTGCCTCCTGTTGCCCAGGCAGACGTTTGACAGGCCGAGCTCTGGCTGGACCCCAGGAACAGGAAGGGCCCGGGTCAGTTTCCCAGCGGGAGGCACTGCCGGGCCGTTTAATGTGAAATGGAGCGTGATGGGAGTTTGGTCAGAGGATTAGTGTTGTTGTCTCTGAAACTGCAGTGGGACGAGGGTCTGCGTGAACATGCCGCCCATGGCCCTGCAGCCTTGCTCCCTTTCAGTCTGGCCTCTCTGAAGTTAGACAAACATGCCATTGTGGCCTTGTCATTCCCCAAGAATCTCACAGACTGTTCTGAGAAGGACAGCCATATCCTTCAGATACAGATAGGACCAGAAGGCAACAAGATAGCTGCTTTGAAATACTTAAGAGCTGGCCTATGGTCACTAAAACAGTTATTTCCCTCATAGTATTGCAGGAGGACAGTATGTCTGTACTACTGGAAGTGACCAACAACGCAAAACGCTGCAACCGAGTGAGGTTGTCTACGCTGCAAGCGACAAAGCTGCATTCATCTCAGAGTATTCACTATCACTGTGCAGTCATCAACAGTAAAAAGGCTGTTAGTTAGTATGTTAGTATTGCTACAATAACATGGTTAGAAGCAAAGATTATTAACATTATAAGGCCAGAGGCCAGAAACATCACGAGTTGGCTCCGATGTAAGATAGAAATTAATATACTGTATAATGAATGAAATTCATTATATGCTATTCATGCATATAATATTTGTAAGCAAAATTATTCCATCTCAGATGTGTCAAAAATAGAAAGTGTGTCCATCAACTGAATTTGCATTATGACATGCTGTTATGTGCTGCTAAAGATACTTCCAGTGTAGACAATTTCACAATTTATCTGAATAATCTCACACACATATATATATATATATATATATACATACATGTGTATGACAGCATGTCTGTACTATATATATATATAGAACACACTGACACACGCTGATCTGGCAGATCAAATAAACAGAGCTGATGGCTCATGGTGTTTGTTGAACATCTTCAACTTCAAGGACTGTTTTGCTCACAGTTTTGGTATTTAACTACAGGCCAGTTCATCAGTAACAAAACACTTTGCACAAAGAAGGCGAAATTCCTGCTTACACTTTCAACTGCAACATGTCAGAGGATTCCTTATGGTTCTGTACAAAATACCACATTAGATTTCAACCAAAGCTGCTCTGACTTTGTTAGTAGAGGGAGAGGTCTTACTTCATTTTCCCAGCTTCTGGATTGAATCACTTCGGGATGTCTAGCCCTGGGGTCACTGATGACATCATGTCCTCCACCTTAGTCCAAACTGCCCATTTACTCTCATGTTGCTTGTTCCATTTGTTGCTCTCATGATGTTTTAGAAACTAAGCCCAGAAAGGAAGTAATAACAACTCCCGCCCTAGACAACATAAGTATTTATATATCATCTGAGTTGGAATAATATTTCCCTCCGTACAGTGAAGGACTCAGTCCTACCTCATCTTTAATGATTACCAGGAGGCGAGTTATTCTAACTAAAGCTCACGTCTCCCTAGAGACCTTAAACACACTTGTAGTCAGGCTGCAGAACCACTATTGTTGACGTTACTTGGGTGAACGATGAGGCTTTCGAAGCGCTGTTGGTGATCCTTCCTGGCGTGTGCAAACAGCCCGTCCTGTGTTTAGATGAAATTTAATGTGAAATTTAGCATATGCTTGCCAAATCAAAGAAAAAGGTTGCATAGATCTGTCGACTTTCATTATAAGCAATGTAGTTTCGCCACATACATTTAAAAGATGTTTATCAGACCTCCATAACTTCTTTTTATAACATGCTACATTTAGCACTAAGCCTGGTTTCATTTCTCCTCCTTTCAGTCTAACAAGTTGCCAGGAAGTGAGCTATTAGCTCTGGAGATATGAAGCAAGATGAAGGAAGTAGATGGTGGTTGTGGGATGGATCCCAGGTGTTCACACACCTGCACAAAAGCTGCCTTTACTCGCTTTTACATGTTTTTCTTGTTACTTGTCCTCAAAGGGCATGTTGATATCGTTAACTAAAACTAAAGCTATTAAAAACATTTTTGTTAATTGAAATAAAGGTGAAATAAAATGAAATATAAATATTAGATGAAAAACTTTTAAACTAAAAACTCTGAAATTATTTAGAAATAAAAAAAAGTTTGAAAAATGTCAAAAGTACATAACCAAAGTACTAAAAATTAAACAAATTAAAATGAAAACTGAAAATATAAAAATAAAAGCCATGCTAAAATAGCACTGATAGGCGTATAATGGTATGACAATAAAGAATAAATAAAAGGAAAAATCGTTTGAAAAACCTACTTTATAATGTGTTGCCAATTTCTTATAAATTATTATTTCATTTGATTTTGAAAACATAATATTTTTCAAGACAATTTTCAATTTAACGACGCTAAAAATGTCAAGTGGTGTAACCATCAAGCAATAATATATTTTTCTCTTCAGCATTGCTCTTTTTAAACGTATTTTTCAAGGTGAAAAGTAATTTTTTATACATATTAGGAATTATTTACTTATAATAGAGCTGCATGATTAATCGTTAAAAGATCGCGATCTCGATTCAAACACCCTCACGATCTTATTCCTAAATGACAGTTATTCGGCTCTGTCTATTAAACCTTTGACAAGTACAATCACAGTGAACATTCAGATCTGCATTCTGACCCAGAGAGAGCAATTGTCATGTATAGGTATGAAACAGATTCATAAACAATCTTTTCAACCACACAGTATCATTACTTCTGTCTTACAATAATTCATATTATCACAGAAGCACTGGGATAAAAGTTTATAGTTTGGATATAAACACTGACGTCTACGGTAGCGATCAACATAGAGTAAATTACCTTTTGAAAGTAACTTGACGCTTCAAATAAAGATTGTATCAATTACATCATTACACCAGTAGGTGGCGACAAGTGACTGTTAAAAATGTATTTTTCATTGAATCATTCATTCAAGAGATTTGCTCAAAAACGCTGATTCATCCAGTAATGAAACAAGTGAAGTCATTGAATCATTCACTCAACCTGACTATTTAAAAAAAATAATTTAAATGTTTGCAGCAATTAACATTTTTTTTTAGAATCTCTAGTTAATTATCTGTTATTTTGTTTAGTTGTCTGTTCAGAATCGTGAAATAATCGTGATCTCTATTTGAAACAAAAAATTGTGGGAAGTCACACTACATAACATTTTACAACCTGAACCAGCCTTGTCTCGCCTCTACAAAGCCAAATTATATGTTAAAAGAGAATATGCATTTTAATATACATTTGAATAAATTAATGACTAGGACAAAAAAGTGTGTCATGTCATTGACCCATCTGCGAGAAAGACAGAACCATGATACCCTTGATGGGAACAGAGAAGGTTCATATTCCCTCAAACGCACGTCTGTAATGATGTAAACCAGGGGCAGCCTCAGGACACGGGAGCCTTTAACATGAACACTCCCTAATTTACGAGCAGATTCAGGGCAAAGAAGCTTTTAGAGCAGCTCTCAGCTGAGGGTAAGTGGTATCATCGTAGTAAAAGAGTGTCAGCTGATTATTTATGAAGCTTCAGGAGGTGCGTTGCCCTTTTTTATCTTAGCCTTTCACACCCACGATCATTTGAGCCTTTTGTCTTGCCAGGGGAAAGAGGAAAGATGAAACACGGTGGTTGATATCTTTCATCTCGCATCCCGTGATTACACCCTCCCTGTGGGCGTGTGTAAGACAGGCAGCGCAAATAGATTCATTATTTCAGCGGTGGCTGATTATTGTTATTAGCTGGGTGGAAACTGATACACATGGGCTTGTCTCTGCTAGGGAGGCCTATCACTTATCATAAGGCTTTCATCCAACGTCTCAGTAATGTTTTGGCAACCTGATAGCGTTGCCGCAACGCTGTAACAATATTATTCCGTGACGGGCACTCGCAGGGCCGTACGCTCACGTTAAGGTCAGCCTGGTGTTTTTATTACACTGTTGGTTTATGTGTGTACTGTAAATGGTTTTAACACCTCGCATTGTGAACATGGGGTATGTTATTGTACCGAATGTGAACAAATCTGATCCATACTCCCCTATGAAGATTGTGTGATGTAAGACAGGCATTACAAAATTAAAAAAACATCTTTGTTTTGGATCAGCGCTTGTTCTTTCAAAAAATTTAAGAGTTCTTGTCACTTTTGCTGTTCTCTAAACACTCTCCCTAGGTGGTCTGCGCATCCAAGGCAGACGTGTTTATTCACAAATATTTGCTGGTGAAGCATGCAAATGTGCAGACCTCCAACAGAATGAGGTCTTTTTCCAAACAAGAATATAGTCTTACCTCTGTGATCTTGTAGGCCTTTTTTGCGTCATGCAATGATGAGTTTGTCTTTTTTTTCTGCACATGGATGCCAAAGCGAGAAAGCCTGGGATAGGTGCAAACTCCAGGAATTTGATAAAACCTATAACAAAGAGGAAATCAATGGAAAATCTGAAATCTGAAAATCTGAAAGCTAAAGATTTGTCTGCCTATTTGGCCAACTTACAAAAGTATACCTTTAATACAATGTAAATAGTTTTGGATTAAAGCCTCTGCCAAATGCATAAATGTGAAATGTAAATATTAATTAGGTGATGTACACTACTCAAACATTTGGGTAATAGTTGGTAATATTTTTTAAATGTTTTTGAAAAAAAGACTCTTATGCTTTGCTAGGCTGCATTTATTTGATCAAAAACACAGTAAAATCAGTAATATTGTGAAATATTATTACAAATTGAAATAAATATTTTCTATATTAATATATTTTAAAATGTAATTTATTCCTGTGATGGCAAAACTGATTTTTTTTTTCTCCAGTCTCCAGTGTCACATGATCCTTCAGAAAACATTCTAATATGCTGATTTGGTGCTCAAGAAACATTTCTTATTATTGTCACAGTTGAAAACAGTTGTGCTGCTTATTATTTGTTTTTTGAAAACCATGATACATTTTGATGAATAGAAAGTTCAAAAGAACAGCATTTATTTGAAATAGAAATTTGTAACATTATAAATGTTTTTACTGTCAGTTAAATTTTGATCAGTTAAATGCGTCCTTGCTAAATCAAAGTATGAATTTCTTTAATTATGATTTAATGTTTGCCTAATTAAGTACTCCTACATAATTTGCTTAAAAGGCACTGAAAGGCTAGCCGTATTAGGGGCCGTTCACACAGGATGTGATCTTGCTTTCAAAAACAGCAAGATGCAGACAAAACAGATTGGAATAAGTCCTTGAGATGCATTTAGTTAAAAGTACTTTTAACTTGCTACAGTGTCTTAAAAACACAGCCATCACAGTGTGAGATGGTGATAAAAAAAAAATTCAAAAGCATCAGTCAAAGCCATCTTTGCTCGGTGGCCAAGCAAAACAAAGCTCTTAAAACAAAGATTATTTCTCTAAAAGTGGGCTCCTATTAAAATTCTGCTACAGCTGCCACGTCACACGCAGCATAGAGTTGTGCGCTTGCTAAAGTTCCAGCTTCCTCCCTGATCCTCATTTCCCAGCTATCATCACAGAGCTATAAAACTTAATAGACGTTTTGCACAGTGCTTCATGACGGATCTGCCTGTATGTGTTTGTCAGTGTCTCTCTTTCTCTCTCAGGGCGATACAGCTGTGATTGAAGCCTCACCTATCTGTATCTTCCATGTGTGTTACAGGGACTGATTCGGATCAGGAGCAACATGAGCGAGCGCTTTGACTGTGACAACTGCAAGGAGTCCCTATATGGCAGGAAGTACATCCAGGCGGAGGACAACCCTTACTGCATCCCTTGCTACGACAGCCTGTTCGCCAACACCTGTGATGAGTGCAAAGAGCTGATTGCCCACGATTCAAGAGTGAGTTGCGCTAATCAATGGGATACCCTGTTGGAAATCCAGCATATGCTGGTTAGGTATGTTTTGAAGCATGGCAGCTGGTTTTTGCTGGTTTATGCTGGTCCTTAGTTGGTCATGAGCTGGTTTAAGCTGGTCCTAAAATGGTTATAAGCTGGAGCTAGTTTCTTAGGACCAGCTTAAACCAGCTCAAACCAGCTGCCATGCTTCAAAACAATACCTAACCAGCATATGCTGTTTTTTCAACAGGGTAGTTCTCCTAATTTACTCACCCTTGTGTCGTTCCAAATATGAATGACTTTATATCTCCTATGGAACACGAAAGAAGCTATTTTGCAGAATGTTTAAGCTGCTCTTTTAAATACAATGAAAATTAGCGGTGAGAATTCTTAGACACCTCACGATCCGATTAGATTCTGAGAATCACGATTCAATTCTAAAATGATTCTTGAGTTAATTTTTTTTCTTATTAATTTAATGAATTTACCGACTTTGAATATCAAATTTATGTGTTGAATTTTATTCAATTACTTGCGACAAAATTTCGCAGACAAAAAGGTCCACTGTCCATTGTCAGTAGTTTAGCAATGTACCGTATAAAACACAGCTCACACAACGTAAAGAATTTGAGTGACCAACCCATCTGCGTGGGTAGATCTTTGGCATTCGCGCAAAATTCAGGATTACGTGATTCGTATTGGAATGATTGGATTTCGCCTGTGAAATTTGTGTCCAGTAAATTTGACCACAGCTTTAGACCATCAAAATTTACATTTCTGAGTGAACAATTCCCTACAAGAGGCATGCAAGTAGTGTCTGGTTCACTTTGTACAGCAAAATGTTGATTTTACAGGAGCATTTCCATGGTGGATAGAAAAAATCTAGACATAATTACACTGTGAAAGCTTTTTTATGTGGTTTCAGCCTGAAACTGTCCATTTAACAGTTCCTTTGAGAAAGGCATTTATTGTCCAATTAGAAATGTCATTCAACTTCAGTCAGGGCAACAATGTTGAAAACCTTAGGCAAAACATTAGCAACCAATTGAGTCTTTAATCCTTCCCGTTTTGAGGGTAACTAATCCCTTCTAAATTAAATAAAAACCAAACAATGCAGTTAATATAGCACGGTAGTAAACTGCCCACAGGAAATCGGGAATCTGTGCACAAACAGACAAAGATTCTGATGACAATGAGGGACAGCAGATGCTAAATAAATTCGCTGTTTGTCTTGGCCATTTGCAGTACAGGTCATAAATTTCACCCTCCCTGTCTTATTACTATGTGTTTACATATTTTACATGAGGAGGCGACCCAGACGCCTTGTTCTCCACACACACATAACTAGATGCACATGTGCTAGTGTTTGAGATGCTGTTGCATGGCCATTACTTAAGATGTTAATCAGAAATGTACTTGGGGTTGTGGAAAAGCCGTTTAATTTGTGGCCTCTTTTTATTTTATTTTTCTTGTAAACAAAGCTAATCTGTTGGTATGTCAACTTGTCTTTAACAGTAACCACACATTTTTAATATTCTAATATGGAGACACCAGTGCACCCTCTGCTGCTAGCTCATGTTTGTACATTTACATAAAATGTTTGTATTTGGAAAATGCTTTTATCCAAAGCGACTTGCATTGCATTTGCACAGGTACACATTTCCATCTTAATCTCTGGGAATCAAACCCATGATCTTGGCGATGTTAGCACCATGCGCTACTGTTTGAGCTCCAGGAAAGCTCCTGAAAACCTGCTGGTTTAAAGGGAGAGTTCATCTTAAAAATTAGTTATGACTTTGTCATTATAAACCCGTATGACTGTGAGTGAAACATAAAAGTACATTCTTCAACATTTCTCTCTTTGTGTTCCAAGGAAGAAAGAACATCATATGACATGTTTTTGCGTGAACTATCTCTTAAAATGTCCGTTAACATGCCTGTGCTGTGTCTGTGTAATTCAGGAGCTGTTTTACGAGGACCGTCACTACCACGAACACTGCTTCCGCTGTTTCCGCTGCGATCGCTCGTTGGCCGACGAGCCCTTCACCAGCCAGGACGATGCTCTTCTGTGCAACGACTGCTACTGCAACGAGTTCTCCTCCAAATGTGTGGCCTGCGATAAAACCGTCATGCCTGGTACAAATGACATCAGCACCCCACAGATCCCATAACTCATATCCCATAACCTGATATACCCTGTTCAGACTGGTCTCAAGTCTAGTCCCTTCCTTCACACTTTGGCACTGCTCCTTCAGTTTGTTCTCATTCCTGTTGTGTAAGACTACAAGTCTTCACACTTCTGAAACAGACAGCTTGTCATGACCACAGGTATGCCGCAGGTAGCATTAGATTCACAAATATGAAGGAGCCAAAACAGAGAAAAGGGGAAAATTGAGATGTTCTGCCAAAGCAAATCCAAAGTACTAACTGCATGACTAAAATAGAGAGAAGTGAGAGAGCGGTGAGGACCAGGTTAGATGTGACAAAATAATTGCCAGTCTGCCTGGCTTGCTGTCTCTCAGCCAAATCATTGCACATGGCTGCCGTCCAAGCCTCTGAAGACAGGAGGAGATAAGCCAGTAAAATATTTCAGCAAGGCTGCTGAAAAGTAGGTAACAATTCCAGGAGGTTACGTATGTTCTTTTACCAGGCTTGAAAGGTGAGCCCTATGTTGAAAGATTTTATTTTATAATGCCTGCAAAAATTGATATTCCATAAAGCCCAAGTATGAAACTTCTGCAACTAATTCAGCTTGAACCACTTACACTACTGTTCAAAATTTGGGGCCAATAAGATTTGTACTTTTTTTTTTTTAAGAAATTAATGCATTTATTCATCAAGGATATATTAAATGGATCAAAAGTGACAGATTTCTATTCAATATTCTATCAAAAAATCCTGGAATGAATGTATCTCAGTTTCCACAAAATTATTAAGCAGGCACAATTGTTTTAAACATTGATAATAAATAAGAAATGATTCTTGAGCACCAAGTCAGCATGTTATGATTTCTGAAGGATCATGTGTTAAAATTAAGCTTTGCCATCACATTTTAAAAAATCTTTCAAAAACATTAAAGAATCTTACTGACCCCAAACTTTTGAACTGTAGTGTAATTCCATTCAAACTTTGTTTTGTAGGTAATTTTAGTCTACCTGTATGTGTTAGTCTTTTTGTTTTTTGTAATTTTACACTTTGAAAATTCCCATTGACTTGCATTGTAAGAATGATCAGCACTGAAAATATAACCAAAGGTGATGTCACCATATTATTTGAATACTGAATTGTGATTGATCTTCTTCCTGACATTTATTTGCATATTGAATTGCAGTTGTTTTTTTTCTTTCTTGCACATATTTAATCATATAAAGTCACATTTAGACTGTAAAGATGTGACAATGGGAAAGCGGATCTGATGTGGTGTGTAATTTACACAAAATTTGTCATTTTAACACTTATTTTACTGCCTTGCAAGCACTGCTATAGAGTTGTGCAGGGATGACATCAGAACCCAGAAGACTAATTCGCCGATGGTTCCTTCGAGATTTTCCTATGGGGTTTTATAATGTGTTTTTTTTTTTTTTTTTATAAAATTTTTTAAATTAAGCCTGTGGTAAACATAACTTGACAATACTTTGACGTTTGCTCTACAATGTAAACGGCACAAACTCACACCCCAAACGTTCTTATCTAGTTACGTAGTAGAAACATAAGCTGCGTTCGAAACTGCGTACTGTCTGAGTAGGTACAACATTTGAATTTGAACTTACTTCGCGACCGTTAAAAAAGTATGTTCTTTATAGTATGAATGCATGTAGTATGAATGTAATCTGGACATACTACAGTACATCCGCCCTGTTGTCATTATCATGTGACCTACCAGCGTCAGTTGCGTCCCTTCACCTCCATTCATAAATCCTCTCCCGTGGCCTCATGGGATAGTAAAGTGTCCATCAAATGCACACTTCAGAATCTCGCCGGCAGTAGTAGGTCATCCGGGGACTTTTTGCCTACTTTGTACTATGTATTACTATCTAGTAGGTACGTTTTCGGTATGGGTGTGTGTAATTTACGTTGTAGAACAAAACATCAAAGTGTCGTAAAGTTATGTGTATCACACGCTTTATTTCACTCATAAATAGAAAAACCCCATTATAAAAACCATAGGAAATTCTCGAAGAAACCACTGGCGAATTAGTCTTCCGGGTTCTGACGTCATCCCTGCACCACTTTATTTCCTCCTGGAAATGTAAATCAAGTTGCTATTGACATTAAAATCTGTGGCTGTTATTTTTTAAGGTAAATCCAGTGAACAAATCAAATTGTATTACAACCTCCAAAAGTTGCCAAACCAAAAACAAGAAGATAAAAAATATTCCGCGACAATTTTGAGTCCAGATTCATGCATGTAACCTGAGGGCTACATTTTAGGAAGAGAAACACATTGTTAGTGGTTAGGACCTCTGTTTGTGATGTGCAGATGACAAAAGGATGGAGGGCTCTGTTTCACAGATTATACTTTGCTTTGATGAATGTGGTGACATATTTTGGGGTGAGTTTTGGACTTGAGAGAGACAGCCTTGATGTAACTTGATATTTCTTCTAAATGTCTTTCGTTATCCAGGGGATTACAACCTTTATCTTTTTCTCTCTGTGTAAAGCTTTGGTGATTTTGACAGTGGGGCCTCTTTGAGTAGATTCTCTGCAGGGCTTTTGATCTGGTAACGTGTGAAACGTTTAGTGGATTATGAGCGTCAGCCTTTAACCTTGTAATCAGTTGATGAGCCTCGAATGTCAGATCATAATTTTTGTCACTTAGAAAGCTCAAATTTGTCTTTTGTAGGGAAATCCCAGCAGTAAGTAGTCTCAGTTAAGATCTCTTAAGAAACCTTTGTCTTTCAAACTGGGTGAAATGACTGTTAGTGACATGCTCATCGGCAGGTCCCACAATGGGATGCTGCAAAGAATCTAGGAGATTGTGATAGGCCTCCACTTCTGTTAAGCTCCCTTGGTGGTCCTAGAAAGATTAGAAGATTTTTTTATTATAGAATGAGAAGTACTTTTGATGATCTGCCTTTGATGGAAATTTCCAGCTTTCCGTGTTTTCACTGTTATACGGTAGGGGGCACTATTACACATCTTGTGAAAGAGTACAGAATCTCCAGTCAAAACAGGCGAAAAAGAAGCAGAAACAAGCGATATCATATGTAAGTAGATGCATATGTAAAATAACGTAATCATCAACATTAAACAGCATATAAATCAAAACTGAATGTTACTGAATAAAATGTTGACCCAGGACGACCTCGTAGGACTGTGCAAGCATTTGGGGTGTTGATGGACTCAGTCTTTTCCATCTATGTTTTGATCATCATTCTGAAACCAATCTGGATGTAGTCTTGAAAACTTGATTTTCTCAGCTTTTTGCTCAAAATATAGCTTTTTTTATGAAACTTACCCACATTCAAGTGTTGATTAAAAAAAGAATGCATGAAGCTAGAATAAAACTTATTTTGTTGTTGTTTAAAAGCAGAGGGTCTGTTCTTTCTTTTGATATATTGCATGTTCAGATATTCTTCCAACAAAATATTCTGGGGGCCATAAAAATTTTGTGAAATTATTTTTTTTTTAAATGCTGGCGGTGGCTGGCAACTTAAAAAAAAAAAAATTGCTGGTGAGAAAAGAGTTAACTGGGAGATCTGACATGTATCAGAACACATACGTTTTCCCTGACTTGAGGAACAAACAATGGTGTAACTGACCATGTTGTACCAGTAACCAGTGGACACAAATAAACAAAGTGCATCATGGTCTTTTTGCCTTACTTCTAGGCAGTAATGGACAGTAACAAAGTATTTTTATGTTGTTACTGTACTTAAATACATTTTTCAAGTATCTGTACTCTGTCTGAGTATTTTTATTTTGGGAAACTTTTACTTTAACTTCATTAGATTCCAAAGCATAATATTGTACTTTTTACTCCATCACATTTCATAAAAGCATGCTGTTCCTCGTTATTTTGAAATGAAAATATCGTCACCCACTCTGAGACGTGATAGCAGTGTCCGATTCGTGAACAAGCTCTTTTCATTCAACCTGTTAAACCGATTTGCAGATCTCACTGAACGATCCATTTGTGAATTCGTCTGATTGCATCTGTTCTTGAGTCAACAACTCACTGATTCAAATGATCCGGTCAGAGCGAGTCTCCAGTTAGTACTGCATTCACAAGTCTGATATATATGATTAATTTATTTAAAATCAATTTGATTGGCATACAATGTTATTAAACGATTCACGGCCCTAGTTGTTATATGTTTAAAGTTACTTTACAAAAGTTATAGATCTTGTGGCACCGTGGTCTGAGCAGGAAATTGTTTGTTTTAAAAGTTTCCTTTCTTTTTCTCTCACAGGAACCAGGAAGCTTGAGTATGCTGGCTCCACATGGCATGAGAGCTGTTTCATTTGCAACAGCTGCCAACAGCCAATAGGCTCCAAGTCCTTTATCCCAGATAAAGATGACCACTATTGCGTACCCTGCTATGAGAACAAATTCGCACCACGCTGTACTCGATGTAAACAGGTCAGTGGTTGGATTTCACTTTAGCCTCTCTGCCTGAAATACATAACCATGTGTTCCTCATCAGTCCACGCACACATTCCTGCACAAAAAGTCAGAATTCTGACCTCATTTCTCCTTCCTGTTGCATATCAGAAGTCTTGCTAGTCACTGATTAACTCTGGCTGTCAATTTCACATCCTGTCTTGACAGTCAACCATCTGTTTGGAGTCTTGGCTCTATAGTTCAGTGAAATACAAAAAACACATTTATTTAGGCTGGTTTTGAGTTTGCCTTAAGTTAATAACACTCAATAATTAATAGTTAATAGTTAATAACTCTTTATTCAACTCTTCAGAAATTCTTCCGAGTGTGTAAGGCTATAGCGGTGGTGCTTCCATCTTGGTGGTTCAGATCTAGTTAAAACTACTCAACTTCAATTGTTGGACAACTAGTAAACTTCTCAACTATAGTGAACCATCCCTGGCATACAATTGCTACACATTATGAATGTACACTCACAAGACTGACAAGATGTTTTATATCTAACAAACGACGATTACAAAGAAGTTTGGTAAATGCTAAATACCTTTTCCCAGGTAACTTTGTTAAGTATATGTAAGCTTGTGCTGACAGGTTAATGTTTATATCTCTGTTGAACTCTCTCTACCTCAGGCCTTGGCTAAAGGAGGTGTGACCTATAGAGATGAGCCGTGGCATAAGGAGTGCTTTGTGTGCACAAGCTGTAAAGTCCAACTAGCTGGCCAACACTTCACCTCCCGTGATGATAGCCCATACTGCCTCAAATGTTTTGGCAACCTGTACGCTAAGAAGTGTGAAGCCTGCAACAAACCCATTACAGGTAAAATATGCATGGATGTCACTTTGTTTTAAAAACTGATGTGGAGTTTTAGGGGTCGGGGATTACTGATGTGTTCATTTAGACTTCTTACATAATTTTTATTTCCTTTTAGGTTTTGGCGGAGGAAAGTACATCTCGTTCGAGGACCGGCAATGGCACCAGCCCTGCTTCACCTGCTCTCGATGCTCCGTGTCCCTGGTGGGTGCCGGCTTCTTCCCCGAGCAAGACGAGATCCTCTGTCGCACCTGCAACGGCAACCTATAGAACGCAACCCCCATCCACACACCTTACCTTCCCATATACACACATACGTCTCTATTTTACACTGCTGAGCCCTCACCTGAGAACTTCCTGTCTCAATTTATGTCCATGCTGATGCTGCTGTTTGAGATCACAGCAAACTACCACCACACACAATGGTCTCAGCTTCACCAAAATACTCCAAGAATAGGCTTGCTGGTTTACAACCAGATAAACGACACTTCTAAAAGATGCACCAAAGATTGCTGAAACTTGACAGCCTTAAAACTTGACTTGAAAGCCATGCAATGTTGAGTCCCTACTACAGCCTATCCGTTGCAAAATCCAGAATCAACACACATTAATGTGTAGGTCTCTATGCACGCATAAAAATATCTGATCTGCCTACTAGTTATTCCCATCTTTATTTTTCCTGGCCAACCAGAGCTGTCATTAGGCTGGTAATGGTCATTAACGGGTGGATGTAGTCTGTGTTTGCAGCCTGTGAAAGAACTTAAACAGATTCCTTCATAAACACCCAAAGGTTAAAGGTTTGGTGTTCTGTTAAAGTGACTGAACGGCCATTTAGAATTGTTCCAAACACCCTGTGCCAAGTAAAGTGTAAGAACAGGGATGAATGCACAACTTATTTTGTGTTTTGGGTACAATAAAAGTTACACTTTGAGAAGCAGCCACTCAAAGCTGAAAATCTAGCTTTTACACAACATGTATGTCACATATGTATTTGAATGTTGAATGCTGTAGTTAGTGAGCACTTTTTCTAAAACTTCACTAAAACCTTTTGTTTCTAAGCAGAATTTGTTCTCTTAATGCATTGCAATGCATTCAAAACAGTGGAGAGTCTTCCAAAAAAATTCATAGAAATGTCAGAAAAAATAACAGCTGAAATGTTTCTGCGGTCCATAGATGAGTGGGGAAATGAAGTTCGAAATGCATTTTGTATACAGGTGGAAGACGGACTTGCATATGCACTACTATAGCTTGAATTATCTATAGAAGCACAGAAACTTCAAGATACAGCACGCATTACACTGTATATACACAAACTACATACTATTTCCTGTTCACTTACTGTTTTTTAATTGTTTGATAATTCATGTCTACAATATGACCTCTACAGTCAGAATTTCTTAAATCTTTATAAACATGTCTCTGTGTTAAGAGTGAATGCAATTAAACAATATTTGTGTCAGTATGTCACAAATGATAGTATGCATGTTGTCAAATTGAGACAGTAAGTATTATTATTTTTTAATGCCAATTTTACTAGTTTCACCCTCTGAATATTTCTAAATGTATAAGTATATATTCACTTTGAGCTTTAATGCAGGAGAGAAAGAGCTGGCTAATGTGCATTTAATGAAAATGATTGTGATACAAGCTTTGTAAGTTTGAGGTGTGGTAAAAAAAAAAAAAAAAAATCATTTTTTAAAAATTAAAAATAATTGTTATTGATTGTTTGTTAATAAATATTTTATAAATTAAACAAATTCTAACGTCTTTTTTTCAGGGACTAGATGATGCAAAAGCACCAAAAACAAGTATTTTTGGTGCAAATTGATTACATTTAGGCCAAAGACATTGTTACATAGCCAAGAGCCTACTAAAGTCCCCTACAGTCTTCAATCTCATTCCGGGTTACCTTGTGACTCTAGATGGGTGTGTTTATGTGCAAACGTGCTGAGTGTGCTATTTCTTCGCCTTGATGAGACATAAGAACTTAAAACAAACACGTGGCCAAATCCGCTCCCTCTCAACACTGGTGAAGGTCTTCCTCCCCTTCTCTTTTTCAGCATTTTCACCAAAGAAGGAAATGGAAAAGGAGAACAGGAGATGCTGGTGGGGGAGGGAGGCCTTCTGGTGGACGTTGGGTTAGCATGTGGGAGAGAACAGCTGAAAACGAAAATGAGAGGACGACAGAGGAGAGAGGGAGGGAAGATTGAAGCTTTTGGAGCTGGTCCATGGCACTTCCACTGGGGTTCAGTTACATACACACAGTCAAGAGGTTTATGGGAAAAAAAGAGAGGGTCAGTGAGGCAATGGAGGATGGTTAGGAGGATCACATGAGTGGTGGGTGAATTATTACCAAGGAAGGCTTGTGGGAAAACTGGACACTCTGAAGTTGAAGTGATTCAAACTACACAGAGTGAAGTGGCTCCTGTATTTAATTCATCATAAAGTAATGAAGCCACCAAATTAATACAGTCACTCAGATGAATGATGAAGCCAACAACTGCAGAAAAACACTCACACAAACAAAGATGAATTGTGAAGCCTCTTCTATTATCCAGTTGTGAATGGATTAACTTTATCTGACAGTCTATGTCTGCGCTGTGCGTATTAAAATATGAACCATGTACCATGTCTATCAGCTACAACCGGTTTTACAAACATATATATATATATATATATATATATATATATAGAATAAGTTAGTAAAACTGGTTGTAACTGATACACATGGTACATTAGTGCAGCAGATCAGCAAAGTATTGTGGGGCAAAACCAAGGGGTTAATGATTTGTTGGTTAGCATGACGCCGTTAGCCCCTACTGGTAGTTCTCTGTAATACTAATTCATTTTCCATTAACAAACATCCAAAAGTAGCCACATATTGTGACAAAATAAATGTAATTGCAAACATAATATATATATATATTGATAACATTTCATTATACTAATATAACATGTTTTACCAGTTTACAAAAGGGAGAGGACTAAGCACTGATCCCTGGGGTACACTTCTTGTGAAAAAGGGAGAAAGTGATTGTGTTAATGGAGAAAAAAACAGCTACTACTTTAATCAAGGTAAAAAAAAAATTAAAAAAAAAAGTTATCTGTGTCATATTATTGCAGAGAGTATGCATCACATTTCATGAGACTGAGAAGATGGAGACAAGAGAAAGGAGGAGGTCATTAACAACCTGTAGGGACTCTGGAGAGCTGTCTCAGTGCTATGTCAAGGATGAAATCCAGACTGGAAAGGCTTATACAGATTATTTGAAATTTGGTGCAAATGAAGCTGACAGAAATAAAACTCTCTTCAAACATTTTCTTAAAAAAGGTAGATTTAAGATACATCATGTGTAATTATTTAAATCTGCAGGATCTAGACAGCATTCCTTGAGGATTGGTGTGACAACATCAGAATTGTTGTCTCACAAAAAAAAGGGAGGAGAGATAAGTGTGGGGTGTTGTTCACTAGATAATATACTAGATTAAAGAAGGATTAGCAATAAAGGAGAGACCGATAAGAGTGAAACTGAAAGTGCAGAAACAAAGAGGTACAAAGTACAAAGAGGGAACAGTCTTGAATTTAAAGTCTTACAGACTTAAAGATCACAGTTCCAGAAGTAATATTCCTTTCATCTTCTCGATGGAGAAATTGATTTCTAGCAAAAAATTTTGGTTAATTGGATCAAAAGTAGACGTGGAGACATACCCGTATACACCTGGGGCCAGATTTACTAACAGGTTGCGCCAGTGCAAACCCTCTTTTGGCGTTAAAAAAAAACTACTGTCAGGATTTACTAAAGACACGCAGTGAAAAATTTGCGCTGAAAAAAAGTGGACACAGATATTTTTACGGCTGACCTTATTTATGGGAGGAGAGTATTTAAATTAATCACGCAATATGATTGACTAAGGTTTGCCCTTGTCAATTTACTGGTGTTTGCACCATTATTTACCTCCCAAAAAAAGCACGTCTTAAACCAGACGCTAACTGGTAGATTAAGTTGGTCAGTATGGAAATGATCCGGCTGCATCTGTGTTCTTTAATTTGCGTGTCGTCAGTAGATCACACGCAGAACTTTCCACTCCCAGCAGCGCTTTTTTTTAATTGCGCTCTCACGCTAATTTGCCCTGTTTAGTAAATCTGGCCCCTGGTGTTTTAATCTAATCAATCTTTAATCTTTATCTTTAATCTTTAATCAAAAGAGTTTTAGTCTCTTTTGTCCACTTTCAACCACTTCTGTCCTGATTTCTTTGAGGGGAGGGTCTAATGTATGGGGAGTTTTTTCTTCAAATCTTTCGATCTAATGAACAAAATAATCTCGCCCGGAAACGAAGGACGCATTTGGAGGCCGCATTTGAAGGAGCCTTCGAATTAGGACAACCTTCGTCGTACAGCGGTGACACAATTGGCCTTCGAATGCGGCCTTGCAGACTCTGAATTGAGACGCAGCAGAAATCACATTGGTTCCCTCTACAAAAACTCAATAAGATTTTTCCATAGGCTTTTGGATTATCACAAAAAAAAGCTCTGCGATCAACAAAAGTTCATGATACTTACAAGTTTTGTCCATCACGATCAGATAATTATCACAGATGAACACAACTTTTATGAATTTTGAAGCCTAAATGCAGTCACCAGAAATAAAAAGCTAAAGGTAGGCTATAAATAAACTACACTACAGTCCCACGACTTCAGCATCACCTCCACTAAGCTTCCGACAACTCTTTCTAAAAAAAAATAAAATTCCCAAAAACTCTGGGTTAGAATAAAGATCACAATTATAAGCATAACAAGGTTGTAAAAGCAGACTGAGCTTACCTGTTCGTCGTGATGACATTAAATCTCCCCAACTGCCTCTGTAGACACATAACAAAAAAATCCAGAGTGGGGTAATACTGACATATTTTATCTCATAGAATAAAACGTGAAATTGTGTTGAGCTTGTGTTAACCAAAAACCCATTCAAAAGAACCATTGACTTTGGGACGATGGAACTGGAAGTGGTAAAATGCTCATTTGTTTCTGTCCAAATTTACATCATACCTGCACCACTCTATTGCTATAGCTGCTATTGACAGTGGAAAATATGTAGAGTTTAGGGCAGTTCTATATTACAGAATTTGTTGAAAATGACTCTTAGGAACTGGTTCTTTTTAATGATTCTGTAAAATCGATTCACTAAACATTCTCAAACTCACTTGAGAGTTAGTGGTTTGAATCAAACTCAGTCAGTGAATCATTCAGAGCAGAGTTCACAACCAATACAAAATAAACTGGGAAGTATTACTTGTCATTTAAAATATATATTTACAGAACAGAACTTTGTTGTAATAAATGGTATTCTAAAAAAAATACTGAACTTGGAAGTAAAAAGTACGAAACTTTGGGAATAAAAAGAAAATAGCAATTGCAGAGATAAGAACATCTAACCGATGTTCTTGTAAGTTAATTTTCTTCAAACAAGACGTCACTGATGTTTGCAAGCTGTAAATATTCATTTTAAACCCAAATATCGCTGATGTAATTTGTGCAAACAGAATTAAGCTGCCTTCCTTGGATTCTACTTACAATTTTTATTTATCCAAATCATGCCCAGAGAATCAGTAGAGAAGTCTGGCATGAGAAAAGTGTGTGATGTCATCTCACTTTATTCTCAAGTGACATCTAAAAGCTTTGTATATTAAGTGCTGAAATGTCCATAACAATTAGCCTGTCCGGTGAAGCCAAATGCTCTCTGAAAATACCAGATGATTTATTGTACACACTGCTAGTTCCCATGATGACACGAAGTGGAGAGTAATGAAGCACTGTGGGAAACAATAGCTTATAACATGTTTTGTGTGCACTTTCATTCGGTTTTATGTGTCTCGATAACCCTGATTGTGATTGTGGTTCTTTTCTTTACAAGTCTCATTAAATTTTTCACAGATAAGCTAAGAAATGCAATACCGGTTTATGTGTCTGCTTGTTATTATCAAGACGCATTTTCTAACACATGCCAGACAGTGATTATTTAACCAGTAAAGACATCACACAAAATTTGGCTGTAAAATTAGTGGGAGGCTAATGGAACTTAAATGCTCATTAAAACCAGGACTCCATCTCAACAGGAAGTGGCTCTATAAAGCACAGATCAGTCCATTTAGCAAACAGCATCCACGTTACGTGCTAGCACGTAGGTCACACCATATGACAAACACTTGATCACAATTTAAACATTATTGTGACATTTTTTGAAAGCATGTGCTTCAGACATGGTCAAATTTAACAAAGTAGCCTAGTAGTTTTAAGCTAGTTTGGTCAAATGAATTTCCCAGAAATGCATTTAATCTTGTTTACCTGAATGACCTTTATGAAATCTGTGGTTGAACCGAGAGATCAAGGACCCATTTGCATAAAAAGTAGCCTGTTTGTCCTTTTTGCTGAATACTGGCACACACAACAGAAACCTAAAAATAGCGTATATGATGGCTAAACAAGGTCAACGTCCTAAGCAATTTGGGAGCTGAGACTCGTAGCCATTGAGAGAACTTATGACTCACATTGATTACGCATTTCAGCTTAAGTTCTTCTAACAATGAGGGAGATAAACGTAACTGTTACAGTCATAAATGATGTCAGTGATGATATCTTATCACTCACAAAACAGCTGCAGTTTACAGGGTAACAGATAGACAGATGTCTAGACAAGCTTTCAGAATGATTAGTCAGCTTGGTTGGTGTTAACTTGTGTCAGAATTCTTAAATAAACCTTGTTTACCTGAATAATTTTAGGTCAAGATGACAAAGCATGGAAAGTGGTTACAATTGATTCCTGGCACTAATACGGTCACAGCACAGCTGTTTGAGAAGCCCAGGAAGGGATGTACAGACCCTAGAACTACCGTTATATTAATATATTTTCCGTTCCCGACACAGTAGATGGTGATGCAAGTTTTCCTACGAAATTCGGTATGGAGTGGAACGGTAAGTAATTTCGATTAATATTGTTAACATTTAACTTTAAAATAATGACTTTCTATTTTAATATACTTTAAAATATAATTTTTTTTTGTGATGCAAAGCTGAATTTTCATCAGCCATTACTCCAGTCTTCAGTGTCAAATGATCCTTTGAGAAATCATTCTAATATGCTGATTTATTATCAATGTTGGAAACAGTTTTTTTTTTTTTTTTTATAACCTGTGATACTTTTTTCAGGATTCAATGAATAAAAAGTTTTAAAAAAAGAACAGCATTTATTTAAAATAGAAATATTTTGTAACAATATACACTACCGTTCAAAAGTTTGTGGTCACAAATTTTTTTCTTTCTTTTTTTGAAAGAAATTAATAGTTTTATTCAGCAAGGATGTGTTAATTGATAAAAAGTGATAGTAAAGACTTACATTGTTAGAAAAGATTTCTATTTTGAATAAATGCTTTTCTTTTTAACTTTTTTTTTTTTTAATTCAGCTTTCACAGAAAAATTATATTTTAAAGTATATTAAAATAGAAAACCATTATTTTAAAATTGTTATAATATTTCACAATATCACTGTTTTATTTTTGATCAAATAAATGCAGGCTTGATGAGCATAAGAGACTTCTTTCAAAAACATAAAATAAATAAATAAAAAACAAAAATAAAAAAAATAAAAATAAAAATATATATGTACAGTGGGGAGAACAAGTATTTGATACACTGCCGATTTGCAAAAATCCAGAAAATCACATTGTATGATTTTTAAATAATTAATTTGCATTTTATTGCATGACATAAGTATTTGATCACCTACCAACCAGTAAGAATTCCGGCTCTCACAGACCTGTTAGTTTTTCTTTAAGAAGCCCTCCTGTTCTCCAATCATTACCTGTATTAACTGCACCTGTTTGAACTCGTTACCTGTATAAAAGACACCTGTCCACACACTCAATCAAACAGACTCCAACCTCTCCACAATGGCCAAGACCAGAGAGCTGTGTAAGGACATCAGGGATAAAATTGTAGACCTGCACAAGGCTGGGATGGGCTACAGGGCAATAGGCAAGCAGCTTGGTGAGAAGGCAACAACTGTTGGCGCAATTATTAGAAAATGGAAGAAGTTCAAGATGACGGTCAATCTCCCTCGGTCTGGGGCACCATGCAAGATCTCACCTCGTGGGGCATCAATGATCATGAGGAAGGTGAGGGATCAGCCCAGAACTACACGGCAGGACCTGGTCAATGACCTGAAGGGAGCTGGGACCACAGTCTCAAAGAAAACCATTAGTAACACACTACGCCGTCATGGATTAAAATCCTGCAGCGCACGCAAGGTCCCCCTGCTCAAGCCAGCGCATGTCCAGGCCCGTCTGAAGTTTGCCAATGACCATCTGGATGATCCAGAGGAGGAATGGGAGAAGGTCATGTGGTCTGATGAGACAAAAATAGAGCTTTTTGGTCTAAACTCCACTCGCCGTGTTTGAAGGAAGAAGAAGGATGAGTACAACCCCAAGAACACCATCCCAACCGTGAAGCATGGAGGTGGAAACATCATTCTTTGGGGACGCTTTTCTGCAAAGGGGACAGGACGACTGCACCGTATTGAGGGGAGGATGGATGGGGCCATGTATCGCGAGATCTTGGCCAACAACCTCCTTCCCTCAGTAAGAGCATTGAAGATGGGTCGTGGCTGGGTCTTCCAGCATGACAACGACCCGAAACACACAGCCAGGGCAACTAAGGAGTGGCTCCGTAAGAAGCATCTCAAGGTCCTGGAGTGGCCTAGCCAGTCTCCAGACCTGAACCCAATAGAAAATCTTTGGAGGGAGCTGAAAGTCCGTATTGCCCAGCGACAGCCCCGAAACCTGAAGGATCTGGAGAAGGTCTGTATGGAGGAGTGGGCCAAAATCCCTGCTGCAGTGTGTGCAAACCTGGTCAAGAACTACAGGAAACGTATGATCTCTGTAATTGCAAACAAAGGTTTCTGTACCAAATATTAAGTTCTGCTTTTCTGATGTATCAAATACTTATGTCATGCAATAAAATGCAAAATTAATTACTTAAAAATCATACAATGTGATTTTCTGGATTTTTGTTTTAGATTCCGTCACTCACAGTTGAAGTGTACCTATGATAAAAATTACAGACCTCTACATGCTTTGTAAGTGGGCAAACCTGCAAAATCGGCAGTGTATCAAATACTTGTTCTCCCCACTGTATATATGGTGTTCTGGTCACTTAGAAAAGTAATAGTGCACAGTTGCACTGTACATGTCTTGTAAACATTTTTATGAGGTTTTAAGCATTTTTTATCAATAAGTTTCAATTTTATGTTTAAATTGTAGAATTCACTACTGGGTTGATTTCTTGATTCGAACTCAAGCATAATAAACATCATATCTGGACATTTGACATCTCTAGAAAATCAGCTACATCATAATTTAGAGGTTGGTGTGTTTAAACTAGCAAGAGAAATGGAGCGAGAAGAGGAGGAGGAAAAAGAATTGTGAAAGGGAAAAAAAAGGATGACCTTTCACTGTTGCCGCTGTGAAACGTGGCACTAGGCATGTGCAGCGGTGGAGCCGTGTAAAACCAGGCAGTGCATTCCAAGGGTTTACTCACAATCCCAGAGAAGCTCTCCACCGGTCTCTGTTAGCGTTCGGTTTAGAGCGAGTGTCCACATGACACGGTGCTCGGTCATTGCTTTAGCCACAGACATGTCTGTGCAGTCAACACTTGGAGACACAGATGCTTAAATATGCAAATTAAACAGGATCTCACAACATAAAATAATAGACAAATATTACAGTTGCATAAAGAAAGCTGATTCTGGTCACAATCTATTCCTGAGGGGAATTAAAGAATTGGGAACATGGGATGTCTCTCCATCTATATTAATCCAGATCAAAAGTATAGTCAATGTATTTGATATTTCTGTCAGGGACAACATCATTGAGGTCTGTTTCGGCAAATAGAGCCAGATGTATTTTTGCTGTAGACATTTTTTAAAAACTTCATCACTCTCGATTCCTGTCAACACAACAGGCCAAAATGAGAGATGAGAGAATTTGTAGCTCAATGGCAAAACACAAAGTCATCAGTCTAAGTCTTTAAGTGACACCCTCAGGCTCGATGTTTAATGGTAAAGGTCTGGAAGCTGCGTCTGCGGTTTGGCTTTCCCCAAAATATATTCTTCCTCCCTTCTTTCTGTCTTTATCTTTCTCTCTCGCTCTGAGGTCAAGACATTTCTTTCCTGTGGATGGACTATGATGGTTTGAGTGGTTATCCGACACTCCATTCTTCAAGCAGCCATTTCTGTGGGTGAAAAAGGGCTGTGTTGCCTAAATATAACAATGTGTCAGGCTTAACAACTGAACGCCATCCGTTACATTTGTGTTAGTATATCACCAAAACTCCACTTGGCATTGCAACATGTACTTGGACGTGCATATGGAGCTGCACTGTGTCAAACTGCGGTGACTGACAAAACATTTATTTGCATTATCAGCTATTGTTATAATCAAGACATTTCTTTTATGACATTTAAATAGTGAAAATTCTGGCCGATGCCAGTAAAACTCTATTTATTTTCATGACTGATAAACAATAAATTGCTGATATTAAAATTCTATGCTATTTTATGTAAATAAACTGAATAACACTAGAATTTTGTGATGTCTGACTTTAGTTTTTAATGTATATTTACAGTATAAAAAAGGACATTCATGTTGAGATTTGATGAGAATTACATCTAACAGTGATATTAAATTACATACCGGTTAAAAGTTTGGAATAATTACAATTTGTTTTCATGGTTTTTTTTTTTCAGGAGCCTTTTCTCCAGTCTTCAGAGTCACATGATCCTTCAGAAATCATTCTAATATGCTGATTTGGTGCTCAAGAAACTTTTCTCATCAGTTGCTTAAAACTTTTGTGGAAACCATGATAAACTACGATTCAAAAGTTTGGCGTAAGTATAGATTGAAAAAAGAAAGATAGAAAGAAAAGACAAGATTAAACTGCATTAAACTAATCAAAATTGACATTAAAGAAATTGTATAATCTTACAAAAGATTTCATTCAAATAAATGCTGTTCTTTTGGATGTTGTATTTATCAAAGAAAAACTGAAGATAAGAAAAAAACGCAAGAACCAATGAGGTTCAATCTCGTGTGTTACGTAGCATGTTTGAGATTCCACAAGAACCAATGAGGTTTGTTCTCGCGCGTCAAGCATGTGCAGTCGAGCTTCCGTTTATCTTCACTTTTCAATGTTAATATGTGAATAAAAGCCTAAATTCAATCTGTTCATCATATAAAGCGATCTTGTCTCTTCAGAAAATTTGGACTAAACTGCTCCAATTCATATGGATTAGTTTTACAATCTCTTTTTGAAGCGTCAAAGTTTCAGTTGCGTAACTGTCTATGGAGGGACAGAAATCTCTCAGATTTCATCAAAAAGATCTTCATTTGTGTTTCGAAGATGAACAAAAGTCTTACGTGTTTGGAACGACATGAGGGTGAGTAATTAATGAAAAAGAATATTTTTGGGTGAACTATAACCCTTTAAGCTGTAATAATATTTCACAATATTAATACATTATTCATCCAATATTCACCAATACCATAAAAAAAATATGTGATCACTATGGTACCATCCACACCATCTAATGTGCAAGATCATATAAAGACATGTTCTAAACATTTCATTTTATTCAGTATAAGACGATCAACTGCAAATATGCAGCAGACCATCTGAAAAGTGTTTCAAAGTTAAACTCAAACAACAAAAATGAAGGTTAACAAACAAACATGTCCTTGCGTAAGATCAATGAGTGGGAAGCAAATGTGAAGCAGATGAGGTGAAGGAGACAATTACAAACACCCTACAATTGATGCTCTCAAATTACTTAAGGAATTCAGTCGGAGGTTAAAACCAAGGACGGGTCTGTAATACCTATCCGTTAGCCTTCCTATTTATCTCAATAACAGTTGCTCAGCTTGCACTGGAAGTGCACAATTTGGTTGCCATCTTTGATCAATTCTGAATTTTTGAAGCTAATCATCTGAGCCATAAAGCCATGTGACTAATCAGGGAAATCATGTTGGCAGGACATCATGTTGACACTGACTGACTGATTGCACCAAAGAGCAAAGAACATGCCCAGTCCCAAACCCTTCACTAGCAACTGTCCTAAGATATGAGAATTCCCAAACATTTCTATTTGTATTATTATGGCTGCTTCTATTTTAACATTACTCTGGCGTGTGCACCTGTATATCAGGTCACGTGAAGCCAGGCTTAATTATTGCATTAGATTGAGCATTTAAGAGTTCAAACAGGTAGCAGGCGCTAAAATTGACTTAGCATGACAACCTGTCATGTGGCCCTGAGGCGTTTCACAATGGTGACACTGATGTCTAAAAGATCTGAGCTCTAACCTAATAGGGCAGTTTTCACACATAATGATCAAAGTGAATTATATACTTATATACTTATACACTTTGTCGAGTCTCATGAGTCCACTTGGCAGCTTCCTGTTTTTAGGCAGGACCCGATCGAATGCAGCAATACAAAAATGTTTATTATTTTCATTCTAATATCTGCTATCAATACTGCATAAGCAGGTACAGAAAGCTTTAGGCTACTATCAGTCTAGAGTAAATTTCTCCTTCAGCAGAACGAAACAAGTTAATTTTATGATGCGTCGCCCTCTAGTGGGCAAAGAATGATTCACCATCAATATAATACTATTTTTTACTAGTTATCTCATCATGTCAATGTCATTTATATATATTTTTTATTTAATATTAATTTATTGTTTATTGTTCATTTTTAGTATTTTAACCTATATAAATGCAGAAATGTGGTATAGTATATAGTATAGTACATGAACAAACAGGACTGAAAAACTGAATTAAGAATTCAACACAATTCATAGACATGAGACATAAGATACTTGATACATAAAACAAAGAACATTAGACATCTTCACTGATATGAAAACTCAGTAAACTGATAGGCATATTGACAACACTTTATAATAACTGGACATTAACAAAAATTACAAATTTTAACAGAACAGTAGTTTTTGAATATTCAAATGTGGACAATATGAAATCCTATTAATCAAACATTCATGACGTAGCCTACATAAATATTTAATTGAATTTTTTAATCTGTTAAGCATTAAAGATATTAGCTTCTAGTGGACATAAACTACCTGTGCACGTGTGTCCTGTGTGTATTGTATAAGTCCATTCTTATGAATATTAATTAGGCTACATGACTTTGGTCCAATAGGCTTTAGTGGCTAAATAGAAAGTTCAGTAAGCTGGTTAAATAAGGAACTATTATGAGGGCAAAGAATGATTTTTGTTTAAATGTAGAATTAAAACACACACTGTCTTGATGTATTGCAACTGATTGATTTCATAATATAATGATGTAGCATAAACACAATTATTCCATCCAAATGCTTCACTCCTGAAAAAAGGTAGCAAATAGTGCACACGGAGTCTTGAAACATACACACACAAAACACTTAGCTAAAAAACCTTAAATATTACATAGCGTATTAGATTAACAGTAATGATAATAGAAATAGTAGTAATAATAGTGTTATTAATACTTAAATATGTGGTTTAAATTGTAATATTAAATATGTACAATTCAATCCCAAAGCCAAAGGGTGTGTCCTAATACTAGGTAGCATACTAAAAAAACTACTTTCAGTTGGTATTTCTATAATAAGTGATGCAGAAGAAATGCTATTGAGATTCAAATGTGCTATTCTAATAAATACATCTCAAATCTAAGTGGGTGTGTCTTGTTATTCGTTCAAAGAACAACATTTTCATACATATTTTACTGATATGTAATTCAGGATATACACCATTGAATTAAATTTAACCCTGTTAATAAATAATTTAAAGCATACGGCATTCTATCTCAACTTCAAAGGGTGTGTGTTGGTACTGGTTCCTAGAAGAACAATTTAAGTATTTTTCAAAATATTACTTATGGCGCAAGCACTAAAAAAAAGAGGAAAGAGGAAAAGCTACTCACTGCAGAGCCATTACCTCCAGCCCTTTATATCATTAATGCATTTTGTGGTGCGTCTGACCTATGGGCCACGGTTAAATCTAAATTAATAAATCTCACTGACTACATAAAATGATTAGAGCCTACACTTGAAATAATTCTGGGAATTTTTAATCGTTAGCATGTTTTTTGACTGTTGCCTTTATATTCCACTTTTTTTTTTTAAACTGTAAATTGTAAAGTTGTTCAAACAAATATGTGAGAACCTACATTAAAATGAGCTATAAATATATTTTGAAAATTAAACTATGGTTCCATGACAGATCATTTTAGTGTACACTTGAAAGTTTTTAGTGTACAAAACTTTAAAAATATGTTTTGTATTATTTCTGAATAGTATGTCTGTTGATTTAGAATGTTAAAAAAAAAACCTAACAAGCTTATTTTTGTGTGTCGTAAGTGAATGCTGCTTGGTTAAATATTTATTTATGTAATGCAAATAAACCTTGGGGCCATTGTATTATACACATTCTAAATGTTAATCTTGTTGCAAGGCATTTTTTTTATTATTTAATGATTAGAATGTGGATTCAATCTCATAACCTTAAAATGATATAGCCAACAAAATTACCTAAGCAACTATATATCAAACCATACAATTAAATGAGAACGTCTTGTACACAAACACCCTCAGATGAGGAGTGCTGGAGTACAACAACCACTAAGTGGCAGCACTTTCCTATTATTGTCAAAACTCAAGACACTTGTATATTCTCACAGTACAAACGATTCGGTGCGTATCTTGAGCCGTTTTAAATGCCCTGATCTGTCACATCATGCAACGAAGAAATTAAATCGCAAGGTAGACTTGACATTGTTAGAATAGCCTACATTTTACCACATTTTATTACTAAACAATGAAAAAGTTAGGATGCAAAAGAACAGATTCTGTGATGACCTTAATGAATCATTCTATGTAAATGATTCAGTCTTGTTCATCTAGCATTACAGCTCATCTATTAAAGTCACCATGAAATAAAATAATGGAATATTGCAGTATTTATTATAAATTATGTATCCGTGTACATCTTTTCCCCCTTTTTTGTTATTCTTGTGCCCTCGTAATATTTAATCAAAATAACTTCCCCCTCACTTGCAGCGACATCTCCTCTCTTTGATGACGTGTTTACTGGCGCGAGGGCGCGACAACCTGTCAACCACATGAGATCACAGGAATAGAGTGGAGAAGGTATGACATCACTTTGTAGGCCAAAACTTGGAAGCGAGTTAGCATTTTAGCACTTCCGGTTCCATCGTCTCAAAATCAATGTTTTTTTAAATGGGATTTTTGGTAAATTTGGCTGAAATAAGGTCTGTGGTGAACACAAGCTCAAGACACTTTCACGTTTTATTCTACGACATAAAATACACCAGTATTACCCCACTCGTGATTTTTTGAAGCTAGTGTCTTGAATAAGGCGGTTGCTACCAAGTGGCTAAATGGGACTACAGAGGCTGTCGAGGAGATTAAATGTCATCACAACGAAAAGGTAAGCTCAGTGTGCTTTTACAGCTTCATTATGCTCATAATTGTGCTCTTATAAACTAGTCTAACTCAAACGTTCTGGGAAAATGTTTTGAGGTAAAAACTGAAAGAGTTGTCGGAAGCTTAGTGATGGTGACGTTGAAATCGTGGGACCATGGTGTAGTTCCTACCTTTAGCTTTTTACTTCTGGTGACTGCATTTAGGCTTCAAAATTAATAAAGGTTGTGTTCATCTGTGATAATTACTTATAGATATTATAGATATTATCTTGATGGACAAAACATGTAAGTATCATAAACTTTTGTTGATCACAGATTTGTTTTTTTTGTGATAATCCAAAAGTCTATGGTGATGCTAACTGCTGGTTGGCCTACACACAAAGTGATGTCATACCTGCACCACTCTATAGCAAACCGCAATGATCCAATCAATTTCGAATGGGAAAAAATCAAGTCCCGCCTTACATTTTTTCTTGTTCGAGAAGCTGTTTCACTCAATAGGGAAGAAAAGACTATTGAAACTTCCATTTTATGCCGACTTTAATGAACAAACAAATGTATCTGGGCCATTATTTGTACCAGTGTCATTTCAATATAATAGAAGCTCAGTATAATTATTTTACAAACAAAAAAACCTGACCATGCAGCCAGGCTGTATCGGTCTGAATAAACTTGATTTAGAAAACCCGACAAGAATAATTCTTCAGCTAATACGAGCAACTAAGAAAGTGCTTAAACTGTGAATCAAACGCTGCTCTCCGATGGGTGGAAGCAGATGTTTGTGGAGTTCCCAGGCAAGTCAAGCTCAGTTCTTGGCTCCAGCAGTCTCATCCTGACACGCACAGGAGTTTTATACCCTGTCTGCACCTGCTGACACGGGCTGTTTCTGGTAGTGTGAATGCCCGTCATCTCACAAGCTTGCATGCATATGAATCCAGCCAGTGAATGTAAAGAAAGGTTTCGTAGTTGTTTTCATGCTTCCCTTTGAAAAACAATGATTTGTGCAGTCATGTTTAGCCTAGCATGTTTGCGTCTCATAAAAACCTCTGGAGTTCCTGTGGGTCAGATCTGTCTCCTGCACTGGCATGACGCCTCACTGGTAGACACCACACACACGGTGCCAGCGTATAAATCCCACCACCCACACACTCCATCACGCTCTGTTCCAGAGGCACCCCTTTAGAAACATCCCTTTTTGGCCCCCATTTTCCTTCGCCTCAGATCTCGATCCATACGAGAGAGGCTGTTGTGTTTCAGAGCAGGAGAGATGAAAACCGTGGAGCAGTTTTCTCTCTGGGGAATCCCTGGGTTCATGTGAGGAGAGCTGGATTCGGTTATGATTTGAAAGAAAGACAGAAACTGGGTAATTGGTAATAACAGTGGGAGAGCACTGGCTTATATGCAGAGAGTATATAACATGCTGGAGACTTGTGGCCTCATTTGCCCCGGTGGAGTCCGTGACCTAAGAGAGAGGACGGGGGACATTTTGAGTTCTGTGACCAAGGTGAAATATTCAGATGAGGGCATATTTGTGATGTTTTTCATATATTTCATGTTTACATTCTACGTTCTATATAGAACCGTAAAGCGTTCCGTCAGGCGCTTCATATATGGAACCTTTTAGGGGTTCCCATCATCATATAATTTTATAAATTTAGTTTCAATTATTTTAGTTTTCATTCATTTTTTATTTTAATTAGATTTTCTTAATTAAACAGCTTGTAAACATACTTTTTCACTAGAAAAAAATTGAAATAACCTGTCAGACATGAAAGTATTATGCAAACACTACATGGAAACACTTCAGGAATTTTGAAGTCATCATCTGATTGGTTGAATTCTACAGGATTTCCGGGAGACTTGTTCGCGTTTTTTAGCGGTCCGCCTGTGATGCCAAACCCCCTTATGGAAGAAGCAAGCTGTTGTGACAATGAACGCTTATCATGATAAACTAAACGCTGGATTTTGTATGAATGAAGTATGTGAAGTATGTAAAGTTTGCGGCATAGACTCTTTTTAAAATTCGTCTAAGAGTTTTACACACTGGTCTGTTATTGTAGGGACATTGACGTTACATTTCCACACCCCTAACTGTGTTTGGTTGTTTTAGGGTAGGGGGACACACCAACCCGACGCCACAGTCTGCGCCTGCGTGTAAATGAGACAACTGTCTATTTCTGCAGATATATTTGTCCATATTCGTCATTCAAAAAGGGAAACCGACGCTGCAGATACACAAACCGTAAACAAAGCAGCGCGTGCTTACAGAATTGAATTTGAATATCAATATTAAAATATCAGATTGAATATCAATCCTGCTGATCACTTTCTTTATTCCACTCTGCTCATGTTAATATTAAAATTTTCGGCCAGGAACACTCGGGTAAGATGACATAAAATTAGAACAACCTTTTGACTTCTTTGCTCGCTGTTATGCCATTATTCTTGTGCACTGACTCATTCACTTAGCTGAACAGCCAGTCAGAATTCTACATGTTGAATCGGCTCAAAAAACCCCAACGGCGTCCGACTAGAGCCAACCGTGCGGGACACACCGAAAAAACTAATTCGGCCGACACTCAAAAACAGCCCGACGTTGCCCGACGGCCGATCGTCGGCTTGGTGTGTCCCGGGCTTTACATCTCAGTCAGACGGCCTCTGGGTGGCCCTTTGCCAATGAAAGCTGCTATAGAGTCCAGACCTTCTGCTGTCAGTCTGAAGGTCTGGCTAAGGGAGACTGGGATCCCCAGACTGCTACAACTTAGCATGCCTCCTCTATCTTAAAACCCACCAGCCACCACTGAGTTGAGATAGTCTTTTCTTCCCTATTGTGATGTATATCATAGTGAAACAGCTTCTTGAAGAAGAAAAATGCAAGGCTTATAAAACATAAAATGTAAAACTTGATTTTGTCAATCAGAAATTGATTGGATCATTCGATTGTTGGAGGGGAAGTTATTTTGATTAAAGATTAGTAGGGCACATGATGAATTAAAAAAAAAAAACGATGTGCACGGATAAATCATTTATAACAAATACTGCAATATTCTAATATTTGATTTAATGGTGACTTTAACTATAATGATAAACATGGATATAGGCAGAGTGGGTAACCGAAGGGAAGGCCGCGGGAGGGGTGCTAGAGATGAAACGAGGGAGAGAAAGGATGGGAGAGGGATGAGAGAGGGTGAACGAGAGGGAGAGCTCCGTCCCATGGAGCCGGCGCAAGAATTTATGGTCAGTAAGGGGGATGAAAGTGTAATTTACGGTCCACTTTCTACCGTTCTTCTGCCCTCCCCTTTGTAATGAGAAACGGCTGTTGCAGTTGGAGGGTGCGATCCTGTTTAAGCTCCTCCCCCTGGCGATGACACATCGTTAGTTTTTATTTCTGTCTCGAGTTTTATGGCCCTTGCCCGGGCACCAACTACCGCCACTCATTCTGAACCACAATTGCTCTGCTTTTCTAACACGAATCACGCACGTACAAACACAAACACCTTCCTGCCCAAATCAATGGTTTGTACACTAAGGCATGTTTTGTTTTTGTTTGTTTTTTTGTGTATAATATGTACATTTCTGTATACTATACTGTATACTACTAAGTTTCTCTGGTTAATAAAAATTATGATTCGCAAATGAATACTCTTTTGATCCAGTTGGCCAAACGGATATGCAAAAAGGTCTGAAATTGATTCGGTTTGATTCATTATACTGCAGGTAAAGACAATGTATGTCCATATACCCATAACAATATTTAATAATAATAATAATAATAATAATAAAATCAAATATGTAAAGCTCCCTAAAAAAATGTAAATTGTCTCCTTTCAGTGAGATAGGAGCTAGTGTCACACATTTTACTTAAGTGAATATTTCTAGGTTCATTTCTGTATTACCTTAAATGCATATCTATATGTTTTCACTATTACCAGCTAGGAAAAATAAGAAAAACATACAGTTCATTTAACCCACCTTTACACTATGGTGTAAGTTGTCTCAGCCTTTCAGCAAAACCATTAAAACAATTATGAAATGTAAAATGATTCATAAAACAGCAAAAAAGGTAATGTACAAAAGTCTAAAAACTTTGTTTAGGCTGATAAATCTTAATAATAGTTTGTGTAAATTCATAACATATAAAACAAATGACAACTTGCTCCCAACTTGACATTCATTAAAAAAAAACACAAACCGTTACACTTTATTATAAGGTGTCCTTGTTACAGTGTAATTATACAATTAAGTACTGAGAAATAATAATTAACAACATGTACTTACTATAGGGTTAAGATTAGGATTTAGTTTATGGTTAGTTGCTTGTAATTATGCATAATTTACTATTATTACTATAGCAAGTACATGTAATGTGTAACAAGCACACTGTAAAATAGTGTTACCACACAAACTAACCTTTCAGTTAAAAAATATTGTAAAATATTGATATTTTAAAGAGGAGAATGAAATTCACAAAAAAAAATTTAAAAATTAAGGGAGTGAAACCCTCATACAAAATCAGTGATAGAAAAAATATTTGTGTAACAATTGCTTTGTTAAGAGATATTGTCCTTAAAAATGTCCCCATGTGACAATTAGCCCGGTCCCCCATACAAATACACAAGACAAAAAAGATTTCACAGTTCTTCATACAAATAAACTGCATCCAACTGTTTATTTAAGTGTTTATTTGCCTTGTAGATTTTTATAGAAACAGATATATAATAACAATATGTATATTGCATTAAGATAAACGGAAGCTGACATTTTCAGTGTTACAATTCTCATTAGGGGTGTATATTGTAAATACCCACTGCATTTCCCAAAACCATTGTAAGCCTAAGTATATCATAGAAACCAGGTCTCAACAATCTACTTATGCTTACAATGCTTACAATGCTTTTGAAAAATGCAGCCCAGGTCAAGATGCTGTGGAAAGCAAACAGACTAAGTGTGACTGGATGCTACATTTAAATAACTGTATGATGTACAGCATTCCTTCCTCTGATACAGATACTGTATGTTGCAAAGCATTATGAATGATGTGATATATTGAACCTGTTGCAAACATGATAACTGAGCGATGAAAAACCTATAAAGCATATAATCAATGCTGCTTAAGCATTATGCTGGTTTAGTTCCTCACTGGTTTGGTTTGGTACTGTTGACCTCTCTCTTCTCCTCGCTTTACAACATAAAGGTGCACACAAGAACACGGATTCAAAAACACGCAATCTGACACACGCACACAATCTTTCATACACATACTTAAACATTGTACATTCCTCATATGATCGCTGCTGCCTTCTGTGCAGAAAATATTGTATTTATTTTCCCCTAATCAAAAGACTTTTATTACATAGACCATTAAAACAAGTAAAACCGCTCAACCGGTTGTAAGTTATAAGTGCGTTTGTCTTGTTTCTTCATGTTTGGATAGTTTCATCATCATTAAAGTTCTTCTTTCTCCACATTCTCTCTGTAAACCACAATATCAGTTCCAGTGCCTTCTTTTGTTATAAACAGAAAAAAAAAAAACAGAAAAAAAAAGCACTTTAAAAAGAAAAATACTTTTCACTCTAAGACAGACTCACAGACAGACTCCAGACTGTTTGCTACCTGTCACGAACATAAGGAGACCAACTCTGGAGAAAAATAATGTGATTACAGCTGGATTAGGTGAATCACAAGAGATTCTAATGTATTTTAGATGTTCTTTTTGGACGGCGGGCCTCATTTGCAGTGTCTTCTATAGTTCAGAAACCTTTCTAAGAGAAACATATGGAACATTTCGCCAACCACAAACAATGTTGTTTCCTGTGGGAAGGCTTACAAAAAGACGACCCTGCACACACACAGTCTTTCTGGGTGCTTCCAAAAAGCATGAGACTAACCAACCCAGCTCCACGGTTCCCTCAAGCTTTACTCAGTTTACACAGTTCATTATTTAGTACAGCAATCCTCCAGTTCTCATTGAGCATGTTTTACGTGTAGCAGCGTTATTCCTTTTTTTTTTGTTTTTTGTTTTTTGCATAATTTTGATGTCACAATCAAATACTGTTTGTCTTCAGGCAACGAAGGTGGGCCAGGCATTCTCCTTTCTTAGGCTCACCTGACACCATGAGAAGGTTAGGTCACCATACTCGTTGTAAGGGTGGGGACAGTGGTGGACCGGTTAGGGGTCTTTTTTTTCTTTTTGCCTCCTTTGCCACTTTCCTTGGAGTCTCGTCCACGGTTCTTGCCATTTTTCTCTCCACGGTTCTGTGGGTTCTTCTTATTTTCCCCTAAATACAAGAAAGTTGCAATCAGTGTTGGGGAAAGTTACTTTTAAAAGTAATGCATTACTTTTTCTCACCTGGGCGGGGCTTGCTTGTTTGATTTTTAACATAAAAAATAAAAGTTCTATTTTTGCCAAATGTAAAAGCCCTTTCACACCGAAAGTTAAATGAATAAGCCTCAGCCTGAAGGAAGTGCAACCTTACTCCTGATTTCTCTTAACATGGGGACAAGAGACGTGTCAGTCTATAAATGGGAAAACAATGTAACTTGCATTACTTTTTTGAAAAAGTAACTAAAATCTAAAAGTAATGCATTACTTTGCTAGTTACTTGAAAAAAGTCACAAAACTCACATTACTTGTAATGCGTTACCCACAAAACTCGTTGCAATAAAAAAAATTCAAGATGTATTAATGTCTTGTTTTCAAGGAAAAATATATAAAACAAGATAATTATCTTGTATTAGATTTATATTTCTTACCCCACTGGTAAAGTTTTTTGAAATTCAAACATAAATAAAATATAAAAATAATAAAATAACTAAAATGATTGCCACTTTACGTTTATCTGCCTATTCTTTTTTTTTTTATAGTGTTGAGTAGTGGATAGGTTTAGGGTAAATAAAAATATCTAGTAAAATGTATACTAAATGTGTGTATATATATATATATATATATATATACACACATATATACATACACATACATACATACATACACACACACACATATATATATATAAATAAAGGATTAATAAAAATAAAAAAATTCTAAAGCTGTGCATATGGAAGCATATATCCAAATGTGAAAAAAAATGTATATGCTGAACTATAGTGCTGTCCAAAAACCTTTTTGAAAAACACAGGCTGGTTTGTTTCCCATCAGCCTCACTTGCACTACTATAAGGGGGAGTCAGGGCCTCCGGACTGACTGATATTTGTTATGAAGTTAGTGTTGTGAGTCTCAGTGTTCCCTGGAAACCAAAGTCAACACTCATTTGGTGCTGGAGAGCATTCACTCTGCACTTGATAACATGAGCCACACACACTGCCGCTCTGCGGCTCCTGAAATTGGCTCTCTGCTCATCTCAAGGCCCTGATGTTCTACCACAAACTGTTGCATTTGCTTCTACATAAAATGCATGATTAAAAATAGAATGGAAAGGGCGCAAACAAACATTTGTTTAATTAAACCTTTGGTTGTTAATAAGAGTTATATAAAAAGCAGTTTCACTTTTACAGATTTTTTACTTGAAATAGCATCATCGTAAACACACAAAAAATGTCTTTGGCAAACATTTAAGAGTTTAATGGACTTGAATCTAACAACAAAACAAGCAATAATTAGAATTCCCTATAATATTTAATTTGTTTTGCTCTGATAGCAAAAATAGCTCCAAATGAAGCCACAGGAGATCCGCTGCGCGTCTCTGAGAAACACACAGTAGTGGTGTTTTGTTTCTGAATGAATGTTTTTAAACAAATCGTTGGATTGAATGACTCAATTAAGACACTCACTTGTTTTGTTCCTGAACAAATCAGTAGTGTGTTATGAACTAATCGGTTGAATGAATGATTCATTTACTAACTTTTGAAGACAGTTGATTGTTTTGTACAATGTTGAATCAGTATGTTTAAACAAATCAGTTGAATGAATGATACAATGACTCACTCATACACACAGTGGCTGCATCCAAAATTACATGCTTCCCTAATATATAGTAGGAGAAAAACAATATGTGAACAGAGAATTGTGTCTGAATTCACAGTATTCAAAAAACAATATACGAAAAATACCCAGGTGACTTATTTCTGGCGAGATTCTGAAGTGCGCATCTGATGTAAACTTTACTATCCCACGAGGCCACGGGAGAGGAGTTGTGAATGGCAGTGAAGCGACACAACTGACGTTGATAGGTTACATGACATATCAGTACATCCGGATTACATTCATGCTAATGTACTTTTTAGCAATCAAAGTAATTGATTATTCGAAAGAAATACCTATGCAATTTCAGACACAGCCAGTCACCTGTTTGGTTCCTAAATTAATCAGCGTGCTTTGAACAATTCATTTAAATGAATGATTCATTGACTCACTTATCACTAATAAAGTCACTTGCTGCCACCTACTGGCATGACAATGTAACCTACTGAAAGATTCATAAGTGGTGAAACCTTCTAGTGTCCATCCAATCAGATTAAAGGACCAAAGGTAAATATGTTGTATGCAGGGCCTAAAAATAACTTTTTGCCACACCTGCCAATGGCCGGTGACTTAAGAAAAATTACCAGCCATAAAAATGTTTTACCAGCCATGAAACAGAGATTAATCCTTATTAAAGTTAAAAAGTTATTTAGTCAAGAGCAGTGAGTGATTTTCTTTGTCTTTTGTTGTTTGAATCAAACTAAAAACAAAGACAGCAGCAAGAATATTAGGCTGCTGTCACTTTAAGAGCTAATGCACAGATCCAATGCGTTTTCTTTCTCAACTGTTTACGTTCACTTAAAACATAACTGACAATGTTTATGAGGATGCTTGCCAAGATGGGCATTTTGACATAATTTTGTTTGAATATGTCTGTTTAAGCGCAAGAAAATGTGAAAGAGAACTCAATTCGGTATTTGTGCGCTGTCTGAGACGCGGATTTCTGGGCGCAAGAGAAAATAATTGAGTTCCCTTTTGTGTCTTCTTGCACTTCCGTGATGATGCAGCACTGGCCCGTCATCTGTCCCAAGAATCATTTATGTTTGTTTACGTTCATGTTACCGGCCAGCTGGCGATTAACACCGTTTCATATACTCACCAACGGCAATTTTTACTCACATTTGGCGCTTGCCGAGTGTTAATTTTAGGCCCTGGTTGTATGTATGGTATAAAAACAATTAATTATTTCAGTTTTATCAGTGAAAAGATTCTGGAAGATTTCCACAAACAAAACAAGTCTAACTGAATTCAACTGTTTAGTATTCACTGCTTTGAGAAGAGCAATCTTGTTCATGTGAGAAATTCAAAGGACTCAAGTTCACAAAATGTGAAAAAAAAAATCTCAACTTGAGTGTCAGTTAATCACGATTTTAAAACCAAGGTGAAACAAAAAAACATGGAAGGAAATGGAGCCTTAAACTTTGGATCCACAGGGAGGAGACTTGTTAGCTTTGATAAAGCGGTAAGAGCGCTTGGGGAGGATCCATTCATTTATGACAGCAATAATTACAGCGCTGCTCAATCCAACCTAAACACCCTCGCCTGACAAAGGCAATCACGCATTTAGTGTATTCGGTTTTCGTGCAAAGACATTTATTAAGCTACAGGAAGGGGAAGAGAAAGGGGGGAGCTTGGCATAATCAACACAAAGCGTGAGATCTGCAGACCAGTAAATCACCGTTGTTATACAAGCACTGCCCCCTGTGATTTTTACAGCAGCCCTGTCAGCCAATTCCTGCAGATGTATTCACCGCCTTGCTAATTTAGCACGAGGTGAACATTTACGCACTTAGAAAAAAAGAGGGCGTTTGGGTCATGCAACCCATAACCCATGAGTTTTTTGACACCTGAGTTGCATTAATTCTTTTCGGGTGGGTGGTGTCACTTTGCTTTTGTGGGGCAAACATGTTTTGACTCCCGGCCGAACACTTTTCTAACTGATCCTATCTTAACATAGTTAGGGCAAGCATGATATTATGAGATTGAACTACAAACAAATGACTTTACATGTGTCCAAGCCTATTAGTTCACCGTAGCTCTCTCTCCCTCTCTCAGAAAGCTTTTCCGACAAGTGGACTCTCTGAATTTAGAAATTTGGCAGGCGATATAGCACTTTTATGGGGCAGTTTATAATATTTCACTGTTAATTATTCTTATGGACCCCGGGTGAAAATTCTTTCCACAATACGGGCGTCATGCAGAGTAAATTTGCCTCTCATTTCTCAAATGGCGCTGTCACACCTAGTCCAGCAAAGCATGGAACCCACTTCTCCCGACAAAAGAACTGCGAGCACAGATCTTGTGAGGCTGTTCGCATGAATAAGACGTAATTTCCAGGAACACACTGTTTCTCAGAGCTCTAGAAGGTATATTCTGGTGTTTATTTTAGGAACCACTCTATGGGTGGTGTTACAATTAGCTTAGCATTTAGACTGAGTCATCAGTCATGCAATTTCCTGTACTGATAAGAATCGCTTGAATATGGCGTCTAGGTATGCTTGCACCTTAATGTTAACAACATTAAAGAGACCTCGGTTTTTAAGAGCTATCTTTTGGAAGCCTACGAGTGAAAGCAGTCTCAATCACACCACACTTTTTATTAGCCTGGCTTGATTTCTGTATTGTCGATGACATGCTGCAAGGTCTCCTGTAAGCTAGTCTGTTGTAAATTTCAGCATTCATGAAAAACTCTGATCAAATGAGCTATCTTTACTTTAAGTAATGAGATCATCTTTACTGGAAAAGCCCAGTGGGTATTAAAGTGTGGGAGACTTCCTTAGTTCTCAAATCTCGTTCACTTAAAGATTTTCAAATGTATCAATTTGATGACAAACAATGAGGTTTCAATGAGGTTTGTTCCGATTTCTTCTTTTCTGCCCTTTTCTTCTTATGTGGACATGCTCACTGCACTGCGCATGTTAAAAAACAGGCATTCTTGAATGCATGCTGGATTCGAATAAAGGGAGCACAAGATTTTAAATATAATTAGCAACTTAAACTGCAGTCTTCACACAAAGTAAATGATTGACTGATTGTACAAATTATATTGACTAGCCTACTTATATGTGCTTTTTAAGCTTGACGGTTACAATAATCATCTTCCCATCCTTGTTTTTCATGGATGAAAATGTCATTTGGGTTTAGAGCAGCACAAGGGTTCTTTATTTTGGGTAAACGATTCTTTTCACAATAAAAAATAAATTAAAAAAAATTACATATTCTTTTGCAGAAAGTATACTGAAAATAAAATAAAGTTAATTCAGCTTAACTTGAACAATGAAAAGTTCATTAAACTTTTGTTGTTATTCATCCGAAAAATATAACGCTAAAAATGCAGAAAGTTCATGATTTTTCAATGCAATTTTTCAAAAAACAAAAAAACCTTAACATACACTACCATTGGGGTTAAGAATTTGTAATGTTTTCGAAAGAAGTCTCATGCTCACCGAGGCTAAATTTATTTGATAAAAATACAGTAAAAACAGTTATATTGTGAAATACGATTACAATTTAAAAATTCTATTTTATTCCTGTGATGGCAAAGCTGAATTTTCAGCAGCCATTACTCCAGTATTCAGTGTCACATGATCCTTCAGAAATTATTTTAATATGCTGATTTGATGCTCAAGAAACATATCTTATTATTATCAATGCTGAAAACAGTTGTACTGCTTAATTTTTTGTGGAAACTTTAATATTTCTTTCAGGATCCTTTGATGAATAGGAAGTTCAAAAGAACCAGATTTATTTGAAATAAAATGTTTTGTAATAATGTAAAAATCACTGATCAAATTGTCACTTTTGATCATTTTAATGCATCCTTGCTGAATAAAAGTATCATTTCTCTGACCTCAAATTTTTTGAACGGAACTGTAACAAGCTGATAGCATCTCAAAAAAAATCTTGATTGAGCAGTTGATATATTTTTTTACTATAAACTACTTTTTTCCTCCATGCAAACTCTTATAGGCTAAAATCTACACAAGCCATCCAGGCGAGTGCAACTGTAGGAAGAAACAACATGTTCAGACGTTTTTTTGAACAGTTCACATCCAACAGGTCCACTACAGATCCACTACAGATCCATTACAGGTCCACTACAGGTCCACTAACGTTCCACTAACGTTCCGTTCCCGCTCGAGAGCCAGAGCAGCATATTAACCTCACTTTCCAGTAAGTTAAAGCAACAAACAAAAGGCCGCCCTCAGATCCGCAGCCAGCGACAAAAAGATTACAAACCAGCTGGGCTTCTGTTTATTTACTGGGAACACTCAAGGATTTATTTACACCATATTATGTCAAAAACCGTAAATAAACGAAATCAAATTAGTTTCAGGAGACCGTTTACGTGTTTTTCCGAGTGGCCAAAAAAGATAAATGATCAATAAATAAACAAATCTGTAATTTGCAGACACACGTATTGAAGTTGGATAACAGATTTCACGCATTCCTTTTGGCGCAAGTATTTCCTATCCACCCTCTTTCTAACATTTTTCTGTTGTTCTTTCTCTGATTTACCTTTGCAAGGGATCTTTTTCTGCACGGTACATCTCTGGGTCTGTGTCTCTGGGATGCAGCCCGAGGGCGGCGCAGCCCCTGTGGAAGTGGCAGGACTTGGAAGCTGTACGGGCTCCCTAGTACGGGTCTGGTTACCCTTTTTAAAGCCACATGTTTTGTTCTTCTTCATGCAAGGGCCCCATGGACTCCACTCGCTTAGATCACATTGGACTGCAACACAAAAAAAAAAAACAGAATCACTTTTTTAGAATGAATCTAGTATGTACCAATTACAAAATTTAATATATTTCAGACAATAGGGAAAAGACAGAAAATGTTTGGGGTTTGAACATTTTGTTCCTCTGGATGGGGGTCTGAGAAACATGGTACTCCAAACAAAAGTTGAAGAAATTGCATTGGGAAACCCCAAAGAATCCACAGTGGAGATTCAGACTGCTAAAATCCAGCATCACTCACATTTTCCAATTACTTTTTGCTAAAAAGCAGAGCAGTGTTATGATTGTATGAGGTAGGCTCCATTTTTATTCAGCGTAATGACAAGCTGTCCAGCTCCAGACTTTCAATTGGATTGAGCTGTTTTCAAGCGCAAAGTCTTGTCTAAGCATCCAATTTTTTTTGGTCTAATGTGTTTGGGGGCAGCAAGGTCAAAGGGAATTCATCCATGCAAAAAACAATCCACATTACAAAGTGGTGGACTGACTCATTGACGCAGGTGAGGCATCATAAGCTTTGGCAAAATGTCACCCTGGAAGTCGAGGCTCTGCATTTAAAGGCCAAGCAGCCTGTGGAGCTAGCACCACCATTGCGAGTAATGCTATTTAGTGCTGTGTTTGCATGCTTCTGACAAAAATATATTCAAAAGAAATCAATAAAGCCTTATCATCCAACAGGCCTTTTGCCAACGTTCCTCTCAACAGCGATTGAGAAACCACAGAAAAAGGAAAACGGAATTTGAAGAAATACAAAAAACAAAAGGCATCCAAGACCTTTCCAGTTCCATCATTCCAACAGTATAACTGATTTGCAATGACAGAAGTACAGTACCATGTGATGACATGCACAAAACAAAAAATAACTTAAATACGCAGGCTGCATATAAAATAAAAACGCTTAAATATATGGATTTTTGTACATTACTGTTATCATAAAATATTATATTAATAAAATATCAGTGTATATTTTTATACAATAAACTTTTATATACTAAATATTTCTTAAAAATTGCATTAATCACAAAACATTGCCTGGTGAACTGTAATTGTAAATGACAGTGATGTAGAAGTGATCATTTAGGTTTCAAAGTTTTTACGTTTTAATTTAAGTTTGAAAAATTCTAAAGTTCATTTAACATTCACAATTTGTTTGACTAAGTTCAAGCATAGCAGGTGTCAAAATGCTGTTTATTAGCACTTAGTGGGGTAAAAAAATACTATGGTAGCCAATGAGGGTGAGATCTGCTTGGTTACAAACATTCTTCCAAATATCTTCCTTTGTGTACAGCAGACCAAAGAAATGTATAAAGGTATAGACAGAATTTTCATTTTTGGGTGAACTATCCCTTTAAGACTATTTTTCTGGTAAAATGTATAAAATCTAACAGAAATTAACATTACAAATCAGATTTCTAAAATGACAAAGACACCCATTAGGCACTCATTTATCATAGAAAGAATCGTATCAAAAAGACACAAGCAAAATCTAATAAACAATGCTGTCTCACTCACCTACACACTCCATGGTGCCATTGACGGTGAATCCTTCAGGACAGCTAGAGAAACATCGCCCTCTGTGTGAGTACAGGCCCTCCTTACATTTTGTGCAAAAGTTTCGGCTAAAACATGCCTCACAGTTTTCTATTTTACATTCTGAAATGAAGAAAGACATACAAAGTTATATAATCATTTTATCAAGACCAACTGTAAACTATGAACAAGTGGTCCACCATCTGGTTATTGTGGCTCTTACAGTTTCTTATCCAAAATTCAAGAATGTTAAGACTCTCATTTGGCTTCCTCACACCTCTGTCTCATTGCAAGCCTCCCGTCTTTGATCAAACATACAAACTGTCTAAAATTGGAGGGCAATTGTGGATTTTGGCAGAGTGAAAACCATGAAACAGAATCCATTTCCTCACTCATAACCCCATTATCCTCATTATCTCATTCTGATAAACGGGATCCAGTTCTTAAATACCTGTCTCAATCTTTTCCTTTGGTGCTGTAAAACCTAAAAGAATTTACATTGGTGTCCAAAGGTCTGAGACCACTGCTCTGATCATGTTGAGAATGATGTTTCAAAGTCCTTCAATGATAGCAGGTGTTCACCTGGTAAATGTTCCCCATTTTAAGTCATTTTCTATGGTTTAAAATCCTAAAACGGATTATTTCCTGCTTTAAATCGGATTATAAATCCATTTTTCCCCCCCAACAGTCTTCTGACTGACACAGACTGAACTTTAAATCAAGAAGGACTGCTAATAATTTTGCAAAACAGATTTAAACGCTAAATTACCGTGACATATGCGAAAATGTGCAAAAATAAGGTTCTTAAATTTCCGTTCGAATACCTGGGACATTCTCAGAGCAGCAGCACACGGATATCTCGGATATCTCTGAGTCCCGGCCAAAAGCAGAAGAGGGCCTAACAACATACTTGAGTCGTGTTTTTTGTTATAACCTCTGCTCTCAATTACTACTTTAAATGCCTGACAACTAAATTAGTAATGTTTGGAGCAAATTCTTTTGCACTCAAGCATTTACAAATGTACCCTTAATGCAAGACAAATGTTGTTAACAAGACATCATGGGGATTTGGAGACTAATCAAATGCACACAGCTGATTGAATAATTGCAGCGGGGCAGCCACTCAGAGGCCTGAGATGAAGGAGGGGTTCGCATGCACAGCCGTCTTTCAAAACACAACAAAAACACACCAAGAGAGAAAGAAACAAATACGTCAAGGGGAAATGTTGACAATAAGAGATCTGGTGACGTTCTGAGTGATTTGGAGCTGACACCTGTGGATACAACACATTTCGGTGTCAATGTGTGGGTCATAAAAATACTTAGGCTAACAAGCGGACAGCTGCATGTGGTATTTCAAAGCAAGTGTAAAGTATACAGTCAAGAAATGATGAATTAAAGGCTCCAGAGGGTTGTGAAATAAAAACAGTGTTCCGCTAATTTCTCACTTCCCTTGATGCTCACATTTAAATTTAAGGTTATCTAGAATGAAAGTTTAAATCAGAACCATCTGAGAGGTATTAGGCGGAGTGATGCAAGAGTGTATCTTGGTAACAAAAGTATTTTCTTCCTATAACAAAATATAATGACTCCAAGCTGTGGTTCACACTAATTGGCTATCAAAACACGCTTGAAAAGGGAGCAAGGCGTTCAATTTACAACTGGAAAAGCTTCGATAGGTTGAAGTTAGAAAGGGCTCAAATAAAGCTATTCATTTCCTCCCACAACAGGAGTAAAGAGGTACCACCAATTAATTTACGAGAGGTATTTCCTTGCAGTTCTCCCCTGCTTTGCCTTTGTCACAGTAAAAATGCTCACGCACATGATGGGAACAGGTCGCCGTGTCTGTTAAAACAAAGAGGCCGATTAAAGGTAAGTCAAATGCGTTTTGCGTAGGGTTTGCGTAGAAAGAATGAAAAATATGGCCAGAGTTGAACTATCATGACCTCTGCTCTTACAGTCTACAATAATAACACAGACTTCCTAGGAGAAACAGACAAACAGCAGTGTATTACCAATGTTTTGCTTTGTATTTCATCCCCCAACCCTGTTTTTCTCCCGCAGAGTAAGAAAAAAAAAACAGATCACTGGCTCAGCATTTGGCATCCACGGGTCAGATGCGCTAGTTTAATGTCATTGGTGGGTTACAGTACTAATAAATGAGGTGAACAATGTGATTGTTTCGTAATTGCATAACTTGTGCCATCTTCCCAATGGCATTAAACACTGTATAATTGACATTAAAGCTTGTGCAAACGGGAAAGACATTTTATGACTCTGTTGGTCAGAGAATTAATCTTCATTTTTCAAGAGGGGTTAAGATGTGTCAGTGGGCAAACTATGTCACTCTACATTAATCTAACAAACTGCAAAAAAAAAAAAAAAAAAATATATATATATATATATATATATATATATATATATATATATATATATATACATATATAAAAAAAAAAGAATAAAAAAAAATAAATAAAAAATATATATATATATGCCTATGATTGACAGATGGACACTAGCAAAGTGATGAGAATTTATTTTGCGCCAATTTTTATATATATATTACAGATTTTTTAAATGTTTTTGTCTCTTATGCTCACCAAGACTGCATTTATTAGATCAAAAATTCAGTACAATATTATTATAATTTAAAATGACTGTTTGTTATTTATATATATATATATATATATATGTGTGTTGTCAAATGATTAATCTCATCCAAAATAAAAGTTTGTTTACACAATATGTGTGTGTACAGTGTATAATAATTATTATGTATATATAAATACACACACATGCATGTATATATTTAAGAAAAAATGTTACATTTATATATAAAATATTTATAAATAATATAAATATATATACAGTATATACATGCAAATATTTCTTAAATATATACATGTATGTGTATGTGTATTCAAATATACATAATAATTATACACCGTACACACACATATTATGTAAACACAAACTTTTATTTTGGATGCGATTATATATATATATATATATATAAATTAAAATGTAATTTATTCCTGTGAGCAGCAGCCACCAGTCTTTAGCCATCCAGTCTTCAACGTCACATGGTCTTTCAAAAATAATTCTGATATGCTGATATCACAGCTTACCTCATTATCCCCGTATACTTATTTACAGTTTTGAAATTATACAAATATTCCAGTAGATTTTAAAGACTCACGTGTGCATTTGTTCATATCCCGATTTCGAATGCCATAATATCCAACAGGACAGGCAGCGAGGCAAATGCCTATCTGACGTATGTCATTCCGCTCCAGTAGGATGAAGAGTCGGGGTCGACATTTAAGACAGCCGTTGTACTCTGAGCAGTGTTCGCAGCCATTCGAGCATGATGGTGGTACTTCAGTGCTTACTGATGGAAGGAAGAAAGAAAGAAAAATAGGAGTGAGCGTGATATTTGGCAGTGTTTTCTTACAGTATAGAAGACCCTTTGTAATCCAAAGTGCTTACAATGACTAGTTCCGAAGGAGTAAATACGTTAAGTGCTTTTCACAGGAGTAGACAGCTGGATTACAATGTCAGATACTCTCCAGCCACCCCTACCTGGATTTGAACCTGCAGCCTTTGAATGAACAACCAAGGTCCTTTACTATGAGTTTACCATCAGATAAATAAACGTTTTATATATAGAAAGATTGACAGATGGATGGACAGACGGATAGATGACAGACAGACAAATAGACAGACAGACTACGCTAATCATTTCAGCAGAACTGTGTATGATAATACAAATTTAGTAGGTGTAATATAATTAATTTGAGAGAGCACTGTGAGAACAGGCGATTCATTACGACACATCAGCACGAGGATTTCTAAACAGCACTTCAGTAAACATGGCACTGCTTTATCTTGTTACACACAGTGGTCTGTGTTTGCAGCTCATTTGTGCCAAATACCCTTGTTCGTTTTACGGTGTTCATTTGAAACATTCATGTGGAAATCTTTCATTGGAAGATGTTGCAGTATTTTGAATCGGACGGTCAAAATTTGGGGACATCACGCACAGATTTGTGATGGGTCAACTAGGGACAAAGGGGCCTGAAACTTCAATTTTTGCTTGTTCTGTCCAGGTGTTTCAAAATGCTGATACATGATGAAATAAAATCAGCTACAGATATCTAAGAAAGCTCACTCATCCCTTGTGACTTCCATGCCTTGCTTATAACGTCCAAAAATGTCAGTGTCTGAGGCCAAGAAGAAATAAACAATTACACTGAAAGCATGTCAGAGTGCACATCCTGTTCCTGGTAGGCTGACTGGAGTCAAAACCGTGGTCATCTGCTTTAATTTATGGGTCTATGTGTGTAGCATCAGCTTTAAATATACACTCTCAAAGGCAATCAATCTCAATGCTGTTAAAATAACTGTCCAGCTGTAAATAAGCAGCACATACAGTAAGTGATGCAACCTAATGGATGAATAAATCCCTTAAATTCTTGTTTTAAGGATGTTTACATATTTTTACTGGGAAAAAAAATCATATAATCTCATCCATAAAGCAAAATTTTTTTTTTACCATTAATATTAAAATGATCTACTATTAATATTTAGTAGCAAGGACTCCCTGGTGGGTTCAGTTGAACAAGGAACACCAACCACCCAAAAAAGTCCATAAAATATTCCTTAGAAGTGAATCGTTTTCAGGCATATGGGTGTCCTTTATCCGATCACTGCATTCCTCTCCACAGCTGAAATAAATGAAAAAGCCTCTCAGCAGGAACAACAAATATGAAACTAGCATTATAAATGATGAACGTGAAAAATTGTTTTGCACGGGTCTATTGAGCGGCGGTTAGCCCGGACAAATATGCAGGAAGGTTGGTTAGGTTGCATAGCATGCACAAACCTTGCACACACACTAAAAAAGACAGCCTCAGATGCCTCTGCACTTCTAGACAGTGTTATATTATGATGACTAAGGTCCCCTTTGGATTCAAGCAAAAGATTACAAAAAGTGCAAGGAATAAATAAGACCTTTTTATGACTAAACTCACAATGAGACCATCATACAACCTAAAATACTCTCAAATATCTCATTACCGAATTCTAAAGGCAATTTATTAGCAGAGAATCTAAAATTTCCTTGAAATGAAATAGTCATACTTTGCCTTACTGAACATCACTAAACAAGCATTTCTATAAATAATGGACCAATCCATGTGAAGTCAAACACACTGACTCTGAATAGAATTGCAAACTTCTGCCTGCATTCTTATCAATGGTCATTCACCAGATTTAATAAATCAATCCAACTATTTTAGCTGAACTTGACAATAAACAACAACACAGTCAGTGAAGAAAAGTTCTGCACCTTCCAGTTGACTCTCAGATGACTGAATGTAGCCAGTTCAAGTCAAAGTTGCTTTTATTAAAAAAAATTTACATTAGCTTTTTTTTTTTATTATTATTGTTTATGCATTTGGCATCATGTTAATCTCAGGTTTGCATTTCAAAACGAATGCACCTCCGTGTCCAGACGCAGTGACATTTTCTTCTTTTTTTCAGATTCTGGGCTAGAACGATTCCTTCATTTTAACAATTTAAAATATGTCTGAAAACATACATGAAAATATATCAAGCGGTAAGAATTTGTAGGAAAGTAATCCAAATATTATTACGAATTATTAATCTTTACACAGAATACATAGCCGTCTTCATTTTTTTAATAAAGTTGTCAGACTATGCTGCTTACATGGATCCCCCTTAAAGCCATAAAATGAGTGATTTTGTCCAGCTGAATAACATTTTTCCCCTTTCATTATCCCTAAATATCATTAGGTGGACTGTTTATATGAGCTGTTGCTGATTAACTGCACTGTACATTAAAATATTAAAGTTTTCCACTTAGTGAACAAGTGTGAAAAAGGCCATTTAGCCCTACAAGATGTGGCAGAACACAGAGAGGAGCCAAATAGAAACAGACATGTAGAAGATTTCTTGGAAAGCAGAAATTACGAATCATTATCACTGTATTGATGAACTGCAGTTCAATTGTCAAGGTGTTTAGATACATCTTACACATAAATTGATTTCAAATTTATCTGGCAAGCTTCTTAAAAGTAAAAATCAAAATATTTTTAAAATAAAATTAACTGCTTATCCCACTGGCATATATATTTTCTCCTGTTTAAAGCATTAGCCTAACAAAATTTAGTGAGGTTTATGCTTTAAGCAAGAAAAAAAATGCTAATGAGGTAAGAAAAATCAGTCAAGATATATTCCCTGGAAACAAGTCTTATTGCTTACACAATTTTAAAAGTGTTTTAAAATCAATGTTTATTAATGAATGTTTAGACATTTTTACTGAAAAAAAGAGCAAAAATACTGATCAAAAAATTATTTTTGTCCATGGGTATAGCTGGATCCCTTTTTAATGTACAGAGTGGTATCATAATTTAAAATAGTTTATAACGAACAAAAATAAACTCTTAGACGAAATGAAATATTAGTTGTTTTGCTAGTAAGGTTTTTTTTAGAGGGAGGGAAAAAAGAAAGTACCAACAGGCACTAAAGTGTGACCGCTGATCAATCACTTGTATAATAACAGCTGTCAGAGGTGTTTGCTTTCATTTTGTTGATAAAACGCTAGAAAACTCCACTATCAAGAAGCACAAGTCAGATGAGCTTACAGTGAGGTCAAGAAGTCTTAACAGATAGTGAAGCATCCGCTGATTTATTTGACCATGTTGCACACTGTTTATTTCTCCACAGATAGTTCTACATTCTCATTGGTGCTGTGTTTTGATTAGCACTTCTAGGCTTCCTCACGCTACGTGATTTCTAGCCTTAGCGACCTGCTGTAACTGTCACAACACAATATATGCTTGTTTTGTTGCTAGTAGTGTATGGCAGGTGAATAAATGTGAATGTTTTAATACTATTGTCTCGACAAAGTTAAATAAGAGCAGTCTAACCAGTAGCAAATGCAATGCAGCTTTGTGTACAGCCACTGTGAATGTCTCTGCATTACCTACAACTTCCTCTAGAGGAGGCTGTACACTCCTCAACACTGCAAGCAGTCGGCAATGTACATTTCCTACTGAATAATCGCACCCCTTCTTTTAAAAGTCACATTTTGATAAGAAATTGATTTGATTGTCAGGGTTGATTTTTTTTTTAACATTATACCAAAGCCCAAAAGTATTTACTTATTTGATAGCAGTATACTACACACACAAAAAAAGTTTTTTTTATAAACATAAATGTGTTAGTTTAACTATGAAACACTAATCCTACATCAGTGCTCTTACTAGGAGACATGCACACACATGAGAGAACTTATGCAATATTTCAAGGTGAGCTCTGCTGCAATGTCCAGGTTGATTTTTCACCATTATTCCCAAATTAAGTACTTATTGAGTATTTGATAGAAGTATACTATTTAAGATAAGCCACTTAAATAAGCCACTTTTTGTAAACATGAATGTGCTCATTAATTAGCAATATTAGAAGTGAGTTCTGCTGCAGTGTGTGGGGTTCAAAACTAACTTTTCCAAAAAAAGAAATAAATAATGGGGGAAAAGCTATTTAAAAAAAGCCATAAAAAGGTTAGCTCTGAAGCCAGACAAATTACAAAAATAAAGTGTGTTAGGCATTATATTTAGGCATCCAGGCAAAAACCTCTAATGGGCCAAATTTGGAACATGACATGCTCATTTACAATTTGCCTTTAAAAGAAAAGTTGCTATTAAAAGCAGCAGAGGAGGTCCTACGCTAGTAATACCCCACCAAAACTGGTTTGAAAAAAAATGACGAAACATTCCAAGGAGGTCAGAAACACTAATGAGCCACAAATAATAGGGACTGACATAGAAATTAAATGTGAAGGGCTGCACTAATGATGAGACATGAAGAAAAAGACAGACATCAACACTCACTCCGCCTTTGTCTTCTTGCTTTAGAGGCCTTGAGGTTATCGGCGTGACCCATGGAGCTGAGCAAGACCACTGCCAGCGCCACCAGTCCCAAATGCATAGTCCCTGCTACCCAGTCACGCTGGGTCCCGCCTACAGGCAGACAGATCACAGCTGAGGGGGCCCCTTTCACGCTGTGGCAGGTGGAACGGAGTCGACTACAGCCGCTCGCGGAGCCCTTGGCTGGAGGCCTCTGCCGCTGCAAGTCCGAACATGTTTGTAGAGCAAACCATAGCACTCAACACGATGAAGATGAGAATGATGAAGTTTGGGTGCGGAGAGCCGGGGTGAGACGAGATCTTGTGGACAACGCAAACTTCCCTTCAACCCATGAAGCCTGGGGCGAAAGAAGAGAGAAGAGAGAGAAGCTTGTGGCGGGAGCTTGCCAGGAGATCCTAACGTGAGTGAGCAACCCAGCCCAGGAGCATGTGTCTTATTAGGGATGCTGGGAGGAGGAGGAGGAGGGTGAGTGCCGAAAAAAAACGAGAGAGATGGAGAAAGGTTCTGGACTCCTACGCGTGACAACGCATCCGTCAGTGCCAAGATCTGCTGCGGAGAGACAGAGAAAAGGGGGCGAGCAAGGGAAGGAGGGAGTTGGATGTGGAGAGGAGTGGGTGAATGGGGGGAGAAAAGCACAATGAGACATGTATATAAAACCGTACTTTGTTAAATCAGCATGTCAAAAGAAAGTCCAAATATCTTGCCCAGGGGAAGACATGCAAGTTTTTTTTTTTTTTTTTTTTTTTTTTTGTGCTTTCAACTTTAAAAAACTACTTTGGCATTTTCTGTAAACTGTCATAAAAAAATTTTGGAATCAAGGAAAAAGCAACGGAAAGAAAATAGCCTAACGGAGGGCTTACATAACTGCACTCTTTCATCTCTATCACTGCTCTTTCTCAACGAAGTTCAGCATTTCTGCGCTCTAAATTTGTTAAATTGATTCATGGAAGTCTGGTCTGGACACAATAGTGTAACATAAGCCGAAACTGGTATTTTGTCCATTTTAACCACACATTCCTGCCATGCTTATTTTTTCCTTGGCCAGATAGATTCATGAGCCGGGAAAGCAAACAAAATGTTTCATGTTAACTGCAATTTCCCATTAAGACTGACAAGAGCTAAAGAGTCCGGCCACTAAAGCTAAAACTGATTTGACCAGAAATAAGGCACCGTGAAACAAATACCACAATAACCTTTGGTCGATGCACTTCCAAAAGTGAGGAATGGAGAAAAAAAAAAAAAAAAAAACATGTTTACCCCATCTGTCAGAAAACAATAGGCAGAAAAAAATGTATCTCAAGCAGCTAAAGCAAAGAAAGCGATCACATTACGCCTCTCACTATGACAGATAGATATGTTTATAGAATGATTCTTAATCACATTCCAGCAGAAACGGATGAGCGTTCTGGATTTACGCAAGAGAGACATCATGCCTAGAAGTATCAGGAAAGCAGGGCCATATTTGGCCACAGGTCCTCTGGATCTTGTATCATGTTATTTGTTAATTCTTAGCATACCAAAAAGTGCTTTTAAATGCCAACAAAAACTCAGATATCTATATTTCATTTCAGCCATTCAACACTCCTGAAATATGAAAAGCTGCTGAGTCTATAAATTGTAATTTATGAACTAACATGCAAGACAAACATGACTTTCCCTCTGTTTGGTTTGAATTTGACTTCCAAAAGCAAAGGTAAAAATACAGCAGGTGGAAAAGCCACTTTGTGCAAATGTTATTAATAATGTTGTTAAACGTTATTAATAAGAACTGTAATAATGTTTAATTGTAGCACAATATACATAACAAATATCATCTTTTTCACTTTGTTAAAGGGTTCACTTTGTTAACAGGATCTTTTGGTTGCAGCGATGTGGTAAAGCTAAGCAACAGCAAAGATTAATAAAGTGGACATGATTTAAATAAGAGGGGAAAAAGGGAAACAATATTTATCTTGCACATCAAGCATTAAAAGATGATCTCTAGTCTAGAAGGAATAAGAAGAAATCTTCTTACAACCTCCTCTCCACCAAAATTTTGCGGACATCTTCTTTTCTCTAAAGTTTATTTATCTTAGACAATGAATAATACTCCAATGTCTTTCGACACTTTCTCCGTATTTATTACCCAGAGCCAAAACCTCCCGTTGCCTGCTGTTCGCAGCGCTCGTCAGCAATATTAATTAGGAGAGATATGTCAAGTCTGACGCACAGATATGCCATCGCCCTGGAAGCAGAAAGGGGATTTCTCCAGAAAATAAAAGATAGATGATGTTCGAGTTTACATTTTCAGAAGAGGAAAAAAGAATGCTCAGGTGAAATCGAAAAAAAAAGGAAAATATCTGGATTTGGTTTAGATTTTGTCCATCTAAACCAAAAGGATAAATCTAAAAAACTATGGGTAAAGCCTTCCTCTTTTCAACCAATAATGTTTGTCTACAATTAAGTCGTATTTTATAAACTTTAATAAATTATACTCTCATTTCCCAAATAAGCCTCTGAGTGCAGCACGAGGGGCATCCCTCCTTTCAGCTTTTCTTAGGACACTGTGACAGCTTTTCATGGTTTGGAGTAAACACTGTCCTTGCTCTCTCATCCATTAACAAACAACAGATCCTGTTCTTCTGTTGTGCTCACTTAGCTAAATAACAAACCAAAACTCTTGTCTCATTTAATAGTAAGAAGATTAAATTGTCTGTCGTGTCATTTCTCTCAATGTATCAATTGCAAAGTGCAGCAATTAACTCTAGAATATACAGCTTCACGTCACGCTATATTGAAGACCAAACTTTTTCAGGTGGCAAAGACAATTTTGAATTTCATTAAAGCTCAGCCACTGATCCATAATTTTGCTATACTGCAATTTTGTTTTTATTTCAATGAAATTACTTTCATCTAATGTACCTAAATTAGCCGAATATGCCATCTGAGAAGTTGGACTGAACTTTTATGTATACACTTTCTGTACATAAAATAAATCATCTAAAAATAATGAATCAGCTAATTCATTGAGTATAAATTAGTCACTTAATTCAAAGTAAGTGCTAATATATTATATAAATAAGATAATATAAATCATTTTATCATTATAATTATTTTATCATATATATATATATATATACACACACACTGTAAACCCGAATAAGTTGGCAAAGCTCCAAAAAATTGAGGCAATCAAGTTAAGTTTTAAGTTAAGAAATTTAAAGTTGCAGATTTATATTTTGTAATCATACATTTTAATTGCTCTGAACTTGAAATATTTGAGTAAGCTAATTCATACATTTAACTTAAAAATATTATGTAAACTCAAATTTTTAGTAGTGGAAACTTGACTAGCTTTAACTAGCTAATTCAATAAATGTCACCTTGCTAATTGGTTACACAATGCTTTGATAGCATTAGCATAGCATAGCACTTGCTGAATGAGGACAGCAATATAATGCATTTAACATATACCTTTATTCAAACTAAGCTCATGCTCCACTCGTCACCATGATGATAACCCTACAAAAAAACAACATACCAGAAACTCTTCTAAACTAGCATAACAAAACATTAAACACTACTAAATCTCCCACTTAACGTTAATCTTGCACAAAAAAACATAATATAACAATTAATTTTAAGTATTTTAATATAACCCTTTTGAGTGTCATTGCAAAGCTTGCTGGGAAAAGAAATCCCAGCCCAGTTTCGGTTAAATTTAAGTTTGTCTAAATTAAAAGAAACAAGTTCATAAAACTCAAAACAATGAAACAATTCAGATTACTTAAAATGTGTCAGTTCTGAGAAAGAAAAAGAAAGTTCTAAATAATTATAATTTGTTTGAACTAATTTCTTTAATTTGAGTTGGCTCTACTCAAACCAATTAATTATTTTGAGCGTTAGGGTTTACAGTGTACTATATATAAACTAATTTTATCAAATTAGTATCATTATTATACTATTATAAATATAATACTTTATATTATTTATATAATGATAATAATATGAATAATGCATTATTATAAAATTATAAATAAAAAATAATATTATTTTCAGCTCTGTTTTTTACATCAGCCAATCAACTCGCGGGCCACCTAGAATCCCTCATAGACCACCGGTGGTCTCAGCTCTAGTCCTTTTCAGTATATCCACAACTGTTTTTATTTGTTTCTTTAAACTGCTTTTTTCCATCTTGTACACTCAAAAAAATGATTCTAGCTATTTGCTCAGTTTATTAAAATAAAATAAGCTGAAACAACACAAATCTTTAGTTTTTTACTTAATTGCCATTTGCACTCAAATTTATTATGTTAAATGAAATTAAATTTGTAACATGTTAAGTTAACCTAAACCATTTATGTTGGGACTACATGAATCATTTCTGTTGCACTGACTGAAGTGTAGGGCAGTGTATTTCTAGTTCCCAGCATGCTTTGCATAGGGATAGATAAGGAGAGTAAATGTTGAAATTAAGTGCTGTTTTTTTAGTAAAGGGAAAGACGTTAAAGTTCGGTGTTCAGTTATTTTTAACATTTAAAAGAGTTTATGTTATGTTGATTTTTGAGGTTACAATTGTCGTGAAGTGTAGACCTTGTGGTTAGGCTGTGTGTGGCTACGTCAAATAAGTCTGTTCTCAATGAGCTGTAACTGTGCTAATGCCAGAGGACAAGTGTTTACTTGATCGTTACTTGCATGCTACAAAAGTTACACTTCACTTAGCATGTAAACAAGTGTTGTGTTGGTTATTAGTTTTTATAGAAATAAATAAAATAAATTTGTTTGATTCAGTATTTCAGTTCCCGTAGTCTACATATGGTCATCAGTTCTACCCCTCTCAAACAATCTTGGAACATGTATGTGTGTGTACAGCAGCTACTCACAACCTAAGCACAAGCTCACCTCTTCACCACAATTTTTTTAGTAGTGTTGACTAAATTAATTTAAGTTCATACAACAAGATTACAACAAATAATTTCAAACAAATTAGATTTTGTTGGAAAATGTAATTCAATTTCATGGAAAAGTTTTCCTTAACTTAATTAAGGTTTTTGTTTTTTTTTAATGGAAGACAAAGGCCAACAGCCCAGCCTATTCCACAGAACATGTGTTCAGGCAGTTGTATTAGGCAGCAAGTTCAGGCGGAACCATGAAAAAGGTCAGAGCAGTAAACAGGCCATAAACAGAGTCTGTAATAAAGCAGAGCAAAAACAGAGTGGATGTCTGTCTGGCCTGTTTTGGAACCATGGCCCAGACCCCCTGGAAATCCTCCGCTCCAGGAACCCCAAAGAAATGAGGAAAGACAGTTAAATGTTCAACATCCATCCCAAACGGCTTGCAATAAAAGCCTATGGACTAGACTTAAAATCAGAAACGGTGATGCGCTGATAAAGAATTAGTGCTTCCATTTAAAATGGTTGATCGGAGTGTGTATTTGGCACATAAAGTACTTTTTGGAATATTGTTTCAGTATATACAGCAGCCAAACATAAAACCACAAAACTAACCAATGATCATGCAATAACTATGAGTAAAGTATACAATAAATCTTATGTATTCCGTCAGCACAGCATGTGATTCAGCACACTAATGGGTGACCCTCTAGCTCTTTGCCCTTAACATCACACTCTCACTTCATCCGAAGTGGATCTACGCCAGCACCCATGAGTCAGGACCACAGCAGCCTCATCGAAATATCTGTCTACGGCAGTAAATGATGCTGTTAAATCTGTTTACTGGCACCAGGCGTGCAGCTGTCAGACTGCACCTGTCTTTATCTCTATACCGTCATCTCTCCCTCTGGACCGGTCCACTAAACAACACTTAATGGTTTTACTGCGGAATGTTGGTGCCAGATTACCTAACACTGGGCCAGAGACAGAACAAGGGATGTTTAAAAGACGTAAGATCGGGATTTTAGTAACTGGCATGGTCTTCACATCTTTTTGATGAACTGTCTCAATTCTCAACCCTATTTGGCCCTCAATAATAAATCAAAAACAAAGACCACAGCATTGATTAGGTAACTCAAAATTATTTAAATACTGTGAGCTTTTTTCGGTTTAGAAACCTGAAATATTGAATAATAATAATAATAATAAGCCTTTTATTGATAATGTTTAATATTGTATTGTATGTTAATTATTAATAATAATACAAAGACATTCATAGTTTTACTATTTATAATTTATAATTATTATTATTATATCAGTTTAGGAAGGAAAAATGAAATGGAGGTATATGTAGCCTAAAATTTTATAAAAAATAAAAATCACAAAATGATAATAATTAACTGATCAAATAAAATGATAAAAATTGAATGTCAGTACATATAATCAAAGTAAACATTTCGACAGATAATCTAAAAATAAAAATATTAAGTCAGTTCATAAATATTTCAATATTCAGGCAATGAAAATCAGAGTCATGGGCTAATGAAACTGGATCTGGACATTTTCTAATTGTTAAAATAAATCAATTTATTCCGTGGCGATCTCTCAGACGTAAATTTATAGACTATAAATAATGAAGTAAGCCGGTCGTATAACCTACCTACTATGTATCGCGACTCGCGAGCGTCATATTGATCCACTGAGCGCGAGGCTCTACATATGTCTGTAATATGGGCTTCTCCTCGCGCTGCTAGCAGACACCAGCGGCTGAGCAACAGATTGTCTACTGTGATTATTATGGGACAAGCGCTTCTTGACTTGCTTTGACTTCGATTAAAATGTCATGACAGTTTACATTAGAGTCCCCGTGCGTAATCTGAGCAATTGTGGGCATGGGAAAATGGAAAAGAAACAAAAATGACTTTAAATAGAAAATCCCAAGGATAAATCCCCTAATTCCACCTAACTGCGCTTATAATGGAGCCCACAGAGGCCTGGTTTATTTTGCGGTTCTCTGCCGTAATTCTGAAGCAAGTCCCACATAAATCCACTTTTAAACTCCGGACAGCATCCAAGTCATTGCGGAGAGCTTCTACCTCACGAAGTTTGCATCCAACTCCATCTAGAGCAGTTTCAGCGTGCTGAAGGTTGATCTGGCCCCACCCCTCACAAAAAAAACACACATTGAGAGACAAAAAACCTGTGATGGAATTGGGTCGGAATGTTGTTTATTTAGATGTTCACCTTATTGACAAACATCCCTCCATCCATCTATTTATCTGTAACAACAGATAAATAAATTTAAAAAAAAATCTGTAGAGACCTTCAAAGACCACTTTTATTCTATTCTAAAAATTGCAACAAGGAATGCTCCCAAACTTTTATTTTAAACTAGTTGATTCTTATATTTGAATAATATGAATAATCATGTTTTTTCTTTGAAAAAAAACCTTGCCATTGATATGGCAATCAGCAAGCATCTTGTTTTCATGATAATCTATAAACCACACACACTGAGCTAAATGTTTTCCTGTTTTGCTGTATAAACACATCTCAATGTGGCAGCAAAAATGTGCCTTTTCATGGTACATATGTTTAGATGCAGCCTTTCTATTTCATCTTTATTTATAAACAGGCTGTGTTCATTTATGAAAAATGACGGCCAGGATGTAACTAATCCAGAGTCTGGATCTGGATTGCAGTCCATTAATTGGTGACCTCTATCTTTAAAACAGGTAACAGGCGAGAAAAACAAGTACAAATGTAGGACATGCTTCCCTTGGTTTAAGACATTAGAAAAAGTTGACTTGTTTCCTAAAGTTGGTTGTGATAGTCTTTTCTTCCCTATTGTGATATAGCCTATTTTCAAGTGAAACAGCTTCTCGAAAAAATGTGGGGCAGGATTTGATTTTGTCCATCCGGAATTAAAGGTGCTGTATGTAACAATGACAGCTAGTGGCTGAAATGGGTACTGCAGTCCAAATTCAAAATATTGTTTGCCCTGCCCCCTCCTCCTCAGACTCAACGCTCACGCGGGTTGCCAGTTTGAGGACACGCAACAGGAACGAGCACAATTGAAAATGGAAGGAGATTTTTAGATGCATGCTAAGTCTTTTTAGGTCAGGTAGAATCTGCGATCTCTGACCCAGTTTGTTTGCTGGCTTCCATGGCAGCAATACGCAGTGTTTTCCGCCAACTGGCAACCTGTGGTGTCGAAATACTATTGGGTAAATTGGCAACATGCGTTATCGCACAGACCATAACAGACATTCCGACACAGAACGCACATTTCAAAGTAAAATAACTGGCTGTAGCATTGTTTTTCAGAGAAACAAGTATGTGAACTCAGCATGTTTCCTAAATATCTGCAAACATATTATGGTATTTTTATGCTTTACAGTCAAAAACTTACATACAGCACCTTTAATTGGATCGTTGGCTCGTTGAAGATTGCTATGGCTGCAGTCTCATGTGAGTGACAGGTTGTCAAATCATTAAAGAAGTGAAGAGATGTCGCTGCAAGTGGAAGTTGAGGTTATTTTGATTAAAGATTATGAGAACTATAAAAATTTAATTTAATCTATAGAAATAATTTATAATAAACACTGCTCTATTCCATAAAATAATAAGAATGACCCTTTTGATCTCATTGTGATCTCATTTCTTCATGACTTTTGTGTTTAATATTTGTTCTAAACTGTATGGTAGATGGATACTGGACTTTGGCACAAAAGGCCATATTCTTTTACTTGGTAGCCTATGATTTATCCTCCTTCACAGATACATATTGCATCTGAATGTTAATGCATTAAAGGGATAGTTCACCCAAAAATTTAAATTTGCTGTTATTTTACTGACCCCCAGGCCATCCAAGATCTAGGTGACTTTTTTTTCTTCAGTAGAGCAATAAAGAAGATTTTTAGCTGAAATTGTGGTCCTCTGTGATTCATATAATGGAAGTCAATGGGTGCCAGCACTTTGAGATTCAAAAAAACTGCAGACAAAACAAAATTAATACCCACGGCTCCTGATAATACATTGAGGTCTTAAGAATCGAAACGACTGGTCTATGCAAGAAACTGAACATCATTTACAACATTTTTACCTCTAATCCACAGCCTTGGCAAATGGTCCTGAGTGCATTCACTACAGTCTGGAGCGCGAGCTTCCTGTCGCATAATGATGTATGCGCGGGAGCGACCTCACACGTGAGCTAACATCAAAATAGTACTTACCTGTGTTTATCCTGATTGTTACAACCGATTTAAAAAAATAAAAAATTACTAGGGTTAGGGTTAGATGACGTGCTGCTGTTTCCTCCATCTCTCTCAGTTCTTGATCAGAGTATTGTGGTTCAAACAAGTATGGTTGTGCAAAAAATTCCATGCTGTCTAGTGTTACATCGAAATCATCAGCCGTTGTGATGACTGGTACTTTTAAACAGCGTTGGACGTTCATACTGCTGGTAGACACGCGTCCTCCCTCTCTCTAGTAAACAAACAGTTTTAGCTCACGTGTGAGGTCACTCTATCAGACCTGCACATACGTCATTACGCGACAGAAAGCTCGCGTCAGGACCGTTTTCCAAGGCTGTGGATTAGGGGTAAAAATGTTGTAAATAATGTTCAGTTTCTTGCATAGACCGATCGTTTTGCTTCTTAAGACCTCAATGTATTGTCAGGAACCACAGGTATTAATTTTGTTTTGTCTGCATATGTTTTTTTTTAATCTCAAAGTGCCGGCACCCATTGACCTACATTATATGAATCACGAGGACCACGGTTTCAGTTAAAAATCTTATTTACTGTTCTACTGAAGAATAAAAATCACCTACATCTTGGATGGCCTGAGGTTGAGTAAATTAAAGGGTTAGTTCACCCAAAAATGAAAGATTCTGTCATTAATTACTCACCCTCATGTCGTTCCAAACCCTTAAGACCTTCGTTGATCTTCGAAACACAAATTAAGATATTTTTGATGAAATCCGAGAGCTCTCTGATCCCTCCATAGACAGCAATTTAATTACATTGCTAAAATAGTCCATGTGAATACAGTGGATCAACCTCAATTTTATGAAGCGACGAGAATACTTTTTGTGTGCAAAAACCCCCCAAAAATAACGACTTTATTCAACAATCTCTTCTCGTCTGTGCCAGTCTCCTAGGCTGTTGACGCAGTAAATACAGTGCAGCGCTTTTGAAGTGCCAAATGCCGGCTTACCATTGGCCGACGCTGTTCACGTGAGCACCACGACGCATGCGTGTGATGCTGACGCAGGAGATAGCCAATGGTGAGCCGCCGTTCTGCCACGGAACTAGGAAGTGCTGCACTGTTTACACTACATCAACAGCGTAGGAGACTGGCACAGACGAGAAGAGATTGTTGAATAAAGTTGTTATTTTTGTTTGTTTTTGCGCAAAAAAAGAATTCTCGTTGCTTCATAAAATCAAGGTTGAACCACTGTAGTCACACAACATAAGGGTGAGTAATTAATGACAGAATTTTCATTTTTGGGTGAACTAACCCTTTAACAGCACATTTTCATTCCTATCCCTTTAAATAACCTCTTTATTTAAAATCTGGCCAAAGTTATTTTATTTTGCACACTGGCTACATAAAAATGTAATTTTGATCTTTTGTCCCCATGGCACTTGGTTTATAATGTAAACAAATAGCACTGATGTTACCATTACACAGTCACATTCTAGTTTCTGTTATGGGTGGCTGGATGGCACCTGAAGATGGTTCTATGCCCAGAACACATGGACAGCATCCAGAGCAACACATTAAACAGCTACTCAGAATGTTACAAGGCTGACATTATAAACTCTGTCAAATCATTTAGCAAATAAAGGAACTTTATACCTGCCAGTGAGCTATTAGCCTGCATATGCTTACCACTGGGAAGTCACGCTAACATCAACTTTCATAGAAGATTCTCTACAATATTCTTTCACAAATAGAGTACCATGCCCAAGAACCACATCATAATAAATAGAACATGTTTCAATGTTACACAGTAGTGGCACAATAGAGTTTATCTAATGAACGTTGGTAGAAGTAGCCAAATTCTGATGACTGACAAGCGGATTAAATCAAATCGGGTAAACCTGCGTTTCTCAGTGTTGAGAAAGCTTTAAACTGTAGCTTAATTGCCAATATAAGCTAAGATTTAACGAAATTGTATTAAATACAATAAAACACTTATATTTAGGCCTACATAAAGTAGCAAAAAGTCGTAAACCATCATGATTTAATCTGTTAATGTACGTGAACCGTCCGAACGAACCGATTCACTAGAATGAATCCAACTTTCCAACAAGAGAGTTGACCATTTAGGATTTTTATTTATTTCTTTTTACATTTTATTCTAGAATTTATGCCAATTTATGATAAATCGGCCAACGCTACATACGTGAAAGAGAGAACCGTTTCGGCGGGCGCATTTGATTATGAGACAGCAAAAAAAAAGTGATGTAGCGTTTGGTCGCTACTTGTTGATAGTGGTAGCTTGAAAACTTTGAAAACAGCTGAATTTCTTATTGCACTGCTGAAAAAATATGTATTTATGTAAATGGAGATAAGATAGTTACTCACCAGCACTGGCGTCTCTTCACTGCAATTCAGTGCCGCGTTTGACAAAAGACTTGGAGGAGAAGCTTCTTAAAGCCCCAGATAGTTTTTAAGTAAAACCGGGCAGATCAGGATCGTTTTGCTATATTGTGCCAATTGTGGCTAGTGCCTGAGCTAAAACAGATGCAAGACTGTCAATGTTTTCTGTAGTGGCCACCACTGTACTCGTACTCACTGTGATGAAAAATAAATGCTGAGGTAGGTTAATTCACTCACTCATAACCCTCTCTTGCCAGCTACACTTCAAATGTGTTGACAGTGGTTAAGCTCCTGTAAGAATGATGTTTAAAAAAAACAAAACAAAAAACACTGAGCTGCAGATATTATTCACCCATGCCAATATACACAAAATTATGTTCATTTTGTGTTAAGATTTTAATAACACAAAATTAAATATAAAACTAAATGTAAACTAAAAACTGTTTTGTTTTGTTTTTAGCTCTTGGTAACCATTTCTTCACTGTTTTAGTGTTTATGAATACTTGATTGTACAGTATAAATATAGTGCATCACCAGCTTTTCATACATCCCGATCTCATAAGAAAATGTAACTATTTTACGAGTTTGAATTTCAAATGATTTCGTACAATTTAATTTGTACAAAAACAAGATTTTCAGGAAAAAAAAAAGGTCCAGCCCTAATCCTACCCCTCAATAGGGCGTAAGCAGATCATATGAAAACTTATGAATGATATTGTACAAATTGACCACCAATTTGCCAAAACATTAAATAGCTACGAATTGCCACAAGAGTGCGTTGTCCTGGCCCACCCCAGCTTGGGGCTGTTTTTGTGCCAGCAAGCTATGATTTTTATTTTTTTACCACAACCCATATCATGATGATCTCTAAGTCATCTAGATTTCCTCCATTGTTTTAGCTTGTTTACTCCTTGACCAATCCTTGGATTGCTTGTCTGTTGTTAGGACAAAGTTGAGAGTGCGTGCCGTAGTCTAATAAAGAGCAGGAGAGTTTTCTTATGTGTTTTGGCTGAGCTACCAATATAAAAGAAAATATGTATTGTTTACACCAGATCTGGCCTCATATAAACCAATCTTGCATGACATGGAATCATACTAAAAGTTTTTCCTAGTTCAAGGATAAACGTTTTATCAAAAGTTTCCACTGAAAAACAACCGTTAGCCCACAGCACAGCTTCTCTCCTTTCTCTCATTCTGTGAGTTTAAACGAGGATTAGGTGTTGCCATTTTAATTTATATGATTGGGAGTCATTTCCTGTCTGTTTAGTGTTACAAAGAGGGATCAGAATTTAAAATGAGCTGGCTATTTTTAACGGTCTGCATCGGTAATTAGGAGGTTCTGAATAGTTATTTGTATAAGGTAATTTTGTCCGTCATATGAGCATTATATCTTTTAAAATCAAAGGATTTACTATTTTTATTTTAGTTTTAATCTTTTAATATAATGTTCAATGATACTCCATGAAAGAAAAGAAGTCTGAGAAAGTTTGTGCTGTGCAATTCCAAGATCTGCATTCAGTATTTTATGGTCCATTCACAGCAGCTAAGTGTTGACCTGACCTGACTGCATATGAAGCTGACATCAATCATAAGGCTCTTTCCATTTCCTCACAATCCAACAGGGGGCCATAAACATCAATTCCTGGAGATTCCTCCAAACAGATACCATGAAATCTTTGACCCATCTACAGCTGACATTTTGTCTAAGATCTGCTAACAGGTAAGTCTAATGTCAAGTATTTTGGGTGGCTTTGATCTGTTGCAATGTTTAAATTTCCTTAAATGTGGAGCGAGAGAAAAAAGTGCTGTTTTTGTTTCGTATAATGTTTCATAGTGAAATCCATGAAGATGCTGAATGCAATGAATTAATCTCAAATGTATTAATCCTGTTAAAGTGCAAACAGATTTCTACAAATTTGTCAATATTTATTCCAAGGCCTCCGATGAAGCTGAAAATAATAAAGCATTCGGGCAGCAGTTGTTGTATTTACATCTCTCTAATCTCAGCCATTCTTCAGAGTTGTCATTATCTCCAAGATAATACTGCATAACCACATAAAAAGAGAGTTTGCATAAGATGTGCATGTGTTATTGATGTGAGAACAAAGTTAAAGTAATGGTTATAATTCAGATCATTTCAAACTGTTAAAGAATGACTTAAATTTCATTTCAGAATTCCAACTTGTTCTGATTCCATACACGCATCATTATTGCTAAAATATTGTTTAGAAAAATGTACACTACCGTTCAAAGGTTTGGAGTAAGATTTAATCAAAAATACAATAAAAACAGTAATATTGTGAAATAATATTCAAACAAATTTTCTATTTTAATATATTTTCAAACGTAATTTATTCCTATGATGGCAAAGCTGAATTTTCAGCATTATTACTCGTTTTCAGTGTCACATGATCATTCAGAAATCATTCTGATATGTGACCCTGGACCACAAAACCAGTCATAAGGGTCAATTTTTTTAAATTGATATTTACACATCATCTGAAAGCTGGATAAATAAGCTTTCCATTGATGTATGGTTTGTTAGGATAGGACAATATTTGGCCGAGATACAACTATTTGAAAATCTGGAATCTGAGGGTGCAAAAAAATCTAAATATTGAGAAAATTGCCTTTAAAGTTGTCCAAATGAAGTCCTTAGGAATGCATATTACTAATAATAATACATTTTTGATATATTTACGGTAGGAAATTTACAAAATATCTTCATGGAACATGATCTTTACTTAATATCCTAATGATTGTTGGCATAAAAGAAAAATTGATCATTTTGACCCATACAATGTATTGTTGGCTATTGCCACAAATATACCTGTGCGACTTATGACTGGTTTTGTGGTCCAGGGTCGCATATGCTGATTTGCTGCTCAAGAAACATTTCCTATTATTATAAAAAAAAGAAAACCGTTGTGCTGTTTATTTCTCTTTTTTTTCAGGATTCTTTGATGAATAGAAAGTTTTAAAAAACAGCATTTATTTAAAATAGAAATGTCTTATCTGTCACATTTGATCATTTTAAGGCATGCTGACTAAAAATATAATTTTCTTTAAAAAAAAATGACAAACGCTAAACTTTTGAATAGTAATGTAAAACATACATAATAGCAACGCTGTAAAAAATGATCGTGATTTTAACGGTAAAAGACTGTAAAAATGCTACGGTTAAAAACAGTTAACAGAAAGTTTCCGTACTATATACGGTGAATAACTGTAATAGATCTAACCTTACATTTAATGTAATTTTATAGTAAAATACAGTTAAATTTACAGTTTTTGGAAGTGAAAAAAAAACAAGTCGTTGTGTAATTTACAGTGAAAACCCGTAAATTGACATTCCCAGAATTCCCTGCGCGACACTTCACATTTGATGTATTTTCGTTGAAATAACTGTTTCTTCTTAGTTTTTTCTAATCAGTTATGTACATTAGGGTTTTATGTTACATTTAATGTTGTTAAATTAATGTTTATTGCATTTTTAAAATTTCATGTGTGTTACCATGATAGTGTTTAGTGTTTATGTGAATGACACTGTGCACCTTCTATATATTAGTATTGTCCTCCTAAAAGCTGCCTGTGATGCTTTGATTCATCATCTGACTATCATCACCACTGTGATTGGTGGTTGTCAGTATATATCAAAGGTACATAACAGATATTAGTATTTCAATAGGTTGGTATTTTAACATTATTTCAGTTAATGAAATACGGTTATTTACTGTAAATTTAACTTAAATCTGTAAAACCTAAAATTTTGCTACCGTATTTTTTACGGTAAAGTTCTGGCAACCACAGCTGCCAGTTTTTTACCGTAAATTTTACGGGGATTTTTTTTACAGTGACATCGATGTGAATTATACTTAAACTAATATATTCGCTCCTTTTAGCAATACTACTGTCCATCAATGGCTTGGTGGTTGATTTTGGTGGTTGTCTAGGGGATTTTTTTTTTTTTTTTTTTTGCTCATTTTATCATCTGCCAGGCCAGTCCAGTCCAGTCCAGTTGCTTGGAAAAGTACACTCAGCAACTCACATTGTTTGAGGTATCATTAATATCTTTAATGCTTGGGTTTAGGGGTTTTGAAAAGCTTTGATATGGACTATAGCTTTGTTTCTGATGAAATATGTTTGCAGTGAAGTTGTGGACTTTCTCAATATACATACAGAACAGGCCTCCAATATTGCACTACCTTCTTATCCTTAAGTATACATGCTTTATGATATTACCTGGACGACATATGTTAACATTGGCAATAGGTTGTCTTACTGTAAATAATTTCACATTCAATATAGCATTCCTTATTTTTTGTGTAAACGTTTTGTCCAGATATGGGCATAATCGCTGCTTGATTAATCTACCAAGTTTCTGAAAATGTTGTAATTCTTCTGCTCTGAATTGCTTATGAAGTTTTTAAACCTTTAAACCTGATCTTTAAGCCTTTGTTCTCAGAGGAACTTGAAAAGCTTTAAGTATAGGTAATATTGATCATTTTAAAAATGTATACTCAGAGGTAGCGATGATTTACACTGTTTTTAAAAGTATCAGATACACAACATCTGTTTCTTTTCACTGGCGCTTTGTAAAGTAACACACGGCAATGAATCTCACAGACACCAGGAGATGGAGTTCTATTGTCCTGCTCTTTTTCTCACAGATCATACTGTACTTTGAGCCTGAAGAAATTAATAAACGGTTATTGCCATAATCCACCCCCCACGATTTTAATCCAGCGCTCCCCATGAAGACGAAGGCGAAAGGAAAGCAGTGGTGGTCTCGCTCATGTAGAAGAGTATAATACGTGTCTTCAAGAAGGGTGAAGAATTCACAGTGGATGCAAGACATTAAAGAAAGCATTAGGTTTTAAGAAATGGTGGGAAAAGGATTTTCTGGAGTGGGGGCTCATTCAAGTGAATAAATCCTGTCTGAGAGCTACTTTATATAAGATACGATACCACATGGGGAAGATGTCACAAGAGATATACCTAAGTACTTTAAGGTTAGGTCATTAAATTTTAAGTACAGTAAAAGCACACTAGCATACATTTAAGATCCACCTACAATATGATGAAGGTAAATTGTTGCATATATTTGATAATGTTATAAATTTAATTTGTTCATTATATGTTGGCCAAAATAAAAGTTGAATATTTTTGGTAAAACAAAAAAAAACAAAAAAATAGGTGTGCACATCCAAATCCCAGTATTGGGCTCACATGCAGGACAAAAAAAAAAACACACAAATGTGACTCTGGACCACAAAACCAGTCATAAGGGTCAATTTTATACATCATCTGAAAGCTGAATAAATAAGCTTTCCATTGATGTATGGTTTGTTAGGATGGGCCGAGATACAACTATTTAAAAAATCTGGAACCTGAGGGTGCAAAAAAATCTAAATATTGAGAAAATCGTCTCTAAAGTTGTCCAAATGAAGTCCTTAGCAATTCATATTACTACTAATAATAGATTGTTGATATATTTACAGTAGGAAATTTGATCTTTACTTAATATCCTAATGATTTTTGGCATAAAAGAAAAATAATCGATAATTTTGACCCATACAATGTATTGTTGGCTATTGTCACAAATATACCTTATGACTAGTTTTGTGGTCCAGGGTCACAAATAACTAAATAAAGGAAAGTTAGATTAGATATCTGCACACAGATTTTACACATATATATATATATATATATATATATATATATATATATATATATATATATATATTGTTTGTTTCCATTTGATGAACTGTTTTTCATATTTGTTTGACTCTTTGATTTTTGCGGAAAAATGTGACAATATGCCCTCACTGTAAAAAAAAAAAAAAAAAAAAAAATCGTTAAAAAAAAAATCGTAAATGACTGCCAGCTATGGCTGCCAAACAAAAACCGTAAAATTAAAGTGAAATATCTTAATTCAAATAAAGTGCAAAAACAATAATTTTACAGAAATTCACATTAAAAGTTTTAGTGAAAAAGTTATTTTACAAATTTTTCCTTGTTTAAATTATTTTACTTTAATTTTACGTTTTTTGTTTGGCAGCCATAGCTGGCAGTCATTTACGATTTTTTCCTAGTGTAAAACTTTTATTTTACAGATTTTTCCTTGTTTAAATGAAGATATTTTACTTTAATTTTATGGTTTTTGTTTGGCAGCCATAGCTGCCAGTCATTTGACCGTTTTTTTTTGTGATTTTTTTTTAAGAGTGTAAAACTGGTATTTTAGTTTTTTTCTAGATTATGATCAAACACCTTCAATAAAGTGACAGTACTAAAAATTCTGCAGAAAAACAGTTATTTTACAGATTTTAACAATAATAAAAACCTTCAATAAAGTGTTAAAGCATGCTCAAGATTGTAAATTTACAGTTTTATTTTGGAAGACAAAATCTGTACAACAATACAATACATTTAACATTTAAAATACAGATAACAGTGGAACAGTTTCATAAAAATTTTAAAGTTTAATAAAATAGTCTCAATTTCAAACTGAAAAAACACAAAACTGATACATCTACAAGATTGTCACTGTTTCACTATTGATTCTAAAACTTGTATTATTCAGATGTAAATTTATGTAAACAAATTCTTCACAAACAGTTCTTCAGAGCCCCCAGGAGGAATTGAAAAACTAAAAATTACTAATATCATGATGAGGTCATGATTTCACCTTTGAAACAGATGTCGAAAATAAATTGTGCTGTTTACTGTTAGCTTTGTATTTTAGCTTGTATTTTCCAAATCAGTTTTATATTGTTTTCCTTAATATTCAACTAACAGTTTTGATAATATGTGGACAACCATTTACCTTTTTAACTCAGAATCCTAGCTATATAGTGTAATAAGTAAAATCAAATCATACAACAAAAGGTCTATGATTCTGCACCAGAAGTGACACAGACAGCAGATAAAAAGCAATCCTCCTCCAAATCTCCACTAATCAGCTGGATCCTAAAAAGAAAGAAAGAAAAAGACATTGATTCACTGAAAAGTCCTTAAAAAGGGAGGATTTTGTTTTTGTACCTTTCCTTTAAACAACATTTGACATTATGAGACATTCTGGCTATATGAACACAGAGTCCTCTCAGCTTTGAGATGGGAGTTATAAGGAATATGAGGATTCACAACAATGGACACCTTTTTCCAGATGTATCATAGCAAGGTAACACAGTTGCACCAATTTTTGTACACAGAAAAATGCCAACTAGTACACCAAAATAAAACTAACCAATTAATATTTTTATTAATTGCAGCAGTTTACACTGGTTTTCTATCACAAATGGTACTTGATGAGATCATTAGATTACTCAAGATATCATACTTATAGGTCATCATTTACTCACCCTTGTGTCTTTTCCAACCTGTATGACTTTCTTCTGTAGAAAACACAAAATAGATAGGAAGAAAAGATATTTTGAGAGATGTCTTGGTGATTTTTATCCATAAAATTTGGTCCAATATAGCTTGGTTACCAACATTATTCAAAATATTTTGTTTCACAGAAGAAAGTCATACAAGTTTGATAAGACATGAGGGTGAGAAAACGATGAGGGAGTTTTCATTTTGAGTGAGCTATTCTTTTAAACTCAATAAGGAACATTTGAACCAGAGTTGTGCCTTGGTGCTGAGTTACCTGTGTTCACATTTCCTCACACATAAGGGTACAGTAACAGTATTAATGTTGGATATGACATGAATACTCACTTCCTCTGAAGATCATGTGGCAGAAGATTTTCATTCCCAAAACTTCTGGATCATGAGGGGGGAAGAAACATACACACAAATGAATATTAATTTGTTTGATAAAACATTAATATTAATTGTCGACTTACTGACAGAGACATGGGCTTGCAAAAATGTACTCACCAGCTCCATACAAAAACTTCACAGAAGATCCAAAATCCTGGTTTGCCTAGTATTCTTCAGAGTCCAAGAATGGCGGTTTCATGTCCTCTCTTTTTATGACAAGCTTGATCTTAAAACTAGATGACAGTAGGGATGGGCATTATGACCATATTATTCTACATACATGAAAAATTTTATTTCACAATAACGATATCAAAATACAGTTATTTTATTTTTATAGATATTTTATTAAGAAATACTACAGAATAATACTGCTTAGTCTTCACTGTATGAAATTCTATGAATTAATAGCAATTTATTCTTAAAGACGCAGAAGGTCTTCTCTTAGTCTTTTGTTGTTTGATTAAAATTATGACAGACAGCAGTTTATTAGGCTGCTGCCCCTTTAAGAACTAATGCACAGAATGGCACGTATCCGGGTTTCCCCACGTTAACTGTAACTGTTTAACTTTACTTCAGACATAACTGACTGTTTAAATCAAGTGAATACCTCACATGACAGGGATTTTGAGATAATTGTGTGTATTTTACCGAAGGATAATTGATTTCGGGATCGCATGCTGTCTGAGAGAGGCGGCTTATTTTAACACATGCATGTCCCGCTCTTTATTCTTCATTCATGCATGTTTCTTTATCAAAATGTCAATAACTTTAAGTAGTACAGTGCTACGCGGATATATTTACATTCCGCGATATAAAAAAGTAACTTAACTGCAAAATCTCTAAAGATAGTCACTATCATCGTCATAGCGCCCAACCCTATCTTAACAGTATTAAAACATAACAAAACACAGAAACAGAATATGTAAATTAATCGCGATTAGCATATCACTTAAATGCACTATATCTTGATGTGACAGTAGAAAAATTATAATGGTATTTACCTTCTGCCGTTTGCCGTCTGTTGTCCGCCATTGGTAACTTAAATGTCTGTTCATATTCATGTTTTTTCGTTCTCAGTCGACATCCCACAACCAAAATTCGTTCAAAATAAGAATTTAACAGATGTAAAATGTTCCATGTAATGCCATTACTGATGCGCCGACCGAAGCAGTCCTGCAGATTAGAAATCGCGATCAATCCAACGGGTGTATATTCAAATTTGATCAGTAGAAGGCGCGCACAGTTGTCATTGGCCAGATTCCTGGATGACGTTCAGATTGACCAATCACGCTCAAATGAACACGGAAAGACAGCAAATAGCCTTGCAACTATAGAAAAAAACTTGTTTTAAATTACAATTAGCAAATGTGTATATTTATTTTTATTTGCTGTTATGTTTAATTAATTGGTCAAATGGTGTTTTCACATATGCTTACAACCAGGGTTAGGTGCTCCTACATCTGTGCTATTCACTATTCACCTATCATTCTGAATTTAGGGTTAAATTAGGGTTAGGTTCAGGGTTAGAGATACAGTGTGTACATTTGGCTATACTTGTGACTTACAGTTACATTCACATGACCAATAATGACCCTTTTGCATTTTAACAAATCCCTTGCCTTTCCTTTAAAACCACTCTTATGCCTAAATGCAGCTGTGCACAACTGTGGCATTTTCTGTATTCTGACCCTTCAGTGTTACACAACCTGTTGGTTTCGGGTTATTCCTCTGTCCACAGTAACACTTATTGCAAACGCTGCCATAATTGCATACAAGTTACAACATTTTTCTGCAGACTTTTATATAACAATATAGCTAATTCAAGCTGTTGACTGCAGTGGTTAGCCGTTATAACATTTGTGGTATGGGACAATGTAAACTGTTGAAATACTGTCCAACTAATTAAACAACAATTGAGCACTCTGATAATAAATGTATTGTCATTCATTTCAACACTGAAGTGCTTGCAGCAGCATGATGGCCCAGTAGTTAATACTGTCACCTCACAGCAAGGTGTTTCCATAACCACAGACATGCACATTTGACAAACTGAGGATTCTAAATTTTCCATATTTTAATGTGTGTTTTCCAGTCCTTTCAGATCCTTTTCTCCATGTTCTGCTTTTTCTAGTTTCAAATGTCTTAGTATAGGGTTCTCTCACACACTCCAAATAACAAATGCACATTCTGATCAGGTAAAATATACAGCAACCAATACTTTAAGATGGCTGTATGCCATTAGTGTGTTTGTGAAAGTTTATTGTTTTTTTGGGGGAGTATGAGCTTGTAAAGATATGTGTGCTTTTCTCATCTCTATTTACAATTTACTTTGTAAAGCAATTTGGATCAACTGGTGTGTGGGCAGAAGCCTGAAAGTTTCAACCTGGAGAGCAGTGCAGCTTTGTACTCTTTAAAAACAGACTGTTTTGTTTGATATTTAGTTTGCTATATATAGTTTGTTATATTTGTATCCAGAATTACAGCGTTTGAATGTAAAAATACACCTACACTGTAAAAAAAAATAATAATTAGAAAACAGTCAAATGACTGGCAGCTGCAGCTGCCAAACAAAAACCATAAAATTAAAGTAAAATATCTTAATTTAAACAAGGAAAAATCTGGAAAAATAACAGTGTTTTCTCTAAAACTTTTAATGTAAATTTCTGTAAAATTATTGTTTTTGCACTTTATTTGAATTAAGATATTTTAATTTAATTTTACGGTTTTTGTTTGGTAGCCGTAGCTGCCAGTCATTTGACCGTTTTTTTACGATTTTATTTTTACAGTGTAACTATAAAACTAATAAGATTTACTTTAAAATTAAAAAGAATAATGTTAAATTGTTAGTATGGACATAAACCTTTAATATAATGAGCTACATATTTAATGACAGATTATTTCTGTAATTTTACATACATTTGTATGTAATTTAAGAAAACATAAAAAATACTGTATAAATAATACAGTAATTTCCCTGTATAAAAAAATGAGAATTACTGTAATTTGTCATTAATGATATAATCCTTAAAATAATGGTCAAGTTGTTAATTTACAGATATTGTTTGTAATTTTACATGAATTTGTATGTCATTTATGAAAACAGAAAAAAATACTGTATAAATAATACAGTAATTTTCCTGTATAAAAAAATTAGAATTACTGTAACTTGTCATTAATGATATAATCCTTAAAATAACATTCAAGTTGTTAATTTACAGATATTGTTTGTAATTTTACATAGTTTTAAACATAATTTAAAATTACAAAAAAATACTGTAAAAAATTTAGTGTTATTTTCTGTAAAATTAGGATTAGTCTAGCCTAGTAGTTACGGTACATTAGAAGAAGAAATTGACTTTCAAAAAAAATAAACCAACACTAAGAAATATTCACTGAACTAAATGTGACAACTAGCCTTGCTCTCCACCTAACAATTACGGACCATTTCTGGATGTCTGAATGTCAGTTAAATCTTGTAATATTTTGACGAGCGATTTTAAAACAGCCCATACAGCCATTACTGAGATGAGATTTATGACCTTTGGTTTTCATTTGGGAAGGACTTGTGAAGTTTATGGCCAAGCATCTGCTTGCTATCCCTTCAGACACCCCTCCTTCTTAGTAGGGAACAGAAAGCAAATCTCTAAAATGGTCAAAGCAACTATCATGTGTCTTGTACAATTTGTCATTCTCACATGGAATAATTTAGTATTGACTCTTAATCTTAATACCAAGTCACAGAGCCATGATCTTTCAAATTTAAAAGTTCTATTAGTTGGCATTTGCCATTGCGTCTTATTTTATTTTTTAACAGTGCTTAAGTGTTCATATAAAGAGTCCACTCTAATATCATTAATGTCACTCCCTATATTATTCCCTTTAAAAATGCTATTCACTTTAAACCTCAACAAAATCAACTGTTGCAAAAGCAATCTCACAGGTTGTTTTTTTTTGCTGTGAACTGAAATTGTGTTGTTAACCTGTGGTGCAAGTATCAGCAGGATTCTTCACACTTTCCATGCCAAATCAAAAAGCATTCCCAGCTCCCACCATCATTGCTATTAAATGTTAAAGTTAAATACCCATAAACAGTGTTCTTGGACATTGAATTTTACTAGCTTTGCTGTGATCGTTAATTAAATTTACAACACGCTTCTTAAATTTGGTGATTGCAGTCGCCTCAAGCTGTATTTGGTCTCTGGAGGTCTGCAGTATGAGGGGACGTTGCAGTATTATTTTCATATTTCCAGTTATAAAAGGGTAGAGAGAGTGTGGTGGAGGAGGCAAGGATATAGAAGGCAATGACATGGACTTTAACCTAAAATGCAATGAGACGACTTGGACCGGAGTTAAAAGCCCATATTTACTCAAACGGCATCACTGTGGTCCCTCTCCAAATGGGAGTGCCACACATCACTTAGCCTGCCAAGAAACTTCCCCAAGGGAGCACTTAAAATGAGCCAGACAGCCTTTGCAATGTCAGATATAAGATGCTTGTGCATGCAAATATTATAAAATAGACTTTATTAAGGTAATAATTTTTGCTGAAGCCTATCAGCCAATGGTAGTTAAGGTTGTTGTAATACCGCCAGGGTAGATTGCAGAATGGCCGGTTTAACGAGGGACCTGGGGATTAATGATGTTTAATGATTACTCCAGCATCAGGATGTGAATGTCAAAACATATGGATCCATCACAACGAGAAAAAAAAAGGAAAACAAAAAAACATCATCATAATCCTTTGGCTAAAACTGAGAAATGAATAATAGGCCGGAGTAAGAAATGAAATAAAGTACAATGCTGTGTTGTCATGGGTTAATGGCTTAAACATGTCTAGTTTGTCCAGGGAGAGAAAAAAACCATGTGAAAATGTTGTAACAATGTCTGTAGATAGACAGACCATCTGTCTGTCGTGAACCTGTGATTCTGTACTCAGGTTCATACATGAGATGTGCAGATACACATTTACTGCATGCTCCTTAGAATTACAGTATGTGCATATACTGTAGATTGCTTTTGTATTTTCTTTCACATTGGGTAAATTATTTAAAATAACGCCAAAAAGACACAACAGAAGTAGTCCATTTTACATATGAACAAATTTAGAGATGTACGAATGTTTACAAATCCTTTAATGGTTCTTGAATCATTGAATTTGTTGAATTATTAGGTTGATTTTGTTGTATTTAAGCAGTGAGATTTAAGACACAATATGTAAGATTTTTGGATTCAAATATCCAAAAACCACTAAGAACAATGTTATATATTTTGCTGACTTGTGTACTTACATTATCCCAAATGTTTCCAAGAATGTTTAAATCCAGGGAAATAAGCAATTTTAACCAGGATACGGACCGTGTCCGTGCGTCGCCTATGACATCATACCCACATTACCCTCGATTTCCAGTTTTATTTTGTAGAAACCATGGAAACACCAAAGACGCTTTAATATATTATGTGTTTTTTATTAGACAGGTGAGCAACTGTTTGGATACATTCATCGACAGAAAACTAATCATTGTTATATAGCTCAACACAGTTAGTATTATTGTTTAAATCTCGTTTTCATGATTTACCGCGATATCGATCTAGCTTACTGCAGTGTGCAACAAGTGTCTCACAGTAGCCGCCAAGCGAACGCACAGAGAAGCATTATAACATAACTTTCAACACACTCAAATGTATCTAATATGATAAAACAGAGCTAATGACCAGAAAAGGCGGAAGCGGTCGTCTGTGGCATAATAAAAGCTCCGTGAAATCCAGGCGTCGCCTTTTTTTTTTTTTTTGAATAACTTCAACTTCAACTTTATTGTCAATTCTACTATGTTAAAGACATACAGAGGATTGAAATTCCGTTTCCCTCAGACCCACGGTGTAAAAACGCCAACATAACAAAAGACAAGTATTAAAAATAAATAGATACGATATGTACATTAAAAACATCAAAAACATCACAAAACATGAAAGTTTTAAGAATATTATTTATTAAGAATATGCTAACAATATGCAAACAAGATAGCAGCAGTTGTAAAAGTGCCTCGTGCATTATATGATCAAATGTGTGTGCGCGTGTGTGTATGCATGTGCATGTGTATTAGAAGGGTACAAAGTTACAGTTCAGTGCATCCGAGGGCAGAGAATGAAGAGAGTTCAACTTCCTGACAGCCTGGTGGATGAAGCTATTCTTCAGTCTAGTGGTTCGGGCCTGGAGGCTCCGAAACCTCCTCCCAGATGGCAGAAGACTAAAAAAGCTGTGTGAGGGATGGGTGGGATCCCCCACTATATTGAGTGCTTTCCGGGTTAATCGGATATTGTAAATGTCCTTGAGAGAAGGTAGAGGGTTGAGGTTGAGGGTGGCACCAATGATCTTTCCTGCTGCATTTACTATGCGCTGCAAGGCTTTCTGGTTGTAGGTGGTGCAGTTTCCGAACCACACCGTGATGCAGCTGGTCAAGATACTTTCAATGGTGCCACGATAGAATTAACACATGATAAGCGACCTCTAGCGACGAAAAATTACATATTGTGGCTTTAATTAAATATATTCTGTGCCATCACATTTACATTCAGATTTAGTTTTATTCTGTTCTATCTTATTTTTGGTGCCGTATTTGTCTTATGTTAAAAGGAATGATTTTTTAAATTAAAAATATCAATATGTAGCTAAAATGTCTTATGCGCACCAAAGCTGCATTTATTTGATTAAAATGATATAGTAAAACGGTAATATTATTTAAAATATATATTAAATAAATATTAAATAATATTATAATAAGTAATATTAAATCAATTCTATATTAATTTAAAATATATTTTTTCCATTTTAATATTGTTTAAAATATAATTTATTCCTGTGATGGCAAAGCTGAATTTTCCGCAGTCATTACTCAAGTCTTCAGTGTCACATGATCCTTCAGAAATCATGCTGATTTGGTGCTCAGGTAACCTTTCTTATTATTATCAATGTTGACAACGCCTGCTTATATTTTAGGAAACCATGATACTTTTTTTCAGGATTCTCTGATGAATAGAAATTTCAAAACAGCAGCATTTATATAGCTTTTTGCTATACACTCACCTAAAGGATTATTAGGAACACCATACTAATACTGTGTTTGACCCCCTTTCGCCTTCAGAACTGCCTTAATTCTACGTGGCATTGATTCAACAAGGTGCTGAAAGCATTCTTTAGAAATGTTGGCCCATATTGATAGGATAGCATCTTGCAGTTGATGGAGATTTGTGGGATGCACATCCAGGGCACGAAGCTCCCGTTCCACCACATCCCAAAGATGCTCTATTGGGTTGAGATCTGGTGACTGTGGGGGCCATTTTAGTACAGTGAACTCATTGTCATGTTCAAGAAACAAATTTGAAATGATTCGAGCTTTGTGACATGGTGCATTATCCTGCTGGAAGTAGCCATCAGAGGATGGGTACATGGTGGTCATAAAGGGATGGACATGGTCAGAAACAATGCTCAGGTAGGCTGTGGCATTTAAACGATGCCCAATTGGCACTAAGGGGCCTAAAGTGTGCCAAGAAAACATCCCCCACACCATTACACCACCACCACCAGCCTGCACAGTGGTAACAAGGCATGATGGATCCATGTTCTCATTCTGTTTACGCCAAATTCTGACTCTACCATCTGAATGTCTCAACAGAAATCGAGACTCATCAGACCAGGCAACATTTTTCCAGTCTTCAACTGTCCAATTTTGGTGAGCTCGTGCAAATTGTAGCCTCTTTTTCCTATTTGTAGTGGAGATTAGTGGTACCCGGTGGGGTCTTCTGCTGTTGTAGCCCATCCGCCTCAAGGTTGTGCGTGTTGTGGCTTCACAAATGCTTTGCTGCATACCTCGGTTGTAACGAGTGGTTATTTCAGTCAAAGTTGCTCTTCTATCAGCTTGAATCAGTCGGCCCATTCTCCTCTGACCTCTAGCATCAACAAGGCATTTTCGCCCACAGGACTGCCGCATACTGGATGTTTTTCCCTTTTCACACCATTCTTTGTAAACTCTAGAAATGGTTGTGCGTGAAAATCCCAGTAACTGAGCAGATTGTGAAATACTCAGACCGGCCCGTCTGGCACCAACAACCATGCCACGCTCAAAATTGCTTAAATCACCTTTCTTTCCCATTCTGACATTCAGTTTGGAGTTCAGGAGATTGTCTTGACCAGGACCACACCCCTAAATGCATTGAAGCAACTGCCATGTGATTGGTTGATTAGATAATTGCATTAATGAGAAATTGAACAGGTGTTCCTAATAATCCTTTAGGTGAGTGTATATTATAGAGCTTTTTGGGTGAACTTCTAAATCTTCTTCTGTCTTCTCTTTAATGCCAAAATAGTAACATCCTTTCTGTCTTTTCTTGTGGATATTCTGTACATGACTGCCGTACTCTTCTTTGTTCTTATAAAAGCTTGTGTCATCCATCTACTATGTTTCACTGCACAACTCGAACAAATTGTGAAGTGACACTTCTGTTCCTCAGTGCATGTGCGATGTGCTTTCTGAAGTTGTGCCTGTATGGTTTTCTTCATATGGTAGTCATTGACACACACTCTTTGTACATGTGTTACTGATGAAAGACGGAATCATTTATATTATAAGCAGGCATTAATTTGTTTGGTTTTCTTTTTCTCGTCATCTCCATATGAGATCTTTTCATCATTGCAATACATCAGAGCAAACAAACCACTATGATGAAAAAAAAAATGCAATAAACTTAGGAATTCCTGAACTCAGTTTTCATACATTTATCCATTTACATTTACCAAGAAATCTGGTTTATATGTAATACTTTGTGTTGATCGACTTTCTTACTGTGTTACAATAGTATCATTGAAGTATATAATGGAAGTAAAAGCACATCCATCCTCCTCTCCTTTCAAACCAAGAAACCAATAATGGCAACAGCATGAAGTGTATATGAGAGACGTGCCGTCTGAAAGTCGAATCAAATCAGCTCTGAAATCAAACCAAAGTGGCCTTTTAAGGCTGCACAATGCGATACAGCCTGGCACCAGGAGTTTGACTTGATCCTACAGCTCTCTTATGGCTGGGCAAAATTCCATCTTGACTGATTCGACATTTCTGCACACTTAGTGTGAAAGGCAGGGTGGTATAAACAGGGTGTGATGCAGACACCCTAATCCCTCCACAGCTCATACATTGTCTGCCGTCGGGTTAGTTGCTCACTGGGGGTCTGCAGCATTTGCAGAAATGTTAATCCCCTCCCAAAAAAGAACATGGCCATCATCTAACGCTGAAGTGTGGGAATCCAAGGAAACTGCTTAGTAATGCTAGGGATGTAGATAAAATCTCTTTTTCTGTTTCATAACAGTCACTTTGATGTGTCTTTGCTTTTCGTGTTATAGTTGTGGTAAGCAATACTATATTTACGAATTATGTTTAATATTATTAATTAATAATTAAATAAGTTGATTTAAAATAATTCATAAATTAAAACGTTTCAGAGAAAAAAGTTTTTTTTTTAATAAAAAGTCTTAGTGCCAGAATCAGGCACTGTTAAAGCATCTCCAATGCTAGGATGAAATTATTAAGTTTTGTTAGGCATTTGTTAGCGCATTCCAGACAGACTGCCAGTCTGTACATTAGCAGCCCTATTTTAATGATCTGAGCGCATGGTCTGAAGCGCATGGCACAGGTGCACTTAGGGCGTGTCCGAATCCACTTTTGCTAGTTTAATGACGGAAAAAACGGTCGGCGCGCCAGGCGCATGGTCCAAAAGGGTTGTACCTAGTCTCTTAATGAATCATGGGTGTGTTTTAGGTGTAACGTGCAGTAAACCAATCAGAGTGTCATCTCCCATTCCCTTTAAAAGCCAGTTGCGCTTGCACCATGGCGGATTCGCTATTTATATGGCAGAAAGACTGGACGCTTCCCCAGAGAGGAATCTTTTGTATTTTTAATATTTAAAAATGTTTGTGTGCTGCTGCGCGTCCCTGTGTGTAATAAGCAGAGTGTACAAGAGTTGTGCACCTGCCTATAGGCTCATATTACTAACGCGCCCTTTAAATAACACAAAAAATACTGCGCTATTGACTTTAGACCAGGTTTTTGTTGGTCAGTGGCACAGTCAATTTCAGTTGCCTCAAAATAGCAATGCACCAATAATGCGCCTGAACACACATCGTTTTCAGACCAGCACGCCCATGGGCAAACAGATGGGCGCGAGTGCATTTGCTATTTAAACAAACTGGACGTGAAAATGATAACTGCGTCGGGCTGAAACTAGCAAAAAACACTTGCGTCGTGCCTGGCGTCGGATTGCGCTGGGTGTATGATAGAGCCCTAGTTATTTTCACTTTACATCGTTACGCCAGTAGGTGGCGACAAGTGACTGTCTTTATGAGTGAGTCACTGAATCATTCATTCAACCGTTTCTGTCAAAACACTGGCTGCATCCGAAATCGCATACTTCCCTACTATATAATAGGTGAAAAACAGTATGTGACAAAACAAATATGTCCGAATTCACAGTACTCTACACTAAAAGAGTAGGCAAAAAGTACCCGGATGACCTACTTCTTCCGGCGAGATTCTTAAGTGTGCATACGATAAACACTTTATATCCCATGAGGCCAAGGGAAAGGATTTTTGAATGGGGCAGTGAAGCGACTGATGCTGGTAAGTCACATGATAATGACAATATGGCGAATGTAGTACATCCAGATTACATTCATGCTACACACATTCAAACTATATAGAACATACTTTTTTAATAGTCACAAAGTAATTACTTATTCAAAATAAGTACCTACTCAAGAGAGACACAGCCGGACACAGCCACTGATTTATTGAGGAACGACACAAGCAACTGTTCTGAGTGAGTCAATGAATCATTTATTCAAACGATTCATTAAAAAAATTGTTATTCATTTAGAAAACCCACTATTGTTTGTTGTTTGGAGGTAATTACACCCATGGCCTGTTTACATTTTTTAATAAAATGGTTTAATAAAAGTACATTTCAAATACCGGTGTACTATCAAAAAAGGAGAACTTTTTTTGTCATCTATTTATTTATGCAGTGGATTAAGGCTGAGCAGACGGATCAGTGGATAATGCAGTCAGTTGATCGGTCCAATTCTAGCAAGTCCAGTAAGTACAGAAGACAATGACTGTTTTATTGCAAATCATCCTTTTGCTACAATTTGTCTTACTGCTCAAAAGTCATCCAAAATCTACTGAGAACATTCAAACAAAATCTTGCCTTGCCATGCGAGTAAATGTGGAACTCAAGAATGTTATGGGAAGTATTTTCTTTGAATTCTTTCCCACTGCTTCACGATGAGGATTGATCATGCTGGAAACAATGTGCCCAGAACTGCCAACATGTGCTGGCCATATTATGACTCATGACCAGGCAAGAATAGCACTGGCTACAAGTAGCACTTAAGGTGCTGATAACACGGGGAAACATTTTGAGCAATGTTGCCGTCAACGGGCAACCAGGTGAGACACAGGGCCCACAACCGATCTAAAGTATCCAGGTAGAAATTTGTTGCCCATTCTCAATGGGAAAGTGCCCAAGCAACATCGCTCAGCAACATTTCTCAAAAAGTTGCCCCGTGTATCATCACCTTAGATGCTTCTCAGCAAGTGGTGTCAGCTTCAGCCAACAACCAAATTGAACCAAATGAAACATAATTATTTACAATTTGTTGAACAAATATTTTTAATTCTTTATATTTTTCTATAATTATTCTAGTCTCAAAACAATGCATTATACTGTGATATGTAAAGCATTATTTCAATATTCATTATTGCATGCATACCTAAAATTGTAGTCTTCGACTGTTTTAGCCATTTGCACAGCCACAGTCATTTGTCTTGGCTGTCCTGTTAAAAATAATGTGGGCTCAATAACTATCTTTTAGCATTTGTACCTTTATGTGACAGAAATACATTGAATTAGTCAAGTAAAAGATAACATTAATATCCAATTAATTTTCAGTTTCTGAAAGTTTCTGAAAATAGCATCGATTGACCTACTGACCTTTATTTTGCTGGATCCTGATCCTCTCAGTTTTAGCACTTTCAACATAAAAATACTGATCTTCCATACCGTTTTTTTTTTTCTCTAGATGAAAAGATATTTAGTCAGGTCATAGTACATGACAGCAAAGAAAGAAGACAGAAACTGGCAAATTTGGGGGCGAAATCATATAACAGTGTTTGTTTTGGTTAAGATGAATGGGTGTCATCAGCGGTCAAGGCGTGCTCATAGTGATTTGTTCTTTTTGATCATGCAAAAACATTTAATTTATTAATCGTTTAAGATTCTTTTTAGAAACATGTACCAGGAACACCTTTCTGTGTGATGTCTAATCAAGAACATAAGGGCCTGTCTGTAATCGTGCAGACCAATCTATGATGATCTCCATTCCACAAATGATTCGGCACTGTCTCTCAAAGGACACTAAAAACATTTCATGTGCTACTCTCAAGGCGATTTGAAACAGGTGCGAGTGATGTGCTCTTAAGTTTCAAAAGAACAACATGAAACATTCTCGAGTTTAATCTTGCATCAGTGCAAATGCATCTTTCAGATGGTGATCTAAAACATTAAAATTGAATTATGGTACATTTTATTTTGCTGGTTCTGGGGCCAAATAACGGTAAGAAATTATGTAGCAAAGGTATTCCAGCATGAAAAGCACATTTGCAGACGTTTGGATCCTCAGATTTCAGCTAAGCCTATAGCACCATCATCTTCAGCCTAAATTAAACAGATTCATAAATAAAATTGCATGGCATAATAGATCTGCACTTAGATAATTCCTAAAACAAGTCAGCATGAAATGTAAATTTACCCTATCTATTTTCTAAATAGATGTTTTTGATGTCATTGTGAATAATGTATCTTTATACAGTGGGGAGAACAAGTATTTGATACACTGCCAATTTTGCACGTTTGCCCACTTACAAAGCATGTAGAAGTCTGTAATTTTGATCATAGGTACTCTTCAACTGTGAGTGACGGAATCGAAAACAAAAATCCAGAAAATCACACTGTATGATTTTTAAGTAATTCATTTGCATTTTATTGCATGACATAAGTATTTGATACATCAGAAAAGCAGAACTTAATATTTGGTACAGAAACCTTTGTTTGCAGTTACAGAGATCATACGTTTCCTGTAGTTCTTGACCAGGTTTGCACACACTGCAGCAGGGATTTTGGCCCACTCCTCCATACAGACCTTCTCCAGATCCTTCAGGTTTCGGGGCTGTCGCTGGGCAATACGGACTTTCAGCTCCCTCCAAAGATTTTCTATTGGTTTCAGGTCTGGAGACTGGCTAGGCCACTCCAGGATCTTGAGATGCTTCTTATGGAGCCACTCCTTAGTTGCTCTGGCTGTGTGTTTCAGCTCGTTGTCATGCTGGAAGACCCAGCCACGACCCATCTTCAGTGCTCTTACTGAGGGAAGGACGTTGTTGGCCAAGATCTCGCGATACATGGCCCCATCCATCCTCCCCTCAATACGGTACAGTCGTCCTGTCCCCTTTGCAGAAAAGCATCCCCAAAGACTGATGTCTCCACCTCCATGCCTTACGGTTGGGATGGTGTTCTTGGGGTTGTACTCATCCTTCTTCTTCCTCCAAACACGGCGAGTGGAGTTTAGACCAAAAAGCTCTATTTTTTTCTCATCAGACCACGTGACTTTCTCCCATTCCTCCTCTGGATCATCCAGATGGTCATTGGCAAACTTCAGACGGGCCTGGACATGCGCTGGCTTGAGCAGGGGGACCTTGCGTGCGCTGCAGGATTTTAATCCATGACGGCGTAGTGTGTTACTAATGGTTTTCTTTGAGACTGTGGTCCCAGCTCTCTTCAGGTCATTGACCAGGTCCTGCCGTGTAGTTCTGGGCTGATCCCTCACCTTCCTCATGATCATTGAAGCCCCACGAAGTGAGATCTTGCATGGTGCCCCAGACCGAGGGAGATTGACCGTCATCTTGAACTTCTTCCATTTTCTAATAATTGCGCCAGCAGTTGTCTTCTCACCAAGCTGCTTGCCTATTGTCCTGTAGCCCATCCCAGCCTTGTGCGGGTCTACAATTTTATCCCTGATGTTCTTACACAGCTCTCTGGTCTTGGCCATTGTGGAGAGGTTGGAGTCTGTTTGATTGAGTGTGTGGACAGGTGTCTTTTATACAGGTAACGAGTTCAAACAGGTGCAGTTAATACAGGTAATGAGTGGAGAACAGGAGGGCTTCTTAAAGAAAAACTAACAAATCTGTGAGAGCCAGAATTCTTACTGGTTGGTAGGTGATCAAATACTTATGTCATGCAATAAAATGCAAATTAATTATTTAAAAATCATACAATGTGATTTTCTGGATTTTTGTTTTAGATTCCATCTCTCACAGTTGAAGTGTACCTATGATAAAAATTACAGACCTCTACATGCTTTGTAAGTAGGAAAACCTGCAAAATCGGCAGTGTATCCAATACTTGTTCTCCCCACTGTATATATATATTCAACCTTGTCATGTTTATTCAAACTTGAGTCATAAAGTCATATAAATGTAACAAATTATTATTATTATTATTCTGCTTAAACCCCGCGCCTTTTTTTTTTTACAATCAACTGCAAGCTCACATTAAGATGTGCCTCAGTCCACCATCCACTTAACAATTGATGATAGAACCAAGGCCCTGAAAAGTTTAGGGTCAGTAAGATTTTTAAATATTTTTAGAAATACTTATACTGTATACTTCTATACAGCAAGAAGTATAGGACATATAAAATTGATCACTAAAGAAGACATTTACTGTATAATGTTACAAATGCTGTTCTTTTGATCTTTCCATTCATCAAAGAATCCTGATCCTGGTTTTCAGAAAAAATATTAAGCAGCACAGCTGTTTTCAACATTGAAAATGATAAAAACTGTTTCTTGAACACCAAATCAGAACATTGTGAAAAAAGTGAAAAGGCCAAGTATGGTAACCCATACTCAGAATTTGTTCTCTGCATTTAACCCATCCAAGTTAGTGCACACCAGTGTTGGTTGTAACTAAGTAATTAGGTACTGTAATTTAATTACTTTTCTCTTAATAAAAAGTAAAGTATGGGATTACTCTTATTTTTTTCTGTAATTTAATTACAGTTATTTCTGTTGTAATTGAACTAAATACTGTGTATAGATTGTAGAACAATTATATATAATACAATAGAGGAATTAACATGGAATTAGTCTAGTCTAACTTTAAAATGCATGTTTTTATGTATCTTTCTCACATTTGTAATACTTTGGTCAGTTAATACGAATAAATGTATGTAGTTTTATATTATTTATTTGAATGGATTAAAAGAGCCATTTCATGTCTTATCCTTGAATTTCTTAACTAGTCGAGGTTGATATAGGCTTTAGAAAGTAATTAAATACTTTTTGGAGAGAGTCATTTGTACCGTAATGTAATTACACTATTTGAAGATGTAATTAATTACTTTTTTTAGAGTAACTTACCCAACACTGGTACACACACACACACACACACACAGAGCAGTGGGCAGACATTTTTGCTGTGGCACCCAGGGAGCGATTGGGGGTTGCTTAAGGGCAACTCAGTAATTTCCTGCCAGTGTTGAGAATCGAACCCACAACCTTCGGGTTACCAGTCTGACTCTCTAACTACTAGGTCACGACTGCCCTAATGGTATCGTTTTAATGGATCAGATATCTTCACCCAAAAATTCTGTCATCATTTACTCACCCTCATGTCATTCCAAACCTGTAAGACTTTGGTTCATCTTCGAAACACAAATGAAGATCTTTTTGATGAAATCTGAGAGCTTTCTGTCCCTCCATTGACACCTACGCAACTGAAACTTTGACGCTTCAAAAAATTCATAAAGAGATTGTAAAACTAATCCATATGAATTGATTGGTTTAGTCCAAAATTTTCTGAAGAGACACGATCGCTTTATATGATGAACAGATTGAATTTAGGCTTTTAATTACATATATATCTTCATTATATATGTATCATGTATCATATATGTATCATCATATCACTTAGATTTGAACTATATTACTGATCTGCCTGCATTGACACTATATGATAATTGAAATGAGCTGGATGACATCACCGTTTTCACCAGAGCAGCTGTACAGCCGAATCAAATTCTGTTGCATTATTTTCCTGTTACCACTGTGAAGCTGCTTTGAAACAATTGGCATTGTAAAAAGCGCTATATAAATAAAGGTGATTTGATTTGATTTGTGTTCCGAAGATGAACGAAAGTCTTACAGCTTTGGAACGACATGCGGGTGAGTAATTAATGACGTGAACTAACTCTTTAAAATGATATCTGATCATGTAACACTGAAGACAAGATGCTGAAAATTCAGCTTTGTCATCACAGGAATAAATTACATTGATTAAATATATGAAAATAAAAAAATTTTAAAAAATGTATTTGAAAAAGTTATTTTAAATTGTAATAATATTTCACACTTAACAATAATATTTTAATTTAAATAAATGCACCCTTGGTGAGCATAAGAGACTTCTTTCTTTCTTTTTCAAGTTTAAAAAAATATTACTGACCCCAAACCTTTGAATGGCAGTGTACATTTAAAGCACAAATATAAACTAGAACTAGAACAACTGGATCATATTTAGACTCCTTAACACAGAAAGCACTTTATCCATACACTTCTGTGAAGATTTGAAAAAACTCCAGGTCATCTTCATCTCTCTGAGACTGATGATAGTTCAATCATTAGCTTTTCTGTTCTTGCCTTCAGTCAGATATACAGACATTTTCTACAGAGCCCTAACAAGCAGAGCAATTTATGTCCTATGGTATGAGCTCTTTGGGCTTGAACTCAAAGTCTGTGCCCTTATTTGACCGGCGCTACTCATCTCTGGGAGGCAAAGGCAGCCTGAGGTGAAGGTAAGGCCCTGAATATCGAAGCCATAAAGCTGAGGAACTGCCTGGCTTTTGTGCAAAAGGATGATCTATACTGGTTGGTGGAGCATAAAACAATAGCTAAGGTTACTGTTTGCCAACCTGATGTAGGCGTAGACAACAATCCAGTATCAGCGAGACTCCATTGATCATAAACAGAGACACGCAAAGGGGTGGTGAACTAACAAGTTGGACAACGCATAAATTCTTTGTTTCTCCAGGTCAAAAAAAATCAAGATTTTTCAACCTACCTGAAGGAGGAGGACAAAGCAGTTTTCCAAGGTCATGTTTTATGGGTTTATTTATCTTACCACATGTTCAACCATGTCATCCTTCCAAGGTAAAAATAAAATTGTTCAAAACAATATAATCTATTTAAAGAGGACATTTCAACCAGGTGTAATGCCCAAGTCTGACCAGGATTTCAATATTGAACTGGTTTGCTTTGTTTATTTGTCTAGCCCCTTGCAGAAATGCTTTTATAGTCCCAGTAGACCTCAGAGGGTTTATTTTCTGGGATCAGGTTGAAAATCTTTACACTTGTCAGGTTATCTGAAGACGACTCTAGATTGATATTTATAGAGTAAAGCAAATATAGTATCAAATGGCAAAAGCTCCTGTGGTGCAAGCATGAATTTTCAAATCAATTTCTTGACTGCTAGCCCACATTCAGTCTGAAAGTGGTTCATGCCTATTACGGAGTGTCTATTTACACCAAGTGCAAATAGCGTGCCTTGTTGGCAAGTGCTATTCGCACTAGCTCCGCCGAACAATGCTTGGTTGGGCCAAACAACATAAAAAAAATTGCATGTATTTCCACGTCTTCAGTGGCGCAGTCAGTAAAGCGTAAGGCTTAAGGATCTAGGTTTTGACGCAATGGTAACACTTTACAATAAGGTTCATTAGTTAACTACATTAGTTAACATGAACTAATAATGAACTGCACTTATAAAGCATTTATTTATCTTTGTTAATGTTAATTTCAACATTTACTAATACATTATTAAAAACTTGTTAACATTAGTTAATGCACTGTGAACTAACATGAACAAACCATGAACAGCTGTATTTTTATTAACTAACGTCAACAAAGATTAACAAATACAGTAACAAATGTACTGCTCATGGTTAGTTCATGTTAGTTAATACATTAACTAATGTTAACTAATGAAACCTTACTGTAAAGTGTTACCGACGCGATCGACCCGGGTTCGAAGCCGCCTTTTGCCAAGCTCGCTCTTCTCCCTTTTCCCATTACATATCACATCGGAAAGGCATTTACTTTCAATAAAAATTAAGAAAATGTTATAAAAGTGGAAATTAATTGCCTAACGAAATGTTTAATAATAATAAAAGCATTTATTGGGTAGGGTTAGGGGTAGGTGTAGGGAGGGCTTTTATTGTCCCATTAAGGCGGCATCCATTTAATAATTTTAATAAATATAATCATTTACACTCTATCTTATTATTGCATCCTGTTAATGTACAATACTGAGGTGCAAATAGTATGTATCTGTCAAAATATAGTATTAATTGCATGTAATTACTATTTACACATATTGCAAAGAACTGCTACTTTTACAAGGTGTAAATAGAATATATCACTATTTTCTTAGTATGCTATTTCACTTAGTAAATAGCATCTACAGCTATTTGCACTGTAGAAAATGTTATCTTCACTTAGTGTAAATAGAATCTAGTTGCTATTTACACTTGGTGTAAATAGCATCTATCACTATTTGCACTTAGTGTAAATAGCAATTATCGCTAAGAAAATATGCTGTTTTCACTGAGTGTAAATAGAATCTAGTTGCTATTTACACTTGGTGTAAATAGCATCTATCACTATTTGCACTTAGTGTAAATAGCATCTATTGCCGCTGCCTTTTTATTATGCACTTTCCTTGAGACCTGGGTACTTAAGAAAGGAAACCTAGCCTTTGACTGGCATAAGTGTATCAGAGCAATTATACTGAACTGAAGTGATTCATAGTCAGATCTTCTTGGCTGTCGAACACCTGCCTTAAATGGGTTTTACTTACCAGACAGATTAAAGACACGTCTTTGGTACCACCTGAGCCGTGTTCAAGTGTTGTAGAGTTTAAACAACAATATTACTAAATTATCAACACATTCTGAAACCTAACAGGCATAACCCATTTCAAAATAAAATGTTATCCAAATCACATGCAGTGCATTTCATCAAGTAGATTCATTGTAATTGGGTTGCACTATGTAGGAATATTGGCGTTTTTCCACTGCACAGTACGGCTTGCTACAGCTCACTTATGGCTCGTTTCCACGGAGCGGTACGGTTCAGTACAGTTCGGTACGGTACTCAATTTTTGCCGTTTCCATTGTCAGAAGCTGTGAATGGTACCTTAATTCCGAACCGTACCGTACCACCGTTACCACGGGTACCGTTGGCACCCTCCTTCTACTGTACCTAGCACAGTAGTCCAGTACTAAAGGGTGGAGCTAGACTTATTGCAGAACGTTGATTGGTTGACAAGAGAATCGTCACTTGCGCATGCTTTTCGGCTGTGTTTTTCCTTGCAGCCTGCAGCCTTGGCTCAAACAAAGTGTGTCTTCTTCTTGTGACAACAGCCACATGCCGAGAAGCAAGAACAAGATCTGCTGTATGTCCTCCACTGTTGTTAACTGTGTCGCTTTCTTCTTCGCTCAAAAATGACGTTGATCGCTATACCACGCCTATCAAGTATGGGCGCTGTTGGCGGTGGAAACGCAAGCCAGATCATGGTTTAGCGAATCATACTGAACTGTACTGTACTGAACCGTACCGCTCGGTGGAAACTAGCCATTAAATAGTACCCCTCCAAGTCAGCTGTACCGATACTAAAATGTGACGTGTAAACACTGAAGATCACTGATTGGTCAGAAAGAATCATCACTACCAGTGTCATTGGATTTGCGACACCAAACCCACTAGAAACAAACTTCTTCGTCTTGCAGTGAAAAACATCCACATGCCGAGAATCAAGAACACCATTCCATCGATATGCTCCATTGCACCTGTTTTGTGCATTTGTTTTTTTGTTGCGCGTTTGTTTGTGTCACGTTTACAATGATGTCACGGCAGTAGAGGCGGCGCAACTATAACGATCAGTCTATAATCCCACCCACTTTGAAGCGGTACTAAACTGCAGTGGAAAAGCAAACCGAGCCAAAGTAAAGCGAGCCGAGTCGTACCACGCAGTGAAAAAGCGGCAATAGAGTAATGAGAGCAAAGCCAAAATGTAGGAAAGCTCTTACATGTATTGTAATACCACTATTATCTTTAGGTTCATCTTTCCTTTTGTTGCTTTTTTTATGTGCATTTTATTTTAGTGAAATATAGACAACATCAAAAACAGTACATTTCACCAAATAAGCACTTCTCTAATGCTCCCTAATTATGTTCTTTGTACTGTATATCATGTTTCCACTGCTTTGGACAAAATCAAAGAAACCAGGCTAATATTTCCTAAATGTGTTTTGCTTGGAACGGACTGCACTGCAATCTCTGAGTTATATTTAATGCTTCCAAATGTGTAGTTATTAACAGAATAAAATCTCCCTTCTAAAGCCCTTTGAAAAGTGGAACAACGTACAAGGCTTTGATCATTTAAAATGATATAAGTGATATTGCAAAGGAAAAACTGGACATCTTATCTTGCTGGGTAGTACATCAAATGTCCTGGCGTCTGGTGGAGCGGTGGAGGATTTTCTTTGCAAAGGAAAAGAAAGATTTAATATTTTGTAGTCACTTTTAATAGAGTTTAGGACGGCATGCTGTGTTAGTTCTTATACTTTGTTGCCATTTAACCTTTTTTCCTGACTGGTCACTAGTGTATATTGAAAACCATTGAGACTTCTTGTGTCAGCATGGCCAATTGTTCTTTCTCAAATTATTTTTTGTCACTGTTCTTCGTACAGAACATCATGCAATACCTGCTCTCCAAAGCATTATTTATGGGCCCAAGGAGATGCATTAAATGTTAAATCTCACAACTAGTGCAAAGTTTCCCTGCCCAGCATCTACAAGCTCCATGTATTACCCAATAAAAATCTGACTAATCATATATTTTTTTTAATATTATTATAAATTTATTGTTTTTTTTTTTACTTAACCTCTCCACAGATGTTTGGAAACAGTTAAAGGTGTTAATCAATAGAAATGTCCTCTTTTTCACTTTATCCCGTCTCTGTCCTGCCAGTATCAACTCTTATGCTTTTTACATTACAAGGGTAATGAGTTCATTGACATCAAATGGAAGTGACTGCGAGAAACGTTCTCTTTGAGCATTTGGTTGCATGCATTTGTCTAGTTTTCTTTCTCAGCTCATTTTGTCTTCACTTTGAGTCAAAAATTCAGTACTATAAACTCGAATTCAATAGAAAATATAATAAGAAAGCTGCTCTAAGAATTTGAACGCAAATTTCATTAACATCATGACCTTTGACTAGGCAAATCTTTCATCTGCGTTTTTTTTTTTGATGTTTTTGATGTTTTAGACGACTTTGGTTGTTTTTGGAGCTCTTGGTTTGTATAAAATATAGATAAAATCCGATACAGATGATACAGAAAGAATATTCAGACAACGTTTCATTGTGTGCCAGCAATGCTGAACAAATACTCATAGAAATACCTGTAGATAGATCATACTGGTCTTTATTTGCCTTCATTTCATGCTTTCTGCATTATCTTCTCGCAGTGTTACTTCAGGTGATTTGCATTTGTTCAAAGCCTGTTGTTTTACTGGAAAATAATATAGCTTTAACACAGAACCATGAATATTTCTTAGTGATAGAGCATGTTAAACCATTATTTCATCGTTTCGTAAAGATACATTTAAAAAGTTATTTGTGTAATTATCACAATGGAGATTTTGTCATTTTGATGTTCAAAAAATGAAGTAATGAATAATGAAAAGAAGGCACAAGCTCTCATTGATCAATGTTGATTTGTGCCAGTCAACTGCAGATGAAGTCCTTTGCTCGCACTGAAGATTTCAACATCTGCAAATACACAAATACATCTGGACATATTTGACAACTTGTTAGGACTGGAGAGGCTGATGCAAACGTAATCCAAAATAAACTTTTTTTTATATGTTAAGCATTTTTTTTTACTGTCTGAAGCAGGAACAGATGTATGATCCAGCTGATGAATTGAAACCATCTGAAACAACTCTTACAATCTTGCTCCATAAATATACCTTTCAACATTTAGTGTGAGATCAAGAAAAAAAGAAAAAAATAATAATAAGGAGAAGAAGCAACATGTTTGCCAGCCTCATGGTTTTGCCATTTCATGGCGAGGAAGTGCTGCACCTGACAGTCTTAATATACCACTTTTGTTGTATAAATAAATACTTTCTTATGAGCTTTAAAGTATGTATAGACAAAAACATCTGAATGATTGCATGATTTAACTTTAATTTGACAGAATTAAAATGTGTTTTATTCTAAACCCTCTGGGTCATGGCACCAGATTTAACCTCTAATAGTGTTTTTTTTTTTTTTTAAGAAATTTTGCAAGTGCTAGAATGTACATAAAGTTAACATAAGTTTCTGTTTTGGGAAACATTGGCCATTTAGCTCTTACTTTTTATTCAAAGCAATTTAATATACAATCATATTGCTTATGACCCCAATACTCTGGAGCAGAAGATACACTATATACTAAATTGCAGATGGAATCATTAGAATAAAAGTAGAACAATTTTATCTAAAATGGATTGATATTAGCGGGTGACATTCATCAAACAGGGTACAGTTGGTAAAGACAGTAATCCCCAAAGTTCAATAAATGAAATTAGCAAAAAGAGAGAACAAATAAAATACAACAAATTAAACAATTTAGAAATGGAAAGGCCAAGTTCAACACTTTCTCAATGTTCAAATAAACATTCTCAGACTTTCAAATAAATACGTTCACGCTTTTTAAACAAACACTTTCAACACTTTAAAATAAACACTTCCATGGTTTCATTTGCTTTTGCCAAATGGAAAAAAAAAATAGAAGATTCAGGTCACTTAGGTCAATTAAGTCTAACAAAATTCTTTCAAAATTGTAAATTCTCCAGAGCTCAGTTCTGTAAAGTTCAACAAAATCTAGCTGCTCCAAAATGTCTGTATTCTTTCAGACTTAAAGTCCCCCTGTAGTCAATAATTTTATCCCTTAAAACTCATCTTTGTTCACAAAAATGACACATTTAAACCTTTGAAAAAAATGTATTCATGCCTTAAAATAGCTTTAATGTATCTCTACACCCTGGCTTCATTTAGTATACACGGAACCATGAATATGCAAATTAGTCCCCGCCTCCACTCACTCACATGAGCTCAGAATACCTGATCCACTCGGTCAACTTTACGCTGCACAACGGCAAGAGGAAATACTGGTTTAATTCAGCCATATCTGTTTGAACCAGAAACTGATTCAGAAGTGGAATCAGATTCATGGATCGCTCTCTACAACGTCGGATACATAACGGTAATTAATTTGATTAACCTTTTGCTTGACTACGTTACCAAACAGCTAATAATGTGTTGCTAATGTTACACAAACCATGTTCCTGTTTGCCATCTCAGAGTCAGACAGCTGCCTTCTAAAAATCAGTATCCTTAGAAATGCTTTTAAAAACGTAGTCTTCTCTTCAGTGGAGAAAGGTATATAGTTCACCATAACATCGTAATATACATCATATCCACAATGTACCTGCTATATTGCTAAATGTACCTGGTTTTTCATATCAACCGAAAAATATTCCGGGATAACCTGGCTTCTCTTGAGACTCCCCTTCTTCACAACATAGTTAACGATATGCTAAAGCCCGCCCGCACACTGACGTGATTGGTTACAAGGTAGTTTGTGACATACGGAACACCAGTGATTTCTGACCATGTTTTTAAGACTGTTTTTTTTCTCTGCAGTTTAAAGGGATAGTTCACCCTGAAATGAAAACAAAGTAATCTTTTACTCACCCTGCTGTTGCTCTAATGCCCTATGTCCTCCTATCTTTTTCGGACCTCAAAGGTAGAAATTTTTAAAAACGTCCTGCACGCTCCTCCATATAATGGCAGTGAATGGCGACCAGGCTAAAACTTTACAAAAAGGATACAAAAGTATCACGCAATGATACAGTGAGCCGCGCGCCATATAAGTTTTCAGGAGGCATACTATAAGGTTTTGCGAGAAAGAAAAACATTATTCAGTCAAAATACTGAGCTCGAACGTTACTCTGTGCGCATTCCTGGGAGTGCGTGTGAGCGTCAGCAGCCGCACTGTTGTCATGGCACCCAGGATAAGCACACACACGCACCATTTTGAGAAATCAGGCTCAATAGAAACAAACGGGACTCTCGTCTCTTCTATAAGGTAAATAATAAGAAATAATACATTAATACTAATACTAAGGTAAACCTCCTGAAGTAAATGTTGTGTACCAGTTGTCATGACAACATTGTGTGAGTGGCTGCTGACGGCTCGCACGCACTCACAGGAACGCGCGCAGAATAACGGCCAAGCTCAGTATTTTGACTGAATTATAAGGTTTCTTTCTTGCAAAACTTTATAGTATGCCTCCTGAACACTTTCCATATATGGCGCGCGTCTTACTGTATCACTGCGTGATACTTTTGTATCCTTTTTGTAAAGTTTTAGCCTGGTCGCTATTCACTGCCATTATATGGAGGAGCGCGTGCAGGACTTTTTTCAAAATTTCTCCCTTTAATGGTCCGAAAAAGATAGGAGGACATAAGGCATTGGAACAACAGCAGGGTGAGTAAAAGATTACTTTATTTTCATTTCAGGGTGAACTATCCCTTTAAGGATAAAATGCTCAATGAAATGGTATTAACTTTAAATTTACACATGGTTTGTCTTAAAGCATATTAAAAACACCACATAGACATAAACAACATTAAAAACTTGATTTTCACTTTAAATAAGTGCTATTGGTGTGTCTACAGACTGTGGAACTTGAATCTTTTTTTCAGAGTTGACTCTATTTTGTTACTTCTTAAAGGGATAGTTCACACAAAATGACAATTCTGTCATCATTTACTCACCCTCAAGTTGTTCCAAACCTGTGTGAATTTCTTTCTTCTGCTGAACACAAAGGAAGGTATTTGGAAGAATGTTTGTAACCAAGCAGATCTCGGCAGCCATTGACTACTGTAGTATTTTTTCCCCACTATGGTAGTCAATGGCTGCCAAGATCTGCTTGGTTTCATTTTTGGGTGAACTATCCCTTTAAAAGTCTATATGTTGCAACCAATAGTGCAGTGCTGATAAATAGTGTATAGAGACCTCATTTTATTTTGTGTATTTATTTGTGACACTTTCTGGTGATGTCAGAACCCACTTTAATGGTTTATTTGCTCCAAAAGAAATGATTTACCAGAAGATTTTCTGCCTTTTCTTTTTATCACCTCATTACAAAAGTCAGTCTCTTTTTGTGTTGGATCTCCAAAAGGAAGTGTAAATATGCAGAGGGAATGTCTCTACTTTGCACAAAGCCTTTGAACCTGCTAATATCAAAATGGTGGAGTCATTTAATATAAACCAGAGCTGTGAACTGTGTACATCTGTGAACTTAAACACACCCTGTGTACTGGAAATGCCAATATGCTAGTAATTAGTCTGTCATTTGCAGTAAACACCATAAATCAAAAGTCTAATTTCTTGTCAGATGAGACAAAGCTGGTAGAATATTAGATGCATGTAAGTAGTACTTAATCTTCATGCCACATTTCCGAAAAACCATTGTTATCTAAGTAGCACGAAAAAATATCATAATTTAAAAATTATGTTTCCAGAAAAACGAGAAAGTAGAGCCCCTAAAAATGGTATTTTGGTATCTCTGAAAAGCCCTGAATGTGCTCTTTACAGGACATCCATACTTAAAACGGTGACATGTATGGTGTCAGCGAAATTCACTAAAATATAATGTCCACTTCTGAGGACAAAAGTCTATTCCTGGGTTCCATGCAGAGTGAAACAGCCGTACTTCATCATAAAATAATGTATTATGTTAGTTAAGTTGTTTTATCATTATCAGAACAGCCAAGAAATATGATCCCTTATTATGGAGAAATAGTAAAATTCAGGTCATAATTTAAAATGTTTCCTATGACACATTAATCTAGCTTGTTGTTCCATCTTAATTATTGCCATACTTTCTTGTCTGTAGTAAATCTTTAGTGTTTTAAGATTGTTTTAAAGGTGGTTTTATTTGCTTGAAATAAAGCAAATAAATTTCTCAGCGAAGATATACACGCTTACACTTACATTCACATAGCTGTAATCTTTGGGAGTATAGATGAGCTCATCTCTTGGCAAGTAGCTCTCAGTCTAAACACTGAGTTCACCACTGATTGGCCCATTGTAATTCTCTCTTAACACAAATTATGTCATTTGCTTGACTAAAAAAATATTGGAATATCGTCACAGTGGCTTTGATTGATGACATTAATTTGGAAACTGGAGTTACTTAATCAGTGGGTTGTCTTGATTATACATTGCAAACTTTAGCTTTTGTTGAAGTTAACTTAATATTTGTTTTAATGTTATACAGACACTACCGTTCAAAAGTTTTGTGTCTCAGTTTGGGTCTCAAATCAGATCTTTTCAGGCAGACTGTCCGCAGTTTTAATTATGTGTCCAGACATAACCAACCTATCTCCATGGGTTGCTTTGGTAATGACGTAGGCGTACCCACGTATGTGACAAGTCTTTCAAAACAGATGCAGGAAAAATGGAGGTGCATCATCTCACTCTTCAAATAAGTGCCCTGTCGAGTTGCGGTCCAGAACTCCTCCGTCGCACAGGAAAATGCCGAAATCTTTGGACATACCATTTGAACACCATATGAATACTTCCGGCATTTACATCACCAGGGTCCGTGTATCATCTGATCATTTCATTTCCTATTTGAAATGGAATAATGAGAAAATATAAGACGGCTTGTTTATTCGTTTTTTTGTTTAGAGTAATAGACGGAAAATGAGATTTCGGCTAGATTTCTCATTTTTCGTTTGTGGTTTACAAATCGGTTTATGGCTTCGATATTTCATTTGTACATGTGGACGCACATTTGAATAGTTTGTTTTCCAATTTGAAATGAAATAAGCAGAAACGAAAAAAACGGCGCCTTTATTAGTTTTTTCGTTATTTCAAAAAAACCGTGATTTCGGCTTGATTTTTTCGGTTTTTGGTTCACGGGTAAAAAACGGATAAATTACTTCAAAATTCGTTTTCCACATGGGGGCGGTCATGAGGCGCCCCTTTCCGCCGATTGGTCAAGCAAATCTGAGCATCTGACGTCATCTGTCGTTCCCCAGGTTTGTTCAACAAAATAATAGTCCTCTATAGCAGTAGGCTACCGCTTAAACTGTACAGGGCAGGTCCTTCTTCTGTGCAACTTAACGCGTTTCACAGAAAAAAATATATCAGAAATATGAAATATTAATCAGCACCCAGCATGTTTTATTTAGCTGTGCGGAGTTAAATCTGTGTGGTGAAGCTGCGCTAGACAGTGGATAGCGGGTGTGAAACACAGACCGCAATGTTCAGTCAAGTATAAATACGCAGCAGTCATAACTTTTCTTTACAATACGCTCAGTTTTGGACAAGGGATGGTCATTGCAAATACTGTCATGCAAATCGGCTGAGGGGTACCGATGATGGTGAATTTAAATTTCGACAGATGACGTCAGATGCTCAGATTTGTTTGTTTGTTTGTTTTTTAAAAAATGAAAAAAAAAAACTAATAAAGGCGCCGTTTTTTCGTTTCTGCTTATTTCACTTAAAATTGGAAAACAAACTATCAAAATGTGCGTCCACACGTGCAAATAATATATCGAAGCCATAAACCGATTTGTAAACCACAAACGAAAAAATTAGAAATCTAGCCAAAATCTAATTTTCCGTCTATTACTCTAAACAAAAAAACGAATAAACAAGCCGTCTTATCTTTTCTCATTATTCCATTCCAAATAGGAAATGAAATGATCAGATGATACACGGACGTGATCATTGTGTTAAGAGTTAAGAATCTGATTTGAGCAGCCAGAGCGTCCAGACTGAGACACATCAGTAAAAATCTGATTGGAATTGCATTTCAAACCATCTCCATATGTGCTTTGAATCAGATTTGAAAAAATCTGATTTCATGTGTTTTTTTTTTGTTTGTTTTTTTTTTTTTTTTTGTCCAGACTTTCAAAAACCCATCTGGATATGCAAAAAATCGGATTTTTTCTGGCAGTCTGAACATGGCCTAAGATTTTTTTTCTTTTATTTGAAAGAAATTAATACTTTTATTCAGCAATGACTCATTAAATTGATCAAAAGTGACAGTAAAGACTTTTAACAAAAATATGTATCACGGTTTCCACAAAAACATTAAGTTTTAAGCACTGATAATAATAAGAAATGTTTCTTGAACAGCAAATCAGCATATTAGAATGATTTCTGAAGGATCATGTGACACTGAAGACTGGAGCTTTGCCATCACTAAATTACAACCAAACGTTTGAACTGTAGTGTGTGTGTGTATATATATATATATATATATATATTCTCATTCTGATTTGATATCATATTTGATTTGGATATGTTGCTTAGTGCATGATGACACACTTAACTTTTAGCAGTACACTAACATATGGACTCAAAGCTAACAGACATGTACCATAAGCCACAAGCCTTCCAAGCCGTGTCTGGACGTGTCATACACTTAATTGGGCTTAATTCCCACACACAGGCCATACACATTGAATGCCACCAGGAATTTCCTACGTTTTCTATTTTCATGCAGTGTGATGAAGGGACAAGGTGAAGTTTGCAGGCAACCATATGGACCTCCCGTCTCATTAATAGATCAAAAACACTTCTCTTGTGAACCTATAAACTAACTGAACTGTATGTTTTTGTTCTCCTAATTGTTCTACTAAAATACACCAAAGCCCTTGTGCTTTTAGCACACACGCAAATGTGTGTCAAAATGAGCAAATGGACGCAAAATTAAAAACACTGCAATGACAAACAGTTTATATGATGATTGATGAAGAGGCCTCTTGGTGAAAGAGCTTTATAAAATGAAGATCGAATGACCTGTGTGAGTGCATCCCTCTTATGTCTGCTTGAAATCAAGCCTCTGCACCAGATGCTCTCACAACTTGCATTCCTGCAGCAGGAGTGTGCATTCACACATCCTATCAGCTGGCTCAATTTAAATATTTTGCTGTGTTTAAACTGCTTCTTAATTTTTCTTCAACCTTCTCACCTGATCCATTCCAGATGTGCGAGCCACAGGCTAAGTGAGGTGGCAGTAAATTGCACACTTATGTTCTCATCACACACTGGCTGTGTGTGTGAGCACACAGTACAGTAAATCAACACAATAGTAATTTATCATATGACAAATACATCTTATTCTGTGAAGAAGTCATAATATTGCTGTACCAGATGGGCTCTGCCCTCCCAACTAGACCAGACGTCAAACAGTGTACGTGATATTCAACACAGGTACTGAAAAACAAGCTCATGAAGTTATGGCACCAGACACCTCTTATTTTGTTCTGCTCCACCCTGAGAGACAGAAACATGGAAGAACCTCAAAATTCCCCTCATCTTTGAAGGCATAGTTCACCCTAAAATGCACATTCCGTCATCATTTACACCCCCTCATGTCATTCCAAACCCTGTTTACTTGGTAGATGAACACAAAGAGGTGTGTTGAAGAATGCAGGTGTTTGCTCTTTCTTCTGGGTCGGAACAAGCTAAATTCCATAAAGGTACTGTAAACGTTGTGCACGACTCGTTCAGTATATTGCAAGTTGAAACCGCACTCCCGACATATTTGACCGTTGCATCCCGTCTTAGGGATTTTCAGTGTCCTGTGAATGCGTGTTTAAAAATGAGAGAAGCGGAATGGAAAAAAACAGGTTTCACGATGAAAAGTTGAACTTCGGGTGCATTTAATAGGTGCTTTCATAGGCCTATAATATGCAAATATGCACTACTTTAACGACAAGACAAGGCGATGTAGCTATTGTGGAAAAAACGAATAAAGAATACCAGTCACAGCAGCCAGCACACAGTTCCCAACTCAGGAACTCGGGTATCAAAATGATCCCCAAGCTTCAGTGGTAAATACGACATGCCAATACATTTTTAACTAGGAAAAGTGTATTTACGATACTTCCGATAGCATGTGAAGGCAGCAGTCCTCCTGGGAATTTCTGAGTTGGGAAGTCGACGTCAGGTGGCTTCAAGTCACTTTCGTCGAAGCAAGATGGTGGTGTACAGCAAGGTTTTTAAACTCTACTTCAAGAAAATGAATAACAAAGAATGTGCATCAGGTGTGTTTTGCTTTTTTATGTTATTAATTCATTTATGAAGCCACTGTAAACTTTATTGTTACATATTGATATTGTTATATTAATTACAGTGCTATTATATTTTGTACAGGCAGTTAGCTTATTTTGTTGTAAATAAAAAAGCCTGTCACTGCTAAATAAACAAAAATAGAGAAATGTGTCTGTTCAGGTGTGCTATATACAGAAGAGTACAATAGAATTTATGGGGAATGGAATAAAAAGAGGTAGGTTATTGTCAAATGAATATATGGTATTGCACATATTTATCATTGCACAGTGGGGAGAATACTTAGGCTAACTGTTCATGAAGTAGATTTCCTGGGGAAAGAAAATGTTCTTGTGCCTGGCTGTTCTGGTGCTCAGTGCTTTGTAGTGCCGGCCGGATGGCAACAGTTCAAAGAGAACGTGACTTGTGAGGGATCCAAAATGATTTTCTGAGCCCTTCTCCTCACTCTGGATGTATACACTGTGATAAATTGCTGTAGTTTTTTGACAGCAAAATTTTACAGAATATTACTGTTTAAGTATTTTACAAGATGTAGCTGTAGTTCGCAATGCATTATGGGTCAAACGACGTTTTACAGTTGTTAACAGTATATTTCCATGTGAACTGTAATTCATTTACAAGAAGGTGTTGTTACTGTGGTTTATGCGTTTTCACAATAACTTACTGTGATGTGGTATTATGGGATTGCGCGGGCTTCGTTCAAATTTGAAATCCAGTTGACTGGAGCTGCCCCAGAATGATTGAAGATCAGAGGCATTATTCATAATTCCTGGTAAGTTCTTTAGAAGTATACTTTTATATTTATTTCATTTAATGTATAAGCAATATCATGTCACAATATCGTGCTAACACGACATTTAGAAGTTACATGTAAAAGTTGTCAAATCCAATATGTTTCCCCATACATAACGTTAGGTTAGTAGCCTAATGTGTCGTTTAACTTTAAGATTTTTGTTTCAGGCGCGAGGCTTTTTGACGCGGTACCCCATGCGGCGGCCGATGGTGAGACGAACACGAACAAGGTAAAAACATAAACGAAAAACGTCGTATTATATAACATGATTTAACATGGATGAATACTGTAGTTTATGGTTTCATTTCGCTATGCATTCAGTTAATTGAACTTGTAGAGAGAACATTCATTCTCTGCTTTAACATGCATAACATTTCAAATGAGAGGAGACAAAATGCCGTGCGGTAAGCTTCAGGTGACGAAAAACATCAGAAAATGTGATCAAAGCATGATTAAATGATGCATTTTCTTATTTCGCCAGTTTAATTTTCTTATTGAGAACATTTAAAGTAGTGTTTAACTGAATTTTAAAGTAAAGCCCAATGCGAACGATTGTCATAGTATCTTTCGAAATAACTGACGAACAGCAAAATATGTGAATTTTCTACTTGTTTGTTCACTTGTGTTAACTGTCCCATATATATCGATCTCAAATTAGAACCTACATGTAAATGAGAAATTGTGTCTGCACGAGAGCAATAACATTCTATGCTTCTACTCTATGCTATGTATCACTAGCTATACTGTACACTCACCCAAAGGATTATTAGGAACACCTGTTCAATTTCTCATTAATGCAATTATCTAATCAACCAATCACATGGCAGTTGCTTCAATGCATTTAGGGGTGTGGTCCTGGTCAAGACAATCTCCTGAACTCCAAACTGAATGTCAGAATGGGAAAGAAAGGTGATTTAAGCAATTTTGAGCGTGGCATGGTTGTTGGTGCCAGACGGGCCGGTCTGAGTACTTCACAATCTGCTCAGTTACTGGGATTTTCACGCACAACCATTTCTAGAGTTTACAAAGAATGGTGTGAAAAGGGAAAAACATCCAGTATGCGGCAGTCCTGTGGGCGAAAATGCCTTGTTGATGCTAGAGGTCAGAGGAGAATGGGCCGACTGATTCAAGCTGATAGAAGAGCAACTTTGACTGAAATAACCACTCGTTACAACCGAGGTATGCAGCAAAGCATTTGTGAAGCCACAACACGCACAACCTTGAGGCGGATGGGCTACAACAGCAGAAGACCCCACCGGGTACCACTCATCTCCACTACAAATAGGAAAAAGAGGCTACAATTTGCACGAGCTCACCAAAATTGGACAGTTGAAGACTGGAAAAATGTTGCCTGGTCTGATGAGTCTCGATTTCTGTTGAGACATTCAGATGGTAGAGTCAGAATTTGGCGTAAACAGAATGAGAACATGGATCCATCATGCCTTGTTACCACTGTGCAGGCTGGTGGTGGTGGTGTAATGGTGTGGGGGATGTTTTCTTGGCACACTTTAGGCCCCTTAGTGCCAATTGGGCATCGTTTAAATGCCACGGCCTACCTGAGCATTGTTTCTGACCATGTCCATCCCTTTATGACCACCATGTACCCATCCTCTGATGGCTACTTCCAGCAGGATAATGCACCATGTCACAAAGCTCGAATCATTTCAAATTGGTTTCTTGAACATGACAATGAGTTCACTGTACTAAAATGGCCCCCACAGTCACCAGATCTCAACCCAATAGAGCATCTTTGGGATGTGGTGGAACGGGAGCTTCGTGCCCTGGATGTGCATCCCACAAATCTCCATCAACTGCAAGATGCTATCCTATCAATATGGGCCAACATTTCTAAAGAATGCTTTCAGCACCTTGTTGAATCAATGCCACGTAGAATTAAGGCAGTTCTGAAGGCGAAAGGGGGTCAAACACAGTATTAGTATGGTGTTCCTAATAATCCTTTAGGTGAGTGTATAAGAATGTATATGCATTTTTCTGGAGTGTATTTTGATCTCATATGTAAATGCATTAAAAAAAAATCACAAGATCTTTTTCTTTATTTCTTGTAGGTGCAAAGAATAGCAGATGATGTGGAGAAAAGTTTGACATTACAAGTTTCTGAAACTGATTATTTTAGGTAGCGTAAAATATTATTAATTCTGTTGTAAATCATTTAATAAGCTGTTGTATTTCAGATTACATTTTATATTGGAATACTACTGTAATATTGTAGGTTACATTATTGCTTATATTTATTCATTTCAGGTGAACCCCGCAGATATTGACTGTTTGAGGGTCAGGTGGTTGTGACTTCATACCTCAACTTTGTGGCTGGATTTGCAGTCTTATTTCAACTTCAGTCTGGTGTCCCGGGAGCAGGCATCTTTTGCACACTTGAATCTTTTTCAAAGGTAACATGCTTTACTTGACTAAATTCATTTCTGAAAAAGGTTACTTGGTTTAATTACTGGTACATTTAAATGTGTGTACTGTATGTTAAACGGTTAGATCACCCAAAAATGAAAATTCTTTCATTAATTACTCTCCCTCATGTAGTTTCAAGCCCGTAAGACTTTCGTTCATCTTCAGAACACAAATGAAGATATTTTTGATTAAATGTGAAATCTTTCTGTCCCTCCATTAACAGTCTATGCAACTACCACTTTCAAACCTCAGAAAGGTAGTAAAGACCTCAGTAAAGTAATCCATGTGACTCCAGTGGTTTAACCTCAATTTTATGAAGCAATGCAAGTGCTTTGTTTGCGCAAAAAAAAACAATTTACCACTTTAAATTCATGTAACAACGTCCACCCTCGTGTCAACACAACACGTATGCATCGTGGTGCTCTCGTGAACGTGCGTTGGAGATTAATATTTTGTAAGGAAAGTGGTACATTTTTTTATTTATTTATTTTTGCACAAAAAAAGCACTCGATTCGCTTAATAAAATTGAGTCATGGATTACTTTAATGATGTCTTTACTAACTTTCTAAGCCTTGAAAGTGGTAGTTGTGTAGACTGTCAATAGAGGGACAGAAAGCTCTCAGATTTCATCAAAAAGATCTTCATTTGTGTTCCGAAGAACGAAAGACTTATGGGTTTGGAACGACACAAGAGTGAGTAAATGAAGACAGAATTTTTATTTTTGGGTGAACTAACCATTTAACAGTTAAATTAACATTTAACATTTTACTCCATACATTAGAAGTGCAACAAATGCTGATTGTATTAGTGGCATTTTTACTTTTATTTTATTGAGCTAGTTTCATTCAATTTTGAACATTATTCTAAAGTTTCTGCTTATATTTTTGTGCAGATGTTTTGTTGGAATCACAGCACTCACTGGAGCCAAGACAACAAGCAAGACAAGTGGAAAGGTTTCAGAGAAGAGGAACGTCACCCCTCATTTGCTCATCTCAGAAGGTTAATGAACTTTGAGTGTGTATATATTAAGTTGTCTTTTGATGAAATATTCTTAGTTTAATAGAAGATAAGCTCAAACAACAGAATTTGTGGAATAATGTTGATTTTAGCATTTTATTTTAATGCTTTTCTTTAAAAAAAAAAAAAAAAGCAAAAATCTGAGTTGCAGTGAGTTTCAATAGGAGCCAAAATGCCACAAATTCTGTTGATTGACTTTAATTTTTATTGAAATGTAATGTTCTACTCAGAATATGTCTTAAAATGGCTTTTTAAAAAGTTATTTGTGGTTATTTTGTAATACTGTAATTTTTACGATAAGATTTTAACAGTTGAAAGACTGAAAATGTTGCCTTGCAATGCCAGTTTTAATAAATGCAATGCCTTGCTGCTAGTTTTAATAAATATTTACTTGCAACACCCTTGACTTGGTTTTTATTCATTTGTAAATGTATTCAGATAGTGTTCATTCTGCGTTTAAATCAGTATTACAGTTTACTGTTAAAATTATTCTTTTCAGCATCTTGGATTATGGGGATATTTACAGGATTTTATTGGCAACTTTAGTTGCCAGGTAAATACTGTACTTTAGTGAAATTACAAAAAAATGCTGTAAAATATATTTACAGGATTTTATTGGCAACTTTATTGCCAGGTAAATACTGTACAAAATATTGCTGTAAAATAAAATACAAGCTTAATTGTCATTGTTCTCAATGTTACTGTAAAAAAACTAGAAATTACTGTATTTCACATACAACAATTAACTGTAAATTGATTTGCAGTATTATGCTGTAATCAATTTTACAGCAATTAACAACATTTTTACAGGATTTTATTGGCAACTTTTTTGCCAGTAAATTCCTGTAAATTCTACAGTACATTTTTTACAGTGTACAGTTCTTGGAGGGTGGGCAGGGGAGCACCAATAATCCTCTCAGCAGTCTGAACTGTCCTCTGTAGTCTTCTGATTTTGTAGCTGAGCCAAACCAGACAGTTACAGAGGACAGACTCAATGACTGCATATTAGAACTGCATCAGCAGCATCTGTGGCAGGTTTAATTTCTTCAGCTGGCAAAGAAAGTACAACCTCTGCTGGGCCTCTTTTGCAATAGAGCAAATATGATTGTCCCACTTCAGGTCCTGAGAGATGGTGGTGCCCAGGAACTCGAATGACTCCACTGATGCCACAGTGCTGTCCATGATGGTGAGTGGGGGGAGTGCTGGGGTGTTTCTCCTAAAGTCCAAAACCATCTCCACTGTTTTGAGCGTGTTCAGCTCCAGGTTCTTATGGCTGCACCAGACAGCCATCTGTTTAACCTCCTGCCTACAGTGGGGAGAACAAGTATTTGATACACTGCCAATTTTGCAGGTTTGCCCACTTACAAAGCATGTAGAAGTCTGTCATTTTTATCATATGTACTCTTCAATTGTGAGTGACGGAATCTAAAACAAAAATCCAGAAAATCACATTGTATGATTTTTAAGTAATTAATTTGCATTTTATTGCATGACATAAGTATTTGATACATCAGAAAAGCAGAACTTAATATTTGGTACAGAAACCTTTGTTTGCAATTACAGAGATCATACGTTTCCTGTAGTTCTTGACCAGGTTTGCACACACTGCAGCAGGGATTTTGGCCCACTCCTCCATACAGACCTTCTCAAGATCCTTCAGGTTTCGGGGCTGTCGTTGGGCAATACGGACTTTCAGCTCACTCCAAAGATTTTCTATTGGGTTCAGGTCTGGAGACTGGCTAGGCCACTCCAGGACCTTGAGATGCTTCTTACGGAGCCACTCGATCGTATTTATGACTTTGTGGTGGCGTTCATGTGCGCTCAACTCATAATATTTCCGAACGCACCATTCTTTTAAATTTACACCACGTCTTAAAAATGCGCCGTTCATGTACAAGATGCTGTAGCGCAACAGTCAAGAACTTTTATTTAAAAAATAATTAAAAAGCTGTGCAGCCAAACAAAGAAATGTGTTCTGTGTGAATGAGCTCATTCGATAAAATTCAGATTTATACTCTAGCTCTATATTTATCAAGTATATGAATCATGAAGAAGCAATTCCCGTTTCAGTCGAATATCTTTCGAGTCGGATATTTTTGTTGCATCAATCACAAATCCGTTCTGAATTATTCATTCACAGCAGTCAGCAGCTCACTTTTCAATTATACTTTTTTTAAATAGCACATAAGCCAGGATACTTTTATGATAGATGTTTTGAATTTGCAAACTTTCTGAAGCTTTATAGGCAACATAAAATAAAATGCAGCTATTTCTATTTTAAGCCTAGACAGCAAAACAAGGTAGGCTATAACAAAAGGCTTTATCATCAAAAGAATGCATGAATGCAGAATTTTGCATGAAGAAATATATAGGCAACAAATTGACTATGGATTTCATTGCACTTCAGGGCCACTGTACATTGCAGAGGATGATCTTAAGTGTTGTTTGTCCAAACGCCAGACTGTTCAAATGGATTTAAAAGGCACTTCAAAGTCATGAGTGCTGTGTCTTTGTCAAGGGCTGTTTCTGTGCCACTTTTATTTTTTGTTTTCATCTGAATGTACATTTAGGCCCTGTATGCACCTAGATGCGTTTTGGTCGATCGGATCACAAGTGGACGACGGTAAATACAGGTGTAAATGGGGTCTAAAACGTTTTGAGCTTGTCCACTTTTGACCACTTCCAGAGGTAGTCAAAAACGCATTTGACCGGATTGCTTTCGTAGCGTAGACGCTCATGTGGTCGAATGTGTTAAAACAGCCACAAAAGACCGCCTACTCTCCACGAACTGACCTAATGAGTAAACATTATGGGAACCACACTAGCCAGACGAGATTTAAAGTTTGTCAGCTGAAGACCCAAGTTTGGTTTGAAGACGAAAAACATACCAAGCACAATGTTCTCTCACCATTCCTGATTTCTAACTCGCACTCAGCGTCCGGCGTGGTCTTGCGTCTATCAGAGCAGAAACGAAAGCTGATGCTCTCTCTATGTTTTCTGTCATCTTCGGTCACGTTCATATGTAAATTGCATGATTTTATTTTGTCCATTAGATCAAAAGATCTGAAAAAGCAAATACATTTACCCGCCCATAATACCAGGTGTAAACAGGGCCTTAGAAGTGCAGAGTTAAAAAGGAAGGAAAACATTTAGTTGAGTAAGGAAAAATGTAATGAAGATGTGGCTTTATGATGGGCAGATCACTTTGTTGATGTCATATGTTTTCTCTACAATTTTGTGGAGATTTGAAGATAAACTTGATGAAAAAAAAATTATACCAGAAAAAAAGTTTTAAAATATGCAGCTGACCTCAGTCTACTATGGCGATTGTTGGTACAAATATTGGCATGCATTCTGAATAAAGACAAGTCACAGGGAAGTACAGACAAGAGACAATAATTCATACCAGAGAACATTTGGAGCTGCGTTCCAAATGATCTCCTTAGGCTGTTGGTGATGTGCTGGTAAAAGCCCCATTCACTCAACACACAAAAGAGTATGGACTCAATAATGAGGTGCAAGACATGACTTTCTGTCAGAACTCAGTAGTTAACTTTTATATCACTTCATTGGAAGTTTACAAAAGTGTTAAAATAAAGAACAAGGACACATATTATTCAGGGCTGACCTTTCCACAGTGATGCAACTTATCTTCCCATTTTCCCCTTTATGTTAGCATTAATTTCTTTTCTTTAACTTGACATGAAGCCTGGACACACAGAAATGGAGTGACCTCGGTTTCAACAAATTTATGGAAGGAAGTGTAGTAAGACAGTTTTGGCAGTGCGAGTGCCTGCGCAGATGCCTTCCCGGCTAGAGAATACCATTATCTGGCAAGGCTCATTTATCAGAGGAACATGGGAGACCTTACTCTAATTTACAGGTCCTGGAGCATGCATCGGATTGAATGTTATATTTGGCCGAAAACGTCATCTCTACTGAGAGCTGGCTGCGAATTAAGAACATTTTCTCATACTGCTGAATGTCTGGTAAACCTCCATTAATACTGGAGGTCATCTTGACCCATCTGAAAGTTTAAAGGGATTGTTCACCTTAAGATGTAAAATCTGTCATCATCTATATGTTGTTACAAACCTGTCGGACTTTCTTTCTTCTGTGAAACATAAAAGGAAATGCTGTGTGAGATACAGATCCAAATTTAAAAATCAAAAATGTCTCGTACATTTGAATATTTTCAGTGAAAAAATAACATGAATTTCAGTTTGTTCTTCATAAACCGAATGGCTTCAGAAGACTTATATAATAAGGTATATTGTAGAATATAGTTTTATTTGGATTAGTTTTATGGTGATTTTTTTTTGTCATTGCCCCCATTTACTTTCATTAAATGGATAAAAAGCAGCATTAGCTGGCATCAAAACACCCTTTTTTATGTTCCATAAAGGAAAGAAAGTCATATGGGTTTGGAACAAACAAGTAAATAATATTTGTATATTTTTGGGTGACCTATCCCTTTAAATATTCTGGAAAAAAATATTTATCACATAAAGCATTTCTTGTTATTTATACATTTTTGTATATTTTAATTTTAGGTATATGTTGGGCATCAACATTATAGATACCGTTCAGTTTTCTAACTTAAATAAAAGCTCTAGTGTAAGTTCTGCCAGGAAGACTCAAATGTTACGTCACTCATTACGGTTAGATCTATCCAATCATTATCTAACACTTTGAGTATAAAAGATCGGTACTTACACATGTCTGAGTTTGCAGATGATGACGCCAACATTCACCCCCATCCTCCCCACCACCACCACCAGGATGGTCCCTGCCCATACCTCCCGGGGGATTGGCTGTGCCCCTGCTTTCATCTTCAGGCAGGAAATGCAGAGTCCGTTACCCTCTGAATGTGAGCTACGGACGGGGCCTACGCCAAAGAACCTCATCATAATCTATTTTGCTTTCCATTGCTGGTCTGTTAATAAATAACGGTCTTTGTTATGTTATCTTGCCCCCCCCTCTTTCTGGTAGAATTTAGTCTTATGTTAAGTTTCTGCGCAAACAGAAATTCATTATGCCCCTTTTGATCAAAGTCAATGAACCTTGACTTGCTTTCTTTTACCTTTATTTAATACAAAATAAACATAAGTGTTTCATTTCATTCATTTAAAAAAAAAGTGTTTAACTTTGAACATTAGTGCTGATCATGAGAACCCACAAATCATTGGTAAAAGAAGAAAAAACACAGATACACTGAAAACCACACATTTAAAATCAAATTTAAACCCGAAAACAAACAGAAAGTTTCAAGATTCAGCAACATTTTAAACACAGAAACATTTTAATGTATAATGAATAAGAAATATAGTCAGATTCACATTACAAGCCAGTTAAATTCTCTTTTTATGACCACCTTGGCAGCACCACCCTGGTACAGAATGTTGTTTTGTAGGACGGGCTGGGTAAACATGTCATGTGTGTTAAACTTTAAAACAAATCTCTGGCATCTTGTTTTGACTGTGGTTGATGGTTAGACATTATGACCTGAGTATGGAGAGGTAGCATGAAAACACACAACAGAGAGTGAATGTGTAACCTTAGAAGGCAGCAGAAGCACCTTGGAGATGGTCTGTTATATTGCTGGATTGTGGTTACGAAGTGCCCATGCCTAGTAAACATGGGTATCAACACACTGTATCTAAAGTGCATCCATAACTCATGTAAATTTACATCCCAGGAGAACATTGAGAGTGATGGATTGATGAACCATGCCATATAGGTCATAGAACAAGGCTAATTCCATTAGGAATACACTTCATTGAAGTTTAAGGGCACACAAACAACATGCCCACCCTGTAACACTGACCCAGAATGAGTATGTAGTGATATTTTCACCTAGTAAATGCCACTGCCTGGTTCTAAACAAATCCACAATGGCTCTATAGCAGCCAAAAAAGCATTTAAAGGTGGGATTGAGGGGTAACGCTTTAGATTACAGCCCGGAAAGTACTGCGTAAGTAAAGCGAATTTACAGCGTAACTTTCGGTAATAATAGTGTAACTATAAAGTACGTACGTGTAGGTATAAGGGAACAATATGTAATATTTGGGGAATAAAGGGGTAACTATCAGGAAAATTAAAAAATAATTTATACTGTAAGTATTTTCTAATTAAGGGGTAATTATCCGTGTAGTTACAGGCTAAGTGTGAATCTGCGGGCTGTAAATTAAAGTTGTGTTTGTTCCCCTCTTGTTTCACATGTAGTTACAGGATAAGTACAATAAAAACACGCATACAGCACATACAGCAATAACTACAGTAATCCATACGATCCCAATGGATGAATCAATGTCTTCTGAAGTGAAACGATAAGTGTTTGTAAGAAAAATACCAATATTTTAAACTTGTTAAACTGTAGACTATCGCTTCCGACCAATAGTCATCTGTGCACACATGCATGAGAGGGTTAGTTCACGCTTGACGTAACTTGAAGCGTGACGTGAGCACGCCGAGAAACTCTGGTCACGCTGATGTCAGATGCTGTCTGTTTTTATTTTATTTTATTTTTTTAATTAATGCTCACAACAGTATACAAACAATAACATAATATATGATAATAGCAATGAAAAACAAACAAGACTAGAAGACAGAGACGCCAGTTCTCACGTGAGTTTCAGATGAAACTCACGCAAGAACGTCATGAAAGCTTGAAGCTTCTTTACTCATGCCCGCGCTGGTAACAGTTGGTCGGATGCGAAAAGATTAGTAAATTATGAGAGCATTTCTGGGTGTACTTTTTCTTTTAATAAATAATAATACAGAATATCAAAAGACATGGGATTCCTCTTAAGTGGAAATAACGAAAAAGAAGAAGAGGAACAAAAGGAGGAGAAGCCAAGCAAGAGAAACAAAAAAGGGACAAAACGTGCCTCTTTCTGTCAGGACGTTATTATTTGAAATGAAGTGTTTATTTAAAAAAATTAATAAATGAATAAGAAATGTCGTAAATCTGTTTTGAATTAAGTTGTTTTTCAAATAAATGTTTTCGAGTGATATCAGATTTTGTACGTGTTTTTTATTGTACTTACCCTGTAACTACATGAAACAAGAGGGGAACAAACGCCACTTTAATTTACAGATTCACACTTACCCTGTAACTACATGAAACAAAAGGGTAACAAACACCACTTTAATTTACAGCCCGCAGATTCACACTTACCCTGTAACTACATGGATAATTACCCCTTAATTAAAAAATATTTACAGTATAAATAATTTGTTAATTTTCCTGATAGTTACCCCTTTATTCCCCAAATATTACATATTGTTCCCTTATACCTACACGTACTTACTTTATAGTTACACTATAATTAACAAAAGTTACGCTGTAAATTCGCTTTACTTATGCAGTACTTTCCGGGCTGTAATCTAAAGCGTTACCGAAAAGTTATTTGATTTCACAGTCAAAGGAGGCAAGGAATCCGTGGACAGTTGGCTGACTGCTCTGAAATTCGAAGAAATAACTTTTTCCGAACAAATTTCCCTGTTGTCCTGTAAAAACAACAGTTTGCTGACCTATCTATATCTAAATGAGCGTGCTTTTTGGCCTGTATCGATAAACTCATTTGTGTATGTGTTAGGGGTGTAACGATACACTCGTGTCACGATACGATATGTATCGCGATATTTTAAGCCAAATTAAAGAGGTTTTTTTAATTTTATTTTTTTACTTTTTTTCATTATTATTAAAATAATATTATTATTATATTGTATTATTATCAGGACCCACAAATATTCCCCCATTGCATCATTATACATTATATTCAACATTATAAATAGTCGTTTAATGTGGTAATGTCACTGAAACTCCCTAAACTTTCATTTTTTTCCACTCACGCATTACTCACGCTTTCAATGCAGGCAGCATTCTCTCCCGGTGCTCGCTATGTCCCATCTCTCCCGCTATTAATGCACTATACATATAAGAATAAACAATCTAAAATGATTTGAATAATCATACTACTAAAACTAAATGTGATCTGGTGATTTAAATGATGTTTGCTCTTTTACTAAGGAGTGCCGCTTTAAATGATGTTTGCGCTTTGACTTTGAGGAGTGTCATTCCGTACGGTGGCCGAGAGAGCTCAACACGCTGCAAATGAAGAAAACACATGCAAATAGAAAAAACACCAGCAAATAAAGAAAACATCTTCATCAGTTTGACAACACATGCACTGCAAAAGTTTACAACACATGCAAATAGAGAAACGCGCTGCAAATACTCACAACACATGCAAATAGAGAAACGCGCTGCAAAAGTCCACAACATATGCAAATACAGAAACGCGCTGCAAATACTCACAACACATGCAAATACACGCTGCAAATAGCACATACCAGGCCCGGCGATCTCAAGCCCCCTCTGCAATGATCTGAATGATGATGATGATGATGATGATGATGAGGCTACTTTTAAAATTAAATTCATATTTTAATTTGCCCTGCAATAATTTATAGTGCATCACGCATAACCGACGCACTGTAATAAGATTAGCTAACTCCTCATTTAAAAAAAAAAAAACAACAACAAAAAAAAACAACTTGTTTAACACCTACATCTCTTCTCATTTTTTTTTAAACTACGGGCCACAAAGGAAATATTAAGAAATAAATTAAGGTTAAATAGTGTTATCAGAACATGTTGAAGTAGAGCTCTCATCGCTGAGTTTTTAGTTTCACTTTCTGCAGTGAATAATTGACTGGGATTTGAGACATAAAATCAAGTCAATTATTAAAAAATATATTATTTATTATTAATAATTTATTAATAATATTTTTTAACGCAAAATAATACCCCCCAAATCGTTTGTCTTGACGCCGGGACTGGCACAGACCACAACCAAAGTGTTATAAGGGAACACCAACAAGTGACGTACCTGGCTGGGATTGTTCAATGTTTACTCTTCAGTCTTGTGGACCTGAAAGTTTTTTTTTGTTTATCTTAACATTCTGATCATATGTGCATTATGAGCACCTACTATTTGCGGCGCGTTTTTGTATTTGCATGCGTTTGTGAGTATTTGCAGCACGTTTTTGTATTTGCATGTGTTGTGGACTTTTGCAGCGCATTTCTGTATATGCATGTGTTGTGAACTTTTGCAGCGCATGTGTTGTCAAACTGATGAAGATGTTTTCTTCATTTGCTAGCTTTTTTTTTTTCAGTTTTTTTCTTCAGTTGCAGTGCGTTGAGCTCTCTCGGCCACCGTAATTCCGGCAGCGCGGGCGCTTCAGATGATCAATGCAATCAGTCACAGTTCTAATCGCAAGAAAGCGTGTCATAATGACTATTCCCAAACTGTAAATGTTTAGCTCATGCAAAAAAAATGTATTCTGCATTTACTCACTCTGATGTTGTTTTCGCGCATCACGCAATCATTTTGAACGTCCGTGGTTACTACAGTATGCGTGTCTAGGTAAATCTGTTTATATAAAGCCATCGTGTCTCTTCAGAAGACTTGGATTTGGATTAGACACTCCATTAGTTATTTTTACGATGCCTTTATGACATTTATTGGATCTTTTAAGTTTGAGAGGAAGTGACTTTAAATGGAGGGACAGAAATCTCTCAGGTTTTATAAAGAATATTTTCATTTGTGTTTAGGAGTTAAACGAAACAACATGATGGTGAGTACATAATGACAGAGTTTACATTTTTGGGTGAATTATACCTTATAAATACAGCAAGTTGAGCCTTGGATAAAACAACTCTATATCGTGAATCATATCGTTTACATCAACGATATCGTCGCATGTTTATATTGCGATATATCGATAACGATATATCGTTACACCATGTGTATGTAGGGGAAAGAGAAGTGCCAACGACACTCCTGGCCTCTGACAAAGTGCAGCCTTTGACAAGATACATGAAAAAATATTCACCAGGTTAGATTTAGAGATTGAGTGCAGACTAAGATATACTTTTGGCCCACAGATAATAGGCCAAATGTGATGAAATGACTGAGACAGGTCAAATCATTCAAACTTTACCTGTTTTCTTCTAGATTGTGCAAAGCCGTAAAAACCCTTTGTAATGTCCAACCAAAAGGATAGGGATCTTCCGGCCTTTTGGATTTATGTGAATGGGAATCATATTGGGCTGGGAATTTAATGCACTGTAAACCCGAATAAGTTGGGCTAACTCAAAAAAATTGGGGTAGTCATAATTTACATCAAATTTTTTGAGTTATGATTTTTAATCATATTTTTAAGTAAGCAGAACTATCAAGTTTTGAGTTTCATGCACTCATGTATTCATGCAGGTTAATTGCTCTTAACTTGTACTGAGTTAGCTAACTCATACATTTTGATAGCAATTAACATAAAACTTTTTTTATTTTGAGTTATTTACTTAACTGTAAACCCTAATTTTGGTAAATTTGACCAAATTTTACTACACTGTAAACCCTAATTCACTGTAAAACCTTGTCAGAACTCAAAAAAGTTGAATGAGAATTTTTTTTAAGTTAAGAAACTCAAAGTTTAAGTAAGATTTTTATTTTGTACTTTGTTCTTAACTTGAAATATTTAAGTACACTAATTTATACATTTAGCTTAAAATTATCAGGTTATCTCAACATAAATATTTTGCTAGCTATAACAAACTAATTCAGAAAATGCCAACTTGCTACTTTGCTAACATGTTAACAATAGCATGGTATAGCACTTACTGAATGAGTACAGAAACTTAAAAGATGTAACTTACCTGCTCTCAAACCAAGCAGCATGCCACTTGACACCATGATGGTAACTCTCCAAAAACCCACATTAACACTTCTAAATTAGCATAACAAAACATTAATCACTACTAAATCTCCCTTACCATTAATCTTGCACAAAAAAAACATTATATAACACTTAAATTTAGCATGGGCAAAGCATGCTGGGAAATAAAAAATCCCAACTCAGTTTCAGTTCAACTTAAATTAGTCTAAATTTAAGGAAATGAGTTCATACAACTCAAAGCAATGAAACATTTCAGTTTACTTGAAATATGTCAGTGCTGTGAAAGTAAAAAAAAAAGAAAGTTCTAAATACTCATAACAGTTAATTTAACTGAACTAATTTGCTTAATTTAAGTTTGTCCTACTCAAACCAATTAAGTATTTTGAGCATTAGGGTTTACAGTGTGATTTTGGTTCAGATTCTCAGAATATTTTCATATAGCACAGCCAACATTTCTTCCATGACCAATTAAATTTCAAGATGTTATATTCTGTGGCACTTCTGTAACACAATTACACAGCTAACATTTACTTTGTACAATTGAATGAGATTATACAACTTTTCCATAATTTAGTGGTTCTTTACAACCTGCTCATCAGAACTGACCACAGATTTGTTCCTTTGGAAACCTGTAAAGTATTGGTTTATAATTCACGAAGTTCAGACATTTTGAACATTATGCACTCAATCAACATCCAGCAAAGTATTTTTTCTCAAGCTCTTATGTGAGCTGATTTTTTCCCTCTAACCTCTAAGTGAAAGGGTGGAAACTGAATGTTTTCCATGAGATAGAATGGATTATAGTAGTGTGCCCTCTTTTGATCTTTATTAAGTAACTTCCTCTGGAGAGATGGGTCTTTACAGTCTAGGCAGGAAACAAAGAACAGAAGCCTAAGTCCGAAAGAACATGACCGAGAGCTAAATGGCATGCACTGTTGTCCCTATCTATGTTAAAGGGCAAAAGATAACCACTGGAGTCAGAGGCTCCCAGGTTGCTCTGTGATGTGAGTAAAAAAGAAATTTAAAAAAATAAATTCACTTATGATTCCACAGCTAATGATTCTTCATTGAATGAAAATGTGTTTGATTAGATTATCATACAGATTTTTTATTTTTCAGTTAAGGTAGCCTTAATTAATTAGCTATTTTTTAGGATCACAACCATCCAGATTTGATTCCTGGCCATCAGCACATCCAATCCCCCTTCAAATACCTGAGGAAAATCGGTAAACCAGATGAACTAAAGTGATGCAAAGAGAGAACTCATCTAGAACGTCATGACAGCTTGTCTGACTTTTTTGAGATGGAAGAGCTTGTTTGTTTTGGCTAGACTTAAAACAGACTTGATCTGGCTGCACTAGAGGTTCGTGAAACTGAGATTGTGGGTGGAGAACCATTTTTGCATTACATAGGTCTTGAAGAAAACCATCGTGTGGATATTTTTCTCAACAGAAGACAATTAGTTGTGCCATTTAAGGCACTACAAAGTCACTTTATAAGAACAGAAAATGGTACTCCATGTTGAAATAGCATGGAATAGCTTATTTACTTGCCTTCAAGTATGTTTTAGTTAATTTACTGGCTTTAGACAAACATAGAAACTGAGAAAGAAGGTAAAATTACATCTTCATACCACCGACACAAATGCACACACGCCAAACACGTCCATCCGTGTTCAACCTGTCACTCACATGAGATCACAGCAATAGCAAACCACAATGATCCAATCAATTCCCCATAGACAATTCAAGTCCTGTCCGTTTCACTCATATACATCACAATAGGGAAGAAAACTTCCCGCAATTTCCGTTTCATGCAACTTTAACTTCCATTTTACAAATTGAATGTGATAAAATACAAAGTTCTGTCATGAAACTCTAGATATCGCAGGCTGATCAATCCCTAACTCAATCTACTTGCAATCACATCATTCTCTATAAGGCATAGCTGATTGGTTCCTGCTGTAAAGTGCACTTTCAGAAACCCTTCACCTTCCCCAGCTCCACCTGTATAGATCTGCTAGGGGTAATTAATGTAGCAATATTGCTGAAACGAGCAATCGCATATGTAAGCAGATGCATATGAAAAATAATGCGATTATCAACAATAAACAGCATATAAATCAAAACGGCCTAATGTTACTGAGTGAAATGTCAACCCAGGAAGTGCTTAGGACTGTGCAAGCTTTGGGGTGTTGATGGACTCGATCTACTCCATCTATGTTTTGCTCATCATACTGAATCTGATCCAGACGTAAGCTGCGTCCGAAATCGAATACTTCCATAGTATGCGAAAAACAGTACACCAACAGAGTAGCATGTCCGAGTATTCGAAAAACAGTAGGTGAAAACGTAACGGAGTGAATGAATGGAGGTGAAGCAACGTAACTGATGCTGGTAGGTCACATGACAATGACAACATGGCAGATGTAGTATGTCCGGATTACATTCATACTACCCACATTCATACTATATAGAACATACTTTTTTTCCGGTCGCAAAGTCCAAATTTAAATGTAGTACCTACTCAGACAGTAAGCGATTTTGGACGCAGCTGTAGTCTTTGACAAAAAGCGATTTTCTCAGCTTTTTGCTCAAAATTGTTTTTTTCAGTTTTTTTGTTTTTATGAAAGTGTTGATAAAAAAGAATGCATGAAGCTAGAATAAAACAGATTTGTTTGTTTAAAGCAGAGGGTCTGTTCTTTCCTTTGATGTTCAGATATTCATACAACAAAATATTCTGGGGGCCATGAAATTTTTGTGAAAATGACCAAAAACGCTGGTGGTGATTGGCAACTTAAAAAAAGAAACGCTGATGGCGAAAGAGTTAAGAAAATTTAAAAAAATCAGCAAAAAGTCTTGTTTTATTTTGTCATGTAAGCAGTTACATTTACATGTTTAATAATGTAAAAATAACTCCATATAATAAATAGTCATAAGCCAAGCTTTAATTCCTATAAGCTTCTAATAATGTGCATTCCCACTGCCCCCCACAGCCTTTTCAGATGGCTCTTATGCTCCTGGCTAGTGGGTTTACAGATAGATGTTTTTCTGTCTCTTGCTATGAAACAAGTAGAAGAGCTTCTGGCTGATCTTCTTAAAACAGACACAGTGCTGACACACAGTATAAGAGGCCCACCGAGAGGGCCAAAAAAGAGTACGGCAAAGTTCATTGGGTTCGTCACGCACTATTTTAGGATCAAAATATTAACCATATTATTTCCTTGTCTACAGCTATGGTGAATTACATAGGAGAGGGGTCCTCATAAACACTGGTGGTTTAGGGAGCGTGTTCCTGGCACTATCTCCATCAACTGCTGCCAGCAGATAATGCTGCCCTGTGATTTATGTGGTGCGAAAACTGAGGCTCCAGGGAGCGGCGAGCTAAACAAGTGGAAGCTTAAGGAGTAACTTAACAGAGGATAAACACATTAGAGGATTAATGTAACACCACACACACACACACACACACAAAAACGTCCTGGCTCAGATGTGTCTATCTGCATTGAGCAGTGTGTATTCACTTGCTCCTTAAATTGCTTTCATTTTTGATGCCCACAAAAAACCCCCAAATATGATGATCTCTATGTGAGTTTATAATCATTGGCCTTTATACTGTCATTATATTTAAATATTATCTGGAAACCATTTATTTTGTATTATCTTTGTTCTACTCACTGTTAGAATAATGTTAGTTAGATTTTGTTGAAAACACAGAACAGTTTTTTGGGTTCCTCCAAAATCTGACCACTGCTTACAATCCATGTCATGCATGTTTTGGCCATGATATCTTCTTAACTTTATTAACAAACACCTTTCTTCTTTTCTTGTATAATTGGAGCAAAAGTCAGCATTTGTTTTAAAAAATGGCTGTGCTGACAACATAAAAAGTATTTTATTTCATTTGAAGCCTGCAGTGCTTCATGCAAGCTGTACATTGCTGTCCGATAAAGATGAGTAACGTATCCAGAGTTGCAAATATGAAATCATAAGACACAGCGTAATGGAATATCTGTCATGAGGCATGTTTTGATTATCCAGCGGCTTGGTTTCGATTTGAAAGAGACATACCTTTTAGACTAGCATCTTCTGTATCTGGAATGTGTCTTGTGACAAAGAGGGAGCTCAAATGTTTTAGTCCAAAAAGAAAAATGTTTATGATTTCTGCCACAGCATATTATGGTCTGACCGAAGAACGGTGTTTAGATCATCGTGAATTTGGGATACTTTTTGTTTAACCAGAAGCATGTTTACATTTATAAACCCGAAGAAAAAAATTAACTTCCTGTTCTGTCTCATATCACTATGTTTTTATGTGTTTGTGTCATAGTTTTTACATTCAGAAACATGTTAATCAGGTAAATGTCGTATTTACATAAAGTAATAGACTTTTCTTATGAAACTGTTAATATAACTACTAGCCTATCCTGCAAAAGGTTTAGCATTGCTAATTCTGTTAAACTGTAAAATTCTGTAAAAAAAAAAGTCTCTAGAAACCCTCTATGATTGTCAGGAATGAATTGTGATGTCACTTGTTGAGATACAGATGATGGTCATATTGCATTTCCACATGTTTGCCAATAACATTCACCACTCTCCAAAAAATCACCCTCTGTGCTTTTTCCTTCGAAAGCTGTTTGAATCAAACATCTGAATGTCTTTGAATGCCAGTAAAACAACAAATTCAATTAAAGCTGCAAGCAGCGATGAAAGGGCCCTCACACCCGGGGCCACCGCCACCCAGTGGCCTCAGGAAAACAGTGAATAGTGGGCGACATGCATTTAAGCAGGTAAATATAGGAGAAAAATAGCAAAGTCATTTCGATGTGCCAAACTTCCTGCTGCCAGAAGGTGGCGCTTTGACTATAACTAAATATTGGCATGTAGATGTCTTCAGGTCAGGATTATTATCAAACGTGAAGTTTAGGGCAGATCGGACATTGTATGCCTGAGTTACAACAACATCCTGTTTCATGACAAAACATTGAATTTTGTCAGACCAGAAAACTTTTAGAAGATTTAACTTCACCAAGGCCTTTAGATTAGACTGACCAAATATGATGTTTATCTGATAAAATCTCTAGGAGGAGTTCGTTAAAGTACAACGTCTTGAAATGGCAAAAACTGCAAAAATTTTGCAGAGAAAATTCAAAATATCTCACTTCCTCTTGGGTTTTCAGATTTTGCTCCCAGGGACTTTATAGGTATTGGGCTGTTACATGTGTCTACCGAATTTCATACTTGTACGTAAAAGCATTTTTTTTTTTGCATTTTTGTAGGTGGCGCTATCGAGCCATTTTGCCACGCCTAATTCTGAAACCCATATCAGACGTAAATTTTCACTACTTCTGACGTGTGTGCAAAGTTTCATGAGTTTTCGAGCATGTTTAGGCCCTCAAAAATGCGATTCATTTCGGAGAAGAAGAATAGACCGAGCAATTCCAATAGGGTCCTCACACCATCGGTGCTCGGGCCCTAATAAACAAAGATTTTGGCTTTTGAATTTTCTCAGCTTTTTGCTCAAAATGGGTTTTTTCTGTTTTTTTTTTTTTTGTTTTTATGAAAGTGTTGATAAAAAAGAATGCATGAAGCTAGAATAAAACAGATTTATTTGTTTAAAAGGCTTTTGTAATGACTTAAAATATTCACTGCCCTGTCACTGGTGTGAGAACTGTGGATATGACTTCCTGTAGTCACGAAGTGTGCAAACAGACATTTTCATCCCCAAAGCAGGTTCTTAAAATACATGAATAAAATGTAAATAATAAATGTAAGGTCAAAGAGTGTTAATTTGTCTGCACTTGTGCCTTTATCCTTTTGCTTTCGCATAAATGAGCAACTGTTTGTGTCTTTAGTCTGTCAGTGTTTTGACTCTCTGTTTTGCCAGTAGTCAAGTGTTGCCAATAGGGTATTTAACTTGATGGTTAAATGACCAGTTTAGCCTAAATCCTGCTTTAAGTATAGTTTCATGTACTTCCCTTTGCTGATGAGAATAATTGATAGCATTTGGTCTTTTAAAAGGACAAACTGTCTGCTTTCAATTCTTTTTTTAAGCTGTAAATCTTGTATGATTTACCAGTGACTCAGCTATGATTTGGTCAGTGCACAAGGGGTGATGAGGCTGTAGGCTATGATGACTGACTGTTGAAAGGTAACTCTGGAGCTAGAGATCCGTCTCTGCACTACAGATGATTATATGACACATGTAGTTGTGCGTCAGCTTTCATCTTTTTATCTTTCAGCTTTCAAAGTATTCAAACCCCATAATTTTTTTCACATTTTGTTATGTTGCTGCCTTATGTTAAACTAAATTACTTTTTTTTCACATCAACCTACACTCTACACACACACACACACACACACATATATATATTATATATATTTTTGTATGCACATATTTTATATCACTAAATATGTCAGTATCACTTTACAATAAGGTTTCATTTGTTAACTTTAATGTATTAACTAACATGAACTAACAATGAACAAAACATTGGTTACATTATATTTATTAATCTTTATTAATGTTAGTTAATAAAAATACAGTCATTCATTGTTTGTTCATGTTAGTTCACAGTGCATTAACTATGTTAACAAATACAACTTGATTTTATGTATTGATTTTATGTATATTAGTAAATGTTGAAATTAACATTAATTTAGGTAAATGCTGTAGAAGTATTTTTGATTCTTAATTCATGTTAACTAAAGTAGTTAACTAATGTGAAATAATGAAACCTTATTGTAAAATGTAACCCGTTTGTTAACATTATGCATTAACTAGCATGAACTAACAATGAGCAACATATTTTTACAGCATTTATTAACCTTTGTTAATGTTACTTAATAAAAATGTTCATGCATGTTAGTTCAGTGCGTTAACTAATGTTAATAAATACAACTTTTGATATAAGTAAATGTTGAGATTAACATTAGCTAATATTAATAAATGCTGTAGAAGTATTGATAGTTCATGTTAACTAATTTAGTTAACTTATGTTAACAAATGAAACATTGTAAAGTGCTACCATATTATTTTTAAATGTTGATATTTTATATTATAATGTAAATATTAATCTTGAATTTTATAATTAAGCAGATTATACTTTGTAACATTACATTTTTTTTTAATTTTATTCTTATAAAAATATATTTTGCAGAATTGTTCACCTCTTCTCCCACTTAGATATATTCAGATAGATTTGGTTGTATATAACAAAGTATTCTTCTCTGTACAAATACATGTGTGATGCTATGATGTTTTTTCCCTTTCCCTTTCTGCTTTAGAAATAGAAAATGCAAAGAATTTTTTTTTTTGATGCAAGAAGTATGAGTTATTGATCACAGTCAAGTGTTCACCTGAATGATAAAGGTGATCCAGGCCCTGAACAAATAGCCTGCTTAATGCATTTCCCACTAGCCAGAAGCATCCAAATCCAGCAAAGGCTGTGGTCTTGATTCATCATTATTTTCTCCTGCGTGGCTGCCGGGCAGTTTACTGGCAGTGCCGAGTACAGATTAAGTGAATTATAGGGATATCATGACCCTGCAACTTTACCTAATCTTGACGGAAAAATCAAACAAGCAAATTCTCCCTCCCTGACTAAAATAAAGTGGACCTATCAGCAAGCCATCTTAAAAATACCTCTCACTCTGGCATCAGTTGTTGCAGCACACCTGTTTGCAACTGTTGTTGAATTGCTCAATAAAATATAATACATGCTGAATCTTTTATTTTAGGACATGGCTCAATATCTTCTATTTGAAAAGAGTTCCTTTAACCTGGGCTGTTATTCTTAGTGTTTAGCATGAAACATGGTGTCCTCATTTTACTTTTAGTAATTTACCATTCCAATGCAATTTAGTTTTAGTTACATACTATTTATTAAGGTAATATCTGGCAAATGTTGTATTTCTGCACATCAAAAGTGCTCTATAAGTTTCTGGAATAAAAAAAAACTCTACAAATGCTTGTCCAGATTTACTTTAAATAACTGTTAGTACTTCAATATTCAGTGCAACCAAATCACATATTGCTGTATATATGAGATGCCATCAGCAATTTTCAAGTATTAGCCTACTGATGACAATTTTTCATAGACAATAATATACTGTTTGAATCCAATCCAATTTTGAAAAGAATTGTTTTTTTATGGTGGCTTATACCAAGCAATCATAGAAATGAGCAAAAAGTCTGGAGCTTTCATAAAAGGATTGGAAACAAAATATAGAATTTCACGCAACCGCAACTCCATTCAATTTAATAGCCTTTCAGAGACAGTCCTCTGAGAAAATGTCTCAGGAAATCATGATGATTTTCCTCTCATTCTCTTTTATGATGTCAGCTTCTTGTTTAAGACAAGCTGGATGTCAGAGTAATGTGGGTCTTGAAAGGGAAAATTAAATCTGAAAATAATTTATGCATTGTTTTTGTTTTCTTTCTTGGGCGACCTCTATTTACAATGCATTTCTGATGTTGTCACATTTGATTTTAACTGAGTGAAAGCGAACAACTGAAGAAAAACATGACAAAAAGAACATTACAGGGTCTGAACTGTTTCTACAATATTAGTGCAAATCTGTGCTCAAAAGACAATGAGTTATACTGAGTTTAATTCCCGAACAGTGTAAAAATTATTCAAAACTAAAACAAGACATATAGGAAATTTCTAATTTTGTTTACTTTCTTATGCTAAAATAAAAGAAAAGAACAAGTTTTTATTTATGAATAAAAGGTATCTATAGAATATTTTGAGCTTAGTAGACTATTAGAGATGATCTCTGATATTGCTATGGCCATATTTACTAAATAGGGAAAATTAGCTACCAAGAGCAGTGCAATTTAGGTTTAAGACGTGCTTTTTTGGGCGCTAAATAATGGCGCAAATACCAGTAAATTGACTAGAGCAACCCTTAGTAAATTACCCTGCGTGATTCATTTAAATACTCTCCTCCCGTAAATATTGTGTCTGAAAGGGAAACTCCTACAAATGCATATATGCAATAAGGTCAGCTGCAAAAATAACTGTCCACGCCTTTTCACCGTTAATTTTTCACTGCGTGTCTTCAGTAAATCCTGACAGTATAACGGCAAAAGAGGGTTTGTGCTGGAGCAAGCTGTTAGTAAATCTGGCCCTAACTCTATATAGAATACTAGTATTATACAAGGTATGCCTGGTTCTCATTGACTGTGTGGGCCGCCTCAGAAGCCATTATCTACGCATTCCACACAGGGTCTGTGCAGGTTTTAAATTTACACGATACACCGGCTGGCAACACAAATGTATCATTGCTCCAAGCTGAAAACTGTTTAAATGCATCTGTGTAGTGTTCTTATAATACCATTTTGACAATATGCAAAGTTTATTGTTCCTTTTTCCAATTTGTTTTCTTTAACTTGAGTGGAATGTAATCTTGTAGAGTGGAACATGTGCTGAAAGAAAACAGGTAAGTCATACATCTTAACGTCAAATTTCAAACGGCTCTCTTTAATCGGTCCAAAAGCAGAAGACAAAGTCCTAACTAAATGTAGCGAACAGACACTCAACGACATGGGATAGGATAATGCAACTGAAGCAATAACTATCCCGGAATGCCCTCTTCTGGGTATACAGAGTCCTGCATGAGTGTAATGCGAGCATTACCAATTGTCATTCTAAAATTTAATAAGAGTTTTCTGAATTAAATATGTTTCCCTGTTAATTAAACAGCATGGGAGCAATAACTGTAAACTCAGGTTTACCAGCTTTGTGTTGTTTCAGACCCAAATATAGCCTACTGAACAAATAAAAGGAAAAATAAAACATGGCATTTTTAAAATATAAGTAATTGATGCATAATATGTGCATGATTTTTTTAAACAACATCAAGATTTAATTTAAATTATTAATGAATTTATAAGTACAGGTTTATATAGGCTAGTTTCTGCAACTCCATTTCTTTAAAGTTTTAATCATATTTTTCTGTACATTAGTTTATATGTCCTGCAGTATTATACAAGCATTTTTAAAAATACAAATACTCCATGTTGTCTCTCAATTGACATAAGGTCATAAAACTGCATGCACAATAACCATAAAAGATGGTTATGTTAAAATACAATTAGGTGGAGTTGACCCATACACCGAAATTATTAGCTTGTGTACAGTAACATACCTATTGGTAAATGTGGCTTTTTAGATATTCTTAACTAACTTAGATTTCAGTCCGATGAGCTACTGACTTTTCAGAACTTGGCGTCGACGAAAAAAACCTTAATTAATAAAATTGTCGCCTGATTGATGACGTACTTCCTGGTTGTGTAGTTTATTGTAACACGTGGAAATCTACAGTGCACTGAAATACAGCTTTATTTCTTTATTTACAGTATTGGGAGTGTACCAGAGTAATCGATCACAATGGTTAAACCAAAATTCAAGGGGAAAAGCTCCATAAATCCCTCAACCTCCAGCAGTAATCCCGGTAAGATGAAACGAACCACTGGTCTGGATATGAACTGCTAGCAAGGCTAAGCTATTAGCCAACTCTTGTTGAGAAGTATATGAGTCGTCTATAGTTATGTTTTCACTGTTTCATGTTGTAAAGCAAAGTTCTTCTATTCGTACAGGGTTACTCGTTGATTGTGTGTAACCATGACTTCTGTTAAGCATTTAAATGTCCCTTCAGAGGCTGCTGGCACTTATATTGTGAAGACTGTCAGTGTACCAAACGTGCCTGGTTTTTACATGACAATTATAACATTAAATAAAAATCGTTCTAGTTTGCTACCACAATGTTTGAATGTTTTTCAAAAAATGTTCAGGGTCAGTGACACAAATGACCTTTGAATTATCTATATTTTTAGGGGATATTTTCTCCCTAGAATTGATTTTCAGATATATTTTTTTTTCACCATTGTGGACATTTTTTTTTAACTATGAAAACACTGCATGTTATTCATCTATGTCAAATGCTTAAATTGAATCAATATAAGTTGTCAGTCTGAGCAATTATGGCTGTCACTTACATTAGCTGTCACATTTTTAAATATCCCAAAGATTTGTTACTTTCAGAGCCATTTTGCTCTGAACCCTGATTCTTTTCTTACACTGCTCATAATAAACAATCTATATAAAAAAGGTAATCTTTCTCTTTGTAAAATATTTAGCGTATACATGATAACATAGGTATTGAATGTTATCATGAATTAGCTTAAGGACAAATGCTTCAAATTATACATTATAGTTCAAAAGTTTGGGGTCTGTAAGATCTTTTTTTATAATAATAAAAAAATATTCAGCAAAGATGCATTAAATTAATCAAAAAGAGGCAGTGAAGACATTTACAGTTTTTTAAAAAATGCTGATTTGAAATAAATGCTGTTCTTTTGAGCTATTCATCAAACAATAGGCCTAATCGACAATAGAGTATCCTGGTTTTCACAAAAATATTAAGCAGCACAACTGTTTTCAACATTGATAATGATAAGAAATGTTTCTTGAACAGCAAATCAACATATTAGAATGATTTCTGAAGGATCATGTGACACTGAAGACTGGAGTAATGATGCTGAAAATTCAGCTTTGCCGTCACAGAAATAAATGGCATTATAAAGTATATTAAAATAGAAAAGTTATTTTTAAATTTCAAATATTTTGCTATATTACTGTTTTTACTGTATCTTTCATTTTAAAAAATGCTACCATGGTGAACATAAGAGACTTCTTTCAAAATCTTACTGTCCCCTAACTTTTGAACATTCATTGTTGATATGTATGTGATATAGGCTAATAAAATATACTGAAGACAATTGAGGTGTACACACAAGCAGTGAGATTTTACACATTATTGATTAAATAAAATATTTAAAAACAGAAATTGTGCATTATCCATTGACAAAGCAGTTGTTAGACTTTGGAACTTACACAAGGAGCCCTTCTGTTAATCGGGACCCTTGTTCCAATTTAACAATCTATCACAGTTATGCAGTTCACCCAAATCTTCTAAACATTGCACTATATGCCCCTGTGTATAACAATGTTTGTCTTTTTAACATTCCCAACCCTACAGACCGAGTCAAGGGAGCTGGAGGGAACAACATGAGGGACCGTGCCACCATCAGACGATTGAATATGTACAGGCAGAAGCAGAGATGGTAACGGTTTGACCTGTCATTTACAAAGTGACATATACAAGATTCAGATTAGTAGCAAACACTAGTTGTAGTGGGTTATGAGGTTTTGGCAAGAATTAAAGTTAATTATGATAAAACATGCATGTTTTTTCATTATTATGCTCTCAGCAATAGCCGAGGTAAGGTGATCAAGCCCTTGCAGTACCAGAATACAGTTGCTCCTGGAACTGTGGCCAGAGTTGAGCCCAACATCAAGTGGTTCGGTAAGAGCGATACATTTTAGAGTTTTAATGAATATTATTGAGGGGAACTAGCCACAATTGTCCTCTATTCCAAGTAGGATTAGGATCTGAATATATGAATATTTCTTTGCTTTTCCCATATGCTCCCTGTGCAGCCAATACACGTGTCATCAAGCAGTCATCCTTACAGAAATTCCAAGAAGAAATGAACGCAATAAAGAAAGATCCGTACCGAGTAGTGATGAAACAGAGCAAGCTACCGATGTCCTTGCTGCATGACCGAATAAAGGCACACGTGAGTATACATCTGCTGTTTATTAATGCAAAAATCCTGATTTTTAAGCCCAATGTAGCCTATTGAGAGGAGACAGGTAGGCTAATTGTTGGCACGAAACCCTTATAAAAGGTTTGAGATTTACAGAGCAGCCAATCCCATAATTCATTGTGATGAGCTCAGTAAAATAAATCCATCCAAGAACTGTGAATCCTAAATATATTTGTAATTCACTTAAAACCAGAAATAAAGTTTTACATATTTTAGAGTATCTAACATCTAACTCTGGGCTTTACATGAGACGGTTTTATTTTAGTGTGATTTAGGCATTATTATAGTATTTATTAATATATCTTCAAATGAGCTTTTATTTTTATATTGTGAGTTATCATTTAAAAGTTTAGTAATTTGTTATGTGCCGTTCACTGGTCATTTTTATTATTTTTTTGAATTTCTATTTAGCTTTTTTTATTTAAGTTTTAGCCATTTTAGTACTTCAACTTAAATTTATTAATTTGTCAAGGCAACATCTAATTTCTAGTTTACATTTAAGTTTTTTCGTCTAATATTTATATTTTATTTTAGTTTTATTTCAATTACTGAAGACAATTAATAGTAGTTTGTTAACGATAACAATGCTGACCTTATTTGTGCTGTTTTTATGATGCACAGAGTTTCTGCCTACGTAGATGGTTTTTAAATTTAGAACAGCAGTCAAAGTATGATATTGTGTGTTGGTAAGATTAGAAAAAATAAAGCAACAATGTTCCTGACCGTAAACTCCAGGAGTAAAATTGGCCATTCACAAAGTCAGTTTCTGGCAAATTCTCATAAACAATTAGCCTTTACTCATGTATTTATGTTTTTTGGGACACCTCTTGGCTAAACGTCTCGTAACTTGTTGACCTTGTGTAACACTTGGTAACTACAGCAAGAACACAACAAGAACAATTGTTGTGCCATGTTAACGGTACAGTGATTTTGTTAGTCTGACAGCAGTGTATAGATAGAACTTACTCTTTGGCACCAAAGGGCCTGCCATTTGCAAGTAGTAAAGAAAAAATTATGTGCTGAGAATAAAATGTAACGTTTTGCTCAGTCCTTCATGTTCCTCCTGCAACTGTTGTTGATTCACTTCAAGATCTAAACTGTTCCATGTGTGAGCAAAACCTTTTAGGACTTTGTGTAATGAACGTCCCACTTTACTTTTGTTCTACGTCTCAGAACTGTGACACTCGCTATGTTTTTGTTCTTGTATTCAACCTTGGTTGCAGGGAACTGGCAATACTGTGTCTCAGTTATTGATTTTCATCCTCTCTTTTTGATTTGTGGTGTTTGAGCAGCTCCTCCAACGTGTGCCGTAATGCCCATTGTTTGCGCACATTTTTGCTCTTTCTCAGAAATATTTTGAACATGTTGTGATATAGTGGTTAGCCTCAAATCAGGTTGTTTTTTATCATCCACGTCAATTGTTCCGAAGAAATGCAATCTTACCAGAAGTACAGTTTCTTACGAGAAATGTTGCTGGCTTTGACAAGATCTGTAAATTGCTTGTCGTTTTATTCCATCCTCTGTTGCAACAGTGGTATGGCTTCCCTTTTGTTTTGTTTTTAGGTCATTACAGATTGCAGTTTGGCCTGGTGCAGTTAAACCTGTAAGATGTTTCGTTCGTTATTCTTAGGATTTTGTGTGATCTTGATACAGGCATATTTGTCTTTATCAACACAAATTAGCTGCCTTTTTGTTCAAATGTTAGTTATATTCTAGCAACACTATCGTTCAAAAGTTTGGGGTCGGTAAAATGTTTTTAAAAGAAGTCTCTAATGCTCATTAAGGCTGCAGATTTGTTAAAAAACAGTAAAAGCAGTGGTATTCTGAAATATGATTACAATTTAAAATAATTGTTTTCTGTTTTAATATATTTAAAAAAATAAATGTATTCCTTTGATGGATTTTTCAGCATTATTACTCCAGTCTTCAGTGTCACATAATCCTTCAGAAATCATTCTAATATGCTGATTTGGTGATCAAGAAACATTTCAACAATGTTGAAAACTGTGCTGGTTCATATTTTTTGTCTAAACCGTGATACATTTGTTTTTTTCAGGATACTTTGATGAATAGAAAATTCAAAAGAACAGCATTCATGTTAAATTGTTTTTTTTTTTGTTTTTTTTTGTAAGTGTTAGTGTCCTGATCAATTTAATGCGTCCTTGCTTAAAAGTATTAGGGTTTTTTTGTTGTTGTTTTTAAACAAACAAACTGGCACAAAACTTAAGAACAGTAGTGTATATAAAATTCTAAATATGTAAAGCTGGTGTTTACAAATCTGATTTAAACCACATCTGCATTTAGTTTACAATCTGATCTTTTTTTTGGAATGTCTAGACGGTCAGATCGGATTTAAAGTTTTCTTTTTTTGGGTTGTTACAAAGTGTGCAATGCTTTCTGGAGCTGTAGCCAAATACACAAATTTAACCTTGTTTAGTGTATTATGTCTCTTAGCATTGTGTTGAGGCTTAAATCTTTACTATAGAAGATTTAAGCACTTCATCAAACAAAAAGTCAGTCCTAAAGATAAGATTAAAAAAACAAAATAGATTTATGTGAAATATTAACAGTCATATTAATGTATGTTTTATAGAAGCAATTTTGTTGCTTTGTATGGCACATTCTTGTAAGCTATGAAACGTGTTGAGTACACTCTACTCTCCCATAAATCATTGGGGCTTCTTTCTTCTTGGGAATGGGGCACAGATAGCTGTCAAAATGCTTACAAGTGCTGTAAGATCAGATTCTTCATCAAAGAAATTTCAAAAGTTATGAAGATCATGGTAGGAGGATATTACAATTCTTATGAAATCTGTTTGTCAATTGATCTTCTGCTGTTTCTTGTAGAACTCCAAGGTGCACATTCTGGACACGGAAACATTCGAGACCACGTTTGGGCCAAAGGCACAAAGAAAGAGGCCCAACTTGACTGTGGGAGAGCTGAAGGACTTTGCTGAACAGGCAGAAGTCTCAACTCAGAGCTACAGTGCTGAGAAAGACCGTGATTTGGTGTTTGAGGACAGCGGAGTCAAGCAAGTGGACTGACTTCTAAAGTTCCTATAGCTCAGTACATCCCTACTGCAGGAACTATGCCCTGTTTGTCTAGCATGTATGGTTTATATATCATGATATAACTGGATAAATGCCTTAAAGCCATTTCATTTCTCTATCACTGCAGGGACGAGGCTCGGGAGGAAATCTTCAAGAAGGGTCAGTCAAAGAGGATCTGGGGCGAGCTGTATAAGGTAGCTAATACCATCTCCCAACGACTTGCTCATTGAAAGTTTTAATGAAAACCACAGTACTGCCAAATGATGCCACATCCTAAAATAAAGCATGTTTTGCGCAGGTGATCGACTCTTCGGACGTCATTATCCAGGTGCTGGATGCTCGGGACCCTATGGGCACTCGTTCCAAGAGCATTGAGTCCTACCTAAAGAAAGAGAAACCTTGGAAGCACCTCATCTTTGTGCTCAATAAGTGTGACCTCATTCCCACATGGGTTACGGTAAGAAATGAAAGCAGTTGAGCTGCCTATGTAGGCTGGAATAATGTTCCAGATGCTTTTTAACTTGGGGAAAAAGCACTTGGGGAAACCCAGTGTAGAATGCAAGCATACTGCACTTCAGTAAGCTAAGTGAAAAAAAAAAAACCCATCCAAAATGCCAGAAACCGTGCCAGAAATGTCAATTAAATAATCTACTTATTCAATCAATGGCGAAAAATATCATTAAAAATAGTTTTATCCAGCATTTGTGTGTGCTATGTGTTAGAGTATTTTGTTGTTAGCTTAGCAACATTCTAACATAGCCTGTGTTGAAATCCATTTATGTTGGTGAAAGAAAATGTCAGAAATTCAGTAGCAAAACGTATTTTGGAGTAAAGATATTGGTAGTTCAATCTGATAAAAAAAAAAAAAACATTTTGTGTGTATTGTGTATTAGTGCTATTAGCTTAGCATTATCATAACACTAGCCTCTTTTGATATCCATTTAAATTGGTGGTAGAAATGTCAGAAGTCTTAATGATAAATATACTTGTTCATTTAGTAGCAAAATGTATTAATAAAATAGTTAAATCTAATAAAAACGCTTTTATCTTATATTTATGTGTTATGTATTTGTATGCCTATTGTTATTGTTAGTTCCTGCCTGTGTAGAGCTATCCAAAATGGTCGCTTTTGTTGTTCCAGGACAGTTACAATGTATGGAACCACCTATATAGGCAGTAGACAGCAAGGCAGCTCACTAGGTTTTTGGAACAAGGCCACTGTCTGCAATGTGTCCTGTCGTACATTCAATTATCCTGTATCTGGAGTTTGTTTCACTGACAGACAGGCATGTTTATCTTGGCTTGCTTAACTTTTGTAATAGTTAACCAGTTAAAGGCTCCTTCCCTGATAGATATTTTTCCATCTTTCACATCTATAATTCTTGTTGTTTGTAAATTGTGTTATTGGCGATTCTGAAATGCAGCAACAAGAAACGAAGGAGTTCTACCAGCTGTTTATAAGCCGCAGACCTTTGCATTCAAGCCAAAGAAGCATTTGCCTACCTCCTTCAGATTTATGACTGAGGTCTTTTGTAAACCTAACAGGAAAATTATTGGGAAACACATTAGTTTTGTTGTTGAGAGAGAATCACTCATCATTCTGCAGTGATTCTTGTTGGGCAGCTCATGCCCTTGTGCTTTTTTTTTTTTTTTTTTATGATCTGTTTTCTCTTATCAAAAACCATTTCATAGATCACTTCTAGTGTCTTGACCTTGGGAGACATTTAGAAAGCTCACGTTTGACCAGAATTTATCCTAAATTCCATGGATTTGATCCTACGTCATAAGTGAAGAACAAAGCGGGATTTATAAAGGCAGAAACTGACATGAAAATCTTATGTATACACCAACTGAAGGGCATGCCTAAAATATATTTTGCGCTCGTATACCAGCAATTTAAATACAAACCTGATTCCAAAAAAGTTGGGACACTGTACAAATTGTGAATAAAAACAGAATGCAATGATGTGGAAGTTTCAAATTTCAATATTTTATTCAGAATACAACATAGATTACATATCAAATGTTTAAACTGAGAAAATGTATCATTTTAAGGGAAAAATAAGTTGATTTTAAATTTCATGGCATCAACACATCTCAAAAAAGTTGGGACAAGGCCATGTTTACCACTGTGTGGCATCCCCTCTTCTTTTTATAACAGTCTGCAAACGTCTGGGGACTGAGGAGACAAGTTGCTCAAGTTGAGGAATAGGAATGTTGTCCCATTCTTGTCTAATACAGGCTTCTAGTTGCTCAACTGTCTTAGGTCTTCTTTGTCGCATCTTCCTCTTTATGATGCGCCAAATGTTTTCTATGGGTGAAAGATCTGGACTGCAGGCTGGCCATTTCAGTACCCGGATCCTTCTACGCAGCCATGATGTTGTAATTGATGCAGTATGTGGTCTGGCATTGTCATGTTGGAAAATGCAAGGTCTTCCCTGAAAGAGACGACGTCTGGATGGGAGCATATGTTGTTCTGGAACTTGGATATACCTTTCAGCGTTGATGGTGCCTTTCCAGACGTGTAAGCTGCCCATGCCACACGCACTCATGCAACCCCATACCATCAGAGATGCAGGCTTCTGAACTGATAACAACTTGGGTTGTCCTTGTCCTCTTTAGTCCGGATGACATGGCGTCCCAGTTTTCCAAAAAGAACTTCAAATTTTGATTTGTCTGACCACAGAACAATTTTCCACTTTGCCACAGTTCATTTTAAATGAGCCTTGGCCCAGAGAAAACGCCTGCGCTTCTGGATCATGTTTAGATATGGCTTCTTTTTTGACCTATAGAGTTTTAGCCGGCAACGGCGAATGGCACGGTGGATTGTGTTCACCGACAATGTTTTCTGGAAGTATTCCTGAGCCCATGTTGTGATTTCCATTACAGTAGCATTCCTGTATGTAATACAGTGCCGTCTAAGGGCCCGAAGATCACGGGCATCCAGTATGGTTTTCCGGCCTTGACCCTTACGCACAGAGATTGTTCCAGATTCTCTGAATCTTTGGATGATATTATGCACTGTAGATGATAACTTCAAACTCTTTGCAATTTTTCTCTGAGAAACTCCTTTCTGATATTGCTCCACTATTTTTCACCGCAGCATTGGGGGAATTGGTGATCCTCTGCCCATCTTGACTTCTGAGAGACACTGCCACTCTGAGAGGCTCTTTTTATACCCAATCATGTTGCCAATTGACCTAACAAGTTGCAAATTGGTCCTCCAGTTGTTCCTTATATGTACATTTAACTTTTCCGGCCTCTTATTGCTACCTGTCCCAACTTTTTTGGAATGTGTAGCTCTCATGAAATCCAAAATGAGCCAATATTTGGAATGACATTTCAAAATGTCTCACTTTCAACATTTGATATGTTATCTATATTCTATTGTGAATAAAATGTAAGTTTATGAGATTTATAAATTATTGCATTCCTTTTTTCTTCACAATTTGTACAGTGTCCCAACTTTTTTGGAATCGGGTTTGTAATTTAAATAATAACATTAATAAAATGTAATATGAAAGATAAATAGACAGTCACAATATACATAAAAATTATTAGTGCAAATGCACAACATTTTAACTGCTTTGTGTTAATTACTTAAAATATAATTTTTATATATATATATATATATATATATATATATATATATATATATATATATATATATATATATACATATACATACATACAATTTTTTTTTTTATAAAAGAGGACCAGGTTTAGTTTTAGAATTTTTTTTTTTTTTTTATCAAAGATAAACATTAAAAGGTTCAAACCTCTTATATATTTTTTTTTTACTTACCTTTTTTATTTTGTTTATTTATTTTACTTTTTATATCTTTCACTTTTTTTCTTGCCATGAATATAGCTGGTGTAGCTGGCAGCAATTATATTAATACACATTTTATACACATGAATATTCTCTTGAATTTAAGATGAACTGCGATTTATAAAGAGGGATGCTTTTTGGAGCATTTTTTTGTTCATATGGGCGTTTTACAAATCGTCGAATAAACTGTCATACGTTCACTTAGGATCATTGTACAGATTTTTGCTTATACATGTGTGTATGTTGTAGAAACGCTGGGTTGCAGTTCTTTCTCAGGAACACCCCACTTTGGCCTTTCACGCCAGCCTTACCAACTCCTTCGGCAAGGGCTCCCTTATCCAGCTCCTTCGGCAATTTGGCAAGGTGAGAACTTAAACATTTACAGCATATTTTTATGTGCATACACATCATTATGCCTTGGTAACCAGGGTCAGCAGGTTTTAAACGCACAGCAGTTTCGCTCCACAACGTTTATCAGTTTTAGGACAAGATCAGCCTGTTTTCTGGCAACAGATGTTGAAAGCAGTGATTTGGTCAGGTACCAGATGCACCCCACCCTCCCATACTATTGGGCTCCTCTCCTGTCTTCACATCTGCCTCTGAGCTATTTTTGGGATCATAGCCGTAAACAAAAACTTGGAAATACTAAAAAGGAGAGTGGGCTTACGTAACATAAATTTTGTTGAGAGTTATATGACAAGACACTCTTTTAGGAGTTAGAAAACACTGGCACAAAAAAATCCCGGTTACCATGCATGCAATATAAATCTGCAAGTGTAATGACATTTAAGAGGCCTTTGTAGGTTGCGTATCAAGTCTTCATTTTTTTTGGCCGGGAAGAGTTAATCCAAGGTTGTCTTGCTTTCTTGACCTCAATACTATGAAACCGACATTATATCAGAGGACTCGACAATATGTGTGTGTATTTCTTCTATTTAATTGCTGTTTTTTAAAATGACATTTGCCTACTATTAACATGTCCATTATGTTTTTTGTTCAGCTCCACTCAGACAAAAAGCAGATCAGTGTTGGCTTCATTGGTTACCCCAATGTTGGAAAGAGCTCTGTTATCAATACCCTGCGCTCCAAAAAAGTCTGTAACGTGGCACCCCTTGCTGGTGAGACTAAGGTAAGACCTCAGAAGCTTTTTTTTGTTTTATCTCAGGGATGTTTTTTTTTATCCTGATTTCTGTTTTTCTACCTGAAAAGTATGACCCACCTACATTGTGTAAATCCGAGGAAATACATTGGTGTTTTCAGATACATTAGATACTTTGTTCCTTTGCGAGCAGCGCATGATCCAATGTTTTCAGTGTCTGGGAGTGGCTCGATTGGTTTGCAGTAAATGCTGCTCCACACAAACTTCATCTCTGCATGTGCTGAGAGTTTCGGTTGATTATAACATGCATTTGAAAATGCAGTGCGTCGACCATCTTGTTAAATTTGTCATGATAATCGTTTATATGTTAAAGGGATAGTTCACCCAAAAATGAAAATTCTGTCATCACTTACTCACCCTCAAGTTGTTCCAAACCTGTATGAATTATTTTCTTCTGTTGAATACAAAAGATCTTTTGAAGAATATGGGTAACCAAAGAGTTGATGGGCCCTATTGACTTCCATAGTGTGGAAAAAAAAAAATACTACTTGTTCTGTAAAATAAAAGATTATTGTTACTAATATAATGCAGTACATATTTTTGCAATATTAAAATATTACTTTGATTGGTTTAATTTTTATGATTTAAATAATAAAATGAAAATAATATGTTAAATAATAATTTATAATGATAATTATTATAATTGTTGTTGTAGTCATATTGTAAAGGGAGAAGAACAGGGTTTTTTTTTTGTTAGCTGATCATATTGCCTTTATGCATGTTTGATGCTAATTTAAAAGTGCCATATTCTTAAAGACATAATTTATCCCATAATGAGAAGTCTGTGATCAGTTCACTCACTCTGTCATTCCAAACCTGTATGACAAAAGGAGAAATTTAGCACAATGTTCAAGCTGCTATTTTCCATGCAATGATTATGAATAAAGAGGAAAGGCTATCAACCAGCCAATTACCCATTCAGCTTTTCAAGTCGCCTTCTATTTAAGAATTTTCATTTTTGGTGATCTGTTCCTATAACATCCACTTGTAGTTATCTACTGATCATAAACATCAGACGATTGAGCGACTCTTCTTGTATGTGACATGAAACGATCCTAAATTTATTTTGTAGTCCACTCGCGAGTGTAAAGCTACCTGCCAGCTCCTGACGTGTTAACATTTTGGATGGCTTAAGTTTCCAGCAGTTTGGTTTTGGCTGCTACTTTTGTGTATTCATGTTTTTGTGTGAAATTACTTTATGTTGTCAAAATTTTCCTCTCATTTCACAAACATGGAACTGAGAAATGGTTTTCAGAGAGCGAGTGAAAGTTCAAGACGAAGGAAAAACACATTACTGACAGAGGCCAGATTGAAATCAAATTCTAAACAAATCTGGACTTCCACGCTCTTCTGTTTATGTTTTAAATGATGAATTATATAATTTAAAATTTCCCTTGTGTGCCCTGATTTGGGTGATTCTTCAATTATTAGACATTTTCTTTCCACTATTTTCTTTTCTTTAAAAAACAGTGTTTCTAGTTCAATTATGAAATAAATAGGAAGGTTTGATTGATTATAATACTTTTTGTTGTGCCTCTTTACATAGTTTTTCCTGATGTTGAAATCACTGTTTAGGCCTGTTTAGTTTCATTTTTATTATCTCAAAAGTTAATTGACTGCTTGCTGACTTGTTGCAAGTTATTATAAATCGCATTTGTTTAAATGCAGTTCATTATATTGAAATGTTTTAGGTCTTGTGGTTTCTTAAATGGAGGCAATGGATGAATCTATGGACTGGTTCAAGCTTTGTGCCACAACCAACTGTTTTGTTTCTGTCTGACAGGTCTGGCAGTATATCACACTAATGAGACGCATTTTCCTCATCGACTGTCCTGGCGTCGTCTACCCCTCCGACGACAGCGAGACTGACATTGTGCTGAAGGGAGTGGTACGATGACCTTGACTCTTGAAGTCAACCATTCAGATTTTGCAATCCCAGCGGCTTCATCCACTTATTTTATATCTGTTGCTTTTAGGTCCAAGTGGAGAAGATCCGAACTCCAGAGGATCACATCGGAGCGGTGCTGGAGAGGGCCAAGGCAGAGTACATCCAGAAGACATACCGCATTCCATCCTGGAGCTCCGCCGAGGATTTCCTGGAAAAGCTCGCCTCTCGCACCGGAAAACTGCTTAAGGTCTGGCCTGATTGTGGAGTATCTGATAAAATGAACTGTCAGCTTGGTCCTCGCGGCACATTTGTTTATTCGTTCCTCTAGAGTGTCCGATTGAGATGTGACAGTTTGCTTACTTTAAGACGGTGGAAAACATTTCATTTAAAGTTCGAATGGCCAAATTTTCGATACTCTCATGCCAAAACCACTAAGATTTAATTCAAAATCAGAGTTTTATAAAAGGGTTTTGGCCTACAGGTTGGTTACACTGGTTGGTTCACATCTTTGTTCATATACTGTACGTGTCTGTGCTGTAACGACTGGTATTTTGTGTCGTTCTTGTAATACAGGGTGGAGAGCCAGATCTGTCTACTGTGTCTAAAATGGTTTTGAATGATTGGCAGAGAGGACGCATCCCCTTTTTCGTGAAGCCCCCTGGGGGCGAGATGGATGAAGAGGTAAATGGACATTTGTTCTTAATTTCCCACAAAGTTTCGATTCTTTTAGTAAAACAATATCTCAGGCTCTATTAAAAATGGGATCCAAGACAAATTTTTGCTAAAATTAGAGCTCTGTGTTTCTCAGAAGTTTATATGTAACTTCCTTAATGCATATTGAATTACTTGGTACAAATCCTTTTTAAGTCACTGTGGCCAACAAAATCACTTAAGTTTTGCCAGTCTTTATATTGGCAGACTCTAATGCACTTTTAAACATTTATAGTCTTAAACTGACACTTGATTTTTCCACTCAGAACAAAGCACAACCGATGCTGGAAATGTCTGAGATGGAAACCGAAAAGGAAGAGTTGGAAAACAGACTTGAAGCTCAGGATGTGGAGGGGGCCTCATCTAGCCAGCAGGAAGAGCAAAAGCTGCTGAGACAGAAACAAGAGGAGATGCAGAAACTCTTCAGTAACGTCAAGCAGAACTTTGGCAAAATAAACGTTGCTCCGGAGTTCACCGAGGAGGACCTTGTGCCTGTCGAGATGCCTGACATACTGGAACCCTCAGGGTCAGAAGATGAGCAAGATGAGGAAAATGAGGAAAATGAGGAAGATGAGGAAAAAGAACAGAGTGGAGAAGTACAGGAAGAAGAATCCTCTGTTTCCGGCCTCACAACCACAGCAGAGAAAAAGAGCACACGTGAAGTGAATAAAGAGATGGATGGGAAGATTGCCAAATTGAAACAGTTTCTTGATCGTGCCAAGTCAAAGCACTTCTCCGCTATACGGTTTGTTTACACTCATATTGATAAGGTTATGAGAGGGTTCTGTGATTTTGAGTTCAGTGTTTAGCTCTTATCTATTGATATTGTAATGCGTTGTCTTGATGTTTTTACAGCATACCTAAAGGCCTTTCTGAGAAGGTGTTCACTGAAACCATAGCAAAGCAGAATGCTGCAAATAATCTGCAACGGAAAGGTACACCCAGCTAACCCAAGTTGATGCCAAATGTTTGTATTAAAAAAAGATGACCGCTAGAATTGCATATTTAATGTACATCAAATCACATCATTTGTTATATAGATTTATGTTTTAATTGTATTTTTGGAGTAAGATTTTTGAATCTTTTCATTTAATTTGAAGAATTCTCTAATGCTCACCAAGGCTGCCTTTATTTAATCATAATACAGTAAAAACAGTAATATTGTGAAATAGTATTATAATTTGAAATAGCTATTTACTGTTTTAATATATTTTAAAATGTAATTTATTTCTTTGAATGTCACATGATCCTTCAGAAATCATTCAGATATTCTGATTTGCTGCTCAAAAATGTCTTACTACATTTCTTATTATTATCAACATTGAAAACAGTTGGATATTTTTGTGGAAAACATGATAGTTTTTTAAGGATTCTTTGGTGAATAGAAGATTTCTATTTTAAATAAAATTTGAACTTTTTTAACATAGTCACTTTTATGGTATGGTATGGCAAGGTATGACTTGTGAACCTAGTTGAATACACTAAATATTTCCACAGAATATTTTCAGAGATGTTTCAATGATTAGGGGATGTCTGGTACTTTTAAAGAAGCGAGTAAAAGACTCTCATCCTCTTTTTGTTTTCCAGCTGTGACAGTGGGCAAAAAGAGGAATGCTCTGGAAGATGAGGAGACTGCACAGCCTACCAAACTCACATCTAAAGAGGTATGCACTGTTCTCCTATCTTATTAATTACTTGGTACAGACATCTCAAATAAATTTGAGACCAAACTAATTTCTTTCTCTGTGTTGAACTACTTCACCCAAACAGAAAAGAAGACTGGAGCGTGCCCAGAGAGTGAAGAAAGTGGGGGTCCGCTATTATGAGACGCACAATGTCAAGAACAAGAATAAGAACCGAAAAATGCCCTTGGATGGCAAGAAAGCCAAACGAGCTAAGCGATAAGACCTAGTCAGATACCCAGTCACATCAATCCCTGTTTCCATCGTCATGTCGGTGGCTAAAAACATCTGGAGTGAAATCACAGTGATTTGTGTAAAGGTGAAGGTTTGATTGATCTGTGGTGCAATCGTTCCAGTGCACTTTATTCATACTGTGGCACCACCCATCCTCATGAACATTATGACTACAATTCATTTCAGCACTGTGCATTTTCAAAGTTTTTAACTTAAGACAGTGTCCTGATTCTGCAGTGTTAAAATGTGGATCATGTACCCGTGTGTCTATGTCTGTTCTTTTTCTTTTGTTTGGAGGGGGGGGAAAAAGAATAAATACTCAGAACAGATGCTTTTATAGCCTAAATGTTTTATTTATTGAAACTGAATAGTTTGTGTATTATTATTATTATTCTAATAATATCTATGCTTTATTCTTCAAGGTAATTATGCCCTCCAGTTGTGCCTAAAAAATAAACGGAAACATTAGAGTCTGATAAATAATGTCATAAACCTCTTATGATGATCTCTGCTTTACCTTGAGTTGCTGGTTGGTTCGTTTGAGGAACTGGACCTCTTCGGCATGCTTCTTTTCCTCAATTTCCCGCCGTTCTGCTTCCCGTCTTTCGATGGCCTCGCATTTAGCTTTCTGCTCGTTCAGTAGCCTCTCCAAATCTCGCTTCTCGCTCTCCAACTCTGAAATCTACCAAGAGTTTTTTATCTCCCCAAATAGAAAAATTGTAATTGTCAGGTCTTGCTTTAAAGATGACTTTTCTACTGCAGAACACAAAAGAAGATATTTTGAATAATGTCTCTTGTTTCTTTCCCCACAAAAGTCAAAAAATGCTTTGGATGCCATTGACTTCCATTTATATGGACAAAAAAAAAAAGAAACATTTGAAATATCTTCGTTTGTGTTCCGCAGAAGAAAGCAAGTTTTGGATTTCGGTTGAACTATCCTAATAAGGACCTTGTTCTCCATATCAGACTTTCCCTGCTCCCCCTGAAGTGCTTTCCTCATGCCAAAGGCCACGCTGCTCTCGTACAGTGTCTGATAGGCAGCGATGGTCATGCGAATCTCATCTCTTACTTGCAGCAGCAGAAGGCCCCGCTCGGCACAGTTAATGGTGACTTGTCTGATTAACTCGTCTAAGAGATTTGAAAGATTGTACATTGTAAATCAATGTCAAGTGCTATTAATATGGCACTTAATTTAGAAAATGTGTATTTTTACCGAAGCACTGAGAGTAGAGCTCCCTGCGAACTGAGCAGATGCCCGTCTCTCTGGCCTGCCTCTCCTGCAGGCTTTTGTCCAGTTGTTCTTGCAAATGAATAACATCCATTCGTGTGCATGGAGCGCTGGACACTGACTGCACCCATAACTGGTTGTCCTCCATCCATTCCCTGCAACAACCATTTGTAAGATTTATGCAGTTCCATCTAAAAGTTTGGGGTCAGTAAATGTTTTTCAAAGACGTCTCTTATGCTCACCAAGGCTGCATGTGAAACATTATTACAATTTATATTTAAAAATGTAATTTATTCCTGTGATGGCAAAGCTGAATTTTCAGCATCATTACTCCAGTCTTCAGTGTCACATGATCCTTCAGAAATCATTCTAATATGCTGATTTGATGCTCAAGAAACATTTCTTTTTATTATTGTATATTTATTTCAGGATTATTTGATGAATAGAAAGTTCAAAAGAACAGCATTTATTTGTAATAGGAATCTTTTGTAACATTATATGTGTCTTTACTGTCACTTTTAATCAATTTAATGCGTCCTTACTGAATAAAAGTATTCATTTATTTTTCTTTCTCTAAAGCTGACTGGGCCCAACATTTTAAAAGTTAGTGTGTGATGTGATTTTGGTAGTATCAGCACCCAGTTGAAGAAAACTTCTAATCATTGTAAGAGGTTTATTTTACTTTGGTGGTAGAATGGCATTTAGGATCTCTTCGGTTTGTTGTTTGATGGCATCCGATGAGGGACTCTTGGGTTTGGGTGGAGGTGGGACCGGGCCGGTGTCAACCATCTGTTGGGGACTCACTTTCAAAGGGCGACTCTGTGTGAAATGTGAAGACAGAGATGAAAATCAAGTGTTAGAGCTTTATTACAACAACAATGTATATTTTACAGTGTTTGTTTTTATTCGTATACATACAATAACTGTACTTACCCTTGGAGACTTCCTTTCTGTATTTTTGCTCACTAACACCGGATAATCATACTTCAACAAGGAGTCAGACGGAGTAATCATGCTTGTAATGTAAAAGTGCCAAGAAAGAGTACAGAAAAATCTGCGTTTTGGTACGAAGCTTTGGAAGACTACAAATTCCCTCGGTAGCGCTGTTTCGTTGTTTACGTTGCTATAACAACCGCGCTTGTCCCATCAAGGGTCTTCACTCCGCAAAAAAATATTTACAAACTATACTGCTAAAATTACCGATTACATATTTATGAGTTTTAATCCTTTTAAAATAAATTACACAATTATATTGTGGTATTTTATTTTTCTAGACAAGCCTATGACAGAACTCGCCACTGGGTGGCACTACAAGCAAAAAGGCTATTGGCGCATGAAATATTAAATATGATTGTGGATAGATAAGTGAATATGCATTATTTTACTCGTTGTATACTTGTTTTTGTTTTATTCTTTTTTTTATTACGCTCTGACACTTTTTTTTATCTTATTTTAATATTTGCACAATTTAACAAGTTAAAAATTGTAACACATTGTTTAATGTGTATTATTAACATTTCTCTTATTTCATTTATCGGTAATCTCTATTTTAAAAGTACATTGATGCCCTGAAGAAAGCGGAACTAAATTGCTTTTCAGAGAAGGAGGGACAGATTTCTTCAGCGTACAATCATCGAACCGGAAGTGTACATGGAAGTTTCGTAAGTGTGGTTTGAATCTGTTTTCATGCTTTCTTTTGGTATGAACGACTCTTACTTTTTACGAAGCTATTAGGCAAGCTCATTTCATAATGGATAACAGGAGACGACACAGAGAATCTCCCGCCCGGGTTGTAAAGACAAAAATTAAGCAAGAAAAAGTTAGTCCCGTGCGGCCTCCGCGGGCTCGTCGATCCAGTTCAGGCTCCAGCCGAGGCAGCAACAGCCCTCCACCGAGACGACGAGACAGCAGGTGAGCGCCTTATACCTCACAGCCTGTTTATCTTCATGACAGCGCAGCCGAATAAAGAGATTGGCCAAATAAAAATATAAGAGCATTCTATTAAAATATTGTATTATGTGGGGAGGATCAACAGGTGATTTTATGTCATGTAGCCAGTGGTTTCTTACAGAATGTTTCCTGAACTGTATTTGTAGATCACCAGTCAGAAGAAAGGACAGATCGCCAGCGAGAAGAGACCGTTCATCGGGCAGACAGCAGGAGAGGTCACCTCGACCCCGGAGGAGCAGAAGCCCGCATCGCAGCACTGACGTCAGGTTAAAGCGGGTGAGTTCGGTCGAGCCACAGATCCACTTGTATCGAGTTATGTTATGAACTGATGAGAAAGCTGTCTTTGAAGTTGTTAAAGGCCACAGAGGGTTTTGGCGCTAAGCTTGTGGGGACCTCAGTGGGAAAAATGTGATAAAACATGATTTGACCCTTTAATAAATAGTAGGCTATATTGTTTATCTTTAATAGTAATTTAAAATACACTATTAATATATGTTAAATTGTGGATATTTTAGTATTTTGGAATATATAATAAGCAATTTCCATTATTGTTTACAAAAAAATGTTATTTACAGTTACATTACAGACTCAATATAGTCATAATAATATTTTAGGCTATATTACTTTCTTAAACACGAATTTAAAATACAAGTTGTTATTATTGTTATGCTTTTGTATATGTTACATTGTGGTTATTGTAGTATTTTAGAATATTTAATAAGCAATTTTCATTGTTTACAAAAGATGTTATTTACAATTATATTACTGCATTTCAGACCCAACATTATGTGATATGTGAGAATTTATATATATTTTTATTATTATTATTATTATTATGCTAGTAATTTTAATGCTGACAATTGATGGTGGTAATATCATATATAAAACATGGTTTGACCCTTTAATATATAGTATTAATAGGAATTTAAAATACACGTTATTAATATATGTTAAATTGTGGATATTTTAGTATTTTGGAATATTTAATAATCCATTTTCGTTATTCAAAATTTTTTATTTACAGTTACATTACAGACTCAATATAGTCATAATATGTTAGACTATATTATTTTCTTAAATAAGAATTTAAAATACAAGTTATTATTACTATTGGATTTTGTTTGTTAATTTGTAGAAATTTTAGAATATTTACGAACATTTTGACATTTCATTGTTGTTTACAAAAGATTTTATTTACAGTTACATTACAGCATTAAGGCCTGTTCACACCAAGTGAACTAAGTGACAGTGACTATAATGATAAAGACATAGTTCTAAATGTAAAACAATAGCAGAGTCCACACCATAACTATAATGATAATATCGTTGGAATCATGATTTTGTTTTCCAGATGATGAACGATAAAAACATTGACAGCCAATCAGAATCCATTCTGCTTTAACGATCTTGAACATTTAAAGCGGCAGACTGCTGGTGCAGACGCTAATATAGTTATTGTTATATTTATCTTTTTAGTTATCGTTCTTGGTATGTACAGGCCGTTACACACCCAATGTATTTGTAATATATTATTTTCTTAAATAGGAATTTAAAATACCAGTTATTGTTATTGGATTTTTTATGTTATATTGTGGATATTTTAGTATTTTCGCATATTTATGAGCAATTTTCTTTGTTGTTTACAAAAGATGTTATTTACACTTACATTGCAGCATTACAGACCCAACATGGTTTTAATAATATAGTAGGCTGTTATTTTATTTAATAGGAAATTAAAAACAAGTTGTTATTATTATTATTATTATTATTATTATTATTATTGTTTTTTTTATATATATGTTACATTGTGGTTATTGTAGTATTTTAGAATATTAAATAAGCAATTATCGTTGTTAACAAAAGATGTTATTGTTACAATTGTTACAGCACTACAGACCTAACATTATGTGGAGACATCCGAGAAAAAAATAAAACATGAAATGACACCTTTTATATGCAGTAAATGATCTTTAATAGAAGTTTAAAAACAAGTTTCTCTGTATAGGTTTAGTTCTGTAAGCTTGCTTTTTTTTTACCAGAAAGGTTCTTTACAGGCCCAATGTTTCATTAATGTATTTATTTTATATTATATTTAATTAATAATAATAATAATTATTATTATTATTATTATTATTATGATGATGATGATTGAAAGTAAATAAAAAGGCATACTAAGTGGAGGTTTTAAGGTGATTTTGTTTTTATTACAGGAGCAAGATGATCACAGAGGATCCGAAAGTCATCGGCATCGTGAGAGAAGGGATGATTCAAATGACCGCAGAGTGAAAAGGGAGGGAGAGCGTCCACGGCAAAGAGAGCGAGACAGAGAACAGGACAGATATAGGGGAAGAGAACGGGATGCCCACATACAACAGCAACAGCAGGCTGAGAGGGAACGGCATAATGAACGGCGGCGAGAGAATCGCCTCAGACAGGAGGCTCAGAGTGGCAGTGGTGACGACGAGGAACAGGAGTCTGGTGGACAACTGGATAGTGATTCTGCTCCTGCAGCTGAGAAGGAAAAGCCCAGCTTTGAACTATCAGGTGCCTTGGTGGAAGATACCAATACGTTCAGGGGGGTGGTGATCAAGTATAATGAGCCTCCTGAGGCCCGTATCCCCAAAAGAAGATGGCGTTTGTACCCCTTTAAGAACGACGAGCCGCTCCCAGTCATGTACATCCACAGACAGAGTGCATATCTACTTGGACGACAGAGAAAGATTGCAGACATTCCTATCGACCACCCTTCTTGTTCCAAACAGCATGCTGTTTTTCAGTACAGGTCAGAACAACAAAGATATTATAGTAACACTTTACAATAAGGTTGCATTTGTTAACATTAGTTAACTACACCAGTTAACATGAACTAACAATATTTCTACAGCATTTATTCATCTGGAAATGCTATCATGGATTTTCTATTGGAACAAATTGGAGCAAATGCAAACGCAAAAATTATATATGTTGTATTTTCTGTTCACCACTATATGGCTACCCATATACAGTGGGGTGAACTAGTATTTGATACACTGCCGATTTTGCAGGTTTGCCCACTTACAAAGCATGTAGAAGTCTGTAATTTTTATCATAGGTACTCTTCAACTGTGAGTGACGGAATCTAAAACAAAAATCCAGAAAATCACATTGTATGATTTTTAAGTAATTAATTTGCATTTTATTGCATGACATAAGTATTTGATACATCAGAAAAGCAGAACTTAATCTTTGGTACAGAAACCTTTGTTTGCAATTACAGAGATCATACGTTTTCTGTAGTTCTTGACCAGGTTTGCACACACTGCAGCAGGGATTTTGGCCCACTCCTCCATACAGACCTTCTCCAGATCCTTTAGGTTTCGGGGCTGTCGCTGGGCAATACGGACTTTCAGCTCCCTCCAAAGATTTTCTATTTGGTTCAGGTCTGGAGACTGGCTAGGCCACTCCAGGACCTTGAGATGCTTCTTACGGAGCAACTCCTTAGTTGCCCTGGCTGTGTGTTTCGGGTCGTTGTCATGCTGGAAGACCCAGCCACGACCCATCTTCAATGCTCTTACTGAGGGAAGGAGGTTGTTGGCCAAGATCTCGTGATACATGGCCCCATCCATCCTCCCCTCAATACGGTGCAGTCGTCCTGACCCCTTTGCAGAAAAGCATCCCCAAAGAATGATGTTTCCACCTCCATGCTTCATGGTTGGAATGGTGTTCTTGGGGTTGTACTCATCCTTCTTCTTCCTCCAAACACGGCGAGTGGAGTTTAGACCAAAAAGCTCTATTTTTGTCTCATCAGACCACATGACCTTCTCCCATTCCTCCTCTGGATCATCCAGATGGTCATTGGCAAACTTCAGACGGGCCTGGACATGCGCTGGCTTGAGCAGGGGGACCTTGCGTGCGCTGCAGGATTTTAATCCATGACGGCGTAGTGTGTTACTAATGGTTTTCTTTGAGACTGTGGACCCAGCTCTCTTCAGGTCATTGACCAGGTCCTGCCGTGTAGTTGTGGGCTGATCCCTCACCTTCCTTATGATCATTGATGCCCCACGAGGTGAGATGGTGCCCTAGACCGAGGGAGATTGACCGTCATCTGAAGCATCTTGAACTTCTTCCATTTTCTAATAATTGTGCCAACAGTTGTTGCCTTCTCACCAAGCTGCTTGTCTATTGTCCTGTAGCCCATCCCAGCCTTGTGCAGGTCTACAATTTTATCCCTGATGTCCTTACACAGCTCTCTGGTCTTGGCCGTTGTGGAGAGGTTGGAGTCTGTTTGATTGAGTGTGTGGATAGGTGTCTTTTATACAGGTAACGAGTTTAAACAGGTGCAGTTAATACAGGTAATGAGTGGAGAACAGGAGGGCTTCTTAAAGAAAAACTAACAGGTCTGTGAGAGCCGGAATTCTTACTGGTTGGTAGGTGATCAAATACTTATGTCATGCAATAAAATGCAAATTAATTATTTAAAAAATCATACAATGTGATTTTCTGGATTTTTGTTTTAGATTCCGTCTCTCACAGTTGAAGTGTACCTATGATAAAAATTACAGACCTCTACATGCTTTGTAAGTAGGAAAACCTGCAAAATCGGCAGTGTATCAAATACTTGTTCTCCCCACTGTATGACGACTTCTGCTTCTGAGAACCCCAGAAATGTGAAAAAGGCCCATTGACTGCAGACTTGCATTCAGAGCTGCCTCCATCCAATCAACCACGATGGACAGAACCAAGTCCCTGCCCTACATTTTTATTTTTATTTTTAATTTATTTTTTTCCCTTCCACTTTTTCATAATGTTTCACTCCGATGTACGTCACAATACTGAAGAAAAGATCTGTTCCAGCTTCCGCAACACTGCGACTAGACATTTGCAGATATGATAATGAACACGCATGATATTGTTATTGTGGACACTTCAAAATACCGTGATTATTTTTTATTTTTTTTATTTTATTTTTTTTTTATTATTATTATTTATTTTAGTTTTTTTTCACACCATGAAATTTAGATTTTAAGAATATTTTGTGCACGCATTGATGTAAACAACAACATGCATGAGAAGCGCGTGGCGGAACGAGTGAAGAAGACACGCTGAATGAAAATACCATAACCCCATAAACAAAGCAGGCTGTGCTACTTTCTGTTTCTGAACAGTATTTAAAAGTTTCACACAGACATTCAGATTGTATTCGCTGTGGTGTTCATCTCAGGACCAAATACTTAAATTCTTAAAGACTTAATAGGCTATTTATTTTCAAACAAATATTTTTACATTTTAATCTGAACTAAAATGTGACCTAAACATTGATTGAAAAATTTCTGATTCTTTATTGTTCGGTAAGACTTACAATAAGGTTTCTTTAGTTAATTTATTAGTTAACATTAACACTAAAATACTTCTAAATCATTTATTTATCTTAGTTAATGTTAATTTCAACATTTACTAATACTACTCTGCGGCATAATAAAAGCTCCGTGAAATCAAGCCGTCATCAAGCTACGCCTTTGCTTTGAATAAGTGACCTCTAGCGGCAAAAAATTACATATTGTGGCTTTAATGGACCTGAACTAACAATGAACAGTTGTATTTTTATTAACTAACATTAACAAAGAATAATAACTACTGTAACAAATGTAGATATTGCTTATTGTTGGGTAATGTTAATGGATTAACTAACGTTAACTAATGGGCCTCGCTGTAAAGTATTACCTATTGTTCTCTATAGTTCTTTTGCACTTTAATCTGTTTGAAACATTTGTTTAGTTTATACATTTTTGTGTATTGTTTTATTTTATTTAAATGTTCTTTTTGTTATATGAAAAAGTTGGACCTGTTAGGACAACACTTTTTGGTAACTTAATTCAATACCGTGATGAAAGCTTTAGTAATTATCGTTATATATAAATGTAATACCGTCACATGCCTAAATGTGACTTTAAAAAATATAAAGAAATATTATTGAATTTATGTGGTAATTTCTTCCCATAATGATTGACCTTTTCTCTTTGACTTTTATCATCTCCAGATTAGTGGAGTTCACACGGGCGGACGGCACCACAGGCAGGAGAGTGAAGCCGTACATCATCGATCTGGGTTCTGGTAATGGCACCTACCTGAACAATCAACGTATAGAATCTCAACGTTACTACGAGCTCAAAGAAAAGGATGTGCTGAAGTTTGGCTTCAGCAGCAGAGAGTACGTGCTCCTTCATGAGTTCTCCGACACAGCCGAGGTTGACGCAAAGAAGGAGGAAGAAGAGGATGAAGGTCTGGATGAGTAGTTCTAGCCTCAGCGTTTACCAAAGTTACCTGTTTTGTGCTGGACTCTTCGAAAGAATTTCCTCCGTAGGAACAGGACGAGCATGAATTGCTCATTAATTCACTTATTAATTTCCTTGTGGACAATGAAACAATCATGCCTGCCCAAGTTGTCTGTATGACTCTATTCTCAGGTGGATAGCTTTTGTATCCTGTCAAACTGTACAGTGTTGTCCCTCAAAGCAAGTGCTCAATGCCAGAACTAATTAATCTATCTTCAAAAAAAACATATATTTTGGATACTCTTGAAGTAGAGAATATAATGTCCAGATTTGGTTACTGTAAATATACTGGATGTATTTGATGTGAGTGCTTGTTTCATGTGTTTTAGTTTGTAGTCTGTAATTAGAGAGAAACTGTGTCCTGGTTAGTTAGCGTCAGCAAGTTAATCATCCTCATGGTTATTCCGAAAATACTGAGACTAATTTGAATATTGCTATACAAAAAATGCCATCTTTCTTTAGATATTTTCTAATCGCTCACAGTACATTCATATTTGATTTTTAGATGTTTTGTATTGTAAAATAAATGAGTAATAATGAATGTGTGTTTGCCTTTTGTTTGACTGCACACGTGAGAGCAAATGAGGAAATCTGAAATTGATGCTCCCTCTGATGAGCCAAACATTCATTCTTTGTACATCGAGTTAAAAAAAATACAAGTTCATTTTTTAAATTCTATATGCAGTGATTATAGAATGTTATATTGTAATGTTTCAGTATACATAAGTTATTATTTGAATGACACGTTCACAAAATATACAGTGCTCCGATATGTTTAGTGACAAAAAGATCACATTTTGCGTATAAACTGACTAGCTAATTCTATTTCACGCTGATTTCGTTCCATTTATAAAGTTTTGTATCGTTTCTGAATTCACTCAGAAAAGGCGTCGTCAGTTTATGGGACCTTTATTTTGGAATAATCAACATCCGGTTTACAGCATGTCTATGGCGTCATGGTGCAGCGACATTTTCAAAGGTTTGTGTTTTGTGTATGTTTGTCTTACGACATTATACATATTTCATTTTCAATATACGTTAATCCTATTTTATCTTGGTTTTGTCTTATCTGTCTAAAATATTTTGTTTACGGTTGCCAGTACAGACTTATTCCCAGACCTAGTAAATCTGCACAGTCAATATGCTCTAATATTTTCATTTAAGGATAATAATAATAAACGATTAACAGTAATTCGAAATTAAATGTCTAGTTAAACTTAGTTGTGGCTTGTTTTTAATCTTCAGTTTCTCTTAAAGAGATAATATTCTGTCATCTTTTACTCACCTTCATGTTGTTCAAAACCTGAATGACAGCCACATTCCTTATAATGCAAGCAAATTGTGACTGAGACTGAGTTAATTATTGATTAGTTAATTGTCAATTATCTTTTAACTTGTAGAATTCGCACTATTTTCTAAAAAGTTGTCATGTTCTCTTTTAGATGTAGCTTAGTTTTTGTTTGCATAGTGGGGAACCTGTCTTCATCATGATGTCATCACATCCTTCAAAACCAGCTCTACATTTCGGCCAGGTTGTGATTGGTCCACCTGGTTCAGGTAAAACCACTTATTGTCGGGGCATGCAGGAGTTCATGAGCCATCTTGGGCGCAAGGTGGTTGTTGTAAACCTGGATCCTGCCAATGAAGGGTTGCCTTATCCATGTGCCGTGGACATATCCGAGCTCATCACTCTGGATGATGTGATGGACAGTCTAAAACTTGGCCCCAATGGCGGCCTCATCTACTCTATGGAATATTTAGAGGCAAATTTGGACTGGTTACAGAACAAGCTGAAGCATCACCATGACTGCTACTTCCTTTTTGACTGCCCAGGTCAGGTGGAACTCTACACTCATCATAATTCGGTGAAGAATATATTTGCACAGCTGTCGAAGTGGAATTTTAGGGTAAGTACATGGTGGGTACTTTTCTTGAACTTATTTATGATTTATAAAGATGTATTCCCTGTCTGATTTCATCTGATATTGGCAGCTAACCGCAGTGCATCTGGTGGATTCCCATTACTGTGCTGATCCGGCCAAGTTCATCTCTGTGCTGTGTACGTCCCTGTCCACCATGCTGCATGTTGAATTGCCACATGTCAATGTGCTCTCAAAAATGGACCTCATTGAGCAATATGGCAAACTTGGTAAGATCATATAGTCCAGACTGATGAAGAAAGTCTATAAATAATCATTTGTGGATGAACTTTTCCTTTAATACAAACTCTCTTTTTCAAGCATTCAATCTGGACTTCTACACTGAGGTTCTTGACCTGACGTATTTGGTGGAGCACCTCGCTTCGGACCCTTTCTTCAAGAAGTTTCACCACCTGAATGTGAAGTTAGCTGAAGTGATCCAGGACTACAGCTTGGTGTCTTTTGTACCTCTTAATGTCCAGGTTAGTGCACATTTTTGTAATTGTAATTTCATCCTGTAGCTCAAACAGTAGAGCATGGCGCTAACAACCCCACGGTCATGGGTTCTATTCCTAGGGAAAGATAGAACTGATAAAATGTGTGCCTTGAATGCAATGTAAGGGCATGTTCACACTTGTAGTTTGGTTATCTTGGTTTTTTTTTTTGGTCCGGACCAAAAAAAGAAAATGGTACATTTAGTCCTGGTTTGCTTAGCATTCACACTGTCATTTTTAACACCAAACCTAAAGATACAGAACAAAAAAACTGATTTTATGTCATATATTTTGCAACAGAACTTACTGAACACCAGAAACAATGCTGTGTGCTGGGCTAAACATGCCTGTTGTACACTCCTGGGCAAAAAAAAAAAAAATGGGTCAAGCCATTTTTTCATCATAAAACTAATTTTATTCACATATAAACATTCATCAGCTAACACATAAATTGTGGTAAATGGAAGCTCAAGCATGTTCGCTTGACGTGCGAGAACCAATGTGGTTAATTCTTGTGTGTTACACAGCACGTTTGAGCCTCCTCAAGAACCCATGAGGTTTGTTCTCACGTCAAGCAGTTTCAGTTGAGCTTCTGTTTATGTTCACTGATCAATGTTTATATGTGAATAAAAGAACTTAACATCATATAAAGCGATTGAGTCTCTTCAGAAAATTTGGACTAAACCACTCAGTTCATGTGGATTAGTTTTACTATCGCTAGGAACTTTTTGAAGCGTCAAAGTGGTAGTTGTGTAGCTGTCAGTGGAGGGACAGAAAGCTCTCAGATTTCATCAAAAAGATCTTCATTATTGTTCCAAAGATTAACAAACGTCTTACGGGTTTGGAACAACATGAGGGTGAGTAATTAATGGCAGAATTTTCATTTTTGGGTGAACTAACCCATTAATGCTTTGGAGTACATGAGAATATTGCAGAATGGCTTGCTTCCCACAAATGAAAAGTTATCTAAAAAGGAATGATCAGATGTTATTTTTTAACAAGACAATGCTCCTGCCCAAATTGCAAGACAACCAACAAGTGGCTTGAAAACAAGTCCATCAGGCTCATGTTTCGGCCTGGTCAGAGTCCAGATTTGAACCCTATAGTGAATATTTGGTCTCATATTAAACTCAAACGAACTGGGAGACAATTGTCAACTATTAATGAACAGTTTGAAGCCATTAAAAAGAGTGGAACAACACTGACTCTTCTTCCAGTAAAAAGCTGTCTACAAGTTGGGGAAGGCTATTCCGTGCTAAATTACTTTATCTACAGTATTTGTGCAATTTCCTGACCAGTGTTTTGTGATTAAGACCATTAAAAGACTACTAAATATTTTGACATTTTTGGCTTGGTCTGTATTTGTTGCCCAGGAGTGTATTTGTGTACTTAGGATGCTATTTTTACCAGCTGTGAACTCACAAACAGCTTATAAAATGTGTAAAGGAGTCACAAGAAATTCCTCTGTTGCGCACAAATGAAGATCTGCTGCAAGGAGACGGCGGTTCTGATGCCTGTACCAAACTGTGATGGGCAACATAGTGTCTATGACAAGAAGAACCAGGTATACTTGAGCATTTTGTCCTTTCTAGGGTCGCATCTCATGTCCTGTTTTGGTTCATTTAGATGTCTTTGGTCGAACCACACCAGAGTTCGTTTTCAGGAGTCTCGGTCCGCTTGTTTGGTGCGCACCAAGGTTCGGATGGCAGCGTTCACACGTATTCAAATGAACCGCACTAACAACAATCTCAACAACAAGTTCATTTTAATCGAACCAAACCTGCCAAGTGTGAAAACACCCTTAATCGCTTTGGATAAAAGCGCCTGCCAAATACATGAATGTAAATGCATGTGGATTTGTGGCATGTCTTTTGACCATTGTTATTTCTCTACAGGACAAGGAAAGCATGACGCAAGTTTTGAGAACTGTGGACAAAGCCAATGGCTACTGCTTTGGAGACCTGGAGGAGAGGAACCTCCAGGCCATGATGTCTGCTGCTGTTGGAGCAGACTTTCAGTTCAGCACGTATCCTTATCATACTGTTTAGTTTTCTGTTTTTGTATGTTATAGGTATGTTATAACACACTTCCATTTATTTGTGCAATCACAAACTTGAAAGATTGTCCTTAACAATCTATCTCAGAACTCTTGGTGTACAGGAGAAATATGTGGTGGCCGCTGGGAAAACTGTTGAGGATGAAATCATGGATTTGTAACCCCTTTTTTATATTGATTAAAAAAAAAAAAAAAAAAGTAGCAGTGCTGTCTTATTTCACATATTCAAACACTGTAGATATGTTGAAATTCCACAAAGGCATAAATGAAATACATATAAATACTAGACAGAGTTTAAATTAAGCAAGGATTAGACCTTAGTTCAATTAGGACATTTAAGTAACTTTTTAAAATGTGCCTTAGAAAAAAAAAAAAAACTACTGGTGTGCATCTTGAGACAAAACAATGGCACTTACATATTTTAAGATATGTCAGTGCAAATTGCTTTCAGTTAAAACTGCTCAATAACGTATTTTAGTCTGGGACTAGCTTAAGCCTTGTCTGTGAAACCGGGGGTTAGTGTTTGGGCTTGAAAGATTTGATGCATAAATAGACCCATGGACTTCCTTTTATGAGCAGCTTATAGATCAGTGTGTAAATGCACGGAAAGTATCACCACTAGATGTCATAGTCGGCTACTTGTTCACACAATATAGTAGTCAGCTTTTCCTCGTTTATTATTGAATTTAAGGAAACTGCAGTCGCCCTATTTTTAATACTGCGATCGTATTTAAAAACGTATAATTCAGATGGCACACATTAAACTAAGACGTTGTCGTGCCTAAATGTGTAAAATTAGCGACAATTTGTTTGGGAAATCAATGAACGCTGCTGCTTTTTATTATTGGTTACACCCTCGTAAAACAGTATTAAAGGTTCTGATTTCGTTTAATAATTTGCGCAGGTTTTCTCAATCGCTCTCATGATACAGGGCGCGTATTTTGCGAACTTGTGGCAGAGCCTGAACACCTTTCATATCATGTGTAGTCTGGACCTTGAAAAGGCCTTCTCACTCGCGGAAGAACACAGGAATGCATTGTACACGAGAAGGAGACATGACAACTATGTTAGATAGTGCTCGGTGTTTGTAGAACTTGTCTTTTGGTCAGGTTTTTCTTTATAATACCAGTAAAATATGATCTAGTAATTTAATCTTATGTATGAAAGTGCCACAGCATCACTCATGAATAAATCTGCACAACAGTCACCTTAACACATACTTGTGCGAGCCACGGAAGTATTCCGGGAACCAGAAAGAAGTGCTTTGCCTCTTAGCGCACTCGGTTAGGGAACCATGGAAAACGCGGGATGGAATCAGAAAATTACATTGCGGTCTAAAAAGGCTTGTGTCAGTCAGATGACTTATTATCATTTTTTTTATATATATATATATATATATATATATATATATATATATATATATATATATATATATATATATGCTGCGATATAACTGAAAAAGAATGTACAGATTATAATATTCTTGTAATTAGTGCACAAACAGGACTATATTGCACACTGTATATGTCATTAGAACCTCATGTGCCAAAGCGTTACCCATGTCGGTTCATTATCCAGTCCACATTTTAGACGAATCCGCAGGGTAAAAACAGGAGACAGACAGGGAATGGAGTTGGCAATGTGAAATCTGTTTCTGCTTTACAGGTTCTCAGTATGTTCAAGCTTGACACTGTATTTGCTCTAGGCATCGTTTAGGGTGATAAAAGAAGTTTAGATATTTCAGTCTGACAGGAAGTAGTTTGTGTGTGGCTATTGAACTGAAAGAAAAAAATGCTGCTGTATAGGAAATACATTAAACTGTTTTTTATTTTGCACATTTAGGTCTATGATTTCATGATCTTTGAATTCTGTTGACACATTATAGATTTTATCCACACACAAAAAAAGTTTACATTTTGATGGTCTGAAAATCAAATCATATGAAATCCTTGAAAGCTTTTATATATATATATATATATATATATATATATATATATATATATATATATATATATATATATATATATAAGCCTCTTATTTTTCTCAGGCAAATTAGGTCACCATGAACAACTGCCCATAAATATTTTTGTTGTGTTATGAATGTCATGAGTGTGTGCCGAGCACACGATTATACCCCAGTTATGGTTTCCTATGGCTCTCTGGAGTGGTACTTCCTTCCCTAGCACACTTCAGAGAGTAATTTTGTGTGTGTGACGGCTGCCCAGCAACCTGCTGGCTGAGGACCAACTTCCTTGTGTCTGCTCTTGCTACTTTATGGATTCCCATGTGGGGGTGTGTCTGAGAACAAGGGATTGAATGAAACTCTGATTGAATGAAGGGCTCAGTTTCCTCCCTTTACCAACATTGTATACATGTGGCTTATTGGCGCACCGAGGGTCATGAAAGGGTTTGAGTACACATGGTTTTGTTTACATAGAAAATGTGGCATACTTTGTACTCTGCCTCATTAAAACTGTTGACAAACAAGGACAGATGAAAGCCGAACTTGTTTGGCTTTAATTTTTCGCTTGCAAATCTCAGCAAAATCATTATATCTTCCAGATTTAATTCGCTCTCAACCATTTCAGGCAAACAGCAGCATATTTAAAATGACATTTATTTAGAGAAGGAAGACGGGAAATCGGCAACCATTAAATTTTCGCTATTTAGCACAATTTATTGGATTTAATTGCTTGTTGTCTTTACCAAATCTTCTAAATATGTGGAACTCTCATTTACATGTTTACTTACAGTAATAAATATCACAGTTCAAAACTGATTTGTGTGTTTTGTAGCTCAACTGGTAGATCTTGATGTTTGCAACACCAAGGTCATGGGTTTGATCCAGAATACCAACCTGATCTCACAGGAAATCGTATGTTACAAGTCGGTGATTTCGTATAAATAACAAAAACTACAGGGTTTGGACAATGAAACTGAAACACCTGATTTTAGACCACAATATTTTTTTAGTATGGTGTAGGGCCTCCTTTTGTGGCCAATTTTTCTTGGGGATGTCAGATACAAGTCCTTCACAGTGGCCAGAGGGATTTTGAGCCATTCCTCTTCCAGAACAGTGGGCAGGTCACTATTGAAGCTGGTGGAGTAAAACATTTTCTGACTTGCTCCTCCAAAAAGTGGCACAAAAAAATTTAGATCTGGTGACTGTGCAGGCCATGGGAAATGTTCAGCTTCACTTTCATGTTCATTGAAGCATTCTGTCACAAGTCTTGCTGTGTGTATTGGTGCATTGTCATGCTGATACATGGCACCCCCTTCAGGGTACGATGTTTGAACCATTAGGTGCACATGGTCCTCCAGAATGGTTCAGTAGTCCTTGGCAGTGACACACCCATCAAGCACAGTAGGGAATGCCGTGATATTGCAGCCTAAACATCATTGATCCACCCTGTGCTTCACTCTGGGCGCGCAACTGCCCGGGTGTTAAGCCTCCTTGGGGTTTCTTTACACTGTAACTCCCACGGATGTCGGGAAAGACAGTGACGGTGGATCATCAGAGAACAATGCATGTTTCATATTGTCCACAGCTCAAGATTTCCTCTGCTGGCTCAGCGGAGCCAACATTTGGCATTGGCACGAGTGACCAAAGTTTTGGCTATAGCAGTCCGACCATGAACATTGACTCTGTGCAGCTCCCGACGAACAGTTTTGGTGGAAACAGGAGAGTCGAGGTGCACATTTAATTCTGCAGTGAGTTAGCTGTGGTTTTGGATCGTTTGGATACAATCCGGGTTAGTACCTGGACATCCCTTTCAAAAGCTTCCTCTTGCATCTACAGTTACTCCTGTTGGATGTGGTTCGTTCTACGTGGTGGTATGCTAACATTACTTGGATATCATAGTTCTCGATACACCACAAAGACTTGCTGTCCTGGTCACAGATGAGCCAGCGAGACGTGCACCAACAATCTGTCCTCTTTTGAACTCTGTCTCCCATTATGTTGTGTGGATAGCAATATTTTATGTACAGCTGTGTCATTGCTCTGCTATAATTCAACCTCCACACTCTACTCTTATTGATAGAATGCAAAATCAGTTAAGATTGGCCACCATATAGGCTCCAACACTATATTGGCCGTGTTTCAGTTTCATTGTCCAACCCCATGTATATATCAATGATACTAAAATGACAGCCTTGAATGCATTGTTAAAATGCTACTTTGATAAAAGCATCTGGTAAAGGTATAACATGAAAATAATTTGCTAATGTATAGAAATAAAATGATGGTACTGACATGAAATAGTTTTTATTAGTTGTTCTTATTGTTATTCTCTCTCCAAAAACAAAAAGCATATATATATATATATATATATATATAGTATCATAAATTAACTTTATCTTCACAATTGTCTCTGCTATTTCGTTGTATAAAATAACACCATCATTTGTTATTTTAATGCTTTAAATTATACTAAATAAAAATATACTTAACCTTGCTATCATTTTCACTGCAAAGGTTTCAACGTTATTTAGCAAAGAAATTTTAGATCTCCAAATCTAATATATGAAGCACTATATCACAGTTCCCATAAATGATTCATCTTATTTCCATATTCTTTGCTTTAAGATGAAATGTGTATACATTTCACTGGGGAGAAATACATTTCCCAGATTCAATATACTCTTAAAAAGTGCCAGAGAGGATCTTTCTACTTCACAGGACACAACTAGAGTTGGCCCAGCAATGCTAGCGGCTCTGCATTGCATTAAGGTTGTGCGCTGTGCTGCTCTGCCCATCCCCCATACTGAGATACCAAAGCAGAGTTGTGCTGCTTTTGCAAGCAGCAAAGCTTCAGCTCGAGTGAGAGGCAGGCTGGGAGAGAGGGGGTGGGGAGAGCAGAGAACGAGAGACGGTGTGTTATTCTCCTAAAAAGATATTTTTCCCCAGAGATCCTTTCTCTATCTCTTTTTAGATTCCAAACTGAACCACAGTATAAATAGATGGGCTTATTTTGTGATGATAATGTATTCTGCCTTTCAACCACTTTGTGTGGTTTATCTGATTTTCTTCTTTACTCGTGCTCTCTCCCTCCCTCTCGTTTTTCATTTTCACTTCCTGCTTGCAGACTAGCTCAACCCACCACCAACCCTCCCTTCTCTTTACTTTCCTAACGCATTTCAATCAGCACAACCCCCCTAAAACAGTTTCTTAACCGGTTTGACTTCAGGACCCAGTTACCTGTAATCTGTATTTAATGCCACTTAGAGTGTATTTACATGTATCTTACAGTTTTTTCATGGTTTTTTTTTTGACAACCTCATATTTTGACCAGCTTCTACCAAGTGACAGATGAATTTGTGCCAAAATGCAAGACACACAGTCTTTGACAACCTCAAAAGATATGGGAAGCATTTTCTCTTTTGTGTGTGTTTGCAGACTTTGGTATTTATTAGAGAAAACCAGTAAGACAAGCTTACTCCATGGGGAGAATGCATTCAACCAATGCAATGGTAATGTCTGGCTATATGGTTTCATTCAGTTCACTACAGCCACAGTTTTCCCACCAAAATCTGTTCGAGGAGCCGTTTTCAACCTTGCCGTTATGCAACGTCAATTTAACACCCCTCCTCCGCCTCCTCCTCTCCCCACCCCAGCAGCCCCCCTTCTTCGAATCCATTCCGCACTCTGAAGTAAGTCCGAGCCATATTTTACTGGTCTCAGCGCACCTCGGTAAAATGGCTGTATCTAAGTGAGCCTCGTGCTGGTGTGATCCGTTCCTCGGCTGTAGTCTACTTCTGCAACAGAACCCCCACAAATTCCGTGTCGGTTAAATTTAATTTCCCGGGAACTCGGTGCGAGAGAGTCTAAAAAACGGGGCCGACGGTGGAGTCCGGATTCGGTCCGGCGTAAGGGGTGGGGATGAGTCGGGACACGGGTAAATTGTTGTAAAACTATTGTATTTACATTCAATGTTTCGCGTTCGATTGTGACCGACTCGCCGAGAGGGAGAGGGGGGGGATCATGGCCGCTCAGGTCGCCAGCGCTACCTCTCTCAACACCAGCCCGCCTTCCGAGCTGAAAAAACCGGATCGAGACCCAAAGGAGGAGTCGGTACCGGGGGAGAAGCAGCAGGAAAATAAGGAACCGGGACTAGAGAGCGGATCTCCGGCTCGCGGGGAACTGCAGGACCGGGCCGATGTGGGAAATGCTGGGGGAGGAGGGGAGTCGGAGATGAAGAACGGCAACGGGAATCCGTCGAGGGTGAATAATAATCAAAATGAGACCACCGGACCGGAGGGGAACAACCACCCCGGGATGGTACACCATCACGCGCCCGGGTTTCAGCCAGCTTCCTATAGCTACGCGCAGCACTACGGCCGGGCCCCTTTTCATCAACATGGCGGACAACAAAGCCCTGGCATGGCAGCTGCAGCGGGGCCAGGCGCGCTGTCGAGCAGCATGATGGACCCCTATCAGCCCAACTCCCATGATCACGGCTTCCCGAACCACCAGTACAACAACTACAGTCCGTTCGGAAACCGAAGCCCGTACCCGGGCCAGAGCTACGGCATGAACTCTCCGCGCAGCGCTCCTCAAGCTCAGTCAGCCAAGCAGCAGCAGCAGCAGCCAGCAGCGGCTGCATCGTACAGCAATCAGAGGTATAACATGGGAAACCCGCAGCCAACATCCACCCCGACTCTCAACCAGCTCCTCACCTCCCCGAGCGGTGCCCGGGGCTACCCGAATTACCAACCGAGCGACTACAACAGCCAGGACGGTGCTAAGGGACCAGCAGATATAGGCAGCAGCAGCGGGCAGTATGGTGGGGGCCATCCGGGTTGGCAACAAAGGACCCATCACCCGCCACCCATGAGTCCTGGAAGTACTGGGCAGCCCCTGGGTAGAAATCAGGTAAAATTACAACCCAAATGCTTTTAAAACTGCACCTCTCTGGCTTTGCTCAAGTCATATGAGTGGTTGAAACGCACTGTGCTTGCTATTGTCTGAGCTAACGTTAGAGACTATAAAATGGCTGCCTCCTTGGTTTTCCACAGCAGCTCATTATTTAACTCTTTACATTTATTTTAAATAACAAAACTTTCGAAAAGCCACTAGGTACGAGACTGGACGTGTGTTGTGAGATGAAAACTGTTGGCTATTAATGGTTGAGCTGAAGGTAGATCTCCGGTGGAAAATGTCTATTTAGCGCATGCTACTTCTCCACCAAGGAGGCTTAAACGCATTTAGCTTTTCCCTCTTAGGCCTTTCTGTGTTTTATATGCTTTATTGTTCTGTATATTTATTTAATATGCAAGATGTAGGCGATTGGCGTGTTGTTTGTCAGTTCTGATGTTAATTAGGAGGACGATTAACATAAAATCAGCGGATATTTCATGTGGAAAAACCCGTGTTGTGTAAACCGATACGTGCGTGTCACACTTCCATGGTCGGGAAACATAGGCTAATTAACCTTATTTTGGTCTAAAATGTATTTAAACGCACTTTAAAATGACGTTACTAGTACATTTGACGAGGAAAAGCTTTAGTTTTAAAGCCTAGACGCAACTGAATGTCGGTCTCTATGCGCGCAGCTTGTAAACACAAGCCCAGTGATTTGAGTAAGTGCAGATTGGTTTGCAGTGGGATTTGAATTGTGGAGGTAAAATCCTCCTGTCAAAGGCAGGAGACAGTTGGTCTTGGGTTGACATGCTCGCTGAGATCTGATTGGCTCTGCATCCTGTGCTCTTGGCCATTATAATTGCATATGATGTAACTGAAACACTTGCTGATTAGTTCACGTTCCTCACCTCCCTCACTTTTTCAGTCATGTAATGTACATCTCAAATTAATGTGATGCGTACATTTAGGGTGAATTCTACATGTTGGAAAGTAGGAGTGTATTAATTTAAAAACTGAGGGTTGTATTTATACACAGATGCTTTTAACAGCATGTTGTCAGTTAATATTTTATCAACTTTAAACAACTTATATATGCATGTGTACAAATGTGTATAGAATGCATATATAAAAAGGATGCAACTTATGAATATTTCTTGTATGGGAGAAGATGATATAAATGGTAATTAAAATGACAAATTTTTGCAAATATTGTTGCTCATATGTTGTGATGGTGTGTTAGATTATTTTTTTTTTTTCAAATATGTCAATAACAGCAAAAATTGTAGTTCAAACTTTGTCACTCATCGACTGGGAAGCTTTAGTGCGTTGTTGAAGTTTTGATTATTGAAGACACTTGAATAGTCTGCGTCTTATTTCTCTAGCCTGTTAGATATTGAGCGTGAAAACCTCTTTGAATTCTCTTTAATTCATACCAGTTGTTTATGGTATGATGCTGTGCACTATTTCCTGTCTGGTCATTCACTGCATGTTAAATTCTTGTTCATGTGGTCCCTAGCTTGATTGTTTGTCTTGGATATGTCTAAACACTTTTAAGTGCAATTTCAAGGTTGAACTACATCTGTTTACCACAGTTAACTTAGTTTCTCATACTAAGTTGAGGCTACATGTGCTTCAGTTTTGTCGATGTGCATCTGACAAGGGGATTTAAACTGGGTGGTTTGCAAGTTTTTCTTTCTGCCCAGTTTCTTAATATTCTTCATTAAAGAAAATCAATTGGAAGTAACATTATCATATAATACCAAAACCAATGGGCTTTGTTTTCCTTTTTTTTTTTCTTTTTCTTTTTTTTTTTCTTTTTTTTTTGAGTGTCCTTTATTAATCTTTGAAGTCCTTATTAATTATCCATAATTTTTGTTAACTAGATTAGGCTCTCTATGGGATTGCTCTTTTTTTCTTTTTTTTTTTTTGGAAAATATCTATTCATTAGGCAAGTTCTTGTCAAAGTGAAGTATGATCTGTGAGTTTAAGTTACTGCCAAAGAAGATCTGTTTGATTGTTTGGTCCAAAAATGGGCCTGTAAATGGGCCAAAATATTTCAGGTATCATGATGAAAATCTGTTAATTAGTTTTCAAACCAAACCAACTAAAACCCAGATCATACACACCGTTCAAAAGTGTCAGGGTTGGTATTTAAAACATTTATTTGATCAAATATTATATATTTTAAAATGTAATTCATTCTTGTGATGGCAAAGCTGAAGTCTGAAGTCTTCAGTGTCACATGATCCTTCAGAAATCATTCTAATGCTGATTTGCTGCTCAAGAAATATTTCTTATATTGTGGAAACTGCTACTTTTTAGTATTCTTTGATAGAGCAGAATTTATATGAAATAGCCTAGAATTTTTTGATAACAATGTAGAAGTATTTACTGTCACTTTTGATCAATTTAATGTGTCCTTGCAGAATAAAAGCATTAATTATAAAATCTTACTGGCTTCAAACTTTTGAACAGTAGTGTAGGTCTTTTAGAATGTGTACAGGTTATTATATTTGCTTGATTCATTGATTCATTTTGATGTACCTTTGAACTCTGTTTGAGATTTAATAAGACACTATAGAGTCAGAGTTATGCTTACTGCAGCTTCCTGCCTTCAGTCGATCTGTAAGTCTTCTAGTGTCCACCCCATCCCCCCGTGGCCAATCACAGCGCCCGTCCAGCAGCCTCTCCTGCCAAGGGAGCCCTCACTTTATCTTATGCAGATTAGCCATGTGCTGCTTTTATTTATTTTATTTTTCCATTCGGACACTGGAAAATGTCAAGAGCAGCTTGCCCTCAGTCATTTCACACTCTAGAGCCTTTACAGCTGTAGACCTTTCAAAGTTCCTGAAGCCAAATTCAAAACAAGCCTCTTAGATATTAGACGTGCATCCTAGATGAGGTATCACTGGTCCATGTTTGTTAGGAGAACACAGTGTACTTTTTTGTCTATTTATTTTTCATGTTGTGTCATTCAGTAATGATGTTTAAGCTTTGGTCATGTTTGAGTCAGTGCTCATTTGTGAAGAACAAACAATGCGATTGTGCCATTAATTTTTAAACAATCTGACTTTTACTAGAAAAATTGTTTAAAAGCAAAATTAAAAAAGACTAAACAAAGGGTCATTTAAGTGTTAACTGAATTTTACTGCCTCCATCAGTTAAACACTTCATGTCAACATATACATTTCATATTTGTCACAGTAGCGCTTCATTGTCCAGCATATGCATAAATGCGTCATTTGTACATTGTCATTTGACTTTGTGAAACCAAAATCAGTGTTTGTTTTTATGTTCTGGGTCATCAGATACAAAGATGGAAAGAAGGGCTTTGTGATATCAGTGTGAGATTCGAATTTAATATGAATTTGTGCAACTACACTCATGTTGCTCATCTATCTTCTGAACTGAAATTATAATTACGCCAAAAGATGTTAATACAGTTATTGATCCGTTGCCTAAAAAACTTAACGTTTTTATTTTCGTATTGATTATTACCTGATGCTTAATGTAGTGTCATAATCGTACCAACAGCATGATATTCAAGATAAATGTTGAAATTTCACAAACGTAATGTATTACAGGAAATTGGCGATATAGCTAAACCTATTATATCTTGATTTTTCAGCCGTTTGATGATGTTATGGATACATTTTAAAATAAGACATTTATAAAATATCTTTCATAACTCTCATCCCCTGAGTTGCAAAATGGATCATGAAACTGCTTTAATGACTACTCTTTAGGAAACTTAATATGCAATTAAAAAGCTTATTATAATCATCACCATATTCACAAAGTTGCTTAATTTTATTATTGTTTTATATTCAGTCACCCAGTCATAAGTATTACATGGCGTAATATGGTATACACTACTGTTCAAAAGTTTGGGATTAATACGATTTTTAAAAAATGTTTTTGAAAGAAGTCTCATGCTCACCGAGGCTGAATTTATTTGATCTTCTATTTTAATATATTTTAAAATGTACTTTTATTCCTGTGGTAGCAAAGCTGAATTTTCAGCATCAATTATTTCAGTGAGTCTTCAGTGTCACACGATCCTTCAGAAATCATTCTAATATGCTGATTTGGTTCTCAAGAAAAAATTCTTATCAATTTGTGCTGCTTAATATTTTTGTGGAAACCATTATACATTTTTTCAGGATTCTTTGAATAATAGAAATGTAAAAAGAACATAATTTATCATTTATAACCCAAACTTTGAACTGTATTTCATACTTTATTTAGGAAAAAGGAAAGTTGCGATTTTCTAGACCGATGATATTACGCAGTGGCTGAAAATAGGCTAACTTCCGTGAACATAACCAACGTGACAACCTGCTTGCACAGGGAGTGTGCTAGGGACTATTTTCAGGCGCTGCGTAATATCACTGCGCCTGCTGCACCCATGGTACGGCAGCAAAGTTCCTTGATTATTACGCAGAAATGAGAGTTCCTATTCATATCTGCCTAGAAAATCGGTCTTAGTACATGATGTAACCACAGAAGAGTCAAGTTTTAAATAGGAAAAATATCGAAAGTCTTTGGTCATTTTTGAGCGAGATGCTAACGGTCTAATCAGATTCAATGATCTATGCTAAGCTATGCTAAAAGTTCTGAATGGATTCGGTAAACGGTAAAACTCAACTGTTTAACTCTAGGAGGTTGGAAAATGAGCCTATTTTCCAAAAAAGTGGAGTGTTCCTTTTAATATTTCATGCTTTTTTTGTGAACTTGCAGGGAGATTTATGCTAGAAAAAACTGCATACGCTCCCTTTTTCTGTCTGATGTGATTGAGTTTTGTTCTCTCAAGTATGGCAAGTAATTGTTGAAGTGTGAGTAAGTCTATTACTAGTATGAAATACTATAATTGAATGCAACATAGGTATTTAAATCACACTTATCTTTGATCTTGAAGAGAACAGGATTGTGGACTCACTGCTACAGCCACTACAAAGTCAAGTCATAAGGATGATAATTGAATTAACATTCACTTGTTATTTTAAAAAAAAGTTAAATACACATTTAGTAAAATTAATAAATGTTTTGAGGACACATAATATAATATAATATAATATAACTGCATGTACATGCAATAAAATTGTCATTGCTTGTGGGGAATGAAGTTCAGCATCTAAAAGGCAAGATTTAAATCTATTTTCTTTTGTTTTCATTGTCTTTCGTAAAAGACTATTTTAAGTTGCTGCAATTATTAACACGCTGCCATGTTCTGCATTCTGCACGAATGGATGTTGGAAACTGTCTGTATTTTGTGGTTTGTCCTAGGGATGGGCAATATGGCCAAAAGATCATATTTCTGTTTTTGTTTTTTTTAATTATTTATTTTGCTGAATAGCGATATATGGTATTATCTCGGTATTTGGATAAAAAAAATAAAAAATGTAAAAAATAAATTCACATCCTGCACGATGTTGCCCTACAAACAATGCTCATAATGAATTCTATGAAAACAGATTTAATGTAGCCATGTAGGCTATGCTATATATTATGTGCAAAAAAGGGTTAAAATCACATTGTAACATTACAATCTAAAAAACAAAAGTAAAGCAGAAGTTAAAATCACTAAATTTAAAAATAAAACAAAAGTACCCGTGAAAGTTACTCACTGAGGAAAATGCCACATCTCAAACACATTAAACAGCACACGTATCTGTTAGAGCATCTGACGGGGCAAGCCGTATCTTACGAGTTATTTTGAAACCCTCAATATAAGGCATGTCAGTCTCATGTTTGGGACAAATTGGATTATGCACTTTCCCCGCAGCAGTTTTTCAGATGCGCTCGTAATATAAAACTACCGCCCAGCCCTAGTTCATCCATGTTTGTGCAGTTGTTTTGTTCCCAATATTTGCTAGTTTACAAAAACATGAGTGCTATTCCAACTCCAATATTTACATGACCCCTCATTTTGGACTTTTATGCACCAGCACTCATCTCATTGCAAGTCAAGCTGGACTTCTCCTCTCGTGTCATTAAGCCCTGTGTCATTCATTCTGTGCCAAGATTGCCGTCTTTTTCCGAAAAAAGGAAAAGCTGGCTTGGCCGAGGCTCAAGCAGAGCTACAGCTGGGATGTGTTAAATATTCGGCAGACTGCCCTCCATTTGAAATGAGTTATATATAGCACTGTTGACTTCCTTAACTAAGGCTGAGCAAGGTAACGGCCAGGTTAATAACCGTGGGAATCAGCAGCAGAGGGTTATTTGCTGTCTCTTTTTCCTTCTCCTTTTTCCACTATCGTTTCCCCCTCTGGCTTTTCTCTCTTCTCTTGTGGTTTTTTGCATTTTTATTCTGTCCTTGCTATTCTTTCATTTTCACCCTGGCTTTTTTAAATCAAATTCTCAAGTGTGTGAGTGCAGTACAGTATAATAGTTTGATTTTATGGTTTTGGAAAGTGTCTCCTTGAGTTTTTGAAGGCTTTGTAGATGTCTTTGTGGAAAACTCAGTTTATGCTTTTCTGTCATTATCTGTGAGTTGCCTTTGCTCAAACCTCTTTGTCACTCTCGTTCCACAGACTCCAGGCTCCATGGATCAAATGGGGAAAATGCGCGCTCAGCCATATGGGTCAGGTGGGCCTTACTCCCAGCAGCCCCATCAAGGGTCTCCTTCAGGGCCCCAGCAGGGCCCTGCTTACCCAGGCCAGGGCTATGGGCCCCCTGGCCCTCAGAGATACCCTATGGGCATGCAAGGACGTATGCAGTACGGCCAACAGGTCATTGCTCTTTCTCAGTGTTTTAAGGGTTTACACTTTGACTTGGCTTTCAGGGATGGCGTATGCTACGGCATTTATATGGTTTTTCCTCACATTGATACTGTTTTTTGGATTTATGTGCTGCACTCTTGTAATTTAATGAGAATATCCTGGAAATTGTAAGCGTTGTGAAACTAATAATGCCTATTTTGTAACCTACTGCAATGCACTCTCTCAATTGATAAAAAAAACAGATGTTGGGGGAAAATACTGCATTGTTTTGCAGTGTTCTTCGATTGCGATTGGGGGGGGTGGGGGGGGGGTTGGATGGAGAAAGACCGATTAAGAATGATTCTATTCTTAATTTGAATTTAAACGGTTAAATTCTTGGCTGGTTTTTGGTGTTAAAAACCATGACAAAAATAGCAATATATGTATATAGCATATTGTGTTACAGGTGTCATGGGATATCTAGCCTTAATAAATAATTACAAATGTGATGCCAGACAAGGTCACACTTTCTGGTAAAAAAAAAAAGCTACATTTTATCAATGTCTTATTATTTAGGGAATACAAAGGATAAAATGTTGTTGGGCTCATTGTGTACAGGTTATAAATAAAACCCATCTGATTTTGTTTCTTTAGCAATAAACTCTGTCCCTGTTTTGATATTTATCCATGTAAACTCATATTATCAATATCAGGGAATTTTAAATTTGTGATTTCTAGGCCTGGTTGAGTCATGGAAATTTCTGATGTGGAAATATCCATTTTTCTTATGCTGTGTGTTAAAACATTCAAATCTAAGGAAATTTTTTGGTCTTACTGATGACATTTGGAATTTTTTTTTTTTTTTTTTTTTTTTTTTTTTTTTTTTTTGAAAGTAGCAATTTAAATCTTTTAATCCTTTAATCGAGAACGACTGGAAAAGTCATGGAAATTCAAGTCAAGTTTACTTTTATAGCGCTTAATACAATACAGATTGCTTCAAAGCAGCTTTACAGTAATTAACAGGAATAAAAGCGTCAGTGTTGCAAATTCATTTGTCAAAAGAAGTGGGAACCTTGCATGTGAAAGGAAGTGTGTTTTATTTATTTATTTATTTTTTTAAAATTTAACTATTTATCCGCATGATGTAGATCAGTGTAGGAAATGTCATGAGTGTAATGATCTTTAGTGCCATCCTACTTGTTTTCGCAGATGCAATCATACGGACAGCAGGGACCAGGGGGTTACGTGCAGCAGGGGCAGCAGCCTTATTATGGCCAGCATGGTCAAGGGCCTCACTCCGGCCAGCAGCAGTCGCCATACCCACAGCCTTCCCCTGGGCAACCAGGAGGTCAGGCACCTTATTCACAGCAACCTCATGCTACCCCCCAGTCATCTGGCCCGCATGGACAGGCTGGCCCACCTTACCAACAACCCCACATGCCCCAGCAGCCTCAGGGGCAAATGCCCAACCCCTCGCCGGGCCCATCCCAGTCCCCGTACGCTCAGTCCTCCGCAGCATCCCAATCTAGCCAGTCTCCCTATCCACAGCAACAGGTGCCTCAGTCCCAGCCCTCACAGCAGGGGAGCTCCCAGGCTCCTCCTGCATCCCAGCCCCAGCCCAGCTACCCGCCCGGGCAAGGCCCCCAGCAGCAGCAGCAGCAGCAGCAGCAGCAGCCGCCACCACCACCATCACAGCAGCCACCGCAGACGCCCACACCTGCTTCTCAGCAGCCCGCGGGACACGGACAGATGCCGCAGGGACAGCCCACGTCATACTCCCAGAATCCCCCACAACAACAACAACAGCAGCAGCAACAATCACCGTATCAGCGATTTCCTCCTCCTCCTCAGGTAACTTAAGCTTTTGTATCCAAGTGGTGGATGAAAATGAGAAAATGAAGGACTCTGCATTTTCAGCAGCCATTACTCTAGTCTTAAGCTTTTTCATCACAGGAATAAATTACATTTTCAGCTATTAAAATAGAAAACACTTCTTTTAAATTGTAAAAATATTTCAACATATTACTGCTTTTACTGTATTTTTGATAAGATAAATGCAGCCTTGGTGAGCATAAGAGGCTACCTTCAAAAATGTTGAAAGAAAATCTTTGAATGGTAGTCTATATTTTCTATTAATGTATTATGAACGAATATGAGTTAAGAATGATTAATAAATGCTGTAAAACATTGAAAATGGTTCATTGTTAGTTTATAATACAAAATGCATTAACAAATGTAACCTTATTGTAAAGTGTTGACAATGTATCTGCCAAATAACGTTTCAAGTGTAAATGCATACGTTTCCTAAACTGAATGAAGTTTTGTCAACCTATTTACCATGTTTATTTGTGAACGTATGCAAATGTAAAGGCGGGATGTGAATTGCATGTTTAATATTCACTTTTGTGTGTTTGAACTAAATTGGATGACTGCTTTTGCATTTATTTTAAAATCTGGAATGCATTTCATTTCACAGTGCCACCGCATTCACAGACTTATACGGTAATAAAAGTAGTGTTGTAACTGGTTTTTCTTAAGTACAAAAACAGAAACTTTTATTATTAACAGTGAGACTGACCTAAACGCACCCATAATGTCTATAAGCAAAAGCTTCTATGCATGCGTCCACTGTCCTAAATACCTATATCGACTGACCTGGGATGGCTTTTTCCCCACACAGGAGATTTCCCAGGAGTCTTTTAGCTCCCAGTCCAGCGCTCCAACCTCCGGCCCGCCTCTGGCATCGAAGAGCAGCACAGAGGACATGCAGGGCAGACCCTCCAGTCTACCAGTGAGTCTGACACTTTCATTTCGCACAAGCTGTTGACTGAGTCCAGACGCATTTAAAGATGCATTGTGAATTTGACGGATTCACAAATGCATAATCATGTTGTTTCAGTCAAAGCGTTCTATTTTATGCTGACTTTTAGTTCGAGGAAATTAGCTTGAAGATGTGAGTGTAATTCAGCCTCAGCTGCACCTTTATCTCGGGAGTGATTATGTAGGACCTTTATGGGGTTGTTGCTAAATGGAGAACTTCATATGGTCTGTCACAGAAATATATGCCGTCAGTTCTCTCGGTACCTTTTTTGTACTCTCCATTTGAATTCTGCTTGTCTGTCGCCGAGATATAATTGCATTTGAGTGTATGTTATGACCTGCGAGACTGTGTCTGAAAAGGACACATGGAGAGACACCCAGCTGCGCTGACTCAGCACACGTGCAGCCGACTGCCGTAGCCATGGCAACCTCAGGGACGCTGTGATCTCACCTCCCCTTTTCCCAGATGAGATAAATAAGGCCAGCAGCCTCTGGCTGTGTGATTGTATGTGTACGAGAGCACTTGAGCGCGCGTGTGCCCCAGAGAGAGAAAAAAGTGTGCCAGAGTTCATTGTTGCAGAGTGTAAGAAGCTGTCCTTGGGAGATTTATTCTAAAGAGAAATTTTGTGGTATAATAAAATTTGCTATTGTGCGGCTGATTTAAGATTCTTTTTTTGCGTTTTGTTTTTGTGAGTCCTTGGGATAATTTTCAGTACAGAATATGTATCTTGCCTTGTCCTAACAATTAAGCAACAAACCTTATCCAGAGGCTGTAAGATGTTTTTGTGCTGCTGAATGTGAATTTATTTTTTTAGTAATTACCTTTTAGTAATTATTCTTTAAAAATCTATGAAGCTGATGTGAAAGATAATGATGTGAAGAATAGTTTGAGTCAGCTGACAGCTTCATTTTTAAAGTCCTAGCAGAAACGCTGGAATACCAAGTGATAACTCCAGCAGAGTATTTTTTTTGTTTGTTTGTTTGTTTGTTTTTCCTCTTACATTTTTGTTTTGTCTTCCTATGGGAATTTAAATAATAAAGCAGTGATTTTTGAAGTTGGCATGAAATGAAAATTTACCATATAAATTTTATAAATGCATGTCATTGATCTTGCTGTGAAATATTCATCTATATATATATATATATATATATATATATATATATATATATATATATATATATATATTTATTATTATTATTATTATTATATATATATATATATATATATATATATATATATATATATATATATATATTATTTATTTTTTTATTTTATTTTTTTTTTTTTTTTAACTTGTAAGTCTTAATCAAAATATCATAACTTGATCTTCCGGTGAAATGACAGACATCTCTCTGGTGACACATGCCAGACTTCTCCAATCATTTAGTGTGCTTAATCCCGCCCCTTTCTTACGATCAACTGCAAACTTGCATTCAGATCTGCCTCCATCCAATAAAAAACCGTTCGACAGGACCAAGTATTTTTTTCTTCTTTTTCAATAATCTGTTTCACTTGGATGTACATCACAATATGGAAGAGAAGATCTGTTGCGGCTTTAATTTTTTATTTTATGACCTTAACGGTTCTTTTTGCTTAGGACCTATCCGGTTCTATCGATGACCTACCTACTGGTACGGAGGGCGCTCTGAGTCCTGGAGTCAGCACATCTGGAGTATCTAGCAGTCAAGGAGAACAGAGCAATCCAGCACAGTCGCCCTTCTCCCCCCACACCTCTCCCCCGGTGGGCTCGCCTGCCAGCGCCTCGGCATCTCGCTCTGGGCCTCTGTCTCCTGCCACGATGCCAGGTAGAGCTAGTAGACCTTAAATTATTTAGTTCTTAAAAATGTGTTAATACCATTGAGTCATCATGCAGATGATTTGGAATGTTTACCTATTTAAATATAAAATGTATTTTTGTAGCACATTTGGAATTTGTTTTTCTCCAGGTTGTGGTGGACTTTTTTTTTTTTTTTTAAATATTTAAATTTAATTGAATTTGTTTTTATTAAACACAAACCACACAAAATGTTACATTTAAAGCACAAAATGTCACAAAATATTTTTGTCTTGATCTGTTATAGAATGTTGTTTTTTTTATTTTTAACAATTTGTGCATTTCTCATTTGTAGGGAACCAGATGCCTCCCCGCCCTTCAAGTGGACAGTCTGAGGGGACCATGCACCCTTCGATGAATCAACCTGGCATGGGCCAAGAGAGAGGTAACTCAGTCTGTATAAGTCCTACTTTACAATGACAGGACTTGTTTTCCATCTTCATGCTCACTTTTTATTTACTGTATCAATACATCAATCTTGTTGTCTGCACAGGATATATGCAGAGAAACCCTCAGATGGCACCCTATGGGTCTCCACAGTCTAGTTCTGCTTTGTCTCCTCGTCAGTCATCTGGAGGCCAGGTGCATGCTGGAATGGTTCCTTATCAGCAGAACAACTCTGTGGCGAACTATGGGCCTCAGGGTGGTCAATATGGACCACAAGGTAAGTGGCTCAGTGCTAAACATATCACATCATCTAGAAAAATGAGGAAAAATGCACTTTTTAAAAAGGGTCTTATGTTAAAAGAAGTGATTGTAGTGGAGGTGCAGAGATATTGGACTTTTATTTTAGTCTTTCTCTTCTTGCTGTCCCTCCAAATCCTTCTCACTCTCCCTCTTTTTCTCTTTGTGCGACCAGTGGATCACAGTGTAGTTATTTTTAGCATTGGTGAAAAAAAGGGAGTTGACGTAGCATGGCTCACGTCAGTTGAGCAGCTACAGTGACTGTGGGTTACAGCAGTGCTACATGCTGCTAAAACACTCAAGGGCCTGGAAGTCTCTTCACAAGCCCACCAATGAGGCATCCATACCCCACCACATTTGGCCAGTGCTGACTTTTAATTGACTAAACTGCTAATATGGTTGTTGTGGTGTTCAGACTTTTTGTTTTATTGCAGAAAATGTAATCCTGGATTAGATTTCTTATTAAATCCATTAATTGTTCTCTACAAAAAGATAGCAAGCAATGTGCTGTGTAGATGAATTTAACTGGCTTTTCTGTCACTGTAAAACTATTATTAATATAGCGTTATGTTTGTTTTGCATTTCAATGCAAGCATATATTTTACAACACATTTAAGTACTGCTTTGGTGGCCTTGATGCTGTTTGTACACAAATCTGGAAACCCTGTATCAGATTACAACTTCCCAACTTCCTCTCCAGGTTACCCCAGGCAGCCTGGTTACAGTAGCATGCCAAATGCCAATTACCCAGGCCCTGGCATGGGCGGATCCATGAATCCTATGTCTGCGCAAGGAGGAGGGCCACTGTTTGCTGGCATGGCTTCTGGGAGGATGCCTCATGGCCAGATGGGTGCACGTCCCTTTGGCCCCAACATGGGTCCCAACATGAGTCCCAGTATGGGCCCTAATATGGGCAACATGCCCCCTCAAGTAGGAACCGGGATGTGCCCACCTCCAGGCCTCAACAGAAAGCCGCAGGATGCCGCAGCAATGCAGCACGGACCTGCCAACTCTATACACAACAGGTACGCAAGAACTGAAATACAACTGAAGTCGCACAATTTCATTAACAATTACAAATTTTAAATGTCTGATTTGTTAGCCTTTTCTCCTTTTTTTAAAAAAAAAAAATACAGTCTGGTGTCAGTGACTCTATTTGAAGTGAAATGTTGCGTTTTGCCTCACAGACTACCAGGTTACCCCAATATGTCTCCTGGTCCTGGTATGATGGGCTCAGGACCTCCGTATGGCCCCTCTATGAACAACATGCCTGGGATGATGAACACCCAGGGTTCTCCCTACCCCATGGGTGGTAACATGTCTAACAACACTAGTGGTAAGATCATAACAAAAGTTTATTTTTGTATACTACATAACCTAGCTGAAATTAAAGTACTTCATTTGTAAAGTCAAATCTTGTGCCAGGTCAAAATCACAGTTAACATATCTGTTTCTCTCCTAGGCATGTCCCCTGGTCCGGACTTTGGTATGGATGGGAAACTTAACCAAGCCCAGAAAATGAATAACAAAGTTGAGGGTACACCCAAGACAGAATCAAAATCCAAGGTTTGCTTAGTATTTAGATGGAAGTATAATGCCTTTACAGCAGAAATCAGTTACCCTTTGTTGCACCTCATGTGTAATTCCTTCCATATAATCTCCTTCTGCCTAGAAGTCAAGTTCCTCCACAACAACCAATGAGAAGATCACTCGGTTGTATGAGCTAGGCCCAGAGCCAGAAAGAAAGATGTGGGTAGACCGTTACTTGGCTTTCATAGAGGAAAAAGCCATGGGCATGAGTAACCTGCCAGCTGTGGGACGTAAGCCCCTTGATCTGTTCCGTCTCTACATGTCTGTCAAGGAGATTGGAGGTCTTACACAGGTATATCCAAGCTGTCCATACACATTTCAATAATGTTGAAAGTCTTAACTCATTTTCTCTCAAGGGTGTTTGCTTATATGCTTTCGCATCCTTGTAATTATAGGTTAATAAGAATAAAAAATGGAGGGAGCTGGCCACAAATCTGAACGTGGGGACCTCCAGCAGTGCCGCCAGCTCTCTGAAAAAGCAGTACATCCAATGTCTGTATGCTTTTGAATGTAAGATTGAGCGTGGAGAAGACCCACCACCTGACATTATGACTGGAGATAGCAAAAAGAACCAGGCCAAAATTCAGCCTCCCTCCCCAGGTGAGTGTTGGCGACTTGGATTTGTATCATGACATGTACTGAAGCAAGTACAGGTAAATCTTAACAATTAAACTGCCACAGCAAAACCCCAATTCCAAAATGAAGTAAGGAAGGTATACTAAATGTCTTTTTATAGTTTAAAAAATTACTGTTATTGAAGCACCATAATAAGTTCATTCATTAATATTGGCAGTGCAATTTAAAGGGTTAGTTCACCCAAAAATGAAAATTAGCCCATGATTTACTCACCCTCAAGTCATCCTAGGTGTATATGACATTCTTCTTTCAGACGAATAAAATCGGAGTTATATTAAAAAAAGTCCTGGCTAATCCAAGCATTATAATGGCAGTGAATTGTTGCCTCGTTTATGAAGTCCATAAAAGTGCATCTATCCATCATATAACTGCTCCACACGGCTCCGGGGGGTTAATAAAGACCTTCTGAAGCAAAGTGGCATGTTTGTGTAAGAAAAATATCCATATTTAAAACTTTATAGACTAAAATAACTAACTTCCGGCGTATTGTCGTATGCATCGATTTACGGCGAAAGAGTAACCCTTGACGCATGCGTATTGACGAACGCAGAAGCGCAGAGGATAGAGCAAAACAAAACACCGGTCATGAATTAGAGTCTAAAAAGAGAATTTTTAAAGAGAAATGGCGGAGGATTTCGATATAAGAGAAGAGGGGCTTGAGTTTGTTGCCCAGCACTATCCGCGAGAGGCGTCAAAGCTTGCGATGCTTCTATACATCGCGTCAGGGGTTACTCTTTTGCTGTAAGTCGAATTGCGTACGGCTTTCTGCCGGAAGTTAGTTATTTTAGTCTATAAAGTTTTAAATATGGATATTTTTCTTACACAAACGTGCCACTTCGCTTTAGAAGGCCTTTATTAACCCCCCGGAGCCGTGTGGAGCAGTTATATGATGGATAGATGCACTTTTATAGACTTCATAAACGAGGCAACAATTTACTGCCATTATAATGCTTGGATTAGCCAGGACTTTTTTAATATAACTCTGATTTTATTTGTCTGAAAGAAGAATGTCATATACACCTAGGATGACTTGAGGGTGAGTAAATCATGGCCTAATTTTCATTTTTGGGTGAACTAACCCTTTAAGCTCTTTGTTTGAATATATGCTCTTTATATATGCATCATCACTAATGAACCGGTTGCAGAAGTCATAAATTATCCATTTAAAGTGTCATGAAACCCTAAACATTTTTTATGAGATGTTAACAAATATGATTGCAGTTTGGTGAGTATGTGTCTACATCATTAGATTCTGAGCATTTCTCCGCATTATTTGTGAGGACGTCTTTATGAAACGGGGGCATTTCATGACACTTTCTCACCCAAGTATTTGTCTTGTAATACTGTTGGTGTTGTAGTATTTGCATGTAAATATAGAACATAAAGTATAATTTTCCCAATCTTGTCTTTTTTTTTTTTTTGCATGGCACAGCTGGATCTGGCTCTCTCCAGGGGCCCCAGACACCACAGTCCACCAGCAGCTCCATGGCAGAAAGCGGAGACTTGAAGCCCCCTACTCCTGCCTCCACCCCACACAGCCAGATGCCCCCAATGCCAAGTGGCAGGTGAGTTTTGCTTGTATGTCTTGTGCTACTGCCTGTGTCATTTGACTGTGAACTGCTCCTTACCTGCCCTGTTTCTTAGGAGCAGTGTGAACTTGCAGGATCCATTTGCTGATAGCGACTTTTCACGGAGAAGCACTATGACCCCCAACTCTGGCTACCAGTCAGGCATGAGCACTCCGGAAATGCCTGTTCGCATGGGACCCTATGAACCCAATAAAGACCACTTTAGTGGTATGCGTAAAGGTTTGTATTGTTTGTTGTATTGTATTTCTGTAACATAATTTGCCCTGTACACCTTGTACATCAGTTCATATTCTATATTTTATAATAGTGTCATGAGCCATTATAGTTCATGGTTAGCTACATGATGTAATGAGCTGTTTGCTTGTGGTCCTAGTTGGAGAACAGTTCATGCCTGGTGGACAGGGTCCCAACAGCAGTCTCAGTGATCAGTGCAACAGGGGGCCACAAGGTCCCATGGGAAACATGCCTATGGGTCAGCGACACCAGTATCCATATGGCCCCGGCTATGACAGAAGGTATACTAAATCTTTACTTTTTTGGATATAAACTCAATTCTTTCTTTTTTTTTGTTGCTGTTATGTAAATGCAATAAACTCTAACCTCTCCTGCATTGCATAGACCAGAGTCAGGGATGGGCACAGATGGCAGCATGGGGCCTGGAGTGCCACAGCCAAATATAATGCCTTCCAATGCTGAATCTGGGATGTACTCACCAAATCGTTACCCTCCACAGCAACAGCGGTCAGTCGACTACCCTGTTAGTTTTTATGGACATTGTATTTGTATATCTGCTATATCTTTTATACTGATTTCTCTTACGTATGGTGCTTGTGCAGACATGATTCCTATAGTAATCAGTATCCTGGGCAGGGTGCGCCTCCTGGTGGCTCCTATCCGAACCAGCAGCCTGGAATGTACCCACAACAACAGTTGGTAGGAAAGCAGTTAATAGAATGAGTTGATATTTTTCTATTTGATGTTGGTATAAAGAATAAATGTTACTGAAAGCCTTGCCACATATTTTAAATATAATTTGTTTGCGTTTAGAACTACAAAAGGCCAGGTGATGGCGGCTACCCACCAGCTAAACGGCATCATGACGGTGAGATGTTCAGTGGGCCGTACAACGCCCAGCAGCCACAGCCACCAACGCAGGCTGCCCCTAGTGGTCCCTCAAGTGGTCAGCAGGAAATGTTTAACCAGTATAACAGTTCTTACCCTGGTTCGGAGCGCCGTCCACCTGGTCCTCAGAATCAGTTCCCTTTCCCTTTTGGAAGAGATCGGATGCAAGCAGGGACGGGCCCAAATTCCCAGGGTTCCATTCCACCTCAAATGATGGGCAGTCCAATGCAGTCTGGTCCTGACGGTCCTCAAGGTGGCATGTGGCCAGGCCGAGGTGATATGGGCTACCCCAGTTATCCTAACCGTCAAGGACCTCCTGCTGGTCCTGGCCAGGGACCAGGCTACCATGCCATGAACCGATCTGAAGACATGATGTCGTCTGAACCACGCATGAATCATGATGGACAGTGGCCTGGGCCACGACAGCCCCCATATGGCCCTGGTAGCGCAGGTCCACCAATGAGCAGACCCTTGCAGTCCAACTACCAGTCTCCTCAAAACATGCAAAACCACATTCCACAGGTGTCAAGCCCCACGCCCATGCCTCGCCCCATGGAAAGTAGGACTTCCCCCAGCAAATCGCCCTACATGCCCAGCAATATCAAAATGCAGAAGGTGGGACCACCAGTCCCTGCATCTCACATTGTACCTCCCTCAGTACAGCCTCCAATGATGAGAAGAGACCTATCCTTCCCTCCAGGTTCCATAGAGGCTACGCCACCAGTTCTCAAATCACGCAGGCGTCTTACCATGAAAGAAATTGGTAAGAGTTTATTATTTGTTTTAGTGAATTACATTTTGGTCATTTATCTGGCTTAGACCTGTGAGATATGAAAAGATAACTGTATACAACTTTTGTAGGCACTCCAGAAGCATGGAGAGTCATGATGTCCCTTAAATCAGGACTGTTGGCAGAGAGCACATGGGCTTTAGACACCATCAACATCTTGTTATATGATGACAACAGTATTTCAAATTTCAACCTTATACAGGTGAGTCATTTTGGGGAAATGACAAAAATATTTGCTGTTACTAAAGTGTTCATCCTTAATAACATACTAATGTCTTCTTTTGAAGCTCCCTGGTTTCCTGGAACTAATCGTTGAGTATTTCCGCCGTTGCCTCATTGAGATCTTTGGGATTCTGAGGGAATATGAAGTTGGTGATCCAGGACAAAGAGCTCTGTTGGATCCCAGCGTGCTCAAAAAAGATGAAAACGCTGTGGATGATGAGATATTGGTGGAGGGCATGGAGGAAGATGGAGAAACAGAGGAGGAAGATGAAGGTGAGGAAATGCACAGGTCAAAACATCAAGAACAACACTTAGCACCGCTCCAGATAAAACAGGAAGAAAAGCCAAGGATGCTTGAAGACTCTGTGAAGAAAGAAGATTGCCAAGGGATTGAAGAAGAGTCATCCGCAGAACCCAAGACTTCTGAGCCACCATGTCTTGAGTTGGCTGTTACTCAAGAGAAGCCCAAACAGGCTAGCAAGTTTGATAAGCTTCCCTTGAAGATTGTGCGAAAGAAGGATCCGTTTGTGGTGGACTGCTCAAATAAGCTTGGCCGATTGCAGGAATTTGACAGCGGCCTTCTGCACTGGAGTATTGGTGGAGGTGATACAACAGAACACATCCAGACCCACTTTGAAAGCAAGATAGACCTGTTGCAACAACGGAAGCATCTTCCTGCCCAGGTCCCAGACAGGAAGAGAGGAGCTCAGAAGGACAGCCAGGCACCTTCACTGCCCTCATCCAGTGAAGAGCACCGAAAAGAAGTGGACCGGCAGCCTTCTCCAGAGTCATCCACTGAGAAAGTGACCAACGGAATTTCAGATTTGAGGGAGGACAGACCTGCTGACTGCTTAGAAAGCGCCTCCGAGGGGACATCTCACGTAGAGAAAGATCAAGAGAAAAAAATATCAGAGGCTACAACTCCAGAAAACATTAGGCCAGCACCTCCAAGTCCATCATTACAGGGTCAGCGCTCCATTGCCATTTTAGAAGATGAGCCACACAGCAAGGATGAAGCTCCTCTCGTCACGCTCTCAGACTGGCAAGATTCCCTTGCCCGTCGCTGCATTTGTGTCTCCAACATTGTCCGCAGCCTCTCGTTCATCCCGGGCAATGACTCGGAGATGTCCAAGCACCCAGGGCTGTTGCTATTGCTGGGCCGACTGTTGCTTCTCCACCATCTGCATCCAGAGCGAAAGCAGGCACCTTTAACCTATGAGAAAGAAGAAGAGGTGGATGAGAGTCTTGGTAGCAAGAAAGACGAATGGTGGTGGGACTGTCTGGAGCTACTGCGGGAAAATTGCTTGGTCACTCTTGCCAACATCTCAGGCCAGCTTGACTTCTCAGTCTACACTGAGAGCATCTGCCTGCCTCTGCTGGATGGCTTGCTCCATTGGGCCGTTTGTCCTTCAGCCGAAGCCCAAGACCCCTTCCCTAGTCTCGGGCTTAATGGCGCCTTGTCCCCCCAGAGACTAGTCCTGGAGACCCTCTGTAAGCTCAGCATTCAGGACAACAATGTGGACCTCATTCTGGCGACGCCACCTTTTAGTAGATTAGAGAAGCTGTTTGGGAACCTTGTGCGTCTAGTTGGGGAGCGAAAGGTCCCTGTTTGTCGGGAGATGGCGGTCGTGCTGCTGGCCAATCTTGCACAGGGTGACAGCCTAGCGGCCCGTGCCATTGCGGTACAGAAGGCCAGTGTAGGGAATCTATTGGGCTTCTTGGAGGACAGCTTAGCGGCTACACAGTTCCAGCAGAGCCAAGGTTCCTTACTGCACATGCAGGGGTCACACTTTGAGCCAACAAGTGTGGACATGATGCGGCGGGCTGCTCGGGCTCTGCTCGCCCTCGCTAAGGTGGAGGAGAACCACTCTGAGTTTACGCTTTATGAGTCGCGGCTACTGGACCTTTCTGTCTCCCCACTCATGAACTCATTGGTGTCCCATGTCATCTGTGATGTACTCTTTTTGATAGGCCAGTCATGACAGCTGTGCGGAGCTATGGCTCCACCTTCTCTGGTTTTCGTACTTCCCCCTTGCCTGTCCTCCCCATTTGTGAGTGGGGATTGAAAGCAGAGAAAATTGACTGTTCTTCTTTTGTTTTTTTTAATTTATGCAAGCCCTTTCATATTACACCCACCGGTCCCCCTTTTCTCCGCATCTCACTTTGGGAAGGTTGTCACGAATTTGCTGTGGATCATGAACCAGAGCCTCAACACTGACACAAACTGTAACACTGATGCCAACTAGATGACATGGACAGGGACCCCAACTTTTGTGTCCTTGTCTGAGGTGAAAGAACTTTTTATAATAAAATAAATAAATGAATAAAATAAATAGCTTGAAAAAACAAACTATTTACCAAAGTTGCTGTCTTGTTTACAGTGAGTTTTGGGGTTAATTGTTCCTTTGTTCTCCCCAAGAGGGTGCAAATAATACACAGCTCTTGTTCACATTGACAGGTAGACTCTTCATTGTTTGGTGGTTGTATTTTGATGCTACACGGTCAACCTTTCTGGATGCGTGTACAGCAGAAATGAGTTGTCATTTTCTGTACAGTACTCCACAACTGTAAACATACTGCAAACGTACTGCACTGTTCCACATGGGGAAATGTTGGTTCAGTCGGCTCTGTTTTTAAACAGTTTTTAAACCATTAGTTTGCTGGTGAGGAGAATAACCCCCAAAGTATCAAGGACGTACAACACCCTGACCTCTTCTCTTTAACCCTTGATTGTATGAATTGACCCCTATAAAGAAATCACCTCCTAGGACTGGTTTTCAACTTAAGATACAGCTGAGGCTGTACTGTATATAAGATGTTGTACATTTACACCTCTCTTTCTCTTTCTCTCCCTCTATCTTTCACACACTCTCTTGCTTCTTATCCTTTTTATCTATGAAGAATAAGAGCGGACACTCAAGTTGGGTTAATTGCATCAAAATCCCTAGGTATATAAACTGAACCATCTTTTGGCCTCCACGGTTCCTCCATAGTGCAGCAAACAACTGAAATATTTTAATTTCGTCTCCTGGTACAACAAAATAACTCTAGATGAAGAAACACAGTTGAGATATTTTTTTCTCCAGTGATATGAATTCTGCATATTTGTATTTCAGACTATGTAGCTTAATGTAAATGTTTTTCCCTTTTTGGCTCAATGAATATCATTTATTCACTATGAAATCTTTATACTATATGTTCCACGTGGTAAGAATAAATGTACATTAAATCTTGGTAAGATGTTTGTGATTATTTTCATTTAGATGTTTTGTTTTATTTTATTTAATAAATAAGCCATTTATCATGGAATGTGATTATGAATGAAAGATTAAATCAAATCAAAGTTTAATTTTTTTTAAAATTATGTTGTCTTTGTATGTTACAGTTAGTTGAATTAGTAAGATTTAATATTACTCTAATACTAGTGTTTAATGGTATAAGTTGAAAAGACAATGAAAACAGTTTGTCTCCTGAGTCCATGAAAAGCTGAAGCAAAAATGTTCTGCGTTTATTATGTAGAAATAATTGAATATCTGTTTTGAAGGTGTTCATTGTCAGGGCAAGATCAGTAATATAATATAAATAGGTTTATATAAAGCAGGTATATAGTACCACTTTGGGGCTTTTATTTTGACATTTGTAAGACTGCACGGCGGAAGTGCGTGTCGTCAGTTCTATCGTTCCTTTCAATGGCTTTATGAGACGAATTGTAAAACGCGAATATAATCTGTTTTATTATTCGACTGCGGAAGCGATGTTTTGCTGTTTTTACAAACTCAAAGAAAGAAATGCATATTGCTTTTGTTTTAAGGTGCATCGCTTATCGTATGGGCTAATTTACTGAGATTAATTTGATTATTATTTTCAGTAAGGGAAATGTTATGTTGTTTTTTTTAATGAAAGTTTCTGTCAAACATGTCACCTTCAAACAATTGTATAAATCAAGACTTGTGGACAGTTGTACAGTTTGCAGGGTTCACGCGACTGCTTTCCCTTTGTTTACAGGTAAGCAACTGACATAAACGACTAAAATATCCGTACAATTATGCATTTGTACTTGTATTCTGCATGATGTCTGCCTTTATTAATTATTGATATAAAGCTCCAAAAAATAATCGCTGGCGTTTTTTTGTGAAATTGACATTGAGTGACACCTGCTGCATAACTGAGCATATGACAAATTACTGTTTGTTTATTTTGTGCTCTCTTGAAGGCTGTGCTGAATGCAGTGATTCCAGACCATGTGGCAGATGCCTTTAGCCCTCCGCGGTCAGAGACCCCTCTCCTGCTTGACCCTGTCATCGAAGCAATATTTGGCGGCCTTAGTCACTGGGATGCAGAGCATTTCCTCTTCATTGCAGAACGTGGATACTTATATGAACACAACTTTGCATTTTTTCCTCTGTTTCCTCTCATCCTGCGATTACTGGTAGCCACTGTGCTGTGGCCCATGTGTGGATTTCTCACAATGCATGGCCGATTACTTTTAGCTGTGGCTATAGGGAATAGCATTCTCTTTGTCATAAGTGCCGTGGCACTATACAAACTGAGTCGTTTGGTGGTACAGGACAGAAAACTTGCCCTTGTTGCAGTCTTAATGTACTGTCTGACACCGGCTAATGTTTTTATGGTCGCAGGCTATTCAGAGACTCTCTTTGCAACTCTCACCTTTGCAGGCCTCTGGTTACTAGAGAAAAGATTCACAATAGGAGCTTGTCTTCTGCTGGGGTTTGCTACAGGTGCTCGTGCCAATGGGCTTGTGAATGCTGGATTTTTGCTGTATCTCTCCTTGCAATGGGCTCTTGCCCGTACACGGGCTTTTAGCAAAGGAGAAGGGGGCGTTCGATACAGTCACTATGTCTGGGAGCTTATTCGTTTTGTGCTCACAGGAGCATTTTATGCAGCTCTCGTAGCACTACCCTTTTGCCTGTTTCAGTTCTATGGTTACCAAACGTTTTGCCATCCAACTGCTACTCAAGTTCCTCCTGTGCTGCTTAATTTGGCCCGGGACAGAGGATACTGTGTGGCTGATGCAGCATCTCCAACACCAAGATGGTGCCAATGGCGAATTCCACTTTTGTATTCGTACATACAGGATGCTTACTGGGATGTGGGCTTCCTTCGATACTTTCGATGGATGCAGATACCCAACTTTATTTTGGCACTGCCTGTTGCAACTCTGGGATTCATCGCCTCATATATGTACATAATGGCTAACCCAGTGTTTTGTATGTATTTGGGTTTGGGAGACAGAGGAAGAGACAGAGGAAAAGACAGGAAAATGCATGGCTTCTGTAACCCCAAAGTCTTTGTTTACATTGTGCACAGTTCTGTCCTTCTTCTGTTTGGAATTTTCTGTATGCATGTGCAGGTAAGACTCTTAAATTTGATCATTATCATGTGATATATGTAGTATACCTGGTCAACATGGATTGTTTTATTGTGTCCTCTCAGGTGTTGACACGGTTTCTTGCATCCTCCTCGCCTGTGCTCTACTGGATCAGTGGCCACCTGCTTTTTCAGTATGAACCTCTGCTGCGAGATGAAAGGCTGTTCAGACCTGACCAAATACAACAGCAAAAGGATGACAAACCTGGCTTAAGATGTGCTGTAGGAATGTGCAGAAATAATCAAGTCCTTTACCTCTTGATGCACTGGCAGGCTTGCTCAGTTTACACACGATGCATCCTGGGGTATTTCATATCATATTGGTTTTTAGGTCTGGCTCTGCACTGTAACTTCTTTCCCTGGACGTAACTTTATGGGAATAAATTGAAGAGCTTGTTTCAGTCTTCATAACATTCCTCTGGCCTTTTGAATAATATTAATAATGCTTGGAAAATATTGTTGGAATTAATGTATTGTATTATTTTAACATGGTTTCTGGTGTTCCCTAAAAGGCTAATATATATTTTTGTATTAGATAAGTATTTAATAAATATCCTTGTTGGACCAGTTACAAATTAGTCCTGTATTTTTTTTTTTCTTTTTCTCTTATGAGGAAAAAAAAAAACCTTTGCCAAACTATATGCTGTGCTTGAATGTTAAGTTACTTTTGATATCCATAAAAATTTCAGGCCTTCATAATTTGGTCTAGTTTGGAGAAAAAAGCATTGACCAAAGGCATGGCTTTCACATGGTCACATCACAAGACCCCTGTTATATTGTGTTGTATCACCATCTAGTGGGTACAAAGTGTCATAATTGGCCTGTTCATACAATGATAGTAAAATAAAAAAAAAAGGGTATGTGACCATTCCAATGTTCTATTCAAATTATAGTATTTAATATTTTTAAGTTGGCTTTTATTTTTCTAGTTTATATGTTTTAGTAATTTTGTTTAGTTTTTAAATATATATTTTTTTCTATTAAGCTTTATTTTGTTCTGTTTTAGTACTTCAAATTAAACTTATTCCAGTTATTTGCCAAAGTAGCGTTTCTAATTATCGTTTCAATTTTTTAGGTTCAAGTTTTTCCATCTAACATTTATATTAGATTTTATTTCAACTTACTGTTTATTTATTTTTTTAAGTTTTAGTTTTGGTTAACAGACAACTGTCGACCACCTTGCAAAAAAAGGGGAAGGGGAAGAGAGAAGAAAAACCTTGCTTTATTGTTTTTAAAAAGGAGAACACCAAATTGGCTCACTTTGGCTTATAAAAGGTCATTACAATAGATTTGTTATTTGTTTAATATTTTATACAGGTTACATATTTTGTTACATTCATAATTGTGGATGTTTTGTATGTATTTGTTACATTCGTAATTTTGGTGTACAACATTAGGATTTTAGGATCAGTAAAAACTACACAGAGGCTGTGGCATAGCGTCTCGGAAGTGATCTTTCATTGGTCTGACTGAGATGACGCAACCCTTGCGAGTCATTGGTCGCTTTCTTCAGGTAATCCGGCTAGGGAAGTGATCGCGCTGAGGTAAATATTGTTGTATCCGTAGCTGAACGCTGCGTTATATTAGTTCTTACTAGAGAATTATAAACAACATTGTCTGATCTAATTTTGAATACCCAACAGACTCATTACGGTTGGACAGCGCGAGGAGCCGAGTGTCGTTAAAATGACGATTGAACAGCGCGTGAGGAGTAATGTCGTCCGCTGAGATAGTTGACAGCTAGTCAAAAAGCTAACGTAATTAGCTTAGCTAAGAGACTCCTAATTTATCGAAAGCAACAACATGGCATGATAATATAGTAATTGTTCGCCGGGATAATCCCTATAGGGGATGTTTAGTTGCAAACGAATGCATTGAGCAACGAATTATGTGCTTTGTGGACTTTCTAGTTAGCTTGGTTCAGTAGTTGTGTCGACCTATTAATATTAGTAACGTTACTCAAGTGATTTGTCAGTACATTTGTAACGGTATCTTTAGTTATATGTGGCGGAGCTTCACAGCTGATATGTAGTTTCGATCTAGCTTCCTCTTTGTTGGGGCTTGGTTTGTAACAAGTTAACTTAACCTGTTCTTAAGGTTACATCTATAGTGTTAGTTACATTTTCTGAAAATGAAAAACTGTGAGTATCAACAAATAGACCCCCGAGCGCTCAGAACACCAACCACACGGGCGTCCTCTACCCTGCCCTGTGGGAGGAAAAGCTCCCAGCGCCTACGGAGAAAATGGGAGGTTTTCCCTGGGAAAAATCGCTTCTACTGTGATGGGCGTATTATGTTGGCCAGGCAATGCGGTGTGCTCCCGCTGACCATCGTCCTTATTTTCATCACCAGTGGCTTATTCTTCACATCTGAGTGAGTAGTATGCACTTACTCACAGAGACACCAGTGTTCACACTACTAGACAATACTACTACTTTTGACAATAGAGACATCTCCACCGCTCTTCTTGACATCATGCCAGTCTGAAAGAGTTGCATCCACTTGGTTATCATCAGAAAGTAAGCTTTTTAACCCATGTTTGTATCAGGTGATAACTTTGTTCTTGTCTTTGTGCTTGATTCATAACAGTTGCCCCTTTCTGGTGCAGCAACTCACTGTCTTCATTCCAGTAATCGGTGGGGTCTTATTTGTATTTGTCATCTTCACCCTCCTTCAAACCAGTTTTACAGACCCAGGGATCTTACCCAGGGCTTTGCCGGATGAGGCTGCGGACATAGAGAGACAGATTGGTGAGGCTTTGACTATGTACTTTATTTGTCTTAATTTTGCCTCCTAACTTATTTGTTGTATATGTTGATATTAAAATTGTGGGTTTCTTTAAAGATAATTCTGGATCTTCAACATACCGCCCACCTCCCCGCACTAAAGAGATCCTTATAAATGACCAGGTGGTCAAGCTTAAATATTGTTTCACATGCAAGATGTTTCGTCCACCCCGGACATCCCACTGCAGCCTGTGTGACAACTGTGTTGGTAAGGCAGGATTTCCATATCAAGCATTCAAAGTTTCTGCATTTAAAGATATAATTCATTGAGAAATGTTATTCCTACAAGTTATTCAAAACCTGAAATGAAATGATGACATAATGAATTGGTTGCTGCTTTTTCATGCATTTATAATAAAATGAAAATTATATCATGATTAACTCACCCTCATGTTGTTTCAACCCTGTATGACTTTCTATTTTGTGGGAACATAAAAGAAGATATTTTGAGATCTTTTTGTCCATACAATAGAAGCCAATGTTACCCAAAATAGTTTGGTTTCCAACATTCTTCAAAATATCTTATTTTGTGTGTCACAGATAAAAAGAAAGTCATACAGGTTTGAAACAACATGAAGGGTGAGTAAATCATGACAAAATTTATATTTTTGGGTGAACTATCACTTTAAAACTTCAACAAGAACCATAAAAGCAGTCTATACAAATTGTGTACTGTATTCCATGTCTTCTGAAGACTGAAATGTAAGTAATTATTCACTGGTTATCTTCCTTCAGTGAGCTGTTACTTCTGCAATCAGTAAGTTAAACAAATTGGATCAGTCTGATTCATGAACTAATAATTCAGACCTGGCCCAATCAGCTCATTCAGAAAATCGGACTCAAAATAAATGATTATTTCACAAATCTAGCAATATAGCTTTTGTAATGAACTCTTGTGAATATGCCATGGAGAATTAGGGTGGATATAAAGATTTGTAATTTCTTTTGAAATTTGAAATTTTCTTTCTCATTCACAGCCATTGAATGACTTCAGAAGTCTTGAAATATAGCACACAAGTTATATGGTCCATTTTATGAAACTTTTACTGTGCTTTTGCTTTATTGAACATTGAAAACTCAAGTACCCATTAATTGTAATTTCATGGAAGGAAGTCATACTGGTTTGAAACCCCATGGGTGTGAGAAAATAATGACATAATTTTTTTGGGTGAACTGTTTCTCTAAAAGCTACAAAATTTCACGTTATAATAAATGTGTAATAGTCTAACCCATAACACAAATCACTTACTTATAATCATTGCATGAGAATGCACAGAGGTTTCTTGTAAGCATTGTTTCTCAGAATGTTCTGCCTCTGTTCCCCTGTAGAGCGGTTCGACCATCACTGTCCTTGGGTGGGGAACTGTGTTGGAAAGCGCAACTATCGCTTTTTTTATGCCTTCATAGTGTCACTATCCTTTCTGACCTCCTTTATCTTTGGCTGTGTGATTACTCACCTCACTTTACGTAAGTTTCACCACGGTCACTTTCACACAAAAACAAGCATGGTGATTGTGTATGATAGTTGTCAGTGGGGAGATGAGATTTGAATTTGTTTTTAAGAGAAATTAATATTATTGTTCAGCAAGGACAAATTGATCAAAAGTGACAGGAAAGTCATTCCTGATGTTACAATAAATACCCATTTAAAAAGCTGTTCTTTTGAACTTTCAATTCATCAAAGAGTTTTAGAAAGGAATGCATCACGGTTTCCACAAGAATAGCACAGCTGTTTAATAGTGATATTAATATGAAATGTTTCTTGATCATCAAATCAGCATATTAGAATGATTTGATGCTGAAAATTCAGCTTTGCCATCACAGGATTAAATTACATTTTGAAATATATTAAAATAGAAAACTAAAATATAAAATATTTCACGTTATTCCATTATTTTTATTGTATTTTGGATCAATTAAATGCAAACTTTTGAACAGTGCTGTAGATACGTGTGAGATTGTTGTATTTTGACTGACTTTTTGTAAGTCAGTTTTGAAGCAGTTCTCTGATCAGTTACTCTTATCAACAGGATCACAAATTGGAAACAGTGGTATCATCCAGGCAATACAGGACAGCCCAGCCAGATATCCTTTTTTACTGTGTTCACACTGTCCTCATTGCTGGCATGCTTGTTGTCTGCACCGCCCCATGCTCAGAAGCACACAATAGCAAGGCTGACAGAGTTCACTATCTGTTGTTACACTACTGTTGGTTCTGCCTTTTTCCTAATCCCATTCATCCCAAATCGGCTCAAGGATTCCACCACGCCCTGCTTTCCTGTCAGGATGGCAACAGTGGCCGCTAGATACAGATTCCGCTGGTGTCCAGCCCCCTTTTAAGTTTGCGGCTAGAGGTCACGCCACGGTTTTCCACCACAACCTGTGAGTTAATCAACCTGGCTGGCTCCGACCTCAGAAGGATACTTTTTGGTTCAGTGATGGGGCAGAATGACTGTTCAAGCACATGAGATTAATTTTGCATAATTATTCTAAAAAAAATCACTACTGTTTTGTACTGTTTTTGTATATTTTGTACTATTAACACCTGTTCACACCAAGGACAATGACAATAATGATAACGATAAAGATATAGTTCTAAAAATCATTCTAAATATTAAAAATAGCAGAGTCCACATCACACCTATAACGATAACAGCACAAATAAACTTCAGATAAACCACAGATAAACTGAAATCACTTTCAGAACAATTTTTTTCCAGCTGATAAATGATTAAAACTGACAGCCAATTGGAATCCATCAGACTTTAAAGAGCTCAAGCATTTAAAGCGGCAGAAAAAAAAATTGCAGCGTGTGCTTAGAATAAACAGAACGCTATCGTCACTGGTCTGAATGCTAGTATAGCTATCGTTATAGTTATCATTCCTGGTGTGAATTGGCCTTCATAATGTATATTTGGACATTGACACACATTTTCAGCAGATTTGCACCCTTAACACTTCCTGCACTGTTGTGGAGCTGGTCATTTGCTTCTTCTCCATCTGGTCCATTCTGGGTCTGTCAGGTTTCCATACTTATCTTGTGGCCTCCAACCTCACAACCAACGAAGATGTAAATATCACCATGAATGCTTGAATTTAATCGATAATATCAAAGAAGCTGTATAATTATTTTTTTTTAATAATGTAGTCAATGCTTATCATTTAATTGCAATGTTTTATACATTTCAGATCAAAGGCTCTTGGTCCAGTAAAAGAGGTGAAGAATCAGGGAATCCCTACACCTATAACAACATTTTCACAAACTGTTGTGTGGTGTTATGTGGGCCGATGCCTCCCAGGTCAGTACCGCATGCAAATGCAAACATCATAGCAGAAACAAATGTTTATTTTAGTATTCATCAGACTAAATTACTAAAGATGCAAATATCAGAGTTTGTTAATGAGTAAGCGAAGAATGTCAACTGCTTTTAATTTAGCTTCAGGCTGATGTACATACTGTTACAAACAAGAACATGTTTCTCAGCTATGACATGTTAATTGTACAATTCTTTGACTTCTTTCCGAGTTGTGCTGTGTTTTAAAAGTTAAGTCACAATAGGTTACAAACTCATCCTTTTCATCTTTTACAGCTTGATTGACAGAAGAGGCTTTTTACCTCCAGATGACGCACCTCAAACGGTGACCTCTGATGCTGAGCTCCCTCCCTTCATGGCCAAGAATGACACAAACATTGTAAGAGCACCTCACCATGTGATATCTTCAAGTCGGAGAATTAGTTCCAAAATCATGATAACATATCATGTTAACTTTTTTTACACTGGTGCTACAGGGCTTGAAAGTTTTGTAGCATAGGCCACACAATTGTAGCACAAGTATAAAACGCCTGTTACCATCTCTGAAAACAACCACAGGTGATGCAGTTCATCACTTAAATAGACATGTGACAGACAAAGGACATTAATGTTCCATACAGGGCACACAAAATACAAACCTTAACCAGAAAAGTTTTCAGACAAACATTTTCTTTATGTGCCAAAAATGGCAGACTGCAGGAACATTACACCTCTTGCTTAACATTTTAAATTTTGCTTATAGCCCATATCACTAATCACAATCCATCCATCCATTTTGGTTGAGCACTTGAAAATACAGCTTACAGTCATCATCTGACTAGCTGAGGAAATGGCATAGAGGCAACTGCATAGGAATTATGGGAGTGTTCCCAAGGAAAAATTATAAAGAACGCCAGGTTTGTTGTGCTTGTTTGTAGGGCTGCACAATTTGGCCCAAAATAATATTTTTATGTATTAATATGACGAATGACAATAATAATAATAATAATAATAATAATAAGAAGAAGAATTATGATTATTGTTATTACTAAATAAAAATATTAAACAAAATAAGAAATATTACTATTTTAATAACACTTTATTAATCATTAGAAAGGTTTAAGGTTTTGTTATAAAATATTAAATTTATGATAAAAATGTCATTAAATGTTAAACCGGTTTATAAACGCTTCTCATTACAAATTTGGAAAGATGTTTGTCGTGTGTTGCTTTTTCAAATGCATGTTTAAGTGACTTAAACTCTCAGTGCTTGCCGAGATGGAGCAGTGTTTACTGCAAACCAATCAATCCAATCACAGCCTTTGCAATTACATTGACTAAGCCAAATTGCGATTTCGATTTAAATTTGGTTAATTGTGCAACCCTAGATTAACCTCACACAGAAACAAGCACACAACAAACTTTCATTTTACCCAAACAAGAGGCTCTGTCTCACACACGCAAAACAGTATTCCACGCATGTTACTGTGGTAAATTCATTCATCGCAGTGTCTTATTTTTTTTTTTTTACATTTTCTTAGCATGCATGACATGTATGACACACTGTACAGCCTTGGTAGCTGTGGTATATAATCCTCATATATTACTCCATCCACCATCCACCAAAAAGTATTTTATGGCATTTCAAGCCATATACTATCAAAAGTTTGGGGTCAGTAAGATGTTTTAAAAATAATTTAATTATTTTATTTAGCAAGGATGCAATTGATCAAAAGTGACAGAAGGACTTTGAATTTTTTTCTGACAAATGTAAAATGAATGCAAAAACAGACAACTGTTTTCAGCATTGATAATAAGAAGAAATGGTTCTTGAGCACCAAATCAGCATTTTAGAATGATTTCTGAAGGATCATGTGACACTGAAGACTGGAGTAATGATGCTGAAAATTCAGCTTTGCCATCACAGGAATAAATAGCATTTTATAATATATTAAAATAGAAAACAGCTCTTTTAAATTGTAATAATATTTCACATTATTACAGTTTTTACTGTATTTTTTGAGCAAATAAATGCATCCTTGGTGAGCATAAGAGACTACTTTCAAAAACATAGTCTTATAGCTCATTTCCACCAAGCAGTACGGTTCAGTACAGTACGTTTCAGTTCAGTATGATTCGGGACGCTAAACCCTGATCCGGCTTGCGTTTCCACCGCCAACAGCACCATTATAATAGGCGTGGTGTAGCGATCAACATCATTCTCAGCAAAGAAGAAAGCGACACAGTAAACAACAATGGATGACATACAGCAGATCTTGTTCTTGCTTCTCGGCATGTGGCTGTTGTCACAAGAAGACGAAACGCTTTATTAGAGCCAAGGCTGCAGGCTGCAAGGAAAAACACAGCCGAAAAAGCATGCGCAAGTGACGATTCTCTGCCAACCAATCAACGTTCTGAGTCTAGCTCCACCCTTTAGTACTGGACTACTGTGCTAGGTACCCCAACAGAAGGGTGCCAAAAAAGTGGTACGGTACGGTTCAGAATTAGAGTACCATTCACAGCTTCTGACAATGGAAACGGCAAAAGTTGCGTACCGTACCGAACTGTACTGAACCGTACCGCTCAATGGAAACGAGCCATAAATGTCCCCAAACTTTTGAACAGTAGTGCAAATATGAACAGAAACCACAATTTTAACAGATCTGAAATCTAAACTTTGACACAGAAAAGCATGTGAAAATGCATGTGAGGTTTTCCAGGTTTAATCATATTTTTAATCATATTTAATGTAAACCCTGGCTAATGATGTCTTGCTGGGAAAGAGTTACAGTTAATGAGGCTTGCGCCTTTTCTGTTTAATGTGTGAAGATATGCACATGGAAAATTCTTTGAGTTACAAAGCTAGAGTGGTGTAAAATCATGCCGAAGAGGATAGAATTGTTAAAAATGTATGTTTTTAATGCTTTTAGCTTGGAGTCCACAAATGCAAATCCAAATCATATTAGTTTATTGTGCTGTTTTGATATTGACCTGCGTCAAGCCCTGATGTTTGAAGTTATAAACCTTACACAGGAGGAGAACTGTCAGGAGTTTGCTCTCTCCTGCACTGCCTGAAGGCTCCTGCAGCTCTGTGACGTTCAATGGTAAGGGTGTTTATATAGTGGTGCTTGCATGCCATTCGTGACCACCTTCTCATGGCTCTTTGGCCTTTACTCAGCTTTTTATTTGAACCGTCTGCTTGGCTTCCATTTCTTTGCATTGAAACCACTATCATAAGACATGTCCGTCATGAGAACGGAAATCATTGGGATCGTCGTCTATTCTCTGTTCCTTCTTTCTCCTGGATGAGTTGAGTGTTTTAGCTGACATCTGTTTTTACTCCACTTTATAATGGTCATGTGTTCATATATTAGTGCTTGCCAGAGGTCTGCAGTTGTTTTGTTTTTCCTCCATTATGTCATTGTTTCCTAATTAATGTATCATCACGATTCATCTGTGCTTACCTCATTTTCATCCAGTCTCGGGATTCTGTCGTCTGAGTTCATGCTAGTTATCATGCACACGTGTTTTTTTTCCACCTCTTCTCATGATGGATGATTATTCTGATGTTAAGGAGGTGTTTTCATCCTTTTGTGACCCCTGGAGAACCCCTTATAAAATCAGCTGCACTGCTTCACCCTGAGCTCATCGGAAACCGTAAAACGATATGCTTGGTTTCCACATTTTCATCTCATTTCCCTGGCAGTACTAACCTACTTTTTATCTTTATTCTGACTTGGCTAGCTTTTCATACTCATACTTGCTGTGCTGTCTTAACATCATTTGGCACTTGCATACCCATAAGTTTGACTGTGATCTTCTTTGTTAGTGAGTTTAGTCTTTTACCCTTTTTTGTTGCCATTCTTTTGCAGTGCACACAGGGCACAAAGGAGCTTATAGAATCAATGGCACACTCCACAGTGATGCAGAGCACCTGCACTCCGGGCACACCCAAAACCGCCCCGGTTACCCAAGAGAGTCTACTAAGTACCATCACTGTCTCTCCCCCCAGCAAACCTTCTACCGGCTGCTCAAGCCGCCAGGCCCGACGCCCCACAGACATGCCTTGCCCCCAGAAAGAGAACAAACGTGCTGCTCTTCACACCCATAAACCCATGTTATGTCTACCCAGCCCCCCGTGCTCCCTTGCCCACAGTCCGCTCATTTTTAGTGACGCTCCTGACATGGGATTTATCCCACTTAACTGAGCACAGTATCTCTGCCACCAGCAGCCTTGTGCAAATATTCTCCTCTGTTACCACTTTGAGAACAGCATCACACTTTTTAAGAAACTGTGATATACTATACTCAGGATCCTCTCAGGAAACATGCCATCTTTCAACAAATGAGAATAAGCCTGCATTGATTTTTGAATAACAGGGATTTCAAGATTTTTTTGTTCCGTTATCATCAACACGCTTCAGAAGATGCTTTTGATTTTCAGTCCTTTTGCACAAAAATATCAGCAGATGATCAGTGTTTTACGGAACCTCAAGCCATTTTCATTTTCAGCCTTTTGCTATTTACTTAGACCTAATGCAATAATTATATGCGTTGAAAGTTCACTTGGGTCTAAAAAAGCCTTACTTCAGACAGTCACTTCTGTTCGTTTTGTGTGGTGTTTAAGACCTTCTACAATAAAGTCATTGGTTTAAAAATATTCGCATCAACAGTATCGGAGAGCTCAGGATTTGAGTGTTAGAGAGTTATCTATGTAAATGATACACTGTTACTGTTGGTCCAGAGGTTGTCATCTCCTGTATAATGTTGCAACTTTCAGCGAATTAACAGCGTTCATATTTCTGTTTATTTTGTGTTGTTTTAATACAGGGTTTTTCCTTCTTTGAAAATGTTTCGGTGGCCACCAAAGTAAAATTTTGGATTTCCTAAAGCAAAGCTTTAACTTTAGTTTGACTTCCCATAGCATTTTGAGGTAAAAAATAAATAAATAAAATAAATAAATAAAAAATTGGTAACACTCTGTTGTAAAGTGTTAACTAATGCATTAATTTGTTAATGCATCATGAACAAACAATGAAAAATATTTTTTACATCATTTATCAATCTAGGTTAATGTAAAATTTTGCATATAATAGTACTTATTACTAATATTTTTTCGAGTTGTGTAAACTAACAGTTCATGTATTATGATAAAACGTTAATTAACTATAACTAAGATTAATACATGATGTGAAAAGTTTTAAATTAAGCTTAGCTTAAATTGAGTCTTGTTGTGAAGTGTTACCGAAAATTCTGTCAAATTCATAAAGTTCCAGATGCTTAGAAGCTAAATATCTCATATGTCCTATGTAAATATAATTACAATTATAATACATATTATGATACTTGTTTTATTTATATATAAATATATATTTGCATTTAGTGTAATCAATCAAATTTGCACGTGTATATAAGGTACCACCGAAAATAATTTTTAATCTAGGAAAAACCCTGTAGTATTTCTGACTTTTCATTGGTGGGTCAAACATTTTTTTCTGATTGTTGTTATTATTAAAGTGTTTTTACTAAGCTTGAGAGAAGAACTGTTGTAACTAAAACCTTTTGCCTTGAGATTGATGGATTAGTGATGAATTATGAGTCATTTACATCAAGACAGTTTTTTAGTAAAGAGTCTGGCACATTAATAAAGTTGACAGTATAAATTGCAGAAATGTTTTGCACATCTAAGAACTAGACCTTAAATAGAAGTTTATCACTGCCAGCAGTGTTGGAGGGAAAGTAAAAGAATGTATAACTTTTCTTGTGTTTTGTGTTATTTTTCACCTGAAGACTTAAAGTAATAAACAAATGTTCTTTCCAAATGGGATTTAGTTGCATGAATGCTTTCATCTGATTTTGAAAGACACAATCTCATAACATCTTATGCTACTTTCTATGATCTGCTGCATGCCAGACAGGGCACATTCATTTAAACAGTAGATGGCACAGTTTTCCACTTCTTGTTTGCATGCATCAGATGAGGAGTTTGTTTCTCCTGGAGGGATTGTTGATTGATTGCCTATTTGATAGATTTAAGCATTTGCAATCATAGTACTTGAGCTATTTTGGATGTGATATTTGGCTTTACCACAGTGCCATCAAGCTGACGTTTATTCTGGTAACAAAATTGGATATGGAAAATGCTAAAACAAAATGCATAATAGTGTGTTTGCTGTATCCTCTCTCTTTATGTAAGCTAGTCTAGACTTAGAAAAAGATGTGGGAACTGTAGAGAAGAACAACATCATTGGCTGAGTTTGAACCAGTGCTTTTTCTTCTTTGCAGTACAAGGAGCTTCTTACCTTTCTATTGGTACTCAGCATCCAGATTTCTTTAAATAGAAGACCTGAGCCATAATGTTTTAGCCCAGAACTAACCTCAATTACCCTCATGCAACCTGTGCTTGTTAGATTCCGTCATTAAAAATATAACAACCCATCGTTCAACCAAACTTCTGGGAGTCCAGATGAAAATGTACCTGTATCTGAGTAAAAAGGAATTGATTTGCTGACACAGTGCCACAATTCTGAGGAACTCTGCAGCTGAAAAGGTGAAATTATCACAGAAGTTGATTTGAGGTTTGCTTTGTTGTTACATGTCATTTGGAGCGACTATGGTTCGCATGTTTAAGAAGCTCTTCCTTTGTACTCAGTGAACTTGTTTTTCTAAGACAGAATTAATTGTAGACAACTTGAGTTTAACAGTCCAAGTCATTTAGATTTTATTTGAATAATTTGCTTTGAATGGAGAAAACATCCACACGTTTTGACTGACAATTTTGAAAACAGCATCAAATGTGGTTATAGTGATGGAAAAGTGTCTGTCACTGCAAAGCCATGAAATGGTGTTCGGCTTAGACCACATCCTCTTATCCAACTGCAAGATACATTGTAGACGGCGGCTTTACCTCTCTCCACAAAGACTTTTGTCTGGACCACTTCACATTGGCTAGAAGATATCACAAGTTGCTATTTTTCCACCTACGCTGATTTCAATTAAGCAAAAATGAACACTGTCAGCATGTAGTAATTTGTACCTTCTTTTGCATCTCAGACACAAAACATTCTTCCTCAGCCACTGTAATATTGTGGAAATTACAGGTGTTTTTAGATACTAGACAAACAGGAAATAGGACTGTTCATAACACATTAGGCCCTGTACCAAAGGGCACCCTAAACACTCGCAGTCTTCCTACGAGTCTGCACTTTCGTGATGTAAAACTGCTTTGACTGTCAGGAATAAGTCTGCTGCAGAGCTCGCTTCAGTGCGGCTCTGCAAAAGTGAAATTCAAAACAAAGGCATAGCTTGATGACGCCTTGATTTCGCCGAATCATGGGAGTTGTTGTCTTCACCTCTACAGCCGGTGGAAAAGAATCCGACGGGACTTGGGCAGAAATCATATTCATGGATGAGCTAATGTATTAAAGATTTATTAACGTTACTGTAGTATGAAGCAGGGTGGGGCTGAAAGCTGTTGTAGTGGAACGAGGCCGCTGGAGCGATTGCTAATGAGAGACAAGTGTGACACGGTCGAGAGCAGTGGAGCTTTTATTATGCCTTTTATTCTGCTTTTATTAAGCTTATATAATGCGTATGTGGGGTAACGCAGCGCTGTTTTATTAGATACATTTGAGTGTGTTGAATGTTATAATGCTTCTCTGTGCGTTCACTCGGCGGCTACTATGAGACACTTGTTGCACTGCAGTAAGATAGATCGATATTAGGCATGGTAAAACATGGTACATGGTAAATCAAGAAAATTAGACTAACTGTGTTGAGCTACATAACAATGATTAGTTTTCTGTCGATGAATGTATCCAAACAGTTGCTCACCTGTCTAATAAAAAACACATAATATATTAAAGCGTCTTTGGTGTTTCCATGGTTTCTACAAAATAAAACTGTAAGTCGAGGGTAATTCGGGTATGATGTCATTGATAGGCGACGCACGGACATGGTGCGTGTCCTAGTTAAAATTGCTTATTTCTCTGTATTTAAACATTCTTAGAAACGTTTGGTATAATGCAAGTACACAAGTCAACAAAATATATAACATTGTTCTAGTGGTTTTTGGATGTTTTAATCCAAAAATCTTACATATTGTGCCTTTTAAGGCTTTTTCTATTGCTTACACTTAGGGTTAAGGATTTAAACAATTTCATTTGTGCTACAGATGTATCTCAAATTGGACTGCTTATTTCTTTTTTAAGTGATAACTTTCACAGTTTTCACTTGACATGATAAAATGGGCAAGAAAAATGAAAGAAACAGAACATTGACGGGATTAGAGACTCGCAGTCTATTCGACCATAAGTGCCCTACGAAGTGGACTTCTCACTTAAGTCTTAAGTCTAAATCTAAAAAAGCACTACGAACAGCATAGGGAAAATTATCCACCAGTCATTACGCGTCACTCAGGTACTAAGAGGTTTGAATTAAATAAACGCATTGAAAATGAGTTGAGGCTCCACTTTTTATTGAGCTTAATTAGTCCCAGGTGTTTTGTACAGGGTTGGTCAAAGGTATAAATGCACAAGGTGTGACTGTTACAGTGCAACTATCATAATTATGGTTAGAAAAAATTTAATACATGTAATATAACTAAATTACATTCATTTTCATATTAATCTCTGCCACAGACATTTATCACACAATTTAACGCTTTCAAATATGACAATTTAATTTATATTAAATTAATAATAACCTAATATTTATACAAATACACATGTATGTGTTATGTACACATGTATAATAAAAGAAAATATGCTAATTTATATTACATTTATTTACATAAGTATATTATGCTATTATACCTCAAACTGTTAGGAACTACTGTAGCTTCAACTGTATAGGATGTATTCTAAATGAACGTATTTTGACAAGTGAACTTCAGATATCACGTGATATCTTGTAGGGAGCAGTGAACACTTCGTAGGGACCCTGTCAATCAGAACACAGCTTTGGTCCTGTAAACTTTCACATAGCAACACACTAAAAACACTCGGAATACCTTAGCAATGCCCTGGAAACTACCAACAACTCCCTAACATTGTGGTGGTGAGTTTTGTGCAAGCAAGTACAAATCTAGTTTGTTATTTGTTGTTGTTTTTAATTATATTATATATTATAATACGGATCTCATGATTAGCATGCCAGTGTTTGTATCATTGTTTGTTCTTGGCATTTTGAATCAACACTGACTTCAAAAGCTCAACCCATGATGCATTTCATACGCTTTTTTAACCTTAGCTCTAAAAGCAGGTTTACAGTCTTAGATTTATTAGTCTAGAAGAAGATGAAGCCAAGGTTTCTCAGCATCTGTGTCCAATATTAAAAGTGCTACATGTCAGAGTGATCTGACAAAGAGCTTTTTTTGCATTAATCTTTGCATAATTTTTCACCCGTTTATTTTTTTGTTGCGTTCCTGTTTCTTTTAAATTATTTTTTGTTTCTTGTGTCAGTTAAGCTTAGTAGTGCCATGAAAGGTTCCTGAATTCTTATATTTGGAATTTAATTACTTAACATCCACCAGGCATTTATGTTTGAGTTGTTCATTTGTGGAAGTTTGTCATTGCAATTGGCCCTTTCATAGTTTGGTTTTCATAGATTGGATTTCATGTAATGGTGATTCTTGGTTAATCAACAGTCAAGAAATCATATACCAGTGCTTTTATGCTTCATCTCGTGATGGTATTCCATAGTCTTTTGAGTACTACAAAGGGTTTGCTGGCACAGGCCAGACGAAGAGGGCAGTATTTTATTGCAGATGTCAAGGCCAGTGATTGATAAGGCAAAACCATAATGCTCTTCAGATGGACATCTTGTCCTATATGCAGAGGGTAGGAGGTATAGTTCTTCAAAGACCTGAGTTCATGCCCTCCTTTTTTTGAGCCAGGAAAGCAGGCATGCATTGATTTAGACATGGTTTATGTGTCTGAATATCCAAGATTCACTTCAAGGCTTGTGTGGTGCACTAGCATTTTGCAGGCTGGTCATATTGTTTGCTTAACTACAACAGCAGTAGTAGTAGTTTTTTGATTACCCTGTTACACATTTTACATGTAGTTACTATAGTAATAACAGTCAATTATGTATTACATGCAACTAACCCTAAACCAAACCTTAACCCTAACCCTAAAGGCCATTACATACTCCGCAAGAACGGAGAAAAAAAGTTCTCGATCCCAGGGCTGCGAGAACAAAATGACGTCATTTTGTTCTCACAGCCCTGGTTTGGGAGTTCTCGCAGCTTGTTCTTGACACATCATCTGAGCAGAACTTTTTTCTTGTGGGTGTCTGAGAACTATTGTGTGATTGGTCAGAATTTCAGAAGTTCGGCACCTGCTTTTCTTGTGAAGTATGGAATGTCCTGGCCAGAACGAACTTTGTTCTTGTTCTTGCCACCTCGAGAAAACGAACAAATTTCTTTGTTCTTGCGGGGGTGTACCAAGCTTAACCCTAATTATACATGTCGTTAATTACTATTACTTAGTACTTAATTGTATAATTGCACTGTAACAAGGACACCTTAAAATAAAGTGTAACCAGTTTTTTGGTGGGAACTGTGGTACTTGTTCATCCTAGTATTCTTTGATGAATAGAAAGTTCAAAATAATAGTTTAAAAGGCGCGTTTCTTGGATTTTGTTGATCCAGGAACGACATCTCTGTCCGAAAATGTAGACCTAACCATATCCTTACCCCTAACCCTATCCATGAGTCATCCCTAAAATCAGAGGAAATTATAGGTGAATAACACTGATGTAGAAGCACCAAACCCTGATTGTAAGCCTAAACTTGACATAAACTCTAAACTTGTCCCTTAAATCTGATTGGTTGATTGGAATGTTGTTCCAGGATCAACAAAGATGTTGATCCAGGAACATGTTGTACTTGGTGAAATCAGGTTCTGCATTTTTGCATGTGATCGATTTAATATGTCTTGCTAAATAAAATAATTAATTTTTTTAAAAAAATGTTACAGACCTCAAAATAATAACTTTGGGCAATGTTCTGCTGGAAAACCTTGGGTCAGGCCATCCATGTGGATGTTACTTTGACACGTACCACCTACCTAAGCATTGTTGCAGACCATGTACACCCTCTCATGGAAACAGTATTCCCTGGTGGCTGTGGCCTCTTTTAGCAGGATAAGGCGCCCTGCCACAAAGCAAAAATGATTCAGGAATGGTTTGAGGGGCACAATGAATTTGAGGTGTTGACTTGGCCTCCAAATTCCCCAGATCTCAATCCAGTCGAGCATCTGTTGGATGTGCTGAACAAACAAGTTCGATTCATGGAGGCCCCACATCGCAACTTACAGGACTTAAAGGATCTGCTGCTAACATCTTGGTGCCAGATACCACAGCACATCTTCAGGGGTCTAGTGGAGTCCATGCCTCGACGTGTCAGGGCTGTTTTGGCAGCAAAAGGGGGACCAAGACAATATTAGGAATCATAATGTTATGCCTGATCTGTGTATATATATACGTATACACAAAATAAGATCATCAAAAAGTTAGAAAATACTGAACTTCATGCAAACAAGAGGCAAAAAATATTGAACAGCAGCTAGTCTAGCGAAGGAAATCCAAAGTCGTGATATGTTACATAAATTACGAGCTTATGAAAATGGCAGGGCGTATTGCAAAATTGACCCAAAAATGAAAATGTCCTTTCACCTGTAATCATATCTTCTGTTGAACACAATTCTGAAGAATGTTCATGCTACTTTTTAAACAGGAAGCTTTTACATTTTGCTTGCCAAAACCTCAGAAAACGATTACAACCCTCTCATTTACTGTAGCAAAACATTGTTATCCCATTGCTTTCAGGCATGCTTTTTTTCCTGAAGATTTTTAAATTAGTTTCCCTGAGTGAGAGTGCCTAGAGGAAAATACAATAAATCACAGAAGGGTAAATTATCACTTCATTGTGTGTTCATGTGTTAAAAGCGCTTGGAGAGCACCTACTTCAAACACATGGTGAAAATTAAAAGGGAATGTGTGCTAATGGTATTTCCTCACAGTTACACAGCCACTGCGTTGCTTATCAAATCATTCACCGAAACCGATCCTAGTTCTATATTCTCAGTGAAAGCAAATACGGTCTTGTTACTCTTAGCAGTTTTCTTTTACTTCACATTTTCTCCATGAGAAGTCATTCAGTCTCTGCTCAATCAGCTGTCTACACTAATGAATGGGACAAGATATGGGACAAAGGTAAGCCCAAATCACCCGTCATTTGTAACTGGATCAGTAGCCTGACAGGTGAAGGATTAGATAAAGCTCGCTAATAGACAGTGAGTTGCATTTACTCACAATTAGTTCTCATATTGCAGTGATGATCGAAAGTGAACAGTCCCTTACTTAATATTGGGTGTTAATGGAAAACTTGTTTTAACAAATAAATTCACCATTTGAATCACTGAAAAATGTCCCAAATTATGCGTTAAGTGTGAACCCTTTCCAACTTGAAGCACTATAGACCACCCACACACCATGCACACACATGCCGCTGTGATGCACTGTTCAAGGGTGAAGGTTCCAGGCTTGTTTAATGTCAAATAATTACATTGAGGTTTTGACTTAGCTGTCCTCACCTGATTTGAACATGCAGCTGTTGTAATGCAGTGGAAATCTGTCTTGAATCTTTTCTGGTAACACTTTATTTTATTTTTTACATGTTATATGTACTTACAATAGTAATTACAGCAAATTATGCATAATTACACACAACTAAACCAAAACCTAATCCTAACCCAATATTAAATACATGTTGTTAATTAATATTACTAGTAACTAACTAAATATTACTAGTAACTAAATGTATAATTATACTGTAACAAGGACACCTTAAAATAGTGTAACCTCTTTTTTAGCTCTCTTAAAACATTCTCATTTGTTCATTCAAAAACAGTTGTAAAATTGTGTTGTCATTTGCCTTGTGTGATTTTCTTTCTTCAGTGGAACTCAAAACAAGAAATTTTGAAGAATGTTCATGCTGCTCTTTTCCGTAAGTACATCAAGAGATCTGTTCAGAGATTTGGTTACACTTTATTTTAAGGTGTCATTGTTTCAGTGTTATATATATTTAAATACTGTATAATATTAATTAACAACATGTACTTACTATAAGGTTAGAGTAGGATTGGGATTTAGTTGAGGGTTAGTTACATGTAATTATGCATAATTTACTGTTATTACTATAGTAAGTACATGTAACATATGTAACAAGGACACTGTAAAATAAAGTGTTACAGAGATTTAGACTAAATTGACAACATACACTCTTAAAAATAAAGGTTCCAAAAGGGGGTTTTTGTAGTGATGCCATAGAAGAACCATTTTTGGTTGGAACCTTTTAGTGAACAGTTCTTAAAAGAACCATTTTTCACTATAAAGAACCTTTTGTACAATGGAAAGGTTCCATTGAACCATAAGCTGCTTTTCCATCATAGGGCCAAACTGTTCTGTTTGCTTAACTGTTCCATTCTGTGCCAATCCGATTTCATTGTGAGGCTGATAACAAAACTCTTTGGAATGTAATACAAAAAAATGCGCCAGTCGTTGCCTTGGTGTAACGCAAGAGTTTATAGACAGTATGAGATGTAAATAGTGACCGCGTTATGAAGGATAATCAGATATTTATTTTAATTTTATTATTAACTTGTGTTTACTTAGTAGCGCTCTTGGCCAGCTACAGAGAAACTGGTAGCCAAGCAACAGACAAGTGACCAATCCTGAGTGGCGACGTCATTACATGCATTCTACCAGCATGGTTAGCTGAGAATTGTGCCAAGCACAAGGTTTAGTGGAAATATTCCATTCGACCCAAAGGTGGAAAGAAAACCTTTAATTTTTAAGACTGTACTATTATTTGAAGTGCTTTTGTTTGGTGTCACTGTTCATGATTCATTGTACAGGATTGGAAAGTGCTCTCAGCAGAATCGTGACTACCTACCTTTGGTTTGTTAGCAGGCCAGATCTTATCAGGGTCCAGTAATCACATGGCTCTTGCTGATATGCTTTCCCTCCATCTATAATGGATTCATTGCTTAATATCCCTGGTTAAACGTTCATGTAAACTCATTAGCACTTGTTTCTCTGCATAACTGTAAATACAAAAATGAACATTATCATATGTGACCCTGGACCACAAAACCAGTCATAAGGGTCAATTTTCTGAAATTGAGAGTTATACATCATCTGAAAGCTGAATAAATAAACTTTCCATTGATGTATTCGGCCGAGATACAACTATTGTTCTGGAATATCTGGAATCTGAGGGTGCAAAAAAGTCTAAATATTGAGAAAATCGCCTTTAAAGTTGTCCAAATGAAGTCCTTAGCAACGCATATTACTACTAATAATAATATTTTTATATATTTACAGTAGGAAATTTACAAAATATCTTCATGGAACATGATCTTTACTTAATATCCTAATGATTTTTGTCATAACAGAAAAATCGATCGTTTTGACCCATACAATGTATTGTTGACTATTGCCACAAATATACCCGTGCGACTTATGACTGGTTTTGTGGTCCAGGGTCACATATTTTACTTACCTTCTTTTTGTTACTAACCTGACTTAGTACTTACAGTCTATTACTCACAAAAAGCTATCAAATTACTTCAGAAGACTTGGAACATAGAGTCCTACTGACCACTTTTTTGGTACTTTTATAAGATATTTTTGTAGTTTGACACCCCCTGACTTCCTTTCATTATTTAAAAAACGGCACCCAGCACATTATTAAAATTGTCTCCCTTTGTGATTCACAGAAGAAAGTAAGTCATACCGGTTTGGAACGACATGAGGGTGAGTAAATGACAGAATTTTCATTTTTGGGGACGCGAGACGTGGTCGGAAAAGGATCAGGATGATAAACTCCTCCTGAATTTTTGTCCAGTGCATTCATGGAGAACACAAAAAGTTCCATGATGAGAACCCATAAATCTGAGAGAGTGTAGTGACACATTAAACAAGCTCCTTTTGACGACCAAAATAATTTGCTTATCTTCATAAATCCCTGTAAAATCCCCATAAAATCACAGTTAAAAGGTCAGTGTCCACAAACACTTATGTACGTGAGAGCGAATTCCCCAACGTGCGATATGGCGTCCTTGTTTATCTGGTTATTCCCCTATTACTTTTAGGACACATACGATAAAATCTTTTTACAGCACATCTGTTTACAGTGACTAACAGGTATGCTTTCATGAAGAGAGGCATTATAGTTTATGTAACAGACTACATGTTAAATAGGTTATAGCAGGTGCAATAACAATAAAGAGTTAATAAAGTGTTTCCATAAATCTAGTCGTGATTTACGTTTAGCTAGGTAACGGGGAGTTCAGGCTTACTTCCAGTAATGTGGTTGCTGAATCCATGTGTGCAATATGTGAACAAATATCCCGTCAAACGTACAACCACACATGCACATGGTCTTAAACTCCTACTAATGGTGAGTGTATTTAGCTCTATTTGTGTATGCACACAGTATCTGATTCATTCAAAACAGAGGTTGATATGCCAGCAAAGATGCTAAACGAATCTAAATAGAGTGCTTGTCTACCAGACTCATAAAATGATCTCATGACATAGCAAACAGATTCTGAGTGACTCATATCTTCCTGATTAAATTTGATGCTACGTGATGTTGGTTGAAGAGGTTAGCATTCTGAATTACCATAGATTCACCAAACCCCAACCTTCACTGCAAAACAAAAAGTGTTTTTGTCTCGTTTTCCAGTAAATATATCTAAAAATACCTAAAAACAAGATGCATTTAGTTGAGAGGAGCTAATTACTAAAGTCAAAAATGCTGATTTAGAAATCTATATTTTGTTGTCTTGGGAAGAACATGAATTCAGGAATAAAATTATGAAGGTATATATTATCTAATTTATTTAATCCATGGTGGTTGAACATTTCAGGAATAGATAGCGCAGGGCTACACAAATAGATGCCTTATGATGATTTACTAAGCATTCAATTGGCCAGGCAACTATTGTAGATCATCATGGTTTTTCTTGGATCTCTTGTCACTGCTCTTTACTTGTGAGCGCTAAAGATGGAACTTAGTTCTATAATCATAGCGTCTCACTGTTTTTATTGGAAGACAATGCGTTGTCATTATGGACTTTGGCAGTAGCGCTGAGACTGGAAGCTGCACAAAGATGGATGTGTCCTCTGAGTTAGGATCTGAGGAGAAACCCTGAATAAGTATGGACATCTTAAGCAATTTAAGAAAAAAAGGAAGTATAATATTATTGTATTTAAATATCTCTGTAATCATCCTCTCTCCTACTGATTTCCTATTGTCTACTCTACACTCTGTGATTGGCTAACATATTTGCATATAGAAATAGCTAAGTACAGTGGGGAGAACAAGTATTTGATACACTGCCGATTTTGCAGGTTTCCCTACTTACAAAGCATGTAGAGGTCTGTAATTTTTATCATAGGTACACTTCAACTGTGAGAGACAGAATCTAAAACAAAAATCCAGAAAATCACATTGTATGATTTTTAAATAATTAATTTGCATTTTATTGCATGACATAAGTATTTGATCACCTACCAACCAGTAAGAATTCCGGCTCTCACAGACCTGTTAGTTTTTCTTTAAGAAGCCCTCCTGTTCTCCATTCATTACCTGTATTAACTGCACCTGTTTGAACTCATTACCTGTATAAAAGACACCTGTCCACACACTCAATCAAACAGACTCCAACCTCTCCACAATGGCCAAGACCAGAGAGCTGTGTAAGGACATCAGGGATACAATTGTAGACCTGCACAAGGCTGGGATGGGCTACAGGACAATAGGCAAGCAGCTTGGTGAGAAGGCAACAACTGTTGGCGCAATTATTAGAAAATGGAAGAAGTTCAAGATGACGGTCAATCTCCCTCGGTCTGGGGCACCATGCAAGAGCTCACCTCGTGGGGCATCAATGATCATGAGGAAGGTGAGGGATCAGCCCAGAACTACACGGCAGGACCTGGTCAATGACCTGAAGAGAGCTGGGACCACAGACCACAAGAAAACCATTAGTAACACACTACGCCGTCATGGATTAAAATCCTGCAGCGCACGCAAGGTCCCCCTGCTCAAGCCAGCGCATGTCCAGGCCCGTCTGAAGTTTGCCAATGACCATCTGGATGATCCAGAGGAGGAATGGGAGAAGGTCATGTGGTCTGATGAGACAAAAATAGAGCTTTTTGGTCTAAACTCCACTCGACGTGTTTGGAGGAAGAAGAAGGATGAGTACAACCCCAAGAACACCATCCCAACCGTGAAGCATGGAGGTGGAAACATCATTCTTTGGGGATGCTTTTCTGCAAAGGGGACAGGACGACTGCACTGTATTGAGGGGAGGATGGATGGGGCCATGTATCGCGAGATCTTGGCCAACAACCTCCTTCCCTCAGTAAGAGCATTGAAGATGGGTCGTGGCTGGGTCTTCCAGCATGACAACGACCTGAAACACACAGCCAGGACAACTAAGGAGTGGCTCCGTAAGAAGCATCTCAAGGTCCTGGAGTGGCCTAGCCAGTCTCCAAAACTGAACCCAATAGAAAATCTTTGGAGGGAGCTGAAAGTCCGTATTGCCCAGCGACAGCCCCGAAACCTGAAGGATCTGGAGAAGGTCTGTATGGAGGAGTGGGCCAAAATCCCTGCTGCAGTGTGTGCAAACCTGGTCAAGAACTACAGGAAACGTATGATCTCTGTAATTGCAAACAAAGGTTTCTGTACAAAATATTAAGTTCTGCTTTTCTGATGTATCAAATACTTATGTCATGCAATAAAATGCAAATTAATTACTTAAAAATCATACAATGTGATTTTCTGGATTTTTGTTTTAGATTCCGTCTCTCACAGTTGAAGTGTACCTATGATCAAAATTACAGACTTCTACATGCTTTGTAAGTGGGCAAACCTGCAAAATCGGCAGTGTATCAAATACTTGTTCTCCCCACTGTATTACATGTGGAATTCTCTCAAACTTTTAGCACGTTTTTACTATTACAGTTCTCAAGGTTTACTAATTGTGAAAAGTGTTGATTATAACATTATATTTAGATCTAGAGCATTATATTCAGATCGTGGCATGAAAGGTTGCAGTGATGAGCATTAGCCGATCACAGACGTTGAGCGTATGAATGCAGTGATCTCATCATTGTAAGTCGATTTCTGCACACTAACGAATGCTTTCATCATAACTAACAGTGCAAACACAATGTAAATAAGAGATTTGTTGATTCTAACGGGAGTTTTGGCGAGAGTCCAGAACACTCGCGCTGTTTGATGGACAGTTCCAGCGATTGTAAAGGGAGCGTTCTTTGATCGCTTTCTATATATAATTTAATCACAGTTTAAATAATAGATTATTTTCATCCTACTAAGAGAAACAATGTGAAGTTAACCGTTTAGTTACTGGTTTGATTTACTGACAATAAACGATTTTGAGACAAAAACATCTGACTGTAGGCCTACATGAATCATTACATATCAGAAATCACTGCTCACTGGTGATTTTGGTTAGACGTGCACATAATCCGTACATATCAAACGATCTGCAACAAAGCAAATAGTGACACAGTAAAAACTTTTTTTTACTCACATAAGTGTGTTGTGCCATACCTCTCGGATCCAATATAGAAGGCGTAGAACATAGTTTTTTTCATTTCAAGCTCTTTGCAAATCCAATGCAGCTTCTGTGTTTTTCCACAACCTCGCACTGCACAGCATTTTGCACTCTTCAAAGGCATGTTTATCGCTTAGTTTCTCAATCCAGTGTTAGCGTCACATCTGTTATTTACCTACTACTACTTGTTGTGCTCGAATCAGTGGGCGGGGCTACTGAACTTTAGGGTTTGTGATGTCACTAACCCGGGAAGAAGCTTGTTGTAGTCCCTACCAGCCGTTTGTTGTAGTCCTTAAAAATTGATTTCTGTAAAAGAAAATATCTATCTATCCATCCGTCTGTCCGTCCATCCATCCATCCTACCCTACCCTACCCTACAGTTGTGGTCAGAATTATTGCCCTTCTTTGTAAATATGATCCAAGATGGCTGTAAAAATAAATCTCCATTGTTTATCCTTTTGATCTTTCATTCAAAAAATTCACAAAAATCTATCTAACCTTTCATTGAAGTAAAAGAATTAAAAGTGGGGAAAACACATGAGGAAACACAAAGGCCAAATTCCCTTAATCATTCATCACACTGAGTAAAACTAAAGAATATAGTTCTGATGTGCAGCAAAAGATTGATGAGCTTCACAAAATAGAAAGTGGCTGTAAGAAAATAGCTAAAGTATTGAAAATCCCCATTTCCACCATCAGGGCAATAATTAAGAAGTTCCAATCAACTAAAGATGTTACAAATCTGCCTGGAAGTGGACATGTGTCTGTATCGTCCCAATGCACAGTGAGAAGGAGAGTTTAAGTGGCCAAAGACTCTCCAAGGATCACAGCTGGAGAATTGCAGAGATTAGCTGAGTCTTGGGGTCAGAAAGCCTAAAAAAATTATAAAACAAGCCCTACATCACCACATTCGGGAGGGTATTAAGAAAAGTCCTCCTTGCTCATCCAGAAACACACTCCAGCATATTCAGTTGTCAGACATGACTGGAACTTCAAAAGGGACCTGGTTCTGTGGTCAGATGAAACTAAAAAAAGAGCTTTTTGGCAGCAAACCCACCAGATGGTTTTGGTGCAAATGGATAAAAAGTACCCCATGCCCACAGTTAAATATACTGCTGGATCTGTGAAATTGTTATTTTTTTGCTGGAGATCTTGGTCCTGGACATCTTGTTCAGATACATGGCATCATGGATTCTAGTAAATACCAGCAGATAAAAAATCAAAACCTGACCGCCTCTGCTAGAAATCTTATAATGGGCCGTGGTTGTATCTTCCATCAGGACAATGATCCAAAACAAACATCAAAATAAACACAAAAACGGGTCACTGCGCACCAAATGAAGCTTCTGCCATGACAATCCCAGTTCCCTGACCTGAACCCTATAGAAAATGAGTGGGCTGAACTGAAGAGAAGAAGCACCAACATGGAGCTGGGAATCTGAGGGATCTGGAGAGATTCTGTATGAAGGAATGGTCTCTGATCTCTTGTGAGGTGTTCTCCAAACTCATCAGGCGTTACAGAAGAAGACTCAGAGCTGTTATCTTGGGAAAAGGATGTTGAAGGGTGCTAATAATTATGTCCAACGTATTTTGGAGAAAAACATTTATTTCATAAAGAGACTTTTACTTCAATGAAAGGTTAGATTTTTGTGATATCTTTTATTAAAAAACAAAAAAAAACAAAAGGATTAACAATGCAGATTTATTTTTGCAGGCTTCTTTGTTCATATTTACCAAGGGGGCTAATAATTCTGATCACAACTGTCTATCTGTCTGTCTGAATGAGAACACCAAAAATTTTTCTTTCTTTTTTTCTTTCTTTTTTTTTTCAAGATAATATTGCTGAAATAGGAGCTTACATGACGTCTGTACTGGCAGTGAGTCTGTGACAGTTGGCAGAGTTTCTTGCCTGCTGGAGGATTCCTCTGGTGGTGAGGGGACAATTCCGGCCTTTAGTATGCATCATTGCTTCTTCTGTTTCACTGGTGAGGTAGGCTGACTACAACCAGCTCAAATATATGAGGACAGATGTGTGCTTGTTGTGTAACTCCTGATATGGTTCCTTTTAAGGCTGGGGTTCTCTCCCTGATCTGGGATGTTCCATTCGGGGGTCACTTTTCCTTAGGAAGTGTGCTGTAAAATGTGATATTTGGTACAAAATCAATTAATGTCACTCTTGAGATTTGCATTCTCACTGTTTATGAATGGTGTATAACCAGTTGGATTCCTAAGCTGTATTACATAAACAATCTTTTTACATATGGTTTGCCATGAGAGAGAAAAAAATGCTTATAAATCGTCCAAGAATGACTGTTGTCTACACCAGTAATTTTTTCATCTGTGAATATCCGCCCACACTTTTCATTTCTCCAGCAACATACAAATGCATATGTCCTTACGCAACAAGATACCTGCAGTAAATTTGACCCTTGTGCTTAAAAGAGCAGCTGTTACAAGGCATCCACCCCCACACCAACACTGAATATGATATAGGGCTGAACTAAAGACATAATCTGTCATAAAACCAGTGTTAAGCAGTCAGTAAATTGAGGAAAATAATTATTAGTTATATAAATAAATACATAAGATTAGTTAATTGAAGAAAATATGCGGGTGACACACCTTGTCTATGACACAAATGTAAAGCAAACATGACAGAAATAAGCTAGTAATCCATCACATAGAGAGGCCAATTTAAGTGCAGAGTGTTACAGGGCCTGAAGGGAGATTATCATGGGTTGGGCTGTTCCTTTGTCTGTGTGATTTCATGGAGAATTAGGGTTTTGTACACCATGACTAGGTAGACAAGAAGCCTGTGTGTACCTAATGCAACAACGAGCTATGAGTTATCTGGAAATGTAACAATATGGAAATGAAAACAAAGCTAGACCTGAGATAAGATACACTTTCAAACTGATCGTAATAAGCTACTGCAGCAAATGTGTAAAAATGTTTACTTTGCCTTAAAATACATTGTTATGTTCCATAAGTCCCTCAGTCAGCGAGAATCTGTTTTTACACCACAGATAAGCTTACATAATATGATTCCAGAAGTTGAACAGTATCATGGGACTTCTAGATAAGAACCTGTGGATCGTATCAAACATTAACAGGAGCAAGTTCTACAATAGTTAAAAGAATGCCATAGTAACACCAAAACTAAAAAAAAAAAAAAACGTTGTTGTCTACACCAATAATCATCTACAAAAAGTACACTACTGTTCATTCAAAAGTTTGGGGTCAGTAGGATTTTTTTTTATTTAAATGAATTAATATTTTTTTATTCCGCAACGATGCATTCAATTGATCAAAAGTGGCAGTAAAAACATTTATACAGTTACAAAAGATTTCCATGTCAAATAATTGCTTTTGAACTTTGTATTAATTAAATAATTCTGAAAAAAGTATCATAGTTTCCTCAAAAATATTAAGCAGCACACCTGTTTTCAACATTGATAATGATAATAAGAAATCTTTCTTGCACCAAATCAGCATATTATAATGATTTAAGAAGGATCATGTGACACTGAAGTCTGGAGTAATGATGCTGAAAATTCAGCTTTGCCATCACAGGAATAAATTACATTTTAAAATATATTAAAATAGAAAACAGCTTATTTTAAATTGAAATACTATTTCACAATATTACTGTTTTTACTGTATTTTTGGATCGAATTATTGCAAACTTGATGAGTGTAAGAGACTTCTTTCAAAAACATAAAAAAATCCAAACTTTTGAAACTTTTTGCACTTTAAGCCACACATAATTCACGCTTAAATATGTTAATTTAATTTGATTTTTTACAAAATACCAAACTGTTTCCAAAATAATTTTAGTGGATGTGTGAAGTCAGTTCTCCTCCTCAGTTGCATATTGTGTCATATTAAAGGGATATTTCACCCAAAAATGAAAATTCTGTCGTCATTTACTCGCTCTCAAGTTGTTCCAAACCTGTATGAATTTATTTTGTCTGCTGAACACAAAGGAAGATATTTGGAAGAATGTCTGTAACCAAACAGTTGATAGGCCCCATTAACTTCCATAGTATGGTAGTAAATGGAAACTGTTTGGTTACCCACATTCTTGAAAATATCTTCTTTTGTGTTCAGCAGAATAAAGAAATTCATACAGGTTTGAAACAACTTGAGGGTGAGTAAATGATGACAGAATTTTCATTTTTGGGTGAACTATTCCTTTAATTAACTATGGACAATACGAGTGTCCATATAATGACCATATAAGTGTTCAAATTAATTTTGTCTTCGTTTTGAACAGTATACAGTGGGGAGAATTTTGCAGGTTTGCCCACTTACAAAGCATGTTGAAGTCTGTAATTTTTATCATAGGTACTCTTCAACTGTGAGTGACGGAATCTAAAAAAAAAATACAGAAAATCACATTGTATGATTTTTAAATAATTAATTTGCATTTTATTGCATGACATAAGTATTTGATACATCAGAAAAGCAGAACTTAATATTTGGTACAGAAACCTTTGTTTGCAATTACAGAGATCATACGTTTCCTGTAGTTCTTGACCAGGTTTGCACACACTGCAGCAGGGATTTTGGCCCACTCCTCCATACAGACCTTCTCCAGATCCTTCAGGTTTCGGGCTGTCGCTGGGCAATACGGACTTTCAGCTCCCTCCAAAGATTTTCTATTGGGTTCAGGTCTGGAGACTGGCTAGGCCACTCCAATTCCTCCTCTGGATCATCCAGATGGTCACTGGCAAACTTCAGACGGGCCTGGACATGTGCTGGCTTGAGCAGGGGGACCTTGCGTGCGCTGCAGGATTTTAATCCATGACGGCGTAGTGTGTTACTAATGGTTTTCTTTGAGACTGTGGTCCCAGCTCTCTTCAGGTCATTGACCAGGTCCTGCCGTGTAGTTCTGGGCTGATCCCTCACCTTCCTCATGATCGTTGATGCCCCACGAGGTGAGATCTTGCACGGTGCCCCAGACCGAGGGAGATTGACCGTCATCTTGAACTTCTTCCATTTTCTAATAATTGCGCCAACAGTTGTTGCCTTCTCACCAAGCTGCTTGCCTATTGTCCTATAGCCCATCCCAGCCTTGTGCAGGTCTACAATTTTATCCCTGATGTCCTTACACAGCTCTCTGGTCTCGGCCATTGTGGAGAGGTTGGAGTCTGTTTGATTGAGTGTGTGGACAGGTGTCTTTTATACAGGTAACGAGTTCAAACAGGTGCAGTTAATACAGGTAATGAGTGGAGAACAGGAGGGCTTCTTAAAGAAAAACTAACAGGTCTGTGAGAGCCGGAATTCTTACTGGTTGGTAGGTGATCAAATACTTATGTCATGCAATAAAATGCGGATTAATTATTTAAAAATCATACAATGTGATTTTCTGTATTTTTGTTTTAGATTCCGTCTCTCACAGTTGAAGTGTACCTATGATAAAAATTACAGACCTCTACATGCTTTGTAAGTAGGAAAACCTGCAAAATCGGCAGTATATCAAATACTTGTTCTCCCCACTGTATCTATTGTTTTATCATTTAAAACCTTTTGCTTATAAAGTGTGTTTGTTATATTTATCTTTAACGTAAATGCCACTTGTCTTATATTTTGTTATTTAATGCAATGATACTCATACCCCCGGTTTCACAGACTAAAATGCAAGTTTGAGCTGTTTTAACTGAATGAATCTTGCACTGATATATCTTAAAATATGTCAGTGGCATTGTTTTGTCTCAAGATGCACACCAGAAATGTTTTTTTTCTAGGGCAAGTTTATAAAAGTTACTGAAATGCCCTAATTGGCCTAATCCTAGCTTAGTCTAAGCCATGTCTGTGAAACCGGGCCATAAATTTTAAGCATGGCTTAAGTGTTCAAACATTTTTGGGGGGTCAGTGTATGGTTAGATGATTCATGTAGTTATTTGACTGATCATATTGTAAAATTATATCAGGGATAATGTAGTATCAAAATGTCATAGTGATTAACATAGATCCATAGATATGTTATGTTATATAAGATATGTTCCATAGATCATAGACTATTTAAAGACAGGGAGGGGGAGGGGGAGGGGGGAAAACCTTTAAACCTCTTTTGCACCTTTCTTACTCTGACTGGTTGTTTTTCAGCTTTGCAGTCGTGAAATATTGTTCTGACCTCCAGTCAACTCAGACAGACCAGAAGAATGGAGTGAACTGATGAACAGCCAACTATTAGCTTGCAGTGTTATGTAATATACGTCATAAGTCTGTAATTTCAACCCTATTCACAAAGCCTTATGCCTCACCCGAGCTTTAATGAAGTATGGATATTATGTACTCATGATCATCATGTCAAACCCTGCTTAGTCACATTGAGATGTCAGTCTTGTGACATTCTCCAGGATTTGTGTCACCCTAGTGAGGGATCTGTATGCTCTTTTATAGGCCTTTTGCCTTCAAGAATGGCCTTTTTTTATACTTTCTCTTTATTTTCTTAATTATTAATTAATTTTCAGCAGCTTGAAATGACAATCAATCCACCAATCAAGTGACTGATGTGGTCTGATGCATTCCATACTGCAAACTAGTTATGGTACAACACATTTTATGGTACTGTATTGAGCCCTTTGTGTTTATTCTATTGTTGATTTGAGTAAGTCATTGTCAGAACCTACCATGAAAACCTCAATAACACCAGAATGTAGGTTGTAAAATTCAATATGATCTGCATCTGTTATGGCCGATGTGTTAAGAATGCTCTAGACTAAACTTTAAGTAACTTATTTGCTAACCAAGGTTAAGGACCCTGACGACTTTTGCCTATTGTTTTTTCCTAGTCAACACTTATGCATTCGGGGTAATCAAATAATAAAAAAATATATCCACATCCATCAGTCTGGGGTGTTGTTTAAAGAGTCAAGGGCGGCAGAACTGCATTACAAACAAAAAGACTAGATGTGGGATTTAGATGCACCCTTTCTTGGGTGTGAAACTGGGAACAGCCTTACTGGTTGTTTGCAAAAAAAAAAAGCTACTTTTCTTTAAGCTAAAGGTATTTGTCTACATGCATTAGGTCAAATGGATACACCCAGAAGTGTGCTTCACGGATTGCTATTACAGATCCATGTCCACCCAGCAGGGCCTAAGTGACAGCGAGGTGAATTTGAATGTTCTGCGACCCTTCTAAATCATTCCAGCCCTGGATTGTCACCAACAATGCTCTCCTACCTCAAGGCAAGCTATTTTTAGGCCAATGACGCAGGTGTCTCATATCACCACCCGCTCAGAACACAGATGAGGGCTCCCTCTTCTGTGCTGCCTGGCGACGGGGGATGCTGTTGCCAGGGGAACTGAAAATTGACATCACATATCGTAAGGACCTCCCCTATGGTATGTAGTTCAGCTCTCTGATCACATACACATTAATCTATTATGACTAACCCCTCTACTGTTGCCCCCAAGACTGATCAACAGCTTGCGAGCTGTGAGTCATCCACAAATGCCACGCTGCAGAGAATCGTGCGTAGCAGCCTTTCTTTTCACCCTCTCTCTAGCCGATTACAATCTGAACAGATGTTTGGATGTTTTCTTAGGCAGTCCACACAAACATACTGTTAATGTTATACAGTAATCATTATATAATTGGGAATTAAGACATATAATGTATTCTTCATTCCCCAATAGAGAGGAGACATAACTTCAGATTTAGGACAGTCCCAGTTGTAATAAGCTATATGTGGTCACACAGTATTTGTAGTTTTAACATCAGGAGTTGATGGTTCCAGATGTATTTTTTTGTTCCCTGATTTAGTTCCCTAAACATCCCTATGTTCAGATGCTTCCTTCTGATTTATGGGGTTTATGTTTTTTTCTCTTTCTTTCTCATTTGGGACCAATAAAGAAATAGCCTGTTGTATTTTGTACAATCTTTGCTTAGTTATGCCGCTGGAACATGTCAAATTTATTTTATTGTGAAAAAAAAGCTAATTCAATTATTGGCTCACATAATATATATAAAAAGAATAATAAAGATGTACATGTATCTATAATAAAAATTAAAATTAAAACATTTATATCTAATAATGGCCTAAAGGCATGGTAAGATGTTTCTGAGGTAAAAAACTATGCAAATAAGAGTATGCATCATTATGATCATTGTAGATTTGCTAATGATACTAGCAGTAATAACATTTTATTAGCGATATAAAATTTACCAAACAATACACACACACACAGAAATGGCCAAATGTGATGTCTGGAGGGGATATTTGTTTTTTTTTAATGACCCTACAAGTTCAATTAAACCACCTGAATATTTTATAAAAAAAAATTTTTTTTTAATATTTTACATTTGAGAGTATAGAACTTAGCAAAAGCAAATTACAGCTACAGATTTGTTTTTTACTATGCCAAAAAAAGATGCATAGAAAAAGTTCACAAGCTGGAAGAAAAAAAAACAGGCTACATTGACTACAACATAATCAAAATGTACCAATTTTCCATAATATGATTTTACCTAACAAGACTATAAGGTTCAAATTCACAGATTTCACAGATGTTTGTTTTTATTTTGTTGTTTTGTTTCTGGTTCCTCTTTTTAAAAGTGAGTTATTTACAGTTACACTGCGCACGCACCATAGGTACGCACTGCTGTGATAACCGAGGCCTTAAACCGGTGGGTGTGTCACAGCTGCACGCTTCCGCCAATCCAATAAGAAAGTGCTATGACATTATTCATGAGCAGTTATTCAACCAATAATACGCACGTATGCAAATCTAATGGGTATAAAGACCATTCAGTGGTGCGTTTCTAGCATAACTGTAATACTTACAGCGTCTCTTGGTTGTGCGTGGATTGGGAATAGTGAATCACCAACGCAGCTGGATGACCTCACGAACCGTGTCGATTTATATATAGCTGATAACGAGAGCAACTGTGAAATAACTGAGCTTTTCACAGACGAATTTTGCGTTGGAGCTTCATCTGTTGGAGAGACAGCGATATCTGTGTGGGAGTAGAGCAGAAGTTTTTGCCTTTTTAAAGCTGTTTTTTCTTTCCATCGACATGTCCTCCGGTGATGTGTCAGAGCAGTGTCGGCGGTTTTGCGTGTTGTCTTGGGAGCAGGTGCAACGTTTGGACTCTATTCTTGGCGAGACGGTTCCAGTTCACGGACGTGGAAACTTCCCGACGCTTTCGGTGCAACCCCGACAGATTGTTCAGGTTATTATGAAAGCGCATCTCTCTGAATACTTTTTTTCTGCACATTACTATATCTAATGTAGTTAGGCCTATACATTTTTTTTTTTTACGAGTCTATATAATATTTTATTTACTTTTGTATTATGTAATGATATTACGTATGGTTGGATGTTTTAAAATGTATTCTTTAAAACTTATTTTTTAATCACTAGCAAGTAATCAAAAGTGAGCAGCATTTCAGTTTCACTAGTTATTGTTCATTACGTTCTGGTATTTAGTGTTCCGGTATTAATAGCTATTCAGTTAACGTTAGTCACTTGGACTCTTGCTAGTCACTATCCCAGTGTGACAAGCCAATATCAGCTTTTCACTTCGAACTTGTGTGTTGCAGATATAACCGGTACCTTCCAGTTTTACTGCTAACTATTCATTTGCTAATAGTACTTATTTCTTAGTTGTAAACTAAGTTTCAACAGTAACCTCTATTCTAGTTGTCCCAGTGCTAAATAAATATGCACTAGTACCTATTTATCAAACACTAGTGTGTATTTCAAGTGTTACTAACATTTACATTTGATTTGTAAGATTTTTAGTTAAACTATAAAGTAAAAAGCAACTGCTAATATCTGGGATAGATACTAGTGTCTCATAAATACTAGTAAAACTGGAATAGATAATACTACAGCCTACTAGATCCTACTGAAGAGTTCCTAGTAAAAAAATTGAAATGCATAGGCTACTAATCGAATCACAGATGCTCACAGAATTCAGTAGCAAAAATGTGCAATGGAATAGGTATTAGTCACTATACTGATAGTCTAGTAGCAAAGGAATGTGTATAAGTATCTAATAAAAAAGTGAAAATTGATTTTCAAATTGTAAAATATGCTAGGCACTACTGGATTACTTTTAGAGAAAAAAATCCTAGTCTAAAATAGATACTAGTACATTTTAAGGAATAAATGTTTAAAAAAAAAAAAAAAAAAAAAAAACTCAAACTTGATTTTTTTTTTTTTTTTTTTTTTTTTCCAAATCTCTGGCCTGTCACTGCATGGCCAACTATTGGTGTAATGTCTCAACCCTCCAAGGATAAGCAAACGTTCTTAGCCTTTGGCCCCCCAGCAGATACAGAAAACTGTGCGCTTAGCAAATTTAAGTGACTTGTTAATGACTTGGACGTTCTCACGAATCCTACACTGAGTGTGACTCATTACCGACCCTAATCCTGTGCAGTGTAACACTGCTCGAGCTAGTCCAATGATAACCAGCATCAATGCCCCCCTTCTCAATGAAAATAATTCTTGTTCTCATACACAAGCAGTGTGGGTTTGCATCTACACATGCAAGCAGATATTGATCTTTTCTCCAGATCACTTCCTTTAGTATGGCTTCACCCAACAAGAGAGGGTTTGTTTTAAGTGCTTTAGGGAGAATGTGCTTGCAGTTAAACACAAAATGTATAAGTTTCAGCATTTTGTGTATATGATCCCATATGGAAGCAGTTTCAGGGAAGTTGACCATCAATCATATATGTACATCTGACATCTTTTATTTCAGTGTTCTCAAGAATACTTTTTGCAGTGACATTCCTTAGATCTTAAAAACTGGCCTAAGATTGTCCCATAATGGTTCTAATTACATGAAGATCGAAACTAACTATGAACTGTGGAATCTGTCAGTTTCCCCTCCTTTGATCCAGTTCTGCTCTGCATGAAGTGGACCGTAATGAATGGTCAAGCTTTTGACAATCTCTGTTACATAATACTCCATCTGCCTGTTTGAACAGATAGTAATGCACTGTCAATAAAACCCAACTAGGAAGCCCATTATATTTAATGGAAAACCTTTAAAAGCCATCTTTGATGTTTTATTGCACAGCCTCCACATACCATTGCAAAATTGACAAAAGATGGCCGTTTGTTCACTGTTACTCGTTTTCCTTAACCTTAATGATTTGCCACGGCACCATGTCATCATTACATGGACTTTGTGGCTGTTTTCATTATCATCATAACGGTGTCATGATTGCACATTTGCACCTTGTGCTTTTGGCTGTGATGTACAGTTGAACCTTAAAAGGTAGGTTTTGAATGCAATTGCGAACCTGACTTGGCGTCATCTTAATATCATAATATTCACATGCACTGAAAGGCGATCTGGTTAAACCCTCAAGCCTTTGGTGGAAACTAAAGAACCTTTGAGTTTCTGTTTGTCGTTGGCAATTTTTTTTGAAACACCATTGACTTATGGTCATACTGACAATAGTCCATTATTAAATAAAGCAAACAGACTTTTTGTTTAAATAAATCACACCCTTTGTGGTTTTATAAATTGCACTCGGCCGTTTACTTGGTCAATTGCTGCAATCTGACCTAATGTGTAAAAATAGAAGGCTAATGATTTGATTGACATGAGTGAGGGTAGGTGATCTGATTGACATTAATCCGACAGAGCTGTGGAAAATGAAGGTTACAGCATTTAGGACGGAGATAAATGAGTTTGATTTAAGCACATTTTAATCTCTGAATGGTTGCAAAACAATATATATAGCATATAAATCAGCTTGGCTTGCATAAAATGTGGTCTGTGCCAAAATCAGCGTTTTCGCCTTTATTGAATTAGGCATTTATGAATGCGTTTCAGATTTCACATTCAAGATTTATAAGACCTTCATGTGAATGTGAAATCTTAAAACTGCCTCTGTAGTTTCATGTATTCTTAAGCGAGTAGTTTTGTATAATGCCTTTAAGTACGTTGTGCAGCTGTACGCAGTGGCGCACGTTTCCAAGTCTCCGTGGATTTATTCCTGCTGATGCACAGATGTGTCAATCTCTACAGTGCACATTCCATATAAACACATTAACACTGGTCTTTACGATCAGCTTTAGCTGTAGTCTATGCATGAAAAGATACTGGGAACATTATGAACATGCTTGGTAGTAAAAAGTTAAATTATTTTAAGCCTAATAGTTAATTTGTTGAGGTGAGGTTTTTTGTTTTTGAAGTGCGTATACATGTATAATAACTTCCAATTTGCAAATAAATGCATTCAGCACAGAAGATTAACACTAAAAGGCCAATTATAGTAAATAATATTAAATGTGTGTATGTGGCATGTTCAAAAATTCTCTCAGGGGTGGTTAAGTTGGAGAATATGGCTGTCAGTGTTCTACATTTCAACAGCCTGAATCACAGCAACAAATAGACAAAATGACAGCGGCTGCGAACTATAGTGAATTTATGTGTTATGGATCACTGACTATAGACCAACTGTGATTCTCAGGTGTTCTCCGTGTGAGGGGGAATAAATACAAGAAATCTGTGCGTCTGTGCACTATTATGCAACATTGAAGCCTATCTTGTCTTATTAGGCTTTTTAGCTAATAAGGTAATTATCTAAATACAGTGGTGGCAGAACAAAGTATTCTCAAATTGTTCAAATAAGGCAGTACTTAGTGTGGTATTATGTTTTCCAGTGTTTACTTGTTCATGTAGTAAATAGATGTTACTGATTTAGGGATATTTAAATTATGGCTGATATGGTAAGCTGAAAATTATTTTGATGTTGCGAATAACTGATAGCTGGCCGATAATTAATAAAATTCTATATTTTTCAAAATAAATAAAAAATAAAACAAAAACTAAATGTTTTTAAAGCTACATGAAGTGTATGTAGGAATCACAACATTATATTGTACAGTATGAAAAATGGATATTGATTTTGAGATTTGCTAAAGATCACATTTAACAGTGTTGAGTTATTAGAGTTTTTAAAGATTAACTTGAAGTGCGCATTAGATGACAGAAAAGATGATCTAAATGTAAAAATAGGGGAAAATATGTACATTTAGATATCCAATATTGACCAATAAATAAAACAATCTTTGAGCTCTGATCTTAAACTTTTTCTGCAGGTGGTTCGAGCACGTTTGGAGGAGCGAGGCATCACTGTTCGAGATGTGAGGCTGAATGGCTCTGCTGCCAGTCACGTTCTGCACCAGGACACGGGGCTCGGATACAAGGATTTGGACCTGATTTTTGGCGTTTCACTGTCAGATGACCAGGCTTTCCGTGTGGTTAAGGATGTGGTTCTTGACAGCCTTCTGGACTTCCTACCCGAGGGCGTCAGCAAGGAAAGAATCTCAGCACTTACTTTGAAGGAGGCCTATGTGCAGAAGTTGGTGAAGGTTTGCAATGACACAGACCGCTGGAGCCTCATTTCGCTCTCCAACAACACCGGCAAGAATGTTGAGCTTAAGTTTGTAGACTCTCTGAGGCGGCAATTTGAGTTCAGCGTGGACTCCTTCCAGATAGTCTTGGACTCCCTTCTTCTGTTTGACCGTTGTTCAGAGACGCCAATGTCGGAGTGCTTCCATCCGACGGTGTTGGGCGAGAGCATGTACGGGGACTTTGAGGAAGCTCTCGGCCATCTGTGCAACAAGGTCATCGCAACACGAAACCCGGAGGAGATCCGGGGAGGCGGTCTCTTAAAATACTGCCACCTTTTGGTGCGAGGGTTTCGGCCGACCTCCGAATCGGAGATGAAATCGCTCCAGCGGTACATGTGCTCTCGGTTCTTCATTGACTTCTCAGACATAGGCGAGCAACAGCGAAAGCTCGAAGCGTACCTACAGAATCACTTTGCCGGAATGGAGCACAAACGGTATGACTGTCTGGTCACGTTATACCACGTGGTCAATGAGAGTACGGTTTGCTTGATGGGACATGAACGACGGCAGACATTAAATCTTATCTCCATGCTCGCACTGAGGGTGCTGGCTGAACAGAACGCCATCCCCACGGTTACCAACGTCACATGCTATTACCAGCCGGCGCCCTACGTGCGAGACATCAACTTCAGTAACTACTACGTCGCTCATGTACAGCCGCTGGTGCACACCTGCAGTAGTTCCTACCCAACGTGGCTGCCCTGCAACTGACCCCTGCAGAGGACCTCTGATAAAAATCCAGTTCAGCCCTTGTACCTTCCCATGTGGTGAAGATGATATGCAAGTGAATATATAAACTTGTTTTGGTTTTTTTTTTTTTTCAAACACAAAAATGGACGTTTAGGAGGAGCTTTTACAAAACAAAGACAATTGTTTTTGTGCTAAATGTGACATATATCGAATGACTGTTCACTGCTGTATGTCTAATTTGAGCCGATCCTTACGTATTCTGTTCTGCAGAGTGAACGAAGATCTTTTTCACATGTAGCAGGAAAAAAAAAAAAAGTTTTTTTTTCTCTCAAACTCATTATAGATTCAGTTAAACTCTTGCAGGTTATGTAAGTGGGGAGAGAAGGCTGCATTCTGCGTTGTGAAGCTATATGTTGTTGTTTTTTTGCCAGACTGTGGTTTCAATCAACCTCTGTTTTGCTTTTTGGTTTTTTTAAAGGACCAAAGAAATTATATTTTTGTCATGAAGAACGGAATGTTTGCTGTTGTAATTCCAAGTGCCTAAAAACATTGTACAAAAAAAGTGAGACCTCTTCTCTCTAAAGCGATTTTTCTGTCTCCTTGTTAATTGTAAAACTCTATTTTCAGGGATGGAGGCATGTATTTCCATGTGATTAAAAAAGCACAAAACCCATCTTCATGTGTTCTAGACCTCTTTTACCTTTTGAAGTTGTTGTGGTCATATTTTGACAGCTACATTTGTTGTAATTATTATAACTCGAGCATATATTTATAGGCATTTTTTTACTTTACGTTGGAAAATAATTTCAAATGGTAAGGATTTTCTATATCAATGGAGCAGAGGTGAAAGTGGTCAGTGGTGAAACTTCAAGTGAAGCACTGTTGTGGTCTGAATGTGTGCTGACTCTTAATCTGAGGAAATGGATCCATTGCAGTTCCAGGACATGAACCATAAGGATCCTTTCTAAAGCACAATGGCCTCTCTTTTAGTGTGACACTAAAGGTAACAGACAAAGGCTGTTTTGTTAACCCACCCATGCTGCCCCTGGAGACAGAATCCTATTTCCTTTCATAAAGCCATATCCATGTCATTGTTTTTGTAAACATCAAGGACCTGGTATTGCGACGTAAGGTAACTGATCAAGGGATGCGATGTTAAAAAGGATTAGTAGACTAATATATACTGTGATTTACCATTGTGAATTGCTTTATGCTTAAAGTTTAATAGTTTAAATAGGCCCGGTTTCACAGACAAGGCTTAGATATTAAGCCAGGATTAGGCCTTTGTTAAATTAGGATATTTTTTTTATAAATGTGCCTTAGAAAAAAAAAAACATTACTGGTGTGCATCTTGAGACAAAACAGTGGCACTGACATATTTTAAGATATGTCAGTGCAAGTTGATTTCAGTTCAAACAGCTCAAACATTTTAGTCTGAGGCTAGGCTTAAGCCTTGTCTGGGAAACTGGGCGTTCATTTAATTTTAAAGTTGTCACTGCAATAGGTTAATTCCTTTGCCAGTTTAAAGAGCTCTACATCAGTTAGCATAGTTAATGGTCAAGACTGGTAACTAGGTTCAGACAAGTGGAATGATCCATAAATTCTCCTTTCACCATTGTGCTTTTGAGTCTTTTTATGCCATTGCCTTTTGGGCAATCAATCAATAAAGTATATAATTAGAAATTCATCCACTTTTTAGAAGTATACGAGAACATCTCATCCGACTGATTTATGTGCATGCTATGCATTTTTATTAATTAAATAAGAATTAGTAAATATGAGGTAGTATTTAAGATTTAATATTCTTATGACATTAAAGAGAATCACTTGCCAATGGGGTAAAAAAGTCAATGTCGAACTTAAACTTTGAAAACAAGTATTATAATTGTACACAATTTTGATTCTCATGTAAATTTGTTTTAAGAACATGTATATAAATAATGGCAAAATGTACATTCTTTAGTCAACTAACCCTGTTAAGTGAAGGTGATATTTCATTGCAGTGCATCAGAGAGAGACATTTTTGGCCTACACTATTCAAAAGGCATCAGGGGAGCAACTACTGTCATAAAGCTGAAGTAGAGCAATTGGGGAATAATACTCCGCTTATTCCCTCATGTTAGGCCTCACATTATAAGGATATAAATATACCCGCCTAGTTAAATGACTAAGGAACTTTAAAGAAAAACACAGCCATTGGTAAACCATGTCCCGGCCCAGTGCAAACATTGTCACTGGTGAAACACCGTGTGAGACAGTGGCTTAAAAAATGAGGATGAGGTAGTGCTATTTAATTCAGTGGGCTGTGAAACAGACATTCAGGGATATATAAGGACATGCTCGAACATGTTGAGACATGTTTTGGACAAGAGGCAACAAGCTATGACATTTATTTAGCCTGTGATGTAATTAATATCAGCTATTTTCTGTTATCTACACCTGTTATGTAAGAGAGGTTTTGTTACCCTTTTCTCAATTGTAACTGCAGATGAAACCAGTATTTGACTTCAGAAAAACAAACAAAAAATAGAAAATGTCATAACAGAATTGTTCAAAAGTACATAAAATGCAAAACATAAAACCAGTAACTTAATATGGCAGCCTTCAAAATGAGGGCAACATCTCATATGTACTCTCATGACAATATCATTTCATGGCATACAATGGTAATATAATATGTCATACATGATGTTATTCTTTGGCTACAAAGATACAGTGACCACAAAAAGTTGTTTGAACACCAAGACAACGCTAAATAAAGAACAAACACACTTTTCAAGCAATCATTTAACAAAAACTTTTTTGTTTTACATGATAGAACAATAAATATATTGTTCAAAATTAAGATAAAAAGTATTTAGAAAAGTTAGTGTAGATGAACTACACTACCATTCAAAAGTTTGGGGTCAGTACAATTTTTTTTAAAAAGAAATGAATACTTTTATTTAGCAAGGATGCATTGAATTGATCAGAAGTGACTGTAAAGACTTTTACATTGTTGTTAAAAAATGTTGTTTTTAAATAAATGCAGTTCTTTTGAACTTTCTATTCATCAAAGGATCCTAATAAAGAATGCAGCATGGTTTCCACAAAAATATTAAGCAGCACAACTGTTTTCAGCATTGATAATAATAAGAAATGTTTCAAATCAGCATATTAGAATGATTTCTGAAGGATCATGTGACACTGAAGACTGGAGTAATGATGCTGAAAATTACATTTTAAAATATATTCAAATACAAAATAGTTATTTTAACTTGTGATAATATTTTACAATATTACTGTTTTTACTGTAGTTTTGATCCAATAAATGCAGCCGTGGTGAGCATAATAGCTTTTTCAAGAAAATCTAAAAAATCTTACCGACCCCCAAAATTAGTTAAACAGACTTGAACAGACTTCATTCATCCACTAAAAATCACTTTTGACACCAGTTATTCAAAAAATAAAATGTAAAATGCCACTTGGTTTGATATTTTGTGTCTAATGCAATAACATTCAAATATTTTGTGAGACATGAATGTCCAAAAGTGTCCAAATACCTTTTGGATCAACTGTATATTCTTCACAGCAAAATTGATTTGCCTAAAAGTGTGTGACATGTAAAAGTTAAAAACTTGAATGGAAAATGAATATGATGTTTTATATTTTGGTAGGGCTGGGAAATATTTCTCCTCTGTCCATGCCAATAACATCCATGTGTGTGAGTCACACCTGTCTGTCTCGTTTCCCCTGGAACAGTGACGCTCCTTGTCTTCATCCTTGAATCACTGAGGGCAGGTCAACCGGACCGCTGCCACAACACTGGGCAAGTGCAATATTCGTTTAGATAATTATGTTCATGGTATTCATAAACCTGACAGGCTGACACCTGACATTTGGAAAGAGTGCAAATTAAGTTTGAATTTAATGAATGTGTTTATTCTGTTGCAGGGAACTATGTACTCATCATGGATAATATTCTTGATCTTGTGCAGTCCTATTAACAGTGATCTCATGCCAAATTTAGGTCAATAAAAATTGATAATTGATATAACTGATGGTTATAATCATGTGTTACTAAAAGATGACTCAGTCTCCATTAATGAGCCATTTAAATTAAAACGTCTGAAACATTCAAAGCAGCGTCTGATGATTTTGATGGTGTGTGACACACAAAGTAGCTGAATAAATCTCAATTAATGAGGATTTTTAATTACAACCTGTCTAAAACATCTTAAACAGTGTCTGCAGCTCACAATGCGGTTCCCAGTTCGTTTTAAATGATCACACCTTCAACACCAAACAATCAAAACACGTTTTCCCTCAAGCTTTATTCAGTATATATGGAGTATGTTAACATTAAATATTTGTGTCAAACCTAACACCATTGTTATAAACCAACCATCGCTGAAATAAGTCTCCAGGAAAGTGTTGGAGAAACAGCACGGCGAAACCATAAATTCATGACTGGAATGCACTGAAGCCTCAGGGGGAAAGACAAAGTTATCACATGTTTCGTCATTTGAATCAGGGCAGAGAAAAGAAAGGAAAAATGAACAGGGCGAGCCTCTTTTCAATAGGAAGAAACCAAATAAGTCCTATTTTTGAAGGAATGCTATAAAGTTGTAACTTGAAGATGTGCAGACCACAAAAGGTAGGTCACTCATTATGTGTTGACGTTTTTTTTAGTGTTCCTTAAAGTTATAAAGTATTTCCTTTTCTTTTTAATCTGTGTAATCTGATTTTCAAATGTCATAGAAAGTTCTTGTTACATTTTTTGAGTAATTTTCATATTTCTTGTATTTATTTTAGTGCCATATCAGCATCAAATGCTATTTTCATGGCACAACTGAAGAAATAAAAAAAGATACATTTTTACATTACAATAAAACTACATATGTTTCATATTTATTTGATATAATTTTTCAAAAAACTTAAAAAAACATATATATATATATATATATATATATATATATATTAGTGCTGTCAAATCGAATAATTGTGATTAATCGCATCCAAAATAAAAACTTGTGTTTACATAATATATGTGTGTGTACTGTGTATAATTATTATGTATATATAAATACACACACATGCATGTATATATTTAAGACAAATTTGTTATATTAATATATAACATAATAAATTACATAAATATATATACAGTATATACATTTAATTATGTATATACAAATATTTCTTAAATATATACATGAATGAGTGTGCATTTATATATACATAATAATTATACACAGTACACACATGTAAACACAAACTTTTATTTTGGATTAATCGATTATATACAAACCCGATTCCAAAAAAGTTGGGACACTGTACAAATTGTGAATAAAAACAGAATGCAATGATGTGGAAGTTTCAAATTTCAATATTTTATTCAGAATACAACATAGATGACATATCAAATGTTTAAACTGAGAAAATATATCATTTTAAGGGAAAAATAAGTTGATTTTAAATTTCATGGCATCAACACATCTCAAAAAAGTTGGGACAAGGCCATGTTTACCACTGTGTGGCATCCCCTCTTCTTTTTATAACAGTCTGCAAACGTCTGGGGACTGAGGAGACAAGTTGCTCAAGTTTAGGAATAGGAATGTTGTCCCATTCTTGTCTAATACAGGCTTCTAGTTGCTCAGCTGTCTTAGGTCTTCTTTGTCACATCTTCCTCTTTATGATGCGCCAACTGTTTTCTATGGGTGAAAGATCTGGACTGCAGGCTGGCCATTTCAGTACCCGGATCCTTCTACGCAGCCATGATGTTGTAATTGATGCAGTATGTGGTCTGGCATTGTCATGTTGGAAAATGCAAGGTCTTCCCTGAAAGAGACGACGTCTGGATGGGAGCATATGTTGTTCTAGAACTTGGATATACCTTTCAGCATTGATGGTGCCTTTCCAGATGTGTAAGCTGCCCATGCCACACGCACTCATGCAACCCCATACCATCAGAGATGCAGGCTTCTGAACTGAGCGCTGATAACAACTTGGGTTGTCCTTGTCCTCTTTAGTCCGGATGACATGGCGTCCCAGTTTTCCAAAAAGAACTTCAAATTTTGATTCGTCTGACCACAGAACAGTTTTCCACTTTGCCATAGTCCATTTCAAATGAGCCTTGGCCCAGAGAAAACGCCTGCGCTTCTGGATCATGTTTAGATATGGCTTCTTTTCTGACCTATAGATGATGCAGTGCCGTCTAAGGGCCCGAAGATCACAGGCATCCAGTATGGTTTTCTGGCATTGACCCTTACGCACAGAGATTGTTCCAGATTCTCTGAATCTTTGGATGATATTATGCACTGTAGATTATGATAACTTCAAAGTCTTTGCAATTTTTCTCTGAGAAACTCCTTTCTGATATTGCTCCACTATTTTTCGCCACAGCATTGGGGGAATTGGTGATCCTCTGCCCATCTTGACTTCTGAGAGACACTGCCACTCTGAGAGGCTCTTTTTATACCCAATCATGTTGCCAATTGACCTAACAAGTTGCAAATTGGTCCTCCAGCTGTTCCTTATATGTACATTTAACTTTTCCGGCCTCTTATTGCTACCTGTCCCAACTTTTTTGGAATGTGTAGCTCTCATGAAATCCAAAATGACATTTCAATGACATTTCAAAATGTCTCACTTTCAACATTTGATATGTTATCTATATTCTATTGTGAATAAAATATAAGTTTATGAGATTTGTAAATTATTGCATTCCTTTTTTATTCACAATTTGTACAGTGTCCCAACTTTTTTGGAATCGGGTTTGTATATATAAACATCTAAAAAGTAAAATCTTTAAAAGAGCACTTTCTGTACCATAGCATTAAAATCAGGACAGTCAGAATATTCTTAATATTAATGGTTAATGACATTTCTAGGCAACTATAGGACAGTGCGGTCACATTAAATCTCACTATGATATTAAGTAGATGTGGGTAGTTTTGATGTCCACATGAGGTCTGTGATCTGCATGTGTCTTTGATAATGTGTGGTCTGTATAATGAGATTTAAGAGCAAACCGTTGAGAGAGGAAAGCTATTGATAGGCTATTTACTCGCTAAAACGGCTTTGGTCTGGCATGAACCGACTTGGGTCATAAAGCTCAGGCGGTAAACCCTCTGGCAGAGCTGGCCAACTCTCAAAACTCCCACAGTCAGCACTGCAGCACCAGACGTCTATCTGCTGAGCCACTGCTATTAAATCAGTGGCATTACTGAACGAACCACTGGAAGGAATATATAGGCTATACATCAGTGAATCAAGTTTGAACATATCTGTTAGTGTAGCTGACACACATTTTTTCTATTGTTCAGTTTATAGGTTATCTTTAAAAAACATGTCGGCTATATGTCATTAGCGTCTCTGTGAAGGACATGCCTGCATGCAGTGCTTTCTCAGAATTCATACTCAAACACCCTTCATGTCAGGACTGTGCCTATGATGCCTTCGGTCCAAAAAATCTCTAAAAGTATGTGAATGCAGACGTTTAGTTACACAAGCTCAGTTTTGTGCGTCAATGGGTTCTAAATGTGTCTGACCTGAAATTCTTAACACAACGCAATTATGAATTGCATACTCAATGCCAGAGGCAGCTGTAGCCGACTTTAGTGTAAAAAACATCCCCTTCAGCTCTATTCCAAAACCTATTCCAAGCATAGTTTTAAGGGTGGTTAATTATAATTTCACTTTTTTAAGTTAGTGTGTAATGTTGCTGTCTGAGCATAAACAACATCTGCAAAGTTACGACGCTCAAAGTTCAAAGCAAAGGGAGATCTTTTCTTTTAAAGAAATCACTTTTTAAGGACTACAACGAGCTTCTTCCCAGGTTAGTGACATCACAAACCCTAAAGTTCAGTAGCCCCGCCCACTAATTCAAGCACGACAAGTAGTAGTAGGTAAATAACAGACGTGACGCTAACACTGGATCGAGCAAAGGGAGATATTTTCTTTTAAAGAAATCGCTTTTTAAAGACTACAACAAACGGCTGGTAGGGACTAGAACGAGCTTCTTCCCGGGTTAGTGACATCACTAACCCTAAAATTTACATAAACCCTGCCCCCGGGAACACGCAACAAAGGGGGTGAGGCCATGTTGAGAGGAGGAAGAGTTGTTGTAGTAGAGCACATTTAGGAGTCTGCTCAAGCTGACGCATCTGTCTTTTCACATTTATTGCAATACAGTATGTAACACAAATGCAATAGCACATAAAAGCAAGATGACAACGTAAGTTATAACTGTAATTAAACTAAACTATACCTATTCTATCTTCATGCAGCAGATATTCTCTGGCCCTGAAGGCATCTTACAACAGTTCCCAAACAAGCGATTGATAGATTATCATGACAGAACATGCTAATCAATGACTTGAAGATAGTTAACTCCACATCAGCTACATAACTTCCTCAACTAACCATTCAGAAATGTCCTTTTGCATTCTACATGTTGTCACTTCTTCTTGAGTCTCTCCATAATTGTCCGACTCCGGTTTGAACATAAAAGGCTAAACAGTTTCTGACATTTTCAGTGCGTGTCTGCGTGAGATAATTGGAGCTGCTAACATGAGCTCTTGAAGCTCTGCCCTCTTCTTGAAAGGGGGCCTGGAGCAGCAGCTCATTTGCATTTAAAGGGACACACACAAAAATGGTGCGTTTTTGCTCACCCTCATAAGTGACAGTTTTAACATGCTATAAAAAATTATCTATGGGTATTTTGAGCTAAAACTTTACATACACACTGGGGACATCAGACTTATTTTACATCTTTACGCAGGTATGCGTAACGTGTTCCAGTTGGATAGGCTGTTTAATAAGCAATACGTTTATAACAACTGTAAATATTTTTTAATATTAATTTCTACATAGCCTATTCTACTACTAATTCTTTTTTAAATATTTCAAGTTGTAGTCTATACATTAAAAATAGCTAAGTATTATGAACTAGCATGAACAATGAAACATTGTAGGCCTACAGTGCCCACCACTAATATTGGCACCCTTGGTAAATATGAGCAAAGGTGGCTGTGAAAATAAATCTGCATTGTTTATCCTTTTGATCTTTCATTCAAAAAATTCACAAAATTCACTTTCATTGAAGTCAAACAATTGAAAGTGGGGGGGAAATCTCATTATGAAATAAATGTTTTTCTCTAGTTCACGTTGGCCACAATTATTGCAACTCCCCAACGTAACTCCCCAATTACTGCAACGTCCTTTTCCCAAGATAATAGCTCTGAGTCTTCTTCTGTAACGCCTGATGAGTTTGGAGAACACCTCACAAGAGATCAGAGACAATTCCTTCATACAGAATCTCTCCAGATCCTTCAGATTCCCAGATCTATGTTGGTGCTTCTTCTCTTCTGTTCACCCCACTCATTTTCTATAGGGTTCAGGTCAGGAGACTGGGACGGCCATGGCAGAAGCTTCATTTGGTGCGCAGTGACACGTTTTTTTGTTGATTTTTATGTTTGTTTTGGATCATTGTCCTGATGGAAGATCCAACCAGGGGCCATTATAAGAGTTCTAGCAGAAGCGGTCAGGTTTTGATTTTTTATCTGTTGGTATTTACTAGAATCCATGATACCATGTATGTGAACAAGATGTCCAGGACAAAAAAATAGGCCCACAACATCCAGCAGTATATTTAACTGTGGGCATGGGGTACTTTTTATCCCTGTTTGCACCAAACACATCTGGTGGGTTTGCTGCCAAAAAGCTCTTTTTTTAGTTTCATCTGACCACAGAACCAGGTCCCCTTTGAAGTTCCAGTCGTGTCTGACAATTGAATATGCTGGAGTTTGCTTTTGGATGAACAACTTGTGGTGATGTAGGTTCTGACCCCAAGACTCAGCTAATCTCTGCAATTCTCCAGCTGTGATCCTTGGAGAGTCTTTGGCCACTTAAACTCTCCTTCTCACTGTGCACTGGGACGATACAGACACATGTCCACTTCCAGGCAGATTCATAACATCTTTAGTTGATTGGAACTTCTTAATTATTGCCCTGATGGTGGAAATGGGGATTTTCAATACTTTAGCTATTTTCTTACAGCCACTTTCTATTTTGTGAAGCTCATCAATCTTTTGCTGCACATCAGAACTATATTCTTTGGTTTTACTCAGTGTGATGAATGATTAAGGGAATTTGGCCTTTGTGTTTCCTCATATTTATACTCCTGTGGAACAGGAAGTCATGGCTGGACAATTTCATGCTCCTAGTCACCCTGGTGTGCTAAAAAAAAATGTAAATATGAATAGAAATATACTTTATACTTTACTTTTAAGAATTTCTAGGGGTGCCAATAATTGTGGTCAACATGCATTGGAGAAAAACATTTATTTCATAATGAGATTTCCCCCCACTTTAAATTGTTTTACTTCAATGAAAGTTTAGAATTTTGTGAATGTTTTTAATGAAGGATCAAAAGGATAAACAATGCATATTTATTTTCACAGCCGTCTTTGCTCATATTTACCAAGGGTGCCAATATTAATGGAGGGCACTGTAAATGTGTAAAATGTTTATATTTATAAAAAAGTGCTATTAAAATGTAATCATACCCAATGCATTGACTAATGTTAAAGGGTTAGTTCACCCAAAAATGAAAATTCTGTCATTAATTACTTATCCTCATGTCGTTCGACACCCGTAACACCTTTGTTCATCTTCGGAACACAAATTAAGATATTTTTGTTGAAATCCGATGGCTCAGAAAGGCCTCCATCGGCAGCAATGAGATTTCCTCTCTCAAGACCCATAAAAGGTACTAAAGACGTCGTTAAAAAGTCCATCTCACTACAGTGGTTCTACAATAATTTTATGAAGCGACGAGAATAGTTTTTGTGCGCAAAAAATAAAATCTAAATAACGACTTTATTCAACAAGTTCTTGTCTTCCGTCTGGGCCTCTGACGTGAACTCACGAAGCACCACGACGCATGCGCGAGAATATGACGTAGAGCCGGCGTTCTGACACATGACCCGGAAGTGAGGAACTTTGTTTACAAGCAGAGGAAGTCGCGCCGTATCTAAGCTGTTGAAATCTACATTGATTGTGCTTTAGGTCTTGGCGTAGTGCTCAAAATGGTGCTAAAGTGCTAAAGAACGCCGGCTGTACGTCATATTCTCGCACATGCGTCGTGGTGCTTCGTGAGTTCACGTCAGAGGCCCAGACGGAAGACAAGAACTTGTTGAATAAAGTCACTATTCTCGTCGCTTCATAAAATTATTGTAGAACCACTGTAGTGAGATGGACTTTTTAACAACGTCTTTAGTACCTTTTATGGGTCTTGAGAGAGGAAATGTCATTGCTGCCGAAGGAGGCCTTTCTGAGCCATCGGATTTCAACAAAAATGTCTTAATTTGTGTTCCGAAGATGAACAAAGGTCTTACGGGTGTTGAACGACATGAGGATAAGTAATTAATGACAGAATTTTCATTTTTGGGTGAACTAACCCTTTAATGAATTAACAAAGTTTATCATTTTTGGTGAGAAAGGGTCTTTACCCATTTATTGAGTAGCCTAACCCCATAATCCATTGCGACAAGCTCAGTGGGGGGAAAATCAAAGATGGCTTACGAAGTGAGAGAAAATGTATAATTTGTATGCATTACAAATGTAGTTAAATAAATGAAAAGTATCAAAAATAGTTTAGAAGGATTAAAACTGACTATTTAAGCAAAATTTGTGTGTGCTAAGTATGTTTATGCTTAGGGTATCACTTTGTTCATTTTGCAACAGTGAACTCAATTGTGAGTTAAATTTCCCATATTCTTGAGCATTATTTGTATGACATGCAAATTATTTCTACATAGACTATATAGTGCATGTGAAATCAGTCACTTATGAGGTTCAATGACCATTAGGTTTCTGCCTTTGAAGACAGCTGCCTGTGTAATGTAGGAAACTCACTAGGTTTTGGAACAGAGCTTTTAATCGTCATGAATGAGTGTATAATAAAAGTTATTATTGCTCACATATAGTAGAGAAAAGTGAGCTAGATCCTCCAATTATTTTCCAGTTTAGTGAAATGGTCATGACCTTACAAGCACCTGGTGTAATGTGTCCTCCAGTCCTTTGAATCTTGGCAGAGCAAGCGTGCCAATGGTGGTTTTCTTGAACCATGTGAGCGCACAGCTGGCCAGAAGAGCAGATGTTGCCAGGCTGCAGTAGGTGTTTTTAATTAAACTGTTTTTTTAGTCACATGATTGTCATAAAGTGACATCATTTTATATGAGTTAAAGGTTAACACATGTTGCTGCTGGTCTAAATCACAGGACTGGCCCGGTGGGCCAACAAATGTAAACAGGCACCATCTTTCTTTATGGGCTGTGTGGTCTCTAAACAAGCTAGAATGCAAGCTCTCCTTGTATCAGCCTCTCATTGCAGATCTGCGGGCTCATTTGTTGGGAGAAACATCAAAGGGAGCTTTAAAAATCTCAGCAGAAGCCTTTCACTGAGTTTGTTTAGTTCAGGAACATATTCATTAAGGACGTCGCCCCTTGCTGATGGTCCCATATGTCAAGCTGCAAAGCCGGTGGCACTGGGAGTGTGGCACGTTTATGCAAGGAGGAAATTGCGAGTGTGTGACAGAAATGTGATGTCACAGGGAATGATGGAGTGCGCAAGGAAATGCCAGTGGGGTGGACTGTGGATATGGAATCCTCATGTGAAGGGGCTTGTGGGCCTCTAAGCTCACTATTGCCAGGAACTCAGAATAGCTCACCGGGGAGAGATCCGATCTGTTATTCCACTTCAGTCACAACCATTATGATTGAGGCTGCTGCTGAATGTGGTAAATGGATCGTTCCTGAGGAAAAAAAGTGGTGATTTGGAGAAAGAGAGTTAGATAGATAGAGAGAGAGAGAAAGAGAGAGAGAAAAGGACGGAATGTCCACCCTTCAGTGTTCCTTTCCCAGAGGGGAATTGGAGATCTGCATTCCTCGCATTGCAGTCCGCTGACAAACAATCCCAACTTTATCCCCAGCACGCGGGGCAGCTGAATGGCAGCAGTGTTTAGGCCGCAGGCCTCTGGAGTTTTTTTGCAGGGGGGAGGAGGGGGGGCGATGCCGGCCAGACCAAATCCTACTGCCCAACCACACTTCCTTGCTCCCAAACCAAACACAGGCCTAGCTTAGGTGCTACTGTAGGCCTGACTGGACACTGTGCAGTGCTGGCAGAGGATGGGCCGCTAGGAGCCAAAGGCAAATGCTCACTCATTCTGCTTGCCTAGCCAGTCCTTATGAACTACGGAACAACAAATTTGCAGGCTGTAACACTCCTAAATATACACTGTAAAAAAAATCATTTGTTGACTCAACTCAATATATTTTATTATCTTTTTGCATGGTTTTTTTTTTTAGTTTTTCTTACTTATTTGGATAAGTTATCTGAACTAATTAAATTTAGTAATGAAAACTTCCCTTTAGTTATCTGAACTTAAATTTGATAGTCATGAAAACTTAAAATTTCTTGTTGTCTGGACAATCTAGTTATCTCTACTGAAAAAAATTAGTTGAAATAACTAAATCGCAAAAATATTTTTTACAGTGTAGCTGCAATGAATCGTAAGGAATTTAATGGTTATGATTCTGATCATTCATTAACGGTTCCATCAACACTTCTTTTTATAGTGAGGAAGAAATAGTTTTAAATTTATTTTAATTATTAACCCTTAAAGGTGCGGTATGTAAGTTTTTGACTGTACTAAAGCATAAAAATACCATAATATGTTTGCAGATAGCCTATTTAGGAAACATGCTAAGTTCACATACTCGTTTCTCTGAAAAACAATGCTACAGCCAGTTATTTTACTTTGAAATGTGCATTCCGTGTCAGAATGTCTGTTGTCAGTTTACCCAATAGTATTTCGACACCACAGGTTGCCAGTTGGTGGAAAACACAGCATATTTCTGCCATGGAAGCCAGCAAACAAACTGGGTCAGAGATCGCAGATTCTACCTGACCTAAAAAGCCTCGGCATCCATCTAAAAATCTAAAAAAGCACATTAAAACACAGATAAATCAACTCATCAACTTACAGTGTTTAAGTCTCCTCACCTTCCATTGTCAATAGCGCTCGTTCCTGTTGCGTGTCCTCAAACTGGCAACCCGTGTGAGCGTGAGTCTGAGGAAGAGGGGGTGAGGCAAACAATATTTTGAATTTAGACTGCAGTACCCATTTCAACCATTAGCTGTCATTCTTACATACAGCAGCTTGCATGAATGTTTCGCCAATCATTGTTACATATTTGGGTCTTTAGCGACCCGGATCTATATCTAACACGGATGGATCTCTACTTATCGCGATAATATAAAACTCTCCTGATATTAAAGTAACAATTACAGAAGAATAAAATAAAGCATATTTTGCTACCTTTTGGAGCTTGAAAGGGTTCGGTTTAAGCAGATGTTTTATACACTGTCCTCGTCAGAGCTCATTTCCCAGTACATTCAGCATCTGGCTCACATTCGCGATCTCAAACATATTCTCAAAATCTTTTTCAACAGCTTCAAAATCAATATTTTGATCGCTGACAGCTTCTTCACCAGATCCACCATCAAGTGCCAGTGACACTAATATTTGATTGCATTCAGTACTTGCTCTGCAGTGAATCGCTGAGCCATTTCAAGTTTTGCTGATGATACTTCCTATTCTTATGAATGGGAAAACAGGCATTCTTTTATAATTTTTTTTCTTGTTATATTGCTTATAATGAATTGATTGAGGAATACTAAGAAGGTGGATGTCCAACTTTAAAAAATGAATGAGGAGGAGGGTAGTGAATGACGTCCCGGGTCACTAAAGACCCAAGGTATGCTTTTAAAGGTTAAAGGGATAGTTCACCCAAAAATGAAAATTATCCCATAATTTACTCACCCTCAAGCCATCCTAGGTGTATATGACATTCTTCTTTCAGAAGAATACAATCGGAGTTATATTAAAAAATGTCCTGGCTAATCCAATCCAAACCCATCGATTCGATTCAGAAGGCCTTTATTAACCCCCCGCAGCCGTATGGATTACTTTTATAATGAATGGATGCACTTTTTTGCGCTTCTAATTTTGGGCTGCCATTCACTGCCATTATAATGCTTGGATTAGCCAGGACATTCTTTAAAATAACTCCGATTGTATTCATCTGAAAGAAGAATGTCATATACACCTAGGATGGCTTGAGGGTGAGTAAATCATGGGGTAATTTTCATTTTTGGGTGAACTAGGCCTATCCCTTTAATGTTCTAAAATACCACTGATTCTTTAACTACACATTGTCATATGAAGAACCACTCAGTAACTGCACCGATTTAGGTTTCTAAAGCCTGACACATAACACAGTATCAGTTCATGGTTTACTGCTGTTCACATGATGAAATGAATGACTTGTGCTTCAGTAAGTGACTCAGATAACTGAAACAGTTGGAAAAGAACTAGTTCATAAGTTTTTCACAAGTTCATAAGTCAGTCTTTTGTTCAGGAATCAGATTTCACTGCTTGTTCTCTATGCATTTGATTCAGTAAAAATAATCGCCTCATAAGTAGCTTGGGAATTGGACTTCTCATGGTCACTCTGTATGTTATTATTTCACTAAAAAGAACAGACTCATAAGAGTCATTAGCTCAGGAATAGTACCTCACTTGTCGCACAGCACCATGTGTCATCATTTCACTATAAAGAGCCGGCTCAAGTAATTAGCTTGGCAATCTGACTTTACCAGTCACACTGTGTGTTTCCTGCTGAACATTTTCACAGTATTTTTAGTCTGGTCCTCCATCTGCATCGGACGAAAAATGCATGTGCACAAACTGTTATCTAAACCGAATGTCATGAAAATCATTCGGATCCAATATTTTTTTTAATAGAACGGGTGAATAAGCCTAAATATAGCAGTATAAATATGGTTGTTTTTAATTCAGGATTACAGGAAGCTCCTAGCATTTTTTCGGTATTTACTGATTTTCATGAATACACATTTTGTGTGAATGAGCCCCTGTTGTATCTTTAATGGGTTCGTGGGATTCAACCAGGCTACAAGACCAGTCTTGGGGCATTTGGCAGGACCCTTCTTAAAAGTTAGAAACAACAAAGTTATTTGCTGTCTAACCTAACATCCTGAGAAACAGATCTTAAAATAAACGGGACACATCCATCCCAGCTGAATGAGCTCACTGTCGTAACAGGTGCTGGCAAGTATAAAAGCTGATCTGAGAACAGTTTGGCGTTTCTGTTCTTCTAGTTGAGACTATTACCATTACTAATACAAATCGAATGCACCAAGTTTTGGCAAAGCCAAGCCCTGCTGATCCCTACAGACATAGACTAATGCTGATGACGCTTTGAGGAAACAGTGAGCTGTCTGAGACTGTCCATATTTACAGTATGAGAAAGTCACTCTTTCCACCCCCTTGCTTCTCAAGGCCAGATGAAAGCTGCGGGTTGTTCTGCCCAGGGCCAGATGTTCTCAGGTGGGGCGACTGGCTCGAGAGATGCTCCGTTGGTTGTAGTCTTGCCCCACACGTGGCTCTCATGTGAAGTCTGCAGCAGGAATTAGCCTTGGATGTTATCGCAAGCTAGAGATTGAGCCAAGTGTTGCGGCCTGTGGTGTGCTGAGGGGGATGCAAGCTTGTCTGTGGGGCTATGATCTCAGACATCCTCTGTTCCCAGCACGGGGAGCGGAGATCATGGGCAAGGTCACAGAGCATCCCACTGTCTGTGCAACAGTGTCCCATTGTCTCAAGTTTCTTTCGCTGTCTTCAAGCGAAAGACTTTATAAAACTTCTGGAGGGGAATGTTTTTACCCTCCCTGAGAAACAAAATAAACACGACCTCGGGAACGCACTCAGAAACTCGCCTTCTATAAATAACAGCGCTGTAGGCCCACATTAAATTGTTTCAAAGCACACATAATTCAACAACATCCACCCTTTTCACAGTAAAACCATTTTATGGGAATGCTGGAACTCTGAGGCTTACGTGCAAAGCTTTGAGTCAAAATAAATGTCATTTAGAGGGAATCAGAAATAGAAAATCATTCATTGTTTTACTCATGGGCACATTTTCTTTTATTTGTATTAAATTAGTTTGCTTTTAGTTTTATGCTTTGTTTTGAGAATATGATGGCTTCTATTGCTCATTTTTTCCTGTACTATTTGCCTGCTCATATTTGTTCTTTTTTAAGTTACTTACAGCTACAGTATACTTTCTTTTAATTACTTTATACATATGTACTTTCTTGTCTAATAAACATTTTTATAATTTATACATTTTACTCATTTTCGAAATTGTGTATTCTAGTTTTAAAATTGTGTGTGTGGTTTTAAGTTTAAATTTATATTGCCTTTTGCCTTATATTTTGTGGGTTTAAAAAAATTCAGACCAATTTTAAAAACGTCATGCATGACAATAATTTGACCAAAAATATCAATCAGCCACTCATTTTTTTTTTTACATTATTTTTAAATGTACTGTAAAAGGACGCATGCCTTTACATGCACATGAACTTTAATGACATCCCATTCTTAATCCGTAGGGTTTAATATGGAGTTGGCCCACCCTTTGCAGCTATAACAGCTTCAACTCTTCTGGGAAGGCTTTCCACAAGGTTTAGGAGTGTGTTTATGGGAATTTTTGACCATTCTTCTAGAAGCGCATTTGTGAGGTCAGGCACTGATGTTGGACGAGAAAGCCTGGCTCGCAGGCTCCTCTCTAATTCATCCCAAAGGTGTTCTATCGGGTTGAGGTCACGACTCTGTGCAGGCCAGTCAAGTTCCTCCACACCAAACTCACTCATCCATATCTATATGGACCTTGCTTTGTGCACTGGTGCGCAGTCATGTTGGAACAGGAAGGGGCCATCCCCAAACTCTTCCCACAAAGATGGGACCATGAAATTGTCCAAAATTTCTTGGTATGCTGAAGCATTAAGAGTTCCTTTCACTGGAACTAAGGGGCCAAGCCCAACCCCTGAAAAACAACCCCACACCATATGCCCCCCTCCACCAAACTTTACACTTGGCACAATACAGTCAGGCAAGTACTGCTCTCCTGGCAACCGCCAAACCCAGTGATTCGTCACTCCAGAGAACACGTCTCCAATGCTCTAGAGTCCAGTGGTGGTGTGCTTTACACCACTGCATCCGGCGCTTTGCATTGCACTTGGTGATGTAAGACTTGGATGCAGCTGCTCGGCCATGGAAACCCATTCCATGAAGCTCTCTACGCACTGTTCTTGAGCTAATCTGAAGGCCACATGAAGTTTGGAGGCCTGTAGTTATTGACTCTGAAGAAAGTTGGTGACTTCTGCGCACTGTGTGCCTCAGCATGCGCTGACCCCGCTCTGTGATTTTACGTGGCCTACCACTTCGTGGCTGATTTGCTGTTGTTCCCAATTGCTTCCACTTTGTTATAATACCACTAACAGTTTACTGTAGAATATTTAGTAGTGAGGAAATTTCATGAATGGACTTATTGCACAGGTGGCAACCTATCACGGTACCACACTTGAATTCACTGAGCTCCTGAGAGTGACCCATTCTTTCACAAATGTTTGTAGAAGCAGTCTCCATGCCTAGGTGCTTGATTTTATACACCTGTGGCCATGGAAGTGATTGGTGTCCCAATACTTTTGGCAATATAGTGTAGATCCTGGTCCATTTCTCACTGTATGTCTTATATTGTTTAGTTACAGCAGTGCCATGAACTGTCTGCACATCCATGGTATGTTCACAGCTTATGTTAGAGTAAATTCTGGGTGTTTTCGGGAACAATTTGTATAGCTGGGTGACCGTGAGGACATTCACAGGAAAGTAATTATAGTGCAACATCACTCATCAGAGGCAAAGCCCCAGTAAGCAGGGTGTGATTTGGATTTGGCTTCAGAGGAACTCTGTGGAGATCCCATTTCCTTGATTCTTAGAAGCTGCTGCAGTGCTGCTGGAAAGTAGTGTTCTTAGTCCTTGATCAAGGTTAAAAAAAATATACAGGCATCCTTATGGCATCAGTCTCCTTCCTGAAGTTCCACTGGTTTCTGTGAAAGTTTCCTTTGTTATTTATCAACTCTCTTTGACTTTGGGGTAAAGATTTAGCCGCTATCAAACACTTGACCTTTTTTTTAGGTGTATTTATTCATGGGTTTTAGGCTAAGTATCCATAGATCAATGCATCAGAATTCCTGTTTAAGATGATCATCACAGATTGCATTTAAACCTTATAGGTCTAAGAGAACACAAACTGCCATGTATTTCCATATTGGTTCTGATACAGGTGTCTTTCCTACTCATTCGGCTGTGTGTGTTTTTGATGTTTATTCAATACCGAAGGTGTTTTTGGATGATTTTGTTGTTGCATTATTGAGTTTTTCCCCCTTTACTTTGTTTTATTTGGAAAGTCACTTTGCTTTTATTTATATTTTGTTTGGCTGATATTTTGTTTGGCTAAATGATGAACCAAATTCCCAAGGTCACTATTGAGGAATACTTCCATCCTGAGGTATGTGATGCCAACTGTGCAGTCTCAAATACTAGGGTTGATTTAGCACCAGCACACATGTGAATTTTGTAAACCTTATTTTAATGAATTCCCAGGATGGGAGGTAGAGAAAAACCAGTGTAGATTTTGACAACCTTATGTTCATCTGAATCCCAGTGTTTTTTTTAAAGAGAAAGAGGTAATCTGTTACATTTGACAAAACTGACTTCTTGTTTTGGCTTCTTAAATAAATAGTTCATCCAAAAATGAAAATTATGTCGCAGTTTACTTACTCTTATCTTCAGATATTTCGAAGAATGTTGTTGTCCAAATAATGTTGGACCCCATTGACTTTCATTGTATAGACAGAAATATTTTCTTTTGTGTTCCACAGAAGAAGGAAAGTCATACAGGTTTGGCACAACATGTGGTGAGTAAATTGCGGCAGAATTTGCATTTTTGAGTGAATTATTCTTTTAAACCAAAAAAGAACTTCAGGTTTTGTCAAATTTGCTAGCATAGCCTATAAGTGACCTCAAAGTTATATTTGATTTAATGGTGTCTTTAATTAGCTAAAGCTTTGTCTATCACTTTTAAAGTAATTGTATGTGTGTGGTGTGCTAGTGTGTGATGTCCATATTGTACATCAAGTTTTGGCTGAAATAAAATGATATCTCTCTGTGACCGGTTGTAGGGTGCTCAACGTTTCCTACTCAGTCACTGCTGTGTCAGCCTGCATCATCCACACAAGCTTTACTGTGACATCATGTCCACCCACAATCCCCTTGTTGGCTTGAACTTCCTATGTCTATGCTCAGATCCTGTGTAAAACACACAAAAGCTCTATGTGTGGAAGAAACTAGAGAAAACCAGGGAGAATTGGTGACTGACATGTGTAGGTGGGTGGGGTAGATATTTTAGGATAACTTTGAGGTAAAAAGTTCCTCCCTTTGAAACCATATCTTGCACACCGATGCTTCCTGTCACATAAAAGCTTGAAATGCATAAGTTGAAAGTTTAAATGATTCAAAAATAAGAGTTTTTTCATTTTATGTTTTTGCCAAAATGCACAGTTAATATGGCAGTTGTTATCATGAATGATCAGAGCCAGAATCATTTTCTCCAAAAACAATTTCCTGTGTAACAAAAAGTGAAGTGGCCCCTTCTCTAGCACAAGGTCAGTCACAAGGGTGGTCAGCTCAAGACCTTCTCTGCCTGTGATGAGAAAAACAGGTTTTCTTTATTAAAAAAAAAAAAAGTCTCAGCTTTCAATGGGGGGCTACTGCTGGAACAAAAGCTCTGTTGTTTACAGGTACTCTCTGGTGGTCTACTCTTTCACAAAAATACATACCAGTTGACCATATAAGTCAATTATAAATAATTAAATAAATAAAGTAAAACATGATCGGTTGTGTGATAACAGCATCCCACCTACAGTGTTTCAATACCTGTGAGATTTTCAAGCATCATGTTGACACTCTAGAGATGGGTTGCATTACCTTCATCTGAAGTCTAACTTCAGGGTATTGCCATGATTTATGTGCAGACAGCTGACGAGAGGCAGCAGTCCTATTGAGTTTTCACCACAAAGGAAAAGCATCCTTTTGCATCTGCATCCTTTTATTTTTTTATTTTATTTATTTTTTATTTTAGATAAATACATTTTTTATAAATAAAATAAAAGTTCATTTTATTTTACTATTTTATTTTAAATGTTTAAAGAAAATTATTAATATGCATTTTATATATTTGTAATATTTATAATAATACACAATATTTATTTTATATTTTTTGTGTTATTACATTATATATATTGTATTCATTCAATTGTATTTGTTATAAAAGCTGCTGAATGTTTAAAGAATAGTATATGATGATGAGGATGATAATAATAATAATTATTATTATATGGTTTCAGTAAGTTTATTTTATTTGTTTGTTTTTAGCTAGAGTAAATGGGTTTTTGTCCTTGTCCTAATTTGTTGATACACTATTTATTTCTAGCAGTTGTGCAGTCTGATTAAAATGAACAGATACATGCTTAAAATGTAATGAATTCAGAAGAATATATATATATATATATATATATATATATATATATATATATATATATCCACACTTAAAATGTAATCTTATTGTGTTCTTTATCCTGTTTAAAAGTGATATTATTTGGAGGAAGTGCGCTAAACTATTCAGATCTGATGAAAATGTTTTCACATACCATCCTTTAAATTATGTCTTTGACCCGGTCATATCTTAATTACAGCATTAAACTTCACTGCTTTTCCTCCTGGGCTGCTGACTTAAATTTATGCTTTGTTGAAGAGTTCAGTTTGTCTGTTGGAATATTTTCTCTGGCTGATGCTGGGATTTTCCATGCCTCAGGCGGGATGTAGCAGAACAAATGAGAGAAGCAGAAAAGGCTACTGTAGATTTGATGTCACCGTGAGCCAAATCTGAAAGAGTTTAGACAGCTCTTTTCTTCTGCTATCTGAAAACTGGCTTTACAACACACACGACACATACATTTACACAGCAGTGATTTCCCTTGGCCAAATGCCAAAAAAGCATTGAGTAAAAACACTGAGTAGACACACATTACAGGTGCAAAATGAAAGTGGTGCATTTGAATGTGATTTCACATGCACACTCACATTTTGGATTGAGGCATTACAAACGGATGGATAGCCATCCAAATTCAGACAATGGGTTTGTTTAAATAACATACTACTATACTACTATTTTATGCAGTATGCAGTATATATATATTAAGAATACTATTTATATATTAAAACAAATTTATGATGTGCTGATCAATTAATTACATCAATCAATATGTGCAAATGAACATACACTATATTGCCAAAAGTATTGGGACACCCCTCCAAATCATTGAATTCAGGTGTTCCAATCACTTCCATGGCCACAGGTGTATAAAATCAAGCACATAGGCATGCAGACTGCTTCTACAAACATTTGTGAAAGAATGGGTCACTCTCAGGAGCTCAGTGAAGTCGCCAACTTTCTGCAGAGTCAATAACTACAGACCTCCAAACTCCAAACGGTTGCTGTGGTGTAAAGCACGCTGCCACTGGACACTAGAGCACTGGAGACGTGTTCTCTGGAGTGACGAATCACACTTCTCTGTCTGGCAATCCGATGGACGAGTCTGGGTTTGGCGGTTGCCAGGGGAACGGTACTTGCCTAACTGTATTGTGCCAAGTGTAAAGTTTGGTGGAGGGGGGGATTATGGTGTGGGGTTGTTTTTCAGGGTTTGGGCTTGGCCCCTTAGTTCCAGTAAAAGGAACTCTTAATGCTTCAGCATACCAAGACATTTTGGACAATTTCATGGTCCCATCTTTGTGGGAAGAGTTTGGGGATGGCCCCTTCTTGTTCCAACATGACTGCGCACCAGTGCACAAAGCAAGGTCCATAAAGACATGGATGAGCGAGTTTGGTGTGGAGGAACTTGACTGGCCTGCACAGAGTCCTGACCTCAACCCGATAGAACACCTTTGAGATGAATTAGAGCGGAGACTGCGAGCCAGGCCTTCTCGTCCAACATCAGTATAAATGCGCTTCTAGAAGAATGGTCGCAATGGTCAAAGTTCATGTGCATTCAATTCAGCTATTAAGCAGCTCTGGAGGAAATATATGAAAACAGTGAATATATTAATTAATTAATAATAATAATAATATTTTAATATTTCAAAAGAATAAGATGAGATAATATAACTATATACTGGCTGAAATAATAACAATGAGTTCATGTGACAACAATATACAATATTATTAGTATATTTTACTATATGTACTACACTGCTGTTTAGAATGTAGGCAGTATACAGTGTATACTGTGCAGCTTGCACCCCATTCCAAACAAAACCAATTAGAGAGAGAGTAAGTTTCAGTCTTTGCAGCTGTATGATTGTTGTAGAGAACGGATAAGCTCTCAGAAGATAATGAGACAGCTTGCTGTTATCCAAGAGACTCAAAAGTGATGATGCAACACTGCACCCTGGATTCCTCCGCCTGAGAGCTCAAAGTGGGATTTGATTGGATCAGTTATGTCTTCCTCTCCTCTGCCTGTTTCTTTCTAATCACCTTCTGTTATATCCTTACTTCCGCCTGTTTTCTTGTAGACTCCATACTTTGCTCCTAGTTATTGCTTTACGTCAAGCATTTAGGTCAACCGCTTCCTTTTTCTGTTCCAAACTGGTGAAAAAATAACGTCATGAGTCTTCCTTGTTTTTCTTCTTACTTCTCTATAAGCAAGAAATTTGTCATATTAAAAGCATCAAACATTCTCATTTTGAATTTGCACAAGAAAACCCTGAAAATCACATATTAGTTATGGATTCAATGTCTATACAACTGTTGATTTAATTAATGACCATCTAAAAGACTTTAATTTATGTTTCTACTGTAAGACAGTTCCCGCCATTGTAATCAGATCACAAAACCGTGTTTATCTGCTTCCCTAGAGTCAAGCTCCCAGACACACTGCTGCCTTTAATAAAATCCACTTTATGTATTAGTCCACTAATTCTAACTTTAGATCTGGAAGGTCCATTGAGAGGATGTTTGTCTTCCAACTCTGAACTAATTCACCAGATACAGCTACTACAATGGCCAACTTATGAGTCATTAATTGAATCATGCGTGTAACATTGCTTAAAAAAATACCACTAAACCTCAACTGCCTTATGAATAGTTCTTTGTTTTTGTTCAAAGGGTTAGTTCACCCAAAAATAAATTCACCCTTGTGTCGGTCCAAACCCGTAAGACTTTCGTTCATCTTCAGAACACAAATGAAGATGTTTTTAATAAAATCTGAGCGATTTCTGTCCCTCCATTGACAGCTATGCAACTACCACTTTGACGCTTTAAAGAGATCATAAAACTAAATACATATGAATTGAGTTGTTTAGTCAAAATTTTCTAAAGAGACACAATCACTTTATACGCCAAATAGATTTAATTTAGGCTTTTATTCACATGTAAACATTCATAAACACACACATCAGTTATGATAAACGGAAGCTCAAGCATGTTTGTTTGATGTGCGAGAACGTCTCGGTTACGTATGTAACCCTCGTTCCCTGAGGAGGGAACGGAGACGTAACGTCAGTGACTGACGAATGGGGGTTTCGCTTAGAAGCCTATCATCTTCGAGATCTAGAAAACGCCCAATGGCAGCGCCAATGCCATGGGCATGCGGAATTTGCATAGCGTAACTCCGCCCCACAGCGTGGGTATATAAGGAAGTACGCTGGCAACATCGCATTATGTTTACCTGCTGAGGAGCCAAGACTGAACTCCCGGCTGTTCCAGCGGTACAGCGGAAGTGGCAGAGGGACGTTACGTCTCCGTTCCCTCCTCAGGGAACGAGGGTTACATACGTAACCGAGACGTTCCCTTTCGTTCAGTCACTCCGAGTAACGTCAGTGACTGACGAATGGGGGTCCCAATATAATCACGCCACTCGGCTGTCATCCAGTGCCCTGCGTAAGCGTGAGCTCCCTGTCGTAAGCTAGTACGGACGAAGGACTCCCACTTAACACAGGAATACCAAGGTACACTGGGAAGCATATTCCAGGTGGAAGTATGCGCCAAATGCCTACCCGTAGGGAGGACTTAAGAACACATATGACCCGCTCAGGGCTACATATGGGAACTCTGGGGTAACCAGCCGAAGGTGGAAGAATTTTACCCCCAGGGGTGGCAAGGGGCTTGCCAAGGGAAAGACACCTGCTCAGGGAGACTTACAGTGGGAATACACATGTGGGGGTCGCCCAACGGGGGAACCATGCACACGGTGGCACCTAGCCAACACGAGGGCCTGAGCGAGTGGGCAGACGTACTGGTGTCAGCATCAGCAGTGCTGGAGGAACTCAGGGCTTCAGGGAAACTACCTGAGGAAAATATCGCACGTATCCAGTCCGTGGAGTGGAATGGCGAGCAAGCGAAGACACCTGAGCCTAGTCCATTACCGGCCACTAGTAGAGGCGAGTACAAGAGAGGACACTGGCTCCACTCGGAGATTATAGAATCTGGCGAATGTGTTGGGTGTCGCCCAGCCTGCAGCTCTGCAATGTCTGTTAGCGAGGCGCCATGCGCTAGAGCCCAAGAGTGAGCCCTGACCCCTAGGGGGCATGGACGCCCCTGCGTCAGGTAAGCCAAAACAATGGCGTCCACTATCCAGTGAGACAACCTTGCTTGGAGAGAGCCTTTCCCTTCAGCTTCCCACCATAACAGACAAAGAGCTGGTCTGAGGTCCTGAACACTGCGTTCTGTCTACGTAAGCACGGAGGGCGCGTACTGGACAGAGCAGTGCCAAGGCTAGGTCTGCCTCCTCCAAAGGCAGGCTTGCAGGTTCACCACCTGGAACGGAGTGGTGGGAACCTTGGGCACATATCCAGGCCGGGGTCTCAGGAACACGTGAGAGTAGGCCGGCCCGAATTCCAGGCACGCT